>CAJOBZ010000015.1:0-737500 GCA_905332375.1 Pieris macdunnoughi | reverse complement strand
TCCAAAATTTTTTAGTTCAATATGAAAAAAGTTTCACTTTTACCGTGGTTTCATGAAACCACACAATCCTTTTTTCTAAATGTTAAATTAGTATAGCTATGAATTGTTTAATGCTTCATACTAATGTAATATTTAATATAAGCGTAAAAATAAACTATTTTATTTAGCCTTTACATAAATTACGCGTCACGTTGTTTATCTAAAGTCCTAAACTACTTAACCAATTTCAATCAAATCAATCTGCACACCGTGTGCAGTTTGATCCAACTTACATGATAGGATAGGTACGTGTGTATGTCACTGAACTCCTCTTAAACGGCTGGACCGATTTGAATATTTTTTTTTGTATGCGTTTGGGTGTAGCCCTGGATTTATTTATTTATTTATTAACAGCTCAATGGCCAAACTTAGACTAAAAACAATTAAGATTTACAAAATTTACAGTACAGGGTATCATTACCCTCTTATCCCCTCCAGGTACACTCTGAAACCACAGTATACCACCCCCATGAGCTTCCCAAACAGGTCGCTCTCCGGTGAAGAGTCGAGAAACCCATTAAGCAGTGAGAGTAACCGGGGAATGGGCGCTTGTTGTCGCTGGACAGTGCGAGCCGAACGCACAGCGAAAAGGTTATGTTTCCGGCAGCGGCAATATTTGTCCGGAACGTATAGCCTCATGATCTCTCCCAGCAAGTATGCGCTTTCCGTTTCATTCTTAATTTCACTCAAACCAAACCTGACCACCGAAAAATCCCTACGAAGCTCTAATGAATTATACCCTAACACCCCCATCAAGAATTAAGTAGGGTAGAGGTAAGGAAAGAAATTGTATCTTCTTTTATACAGATTTCTCAGGAACTTCTTTTGCACTCGTTCAATCATATCCCCATAATACCTGTCATAGGGGGACCATATGACGCAGCTGGTTTCGAGAATTGGCCTTACTAATGATGAATATAGCACCCTAGTGGCAGTGTCCGTCAGACCAACCGAATTTCTCAGGACAAACCCTAATCTCCTAAAAGCAGCATCCGTAATCGTCCGAATATGCTCCTCAAATGAATGATCGGGCACAAACAGGACACCCAAGTCGCGGACTCTGTCTACGCGCCTAATAACTTTCGATCCTATGCTATAGTCGCAGAGTATTTTATTCGGAGTGGCACTAAAGGTCATCACTTCACATTTGTCATAGTTGAATTGGAGTTTATTTAATTCACTCCAATGTAGCAGATCATCCAAATCAAGTTGCATACACAGACGATCATTGTCAGTCTCAACTATTTTAAAGACCTTAACGTCGTCAGCAAATAATAGTACTTTGGAATATTTGATAACGCTTGGAAGGTCGTTAATCATTATTAAAAATAGCAACGGTCCCAGGTTTGAACCCTGGCTAATACCAGAAATTGTTGGATAAGGCTGCGAGATATATTGTCCATATTTAACATATTGGTTACGATTTGATAGGTAACTAGAAAAAAACTTAAGCAGAACAGGTCCACACCCAATTGCGGCCAACTTCAGATTGGATGGTTCAGATTCACAAATCACCCCGGCAGATGGCGCTGCAGTCGGTACTTTCATACTTTGTTTAATATCCTAATCGGTTGAAATATCACACAGGACAATGTCTGTCGGGTAAGATTGTTTAATATAAGCGTACAAATAAACTATTTTCTTTAGCCTTTATAATTTTAGAATTGTATTAAGCAAATAGAAGCAAAGCCGCGTACTCGTACTAAATTGCAATGCTAATAGCTTGAGCTAAGTATGCTTTGGGATGTAGAGATCTCAGACGCTCTACGATAAATATTGTGTTCACGAACGTTTGAATAAGTTAATGTAATGTTTGTATTAAAGCTGTGTACGGATAAATAAACTGGTATGCTTTTGTTAAATTACTAAATCTTCAGGATAATGAAATTAAATATAAAATTAAATACATATATAAGTTTCAATACGTCACAATATCAATCTAAGAAACTCAAGAAACAACTATTTTTCTAGAAAAACCATTAAATTAATAATAATAATAATTACAGCAACCACCTCGGCAACATGGCGATGGATGGACCGTTTCACTAGGCATTCCCTTTTGGGAACTAGTGACATATGGAATCGGCTTCCAGTCAGAGATTCGATCTCCATACTTACCAGGCTGCGGTAGCTGCCTTCTATAACCGTTCCGTAGGCTAGTTTGCCCCCCTTTGGTCATATAAAAAATATCTAAGTAAGGATAGGTGGAAATCATTTTTAAGTACTCCGATCATTGAAATAATCATTTACATTATGGACCATGGGAGCCTTAAGTTCAACATGTAATGTCAATTTATGTATCGACAATTATTGTACTAACTAACGAATAACAGAATTTACTAGATTAAAGAGCTTTGTTGTTATATATAGAGCATTATAAATTCAATATTAAATTAAGTATTTAAGATCAAGCAAAAATGTATATTGTAAGGTTTTTCGCGAAAATAAAGCCGAATCTAGGTTCTTTGTACAGATATAAGAATGTAGAACATTATTTTTTTGAGATTTTTGAAGTTATACTTCTTTAGGCGCGTTGAAAAATTGATGAGAGTGAAATTTTACGATGCGCGCGCACCGTGACACAAAATTAACAGAATGAAGTTGCCCACGGAAGATGCTACGGCATTGGACATAATTTAAAAACAACATTCGAATAATAATAGAATTTATGTTACACTTAATGTAAGAGAATAATAATAAATATTTATTTATTTAATTTTTCAAATGTAAACTGAACTTCATTGACTATAATGACTCCATTTCCAGTCTTTGATTATTTAATTGTAATTAATTATTTGCAGGTAATCAAAATCTATTTTTAATAATGCCAAAGAAGTATAACTTCTTACGCGCGTACATAAGTTCACGCACCCTTTTTTTGTAGAACTATCTACTAATTTGAATTAACTATAAGTTCTGTTTTTCTACAATATCAAAAAGCACAATAGCTCAAACGTTCAACAAAAGCTTGAAGTAACAATAAAGTCCAGCACTATGGAGCGTCGACTTTTCAGGACTTAAGGGTAGGCGCATAAATACAATTTACTAGGGCGAGAAATGACTTGTGCAAATCTTTTAGTGTCATGACATTGGGCTATATGTTCGCATTAGTTTATATTAAACTATATTTTTGACATTAATTTAACAAAATTTGATCTTGAAATTGTAACAATTGTTGGGTGTTATATGGCAAATGTCCCACAGACCTGTTCATATTTCGAATAATATCCAGGCTATTGGTATATTGATAATACGCAAGTTTGTCTGATTTTTTTATATCGTTATATAAATGACAATAAACAATAATTTCATACATAAGACTTATAAGTCAATGAGTTAATGATATCTACGCTCCACCTTAAGAGTGCCTCTGGTCAGTTAAGCATTATACTAGTGTTTAAAGTACCTTGGAAAACAGTATTCACTATGCCCTCAAGAACCTCCGCGGCTTTCGAGGTTCGCTGGAGCTCTTGGGTTCAATTCGAAGAAAGTGTTTCAAAATTTCAATTATATTGTGAAATCGTATTAAAATGTAATTTAAGATACTTTAATACTCATTCAACTATTACTTCTATCCTAAAGTAATTTTCAAGCTTCAACTAGTTAATCTTGGAAACTTAAAGAGATTTTGGAACCCGTAAAGGCACCGATGATAATAGACAATCTAAACTAGAGATTTTAGTCATTTTATTAGCTACTAAATTTCGTTGACGGGAGAAGCCAAGTCACTGTACCAAACAATTGCTTCATTCTTTCTACATTGTGAGGTTATTTATCTTTGCCGCGGTATAATAGAATTTAATTAAGTTACGACGACAAGCTCTGCGCGTTTGAAATTTTACAACTAGCGAACTTGTTCTTGTTGGGTTATATTCTATAGGTACTTATGGCTAACTTATAGAAGGGGTTTAATAACATTAGAGGTACAGACTGGCATTATTATCCGAAGTTCTGCGACTAGTAGATAGAAAGAGTACGAGAATATGTCTTAATCAGAACTTCTTCATCTTACTATTATCATAAACCATTTAATAGTTTAGTCAAGAGTGCGAATAGAAATTCTCGTCAAAAATCTAAATAAATTTGGTACAGGCATAGTAATAATATTTGATGAAGACAGCGATGTAAGTTGCGCACCAGTCTTTAGTTCAAACATACCCCCACGAAGCAGTTTCAAACAAAACTGATAATATGCTTTTACATGATTTAAAAATCATTGACATTTTATATTTTATACAGTGTTTCTATGTACATGCCCTTCATTTAAAACTGAATGATACCAAAATCTTGCCAAATCTTTCTAAAAAGCAACTGATTCAAAATAATTCAAAGTAATATAGTTGAGTACAGAGAAAGCGAAATATTTTCAAATATATCGCACTGTCGCAGCTTCGTTATTATGACCCTCTGTATAATTTTATTGTCAGCTCTACTTTAATATGTAAATCCTTATAATAGGTGATTAAGAAATAATCAACTGGTGAATAACACAATCATCATATTTACTCGCCTTCACATAATCCGCTGTACCGTCTGGATGCAACTTCACTAAATGTTCAGGACGAAATGTAGCGAAGAGACGCTACGTGCCACGAATTTTTGACTGGCTCATCTCTCCGGATATATTAAAACTTCAATTCAATCTTCTAGACATTGATTTTCAAGCTTCTCACTAACATAGTATTGTCTTTGATTGACATAACATACATACACACATAGAGGACACCGTGAGCCGTTTTTTTTTTCTACAGCTGTGATACTTTTTGACATCCAACACCTTTTGTCTTCAGTCACCGTGACCACGCACGCTGTAAAGCACGCGAAACGTCGGATAAATTTAAAATTATGTTAAATAATTGTAAATTTATAATAATACATAACTTTAATCCGGTTAAAAAGTTTTTTCTTTCTCACTAACATGATAATATCTAAAAAAATTGTTTTCGATCTATACTATTAATAAATCTTGATTGACAATAAAGTGTCTTCATTCATATACTATGCCCCAATGTTTTTAAACATTTCAGTATAACGGAAGATGCAAAAAATAAATTATGAAAATAATTCCATATCTTAGCTCTGGCAATCTTGTTTTGTTTCGTTTGTTTTAATTCGTATAATACATTTTGTCCTAAAGAAGTATATCTTTCTTTAGGACAAAATATATCTAAATGTATCTATGTATCTAAAAACTAAGACAAATCTATTTTTTCTGAGCTTTTTAAAATCTTAAGTGAAAGTACTAAGGTATGTCTTTAAACGTAAGTATGGACGTTTACGTTGCCACATGCAATGTTGCCATAACGAGTGTCGCATGTTTTCGACAACTTACAGCAACTAGCAGTGAACACGACACTTTCCGCAAATTGAGATGTTTCTGGTTTAATTTAAACCGCAAACTTGAATTATTTAGGTATAAGCTCATAACCATTTCTTATGTAAGAAATAAAACTTAACCTAGCACAGTTTAAAAATGAACTATTGAAAACGTAAAACGTAAACGTACCTATATGATTAAATGATTTTTTATTTTACTACTTCTTGTTTGAAATCTATGCTCACCAGGTTTGAAGAAATCTACAACTAGAATTTATTTAATATTATACTATAATATAGCACCTAGCTTAACGCGACTAGTGACGTAATATACGCCATAAATTAATAGCAAATATATACGATAAAGAAATAGCAAAATCTGTCCCAATGACGAAGATAGATTAAAACCACTCAAAAGGACCGAAATATTTAAAAAAAGTGTCAATTTTCGTTTATATCGGTTTTATTTAATGCATGTGAACTAAAAACAATATTACAAATTTGTTGTTGTTGCCTACGTAGATTACGTAGAACAGTTAGTTCTAGTAACTTATGTTTTATTTTAAAAGCTCTTGTTAATAATTTTTAATAAGTTATATACCTACATGTTAAGGATAGTTATAACAAAAGTAAACTTCGTATAAGATTTATTTTCCAGTGTTAGTGACTAAAATACTTAGAAATAATGCAATCCAATAAACCCACTACGTGTAAAGCGGAGGACGGAGCTGCATTACGTGTAATTGCGTTTAAACGTGGACCACTCTGACTTTAACTCATTTAGCACTATTCTCACCATAAATTTACTCTAAGGAAAAAGGCTTGTTTAAATCTGTCAATATTTAACAACAATTAATATTAAAATAAGGCTTCTGTTATCCTATTATGGAGGATGTAAGAATTGGAACGCATTGTAGAGTGGCACCGACAGTAAATATGAATTTCAAAATAGCCAAAATTCGACTATGTTGATACTAAAAATAATCAGTTTCTTTTCAAAACTTTATTTATAATCAATTTATTAGACACAAAAATCTCTGAATTACCGTTAATTTTCACAACCACTAAGTTATTAAAAACTATATTTTCCACAACATAAAATTTTAATTTCCGAAAACAAAGAAAGTACGGCGACGAGCAACATTTTATATTTTCACACGGGAAAATTGCACTTCATTATAAAATTAATGATTCTTTTGTTCATTAAACTGTATCAAATTAAGTCTGGGATGATCATTGTGGACTCAAATTAAATTTCATCGAGGCGTTAAATAAAAATGTTGAAAATTTTCCGAAGTTTAATCATGCTCTGATCAAATTTCCAGCAAAGTTCGTAACCGGACGAAGTTGTAACGGTGTTTACCTACAAAGTACCTCAGGGTGACCATGCGTTTCTCATTCTTCGAGGTATCATTAATTGTTCCTCGCATTTTAGCATAATATTATAATAAACAAATTTCAAAACGGATACCATGATTAAAGAGTAAATAACAATTTAATTTAATTTAATAGTTATTGGGATATTTGTTTAATTAATTAAGCCTCTGATAAGGCACACCCATATAATGAAAGTAATATTTCAAATAAAGATTGATTTTTAATAATGTATTATTTGACTAAGCGCAATTAGGTATGAGATTAACTGATAACTAAAAAAATCTCAGCACCAATAACACACATACATACAAAACCGAAATTACATACAAGTAAACTGTAACACCAGTCTTCGACGCAATGAAATATAACAAAGGAAACACAAATTAACACACTAACAAAGAAACATACAACTAAATATAACAAAAAATAGTCAGTCCTAATTGGGCCTCAGTGCGCTGTTCACTCGGGTAAGCTTTGTGAACACAGCACTGTTTTACAGTAAGACCATTGGGTATATATGGATAGGAGCATACAATATCATAAATATAAAATTATTATACACGTCAAATGTATGGTCACCCAAAAACTCATCGAAGCTAAGCCCACCTAATATGCATGTGTATCACTAAGTATCACCTCACGACTCAAGCGATTAGTTCAGACTTGTAGTGTTTCTACTTAGTTAATATTATTTTGGTGAGGTGAGGTTCGTTTAAAGGGCTTTGAATTTCATACAAGGAAATTTTAACTAAAAGCTGTTGCGCATAGTTTATGTAATGTATTAGGAGAATTTGAATGTTCATATGTATTTTTGTGCGTTAGATTTTATATTTCTATGTTATTTTTTGGCTTTACTATGCAAAACCAAACACCCACAATCATTGCCCTGAAGTGTTCACCATCCTTCTTCAAAAAAAAAAAAATTAATTATGTGAGCATACGAATACGAACTGAGGTTCATAAACCTGCGTAACGTCTCAATATATAGCTTGCCATTACTTGATTTGATTGAAAGATTCCATACAATAAATACATTTTTTTAATGTTCGAAACTTGCATAAATAAAAACTGTAGAAAAAAATTTCTACATAATTTTATTCAATCAACTTTAATGGCTATATCTATAGTCGTAAAGTCGAAATACAAATACTGAAGACGTAAAATTTATTAGCTCTACCTCAAAATTACAATATCAGGGGTGTAAAACCTGTAGGTATCGTAATTTACATAAAGGTGCGTACATATCAACGTGACAATTGTTTCACTGTGTTACCGAACGCATGATAAGAATATACGAGAACATAAATGCGCTCTAGATGTGCTATTGGGGGAAATTATATAATATGTATGAAGGGCTACGTTATTGTATGAATCATATAGCTTATATATTTTTAATTCAATTCATGTTAACGTTACCATATTTTATGACAGAATCCAAATAGGTGTTTTGCAAAGTTATAAACTACGTGTAACTAAGTCCGTTGTACATAGATATGTATTTAATTTATATTTTATTGTTTTGATACGAGTAAACTTTATTGATATTTTTAAATGATAGTTCCTTTGTTGGTGGGAGAAAAACGCCGAATTCATTGTTTGATTGGAATTCGAAAGCCGCGACAGGTTATGCGTAAACAAGCTGTAAGAGAATTATAAAATCCCAGTTTTTTAAATCTAGACCTATCTTGTTTCTTTACATCCTTATATTTCTTACCTCACTTGAATGGGTTTGCAGGTTTCAGTGGTTTGGGAAGTGGTCCGTTTTCAATAGTCATAATCATTTATCGGGCAACGTTATGTTAGCACGTGACGCCTCGCAACACGATCAGATTAGGAATTGACTTTTTGGACCTTTATTTGGAGTTTAGCGGTAATTCCGACGAATATTATGTTGCGTGACTGCGATTTTATAGTTTTGACGTGGCATGTAAACGGACCTTAATGTATATTTTTAACCATATTATAAGCGGTACTTATTTCAATCGATAAACATCCACTTTAATTTAACATTAAAAGTGCAAGTATACATATTTTAAATTCAAACTTATATAATTGATATTAGCATATGATAACGGTTCTTTTAATATGTACGGTTAAGGTCCCTGGCAAAATAAACTACCACAACATATTTCTAGTGACAATAGCTTTTGCATAAACATTACGTACACTAAAATTATTAAAGTAATATTTGGAGTTAAAAAACATGAACAATAGATTAATTTCCTTTCTAGGAACTTAATGACACCTGTTTGTATGGTGAACATTGACAGACCGACAAGACTTAGACTTAAAACTGTGAGGCGTAGAAATATAATAACATTAATATATAGATAAAATAATAATAAAAGTTATGCCCAGACATGTTAATCGATAGGACAACTATAACAAAGACGCTTCTAACCTCCAACGTTTAGCATTCGTTTAGAATTAGTATGAATACTTCAAAAGTTGTGCTTACGGTACTGTCAAAGATAAATTAAAACTATTATTTCTGAACAACTTTTAAAAACCGTTGTGGAACGTTGTTAGTACGTTCAACAACAACCCAACTTGCAAGGAATTCACATACTTCTCAATTAGCAAGCTCGTAAGCGCTTCAAAAGTATATGCATGGTAGATAAGTGGCGTCTGAAAATTGTCTGCCAGTAATATGCGACTAACAATTCAAAGGTACTTAGCGAATAGTTCAAGTCAAAGGAACGCTCAGGCTGGAGTCGAAAGACTATAAATGTGTGGCCCAAGGTAGGAGAAATTACTGCGAAGACATTCGAGCTTCATTACGTGACAGTCAAGTCATTAGATAGTTAGCAAAATCCATAACAAGTTTAGACAAAATGTATACATGCGTGTGGTTAAATATACAAAATGGTAATATTATTTGTGTGTTTAATAGTTATTATAATGGCAATAAAAAAAATTCCTACGAACATCATTAAAATTTTAGATTAAAATTTAAGTGATTGATATTTATTATACACAGATAAATACAATTTTAAATGCATTGTTTTTATAAGTAGATATGAATGATAATGTCTAAGAATATTCAATTAAAAATTATTAATAAAATATATTCGTTTGGGGCACACAACTAGACACTTAAAAGTTTGACAGCTAAACACCATCGCAAAATTGACAAAAGTCGACAGTTCGACATGGGTTCAAGCGGGATTCGTCAGAATAACTGCAATTTTATTGGCTCGGAAGGAAATTGACAAAGTTGGCAGGTGGAATTGATGCTGATAATTAAAATACTATGTGTTTAACATTGACTAATACAGAACGCATTGTAAGCGACGCGGTAGTGTGTACCCCGCCTATTAGCCGATATATTTTTCTTTATACTTGTATATACGCAGCAAGAATTCAATGAGGGCTATTTAAATATGTTCCTATGAGACGGCCTTTTAAGAAATGAGCAATATATGTAGGCGGATCGGTGATGCAATAAGGGATCACGGCAAAAGTTTAGAAAAGAGTAGCGAAGATGAGAGAAGAAAGAGAAAAATGTACCACTCATTTATTCACAATTTTTTTATATAAAAAACATTTTAAATAAAATTTTAAAATAATTATACTTGAAGAAGCATTTTACAATATATATTTTTTTAATTTTCATGGTAATTTTAAAGAAGCCAAGTTATTGCTATCGCTGCGATGCTTCTACTTTTAAATAAAATTATTTGTCCCAAACCATTTTTCATCATATTAGAAATGAGCCATAGTGTGAATGGAACCAAATTATGAATTTCAATAGTGGAGGGTCGGGATGCTCCATCGAATATTTATACGCGATATTTTCAGCAGATAAAACTAGTTCCCTAAGTAAATTTTGGTAACTTGGAGAAAATATTTTTATTCCAAAAGTTTTGAACGATGCGTAGAATTAATGAAGAAGATTTGGTCGATTTGAAAAATAAATCTACTATCAATTATGTAAGTTTAGAAATGTGTTTTATCTTCTAATAAAGATAGGAAATAACATATTCCTTTTTTTTCAATTAATTTAATTAATTTAAGTAATTACTTTTTAGTTGTCTAAGGTTCAGGAACCCGGCATAGGCAATTAATCATTAATATGTGCCATTAAAACCAAAACAAACCTTGAACAGTACTACTACTGCTTCTTAGTATCACTGCATGCAATACAAATATTTTATGATCAATGACAGACACAGAAATGAATAAAAACGATTTTAAACTAAAACTAAAGCTACAATCCTGATTATCTCCTACCAACCGAAACTTGTTCCATTACGTCTTCAGATCTAACAAACAAACGAGGCACAAAGACAAAAGCAAAGGCAGAATCGATCGCTCTTTATTAGCAGGTTCACAAAGCGAGCCGGAAATGAATAGGGCTGTACTTCGCCTATCACTTGCAAAGGTAGTTATTTGCTGTTTTTCAACCGAGGTACATCCCTCGAGAGCTTTTCACAACCGGTGCGGTTCATATTCAACCATCTATGAATCGAACTGAAGTATTTGTTTACCCATATATGCTTCATAGGCAATGCTTACTTTAGTAATAAGTTTAAAAGTTGTTTAGTACTACTCTATATATTGTGAAATTAAACCAAAGTAACATTAATTGTTTTCTGTAAATGTTTTACTTCACTCAGAAAGTATTACGTCGATTGTGTAAGAGACCAATATCCCTTGTGTAAATAAAGGTAGAAATGTAGTCTATAGCAAGGTTCGAATAAAGCCTTCAAAAACTATTTAAAGAGGCTTTGTGGGCAATCGGTGGAGCGCTGAGTGGGATTTTGTGTGAAAGAGTTTGCGTGCCAATTCCATTTCTGCTCTCAGTGTCGAGTATTGACAAGTAGCTTATTTAAGTAATTTATATTGAATCTTATTGTTAAGTTAGTATAGATATTTACTTATGTTTTAGTCATTATTCCATCTACATAAGGCACTTATTAACTACTATTTCACTGTGAATCGAACACACTCTGCCATGAAAGAAGTTTTATACGTAACACAATCCAGTATATCCATTATCCATACAACAGGTTTTATTATTCCAAATTTAGTGATTTTTTTTTAAA
Source organism: Pieris macdunnoughi (assembly GCA_905332375.1). Taxonomy (NCBI): domain Eukaryota; kingdom Metazoa; phylum Arthropoda; class Insecta; order Lepidoptera; family Pieridae; genus Pieris; species Pieris macdunnoughi. The sequence goes on along the minus strand of CAJOBZ010000015.1, from coordinate 725,720 downwards.
TTTTATCGACGACGAATTGCGCATTAAAATTGAATTGACCGTGCATATACTTGTTTCCATAGTTGTAAAAATGAGAACAAGTCTAACTTTATCAAAATAAATATCCTTCATTATATATATATAGTTTATACATATGGAAATCAGGCTAGAAAACGCAATTACTCAATTATTCATCAAAGTATTCCATTGAAGCCACAAACTATAATTAAATGTTTTCAAAATTCGAATACAAAAATGATTGATGGCTTTTAAATTTCGAATTCAAAATATAAAAATTAACATTATAAATGAACGTATCGTATCCAAGCGCTCGGCACTCGGGTGGATGGAGTTTGACACTTGAGCAGCCTGTTTTTATTTTAGCATTGCGCACGTACGCTCGATAAATTTCGTGGCTGGACGTCATTGGCACTACCTCGGCCCCAGTGGAGTGCCTCTCAGCCAAATTGGGCAGGCACGCCTATGAGTTCAAAACAGTCGATGGAGAGTTTGTTATTCTTTATGAGGGCACTTGATCCCGTAAGATTGTTTTTAATATTAAACGCTGTAGTTCTATGTATTAAATAAGGAATAAAAGAATATATGTTTTGCTTATATACACACTTGTAGTTTAGGGTCAATAAAGATTTATATAACTTAGATCACGATAAAATCGACAATTTTAAATTTAGAACTATTAAAACTGGAATACGGGAACCAATATGGCGGCCAAATGAACTAAATATAATTTTTCAAATTTCGAAGGCTACCGTGTCGCCGTAAGCGATAATAAGCGTGTTTCTTATATTTTATGTAGTTATAAAATGATTCAGTTCTGAGCACGTTCGCCCCGCATTTTTATCGTCGTATAATTGAATTTTTCTCGCGCGACAAACAGAACGGAGGCAACATTCAATGTAGCAATCTTTATTTTATAAAACCGTCAATATGGATAATATTATTACTGTAGAATCAAGTCCTCTTTGAGACCCAGTAGTTAGGCATTCTATTGGATATATTTGATAATGTGTTTAACCCTATTATATTAGTTTTGCGTAGGGATACACAAACTGCTGTATATCTCAGTTAATCCAGCAGTATAGTCGCCTCATGACTCAAGTCTTCCAATATGTATATATATATAATTAGCTAGTAAATAGTATAGTATATGTATACTAGCGGACCCGACAGACGTTGTCCTGCATGATATGGTACATCAAGCGATTAGGATATTAAACAAAATATGAAAGTACCGACTGCAGCGCCATCTGCCGGGATGACTTATGAATCTAAACCATCCAGGGCGCATCCAAACACATACAAAAATTCATTCAAATTGGTCCAGTTGTTTAAAATAGTTAAGCGACATACACACGTACAGTAATTATATATCTAAGAGTAAATATAATAAATGTAAATGATAAACTTTAACATTCCTCAGTCAATGCCAGTAATTACTAGCCACACTTATCAAAATAATACGTACAAGGCTATGAATCAAAGGCACTTTGACCGGTCACTCGTGGTCCATTGAAAGGATGTCCCAATGCATGCGGCCTGTATCAAAAAGTTCCCCAACGGACACTTTGACCAATCTACCGTGAATCTGACTCACTTAATCAGTTTTAGTATTCACATTCTTTGTATAGTCTGGGGTCTTCGACTTTATTGGTATTCTTTAGATTCAATACGATAGATTATTTAATACAATATATATAAGGGAGCGTTCAAGTATATGCTGCGGGGCGGGGATTAAATTACGCGTTATTGTTAATATTTTTTTCGACTTACACCACATAATAGTAACTAAAGAGTGACTAGGTGGTCACGAAACGTTTTACTATACTTAGATACAGTACTGTACTTGGGTACCTACTGAAAAACGTTACGGCGACTTACATGGGGGGGGTCCAATAATCTCCAAAAATTGCGTTACGTAATACTTGAACGCTCCCTTAACCAATAAATAACTTATCTTATTTTGCGTATGATTTCGTATAAAGCATTAAGAATGCCAAAGTAACAGTATTATATTCAACTAAAATCACTTAACTGATTTTTTGACTGATCTGAACTGCACACAATTTTAGCAAATTATAAATAGACGACGTAATGCAAGGAATTAAAATTAAACTTTTCAACACTATTACAGCAAAATCGGCGAACACGGTGTATTAACACATATTCACACTGTAATGTTACATTCAACTTTATTGAATACATTATAGAGTAGAAAATCGTTAATCCTATGTAGTTAAGGAGTTTGCTATAAAGGGAATTATTAAGTAGCACGTTTGAACTATAAAACATGTAGTGAAGAGTTTAAAGTATTAATGTGTAATCCAGGGGTTAGGGAGGAGTGGCTGGAGCAAGTTTGACTGTTTGATCAAGAGTTCACGTACTTGATAGATAAATGGTTTGTACTAGCTACAAAATTAATGTCGATACGTGGTAACTACAACTATTTTCGGGAAGCTTCGCTATTAGGTTTACATGAAAGTTGGTGTGATTAAAGGAAATTTGCATTTAAGAAGTGGGATGGAGTGGATATATAATAAAATGTTCAATGGCAAGCGTTTTAATCGAATAGTATTTATTTTATAATTGATTAACAAAATGTGTTGTGAAAACACATCTGACAAAAATATATCAGAGATTGAGGCACGAATAATCTTTTTGGTTGCATATATTACAACTATTATATTACTATTTTAGAGTGGATTCAAATGCCTCAACCTTATGTAGTCATAAATATACTGCTATTCGATATTTTAATTAAATAGATTATTAATGTAATTCTAAAAATAGTAGTATCATCAATATAACTAGGTGCAATTCTAATCTGAAATCTACACAAGGATCGCATGAACAAAGAATTTAATTCGCAAATTTCACACGAATTGTTTTTTGATTAAAGAGAAAAGCTTCGTGTTTACCAATTCAACGAACAAATGGAAACAGGAGTACGAAAATCCAAGATTACGAAGACATTTCAGAAGATCCCCGCTGAAATACTTAATCCACCCAGTGTAAATCGACGTTAACATATTAGAAACATAAATAAATTAATAAATAGTAGACAAATAATTTTTTTTAAATATAAAAATTATTATACTTTATAGCTTTATCTGGTAACATAGAAAAAGTCGGGTGTAAATAGAACCTTACCAGTAGCTGTAAAACAAAACTGCGATATTAAAGAATTTCATAAGGATTACCATATCAGTTAAACCAAATTGTAAAATTAACCAGGGCTATTTATGGGAAAATAACTAGGGTCAGGTGAGTAAGTCCGCGAGTGAACAACTGTAGATTTCTTCGAGTCTACTGTTATCGTGCCGACATCGCGTAACTCGGAAAGTTGTAGTCCCTCGGGATTTCGACAAACTTCAAACTCACCCCGCGTACAAACGTCAGGAAAATTCCTTACAACTTCCGCGAAACAAATATTAAAATTGTTTAGTTGAAATGACTATTTCGTTTCTTCAAATCGACCAGTCAATGTACAGACGTTAATAAATTTTACTTGTGTTTGTATTTGGAAATAGTTACTATGATATTTATAACCCATTTTCCTAGATATCATCTGAGAATTGTCATTAATAATTATTATATTTGCGAGCTCTTTAGTGGTAAATCCTTGGTCAAACATGTTATATCTATAAGATAGACGGAGAACATTAGAACAATAAATATTTTGTTTCAAATATTGCTAATAACGAAAGTTTTAGATATTTATTTGATTCCAATACTAATTAAAGTAGTTGAATTTATTTTATGTTCTTTTACGAAATTATTATGTTTTCTTGATGAATGTTTTTTTTGGTAGATACTTTTAAACCGATAATTATGACTAATTAATACTACATTGGTTAATAGATTTTAATCAGAGATTGATGAGAAACATAATACATATGGAATACAATTTTAAATAACTAAAACTAAAGTTGTCATTGACTGTACACATTGTTACTGAACGAATGAACTAAAGATCCACTCGTATCGGATAGCGGACAGTATCATTCAACTTTTATATTATTTCCCACAGGTCAATGGAGTTTTGTATCGATCGGAGGACGAAACAAAAGGACGCTGCTAGGATTTATTGTGATGATTTTACTTTTTGGAAACGTACGCAATGTATAGTATGTTTATTAAGAATATTTAAAACTATAATTTTAAAAATAGTTTAAAACAACTTAAATAATTTAAAAACTCTTCCTTTGTATTAAATATATATTATAATGAACAATGAATCTTAGAACTTAGAATTTATTATAAATACATATATTCTTTGTATATTTTTTGTATTTGTATAGGTGAAACTGTGCTTTGTGTATGTTTAAATGTGTATTCCGTTTTTGGCCTTTGTGTACAGTGTAATTGTTTAAATATGTAGCTGTAGCAATACCCTTGAGCAAATAAATAAATAAACTAAACATAATTAAGCCTATCCCTATACGTACAATGTGCATATTAATCCTTCATTCCTTCAGTACCTTTATGCATCTTAAAACGAATTAACTTCAATAAATGACTTTCATACTGTCAAGTTATAATATATCACAACACTTAAAAGTTACGCAACGTGAATGGATATCCAAAAATCACTAACTCAATTTTGTACTCCAAAAATTATTTCCGCATAAAATTTTCAGCGGCCACTTTTAAACCTGATTGAGAGCGACACTGGGATGGACTCTAAAATCCTCCATTACACCAAAGGATAAGCCAATTACGGCAGCCGGGACTTTATAGGCTCAGCACCGATTCAATTTTTCGTTCTCACATTTAATTTGTATAATACATTCAAATTATTACAATCCAATCTTGCTCTGAAAAAGGGAAATTTGATTTGTGTATTACTTAAGATATTTAATGATTTATTTAAGACATGTTAATTGCGGAATGTGTAATCTACTACTTTGTGTAATTAATTGGAAAGAGGCAACAGCAACAATAGGTATTTTTAAAAATATTTTTCCATGTGTTTCGGAATACAGAAAAAACGTAGATACGAGATCTAACTAAAGATAGATAGATACATAATGATTTGCTCAGTTGTAAAACAATTAAAAACATTTCATTATTAATATCGATCAGATGTGAAGCAGAGTCGGATTATAAGTTCGTGATCGAGGTGCGATGATGCAACTCTGATTGTGTCTGATTGAGATACATTCCAATGCCCTTTGATGTTTGAATTCGCTTTCCAATAAATGATTATTGAGACCAATTTTGAGTTCATTGCGTGAGATATGTGAAAGTTTTTAATAACGAAGCTTAGTTCATTTAGTTTTTTTCGTTATATTTTTAAGTGAGTGACAGTCTAAAAAGATATTTTCATCAGATTTTCTAGTAATGTGTTATTGTAATTTTTGGTTTTTATATTCGTCATTTATGCATTTTTATATTAATTTCGTATTATATTAAATATCATGTTGATATTTTAGGATAAAGTGTGATTTTCCTGAGAGTGAAATTAGATAAAGCTTTCATTTTTCCCAGGTGTATGTTACATAAGCGATTTCTATATGTTTCATATGTTTTTTGAAACTGAAAGTAAGTGATAATTATATTGTCATAATTTATATTTACGTGTAGTGTCCAAAAGCATTTTGTTCGTGTTTAAAGACAAAAAAACAATAAAAAATATATATTTAAAATAGCTTAGCGTATATAAACAATTGTTCATACAAAGCTAGATAATTTTCATTTGTTTGTTTATATTAAAAAGGAAAAGAAAAGTAAAAGTACAAAAACTGGCAACGAGATTATCTTCATTATAAATTTTGCAGCAATTGTCACAGAGCTAATTGACAAAATTGTGTTTCATCAAATCAACACTTGGTATTTTTTTCTTTTTTGCCAGACATAATTATTATTGTTACAGAGATAAAAGAAATATGGAATACGGAGTCTAATATTTTTTATGACATTATGAGTGTTAGTGCCACTTTGGTAGATGTTTTTGATAAAGTTTATTATGAATACTTGTATTTTTTATTGTCGTAATTATTCATAATTTGTCAAAAGCTAATTCTAAAGCAAGTAGCAAATGGTGTACGTAAAAGTTGTAAATGTATAAGCCTAAAAGGCTTTTAAGAATTAGAACTAAAAGTAAATACAGTTACACCATTAGAAACTTTTATGGATAACTCTGAGTACGAATTAGGATGCTATACCACAAAAATGTTTTTTTTTTTATTACACAAATTATACAGTAGGTATATAAGATATCACTGTGGTAGATGGCAGCTTGAAACAGATAACACATTAATAACGAATAATGATGTTGCACTGATTCGAATTTCAATCAGCCGGTGGCCTATCGGACATCAAACTGATTAAATTAAAAATCCGTACGGACAGAGCCTGCGGCGATGTAGCGAGGGTTATAATTAGAGGAAAGCTCCGTATCTGGCCGCTCTTTAAGCTATGGTCCAAGCTATGAGATATTTAATATAACTGTATTCCTCAACAATGATGGTTAGTAGATGTTGTTCGGAAAATTTTTTTAATTTTCAAATTCGAATAAGTAATAAAATTCCTAAAAGACATTTTATACACTCTAGTATTGATGCAAGTCAACAGAAGCGTTCTATTATAATATAATTTATATTTTTTATATTCAAGAATACTTAGGATAAAATAGTTTGTTTAAAGGTTCAAACATAATAATTTTTATCTGAAAGAAACATGTTAATCGCTAAAACAAATCAATATATCATATGTAAAAATGCGTAACATATATTGCCGGAGGTCTTTCGAATTCGATTCCCGGCGAAAATTATCTAATTAAAATAACACGATGATAAAAATATGATTTCCACGTGTCCTGTTGAGCGGTCACGTTATTTTGTTTCTATTATAAATAATAGAAAAGCTCGTGCAACTAAATAAAACTAAGGTTGTCACTTAAGCTTTTATATTTAGTTTATAAATTAAGTTTACATATAGGCCGCGGGGCTTTCTGGACCAGAAAACTTCAAAAGCTTTAGCAAAGTAAACAAAATATAGCACCTTAGTGCTGGAAGGCCTTAGTTATATCCCTTGATATCCCAAAATCTGCTTAAGAGGTTGCGTTAAAATAACAACGGTTTCTATCACCATTAATACATGCGTTTAAATAGCGGAGTACTGATTATATTTATTTATTTTAAAACATGATAGTATTGTCTTTTATTGACATAACTTTTAGACATAGAAAAACACTTTTTTAGCGGATTTGAAGTTATGTTTTATTATAATTTTACAATTATTTTACATAATTTTAAATTTAACCGACGTTTCGCGTGCTTTACAGCGTGCGTGGTCAAGGTGACTGAAGACAAAATGTGTTGAATGTCAAAAAGTATCACAGCTGTAGAAAAAGTTGTGTTATCTGTATTTATTTCCCCGGAGTTGGTATCGACTAAAAGATGTAGGGTTTTGGCAGAAATGGCTCACGGTGTCCTCTTTTTTCGCGGATTGTTTATCTTGAGATCTTAATTTGGATAATATTGAATCCCAGGTGTTTGACAGTTTTAGGCCGTCTGCTCTATTGAAATTGGGGTGTTTTTTGATTTCAATGGCTTCGCGTACCAATCTTGGAAAGAATCTTTTTTCTTTCGCAATTACTTTCGGTTGGTCAAAGCGTATGTAGTGATTGGGCATATCTAGTGTATGTTCACAGACTGCTGATTTTGGGTGTCGTCTAATTGTAAATTTATAATAAAACATAACTTCAAATCCGTTATAAAAGTGTTTTTCTAAAAACATGATAACAATAATTTAACCTAATACCAGTATTTACTTTATATATTTATTCTGTCTTTGTATTCTAAAACTGCTGCATGAAAAGCCATCTTTAGTTCTAAAAGTTGTGATTTTCTCATAACAGCTATAATCGCTTTAACCCTTGTATCAATATATTAACCTAAAAGTAGCCCAACAAAAACATTGAAACACTACTCGGAGAAGCTTTTAGTGATTTTTAGCTTAGTCCGACCCAATAATTTCATAGAAAGATAAATAAATACTCCGACAGACCCTTGTTACAAGTATTTATGATGGAAACCACCGAACCGCGTTTGTTTTCACAACAATTTAACGTTAAAATGTTCTGCGTAATAATGTTCGAGTGAGCAAATAGGTGGAAATTATGAGATCTTAAATTAATGCAGTGCGTGGTCGGTTTTAAGTGCTCGGCTTTTTATGGTAATTTATGTTTTGTAAATATTATAACTTTATATTAATTTAAACATTAATATGTGTTCTTGCTAAGTCCATTCCATTAACTATACTATATGATAACATTATTCTATACTTTCAATCACTACGTTATACTTGTGTTTATTCGTTATATGAAGGCGATAGAAATGTAAATAGGTTTATTTGTTGATTACCTTTAACCGGCATCATAACATGTAAGATATCTTATAAAATCTAACGAATTCTTTATATTAAATGTGATAAAATAAAGTATATATTACATATACTTTTACTTTTACTACACGAATACCATCTGACCCCGGTAGATAATATTTTCATAATTACGATTTTATATTATAAATCACAACTTTTAAAGTACCGTTATTTACTTTATTTAATAAGGGAAAGTTGTTTATAGAATCGAGGATTTGTCTGTAAAGAATTATAATCCAAACAAAACAATCACCAATTACACTAATTAGCTGGTTGCCATGGTTACGGGATTATTTTCAAAGACAATTTTAAAGTAGCAAGTAAATCCCTTTCACGAAGGAATGAAAACCAATTTTAATTATCTTAAAGGGAAGGTTCTTTTCCATTTAATTAGACTATTTGTGGCACCTGAGGCGAGTTTTAGCCGTCTGTCCGCAGAAAATTGTCTTCTTCAGTTAATGCTGAAGGAATTTACACAGGGACGAACACAGCGTAGATAATTATCTAGAATCGGGTTCACTTGTTTGGTTACTTGAGATTACTTTTTCGTTTGTAGTTCATGTGGTGTTTAGTTGAGAAAAATATAAAAAAATTTTTGCTTTTTACAATAATTATTTTAGATATCAAGGCCAAATCAGACAGGAATCACTTTATATACGGAGCACTTTTATATACGTATATGTATATAGCAATAGTAAGCAAACGGACAGGAGGCTCATCTGATATTAAAATACCGCCACCAATGGACATTCACATTGCCAGAAGGCTCGCAAGTGCGTTGCCGGTCTTTTAAGAATTGGTATGCTCTTTTCTTGATCCTAAGTCGAATTGGTTTGGAAATACTTCAGTGGGCAGCTGGTTCTACATAGTGATGGTGCGCGGTGCACGCTCAGTAGTGGAATGACGGACGTCGAGGAGATACGGATGGTATTTTGTATTCTGCCTTGACGTCCGATAGTGAAACTCATCTGGTAAATACGGTAGAAGATGCAGAGGGCCCCACATCTCGCTCCCCACACGGGATTAAGAAAAGGGACTGGTCGTTGACGACGTCATAAAAATTCTTTTTATGATTTCACTAAAAGTTGTTCAACAAAACATGTTCCAATCATATTTCCTATCACAGTATTAAATATTCTAAATATGCTTTCGAATCTATAAAACTCAATATAAGCCTTTAATAATCCGTAAGAGAGGCGTCTGCCCTAAATGGTATTGCACGCTATGAGCTAACTGAAAGGAGTCCACTGTGCTCGCTCAAGCGTGCTCAGTACGGTGTAATTGGCAGCATATTGGCAATTTCGTAGTCACGTAATGTACTATTACGATTACAAAGAAGTAGAATTCTACTTTTACATATTCATTTTTAAAGCTTTATTCATAATTCTAACCGTTTGATTTAATTATGTTAAGAAAATTTCATCAATAAGTGTTTAAAATTTATTGTGAACTCCACAGTTTTAGTAGCATATGTCATTTTTTATTCAATTAAATTCTAACTTGAGTTACGAATTTTTGTATCTATTTTTACGTAGACTGTTACTAAATATGCCAAATTCATAATTTCACTCACAGATTGATGATTTTTAACACCATTAGGGCTTATAACAGTATTATTTCTTGATAAACATCACAGTGAACCAACTTGTATAGATTAACTGGAATTATCGATAATTTATTTGACAATATCGTAAACTTCGTTGAGACTTCGATCAAGGAGACAAAAGAAAGGTGTTACCATATTTTCAGCACTTACCTGTAACAGAAAAACTATATTTATATATGGTAATATTAAATGGGAACATGATACATCACACGAGAATTTGACAGCCAGATAATTAATTGACAGTACTCTGAGTTAGACCGTCCAATTCCAGTTTAGAGGTTAGCATGACGTATAGCACCAAAGGTCTGGGTTCGGTCCCCGCCGATATAAGGGCAAAGAGAAATCAAACATCTCGAAAATTATGACTTTTATTTAATGAATATTTAATAATTATTTAGTGGAGTTAGGCCAAGTGATTACAAATAACAAAGGTATATGAAGCAATTGAGAAATGAAACACCGTTTCTGTGGTATAGTTAATAACGGAGTCTTGGGATCGATATCGGAAATTAATAATTGTTTCCTGTTGGAAAGCAATTAGTAGGAATAATGCAAGTACGTATAAAGCAAAGTAAAAAAAGGTGCGTGCGTACAAAGTACACAATACACATGTCAAGCCGGGTATCCACTATGTTCGCGAACCTCTTGCGCTCCGCGCTCCCGTAACCGCTCTGATGGAGACGGTAACGCGGATCTCCATAGCTCCACAGTCCTCTTGTCCACGAACAGACTGAGCTCCCCTTTGTGTTCGCCCAATTTACCGCCACCCATTAGCGCGCTGAGCGCGGAGCGCGCACCGTTCACGCTCCACGTTTGCAAACGTATCCACTACGCGGAGCTGTTGCAAGTGCGCGGAGCGCAAGAGGTTCGCGAACATAGTGGATACCCGGCTTCATAAGTGAAACTTCTTTGGCAAACTAATTTTGAAGTCTTGGTCATATTTATAAAAATCTAAAACTTTCGATTCCCAAGACTTAGAGGGAGGGAAAAAGGAAGATATGTTAGGAATTTCATGAATTTAATTGTCATTAAAATATTAAGTGTTGAAAATTAATACAAATCATAAATTTATTTGTTTTAACTTATTTCTTCGATAATAAAAACACGTGCCGTTTTAATTTACAATTCGTCATTTGAGATTTCAATAAGTTATTTTGAATAAAATATAAAATAATATTTCATAAATTCTCTTTACGAAATTTTAATTTTAAAATAGAATTTCTATAAAGTAATTCGCCCTTCTCACTCTCTCTCAATCGGTCTCAATCGCACTCTCCCTTTTCTTCGACAAAAACGCTGCACATCCTCGTGACGCTAATATTATTAATGCGTTTCATCCTTAAAAAATTTACCCTCCCGCGCCTAAAGAAGTTTTACTTCAAAACACGGACACACTTTGTCCCATATTCAATTGCCGATTTGAATTTTTTAATGTTAGTACAGCTATCAACTATAACAAATGTCAAACGGATTTACTTCTTCGTCCCAGAGATACACAAGGTGTTGTAGTTGCAAGAATTATACTATTATTATAAAAAATAGTCACTATACCTAAATATAACTAGTAACTTTGACTTTCTGAAATAATTTAATCATAATTCTATAATATTGTTAGGTAAATCGTAGTAACATTCATTTAAAACGTATTTATTAAAGCAATGTAAAATCTTTCGTATTATTATAAAGAAACACTATTGCGAGGGAATCCAATACACTTAGAGTCCATTTTAATATGTGTCAGGCCAGCCGATTGTTATTCAATACGGCTTCATGAAAAATGTATTTATGGTGGGCGGAAATTCATATGTTATACGAGTAATATAGTAGACGAATAGGCGAGATATTTTCAGTGTACCAAAAACTTGGTTTAAATTTAAGAAGGAGCATCAGAATATGGGTATAGAAAATAATATAAAATGTTTAACATTTACGTGGTAACTTATAATATCTAATATATAAAATTCTCGTGTCGCGGTGTTTGTGGTTAAACTCCTCCGAAACGGCTTGACCTATTCTCATCAAATTTTGTGCGCATATTGGGTATAACTGAGAATCGGACATCATCTATTTTTTATGCCCCTAAATTTTAAGGGTAGTCTAATAATAATAAGGTACCCCTAATTTTTTTTTTTAATTTTTAGATTTTTTATTATAAATGATAAACATGGCAAAACGACGTTTGCCGGATCAGCTAGTTTTCTTATATTGGTGTTTCTTTTAATCCATGACCCCCAATGGTTCTGTTAACCACTAAACCGTTGATGGCAACCACTTAGAAGTCATACGTTTGAATCCATTTTATTGTTGGGAACCTAATGGTAAGGGTTTGTTAAAAATCATTTCATACAACTGGCAAAGAAGGCTAATCAAAGATCAGTTATACTTAGCAATTATTTGCAACTAAATGAAACAATTTTCTTGTATCGGATAGTACACGTGTGTACCGCCTGGAGGTAGAATATAAACTTGATACGAGCATGTTGTGAATTAATTTTATACTTAACGTGAAAGATATCGCACATTATGCATTCTATACATATACATATATCTCAAAACGAATGTGTTTTAAGGTTTTTTGGTCATAGAAAATCAATTATAGTAATTTAAACAGTGTAGAAAACAAAAGAATTTCAAAAAAATTCCCTTCACAATATCACACTTGATTACATTTTAACCAATTTTCTTTTAAATATTTTAGTAGACATGCCTAATAGCTAAGCGTACATTTAAATTAATTTTTTCAATCCGGAAAACAAATATTCTTAACTAAAGGACAATTTTAACTGTAATGTTATTTTTAAATAAAATTTCAAAATATAGTGTTTTCGTATAGTTTTAATGTCAAAATTTAAAACATTTTATAAACGAATATAATATTAGCATTTGCACATTTCAACAATTGCATTAAACTATGCATTTCCCGGTGAGGTTAATTAATTTGAACTTTTAGTGAGTATGTGAGTTTGCATGAATTTTAATCAGCTACACCTGACTCTAATGTTCCACAGCTTAAGAGGATTTGAGCAGTTTAGACTATTCCACTCATTTGTGACTTCTCTTTGGTTATGAACTCCTGGTTTTCGAATAGTTTTTGTATAGAAATTTAACTTATTTAGACTACGGCTTTATTTATAACAAATATCATTTCGATATAAAAAGTGTCTTATTTAAATAAAACGTATATATATAGGCTCACGTAATGATTAATGTGTATTGCATAATTTTAATAATAAACATTATTATATTCCTTACTTTTATAAAATATGTACTTTTATTTTGCTTAAAAAACGTCATGATTTAAAAAAAACACATATAAATTAATATAGAGGTATTAAGAGCGCTTAATAAAACGACGTCCCTAACAGTAAATTAAACACATTAAGACTCCTTATTTAGAAAAATTTGAGATTTGAGAAGGTTATTATCCTCCACTCACAGCTAAAGCGTAACTTTCCATATTTTTGTTTCCGGGGCATAAACAAATCATAAATTCACAAGGCGACGGGCTAATCCACGTTTCGCAAACGACGAATTACCTAACAATATATTTTCCAAGCAACAAATCAAATTGCGGTGTTAAAAAAGGCAGTGCAATTGTTCAGGCAATAAATCAAAATCGTGATACTCAGCACTTTAATATTTTAATCCTGAAGCATAAATTTCGTTTGACTGCTTGTACAATACTTTCACTTTTTATTAATCTCGAGCCCTGCCTGCTTTTATTACGGTATTATTATACTAAATGTTTACAGAGTGAATTTCATTGTAAACATTATGAGTGAAGCGAAAAATAAACAATATATCAATTGGGTATTATAACGTACATAAAGTGTACGTAAGTATTAGAATTTTGATAAATTCCTAAATATGTAGATGGACACAAATTCAATATAAAATTTCTGTTATTAAAAACGCAATTTTAAGTATAAAAATAATCCATAAAACAAAATGTTTTATTTATTTATTTATTTTTTTTTTTTTTTTTTTTTTTTTTTTTTTTTTTTTTTTTTTTTTTTTTTGTTGGGGGGGGGGGGGGGGGGGGGGGGGGGGGGGGGGGGGGGGGGGGGGGTGGGTTGGGGGGGCGGGGGCCCCCCCCCCCCCCCCCCCGGGGGGAAAAAAAAATAAAAAAAAAAAAAAAAAAAAAAAAAAAAAAAAAAACGGGGGGGGGGGGGGTGGGAAAAAATTGTTGGGGGGGGGTGTGTGGGTGTGTGTTTTTTTTTTTTTAAAAATGAGATGATTATTAAAATTATAATATAATTATGTATGTGTTTAATTTTGTTTTATTCCGGGGGAACAAACTTAGCTTTATAATTGGAACACACGTTATGCCTTCCGGCAAGGGTTAATTTGCGTATTCTGCGCTTGCTATGCTATCTATAATTTTTCTATCATAAGCTCTTGCACCCTAAAAGTGAAGTAAACACGTATAACCCCTATTATACTGAGCCCGTTCCAAATCGCTCTAGGCGACGCGACACGTGATACCATGAAGTAATAATGAATTAAGACATAAAACCTAAGTCCTAAATTTACCGTACCGTTAAAATTGTTCATAAATATCTCTCGTATTTTCAAAGATGGTTGGAACTGAATTGTGGGGGCTTTATCCGCTCCAACGAACTTCGCTACTAATAAATCTCAGCTTTGTCAGGTGTAACAATTTGTATCTGAATTCAAACGGCCGTTGATTCGCTTTAAATATTCAATTGTTGTTCAATATTTTATTAAAATCAATACAAAGGTTGGCTCTCAAGTGTAAAATTGTTGCTGTTACCTCTACACCAAATCTATTTGCTGAACTGACCAAGTGCCTTTATTAAAGCAATAAAGCACGAAAAAGAACATTACTTCTAGTAACTTATACAGGATACGAGATATGGAATCAGAAAAATCCTATATGATCAATCGTTATCAATATTATAGTTCGCTGAACTCATAACACTATTTTTATGCGGTTAATTGTTCTAGTAATATTAATGTTACATTTTGAATTATGGTCGTTCAGCTTAAGTGTCAGAAAATCTAATCCAAGTTTATGATATGAAGAATATTAATTTGAGTCAAAATCAATAGAATATATTTTATGATAGGATAATTTATAACACTTTTGTAAACTAATATCGTTTCACATTTGGTTTATGAAATCGTAAATTAAATATGATTTTCATTTTCAATTATTAATTGGTACATCATAGATGACCACAAACAATAAACAGTAAGTTTTGTTTTAGCAATAAACCACGGTAATTGACAGTTCAATGTTGTGGTCTATCATCATAATGTAATGAACTTAAATGTTGTACAGTGAGTTAGTGATTATTAAAATGTATATTCGTAGACCTATATATGTAGCATTGTATTGCCATAACCCACTCGTAGCACCAACACATTGAATCATTAAGATATTTATAGTTTAGTTCGAGAAAATGTTAATGTGTAGTATTTGCGGTAAACCCAAATAAAGCCAGGTCACCTTGTATTATACACCTGACGATAAAACCCAGATTAAATATACTTAGTTTAATTAAACCAACAGATCAAGACGAGCTATTTGCCTACAAGTCTCACCGGCGCTTGAGTGAAGTTTTCTCCATAAATGTTTGCTGTGTGAGCCTCTGAACAAACAAATGAGCATCGCTTTGACTTCCGTATCTCGCTAATGCATTCTTGGAGTATTTTATTACCATTGGATAGTTTTTACTTAAAAAGACTGACGACTCATTGGTCTAGTGGTTTGTACCCCTGACTGCGAATCCATGGGTCCGGGTTCGATCCCCGGCTGAGACGAACATCGATGTGATGAGCATTTGGTGTGCTTAGGTCTTGGGTGTTTAAATATGTATTTATATGTCTATCTATCTATAATATGTATGTGTCGTGGCCATATCCTAGATTTGCTCACTTCATGAAATGCTCGAGAATTTCATGAAATGGTCGTATTTCATGATGTGGGCAACTTAATTTGACCAGACCATTAAATCGTCAACATTTCACGATTTTTTCATCCACATTTGGCCGGATCGTATAAATAGGGTGTCCATAAAATATTTAATAAAAATCCAGAATATGTTAAGAACTTGTTTATTGTTATTTAAGTCCGACTGATACAAACAAAATGAATTAAATTTTTGTAACAAAATTAAACATCAAACACGTCATGATACACAATTATTTTTAGAAAACAAACAAATATTTAGAAATAAGTAGGTACTTTGGTACATAGTTACAAAAAGTAATATAATAATTCAATGGAATGCACAATAAATGAATAAACATTTGAAAAGTCAGTGTTACAACCTTTCAGTCATTTGTTGGCGCATGACATGCGCATCTCTTTGTACGGCATTGGTTTTTGCTGGCTTACAAAAGCATTTTTTAAAGCCTTGACCTCCAAACAAAGATTGGAAATTTACAGCTTCCGTCAATGATATTGACAATTCTGATATAACTTCGCAATAATCTTTAGACGACACCTGTAGGTCTTGCCGAGGAAACCAATTTTTAATTGTTCCAGAACCCGTTCCGATTTTGTATACTCCGTTCCTAAAATCAACTATCTTTCCAGCAATATTTTTTGGTGTCAAAGAGAGGTCCACAGTAAATTTTCGGTACATTCAAAAACACAGAATTTACAATTTCTAACAAAGGAAGTTTTTGGCGGTGGTTATCGACCATTTTCTCTGCAGCACGTTTAACACCGCTATGAGCTTGATCTCTTTCATTAACTATCAACTGTTCCTTTTGGCAAAGAAAACATTGAACTTGAGATCCAAAACCTTCTTCTCCACCAGCAACACCACAAATAGCATGCACAGGTTTGGAACACAAACTACAGAAATGAGCTCCTGTTGTGTCCTTGCCACAGACGAGACACACTGGACCATCAGCTGACTCTAATTCCATATTATCTGTCTCCATTACTTCAATGTTAGTAAAAGCCTCATCAGCAACTGATCCATTTACTATTGCGTCATCTGACGGCATGACATTAATGTTTTCTGCTGTAAAATCATTCTGATTTATTTGGTCCAATTCTTCCTCCGTCCTGATTGATGTCATAATACTTTCAGGAATATTACAACCTTTCAATATAGTTTTTCGGCTCAGAGCCAAAAAATGCACGGTAAGGGGATCTGCCAATTATGCGGTGGTAAGAAGAGTTTTTATAGAATTGAACAAAAAAACAACCAATGGACCATTTAGTAGACTTATTATCTTGCATCCAACACCGCAACATATTTTCTACGTCTTGGTTGGATCTTTCCACGCTGCCCTGTGTTTGAGGACGTCGAGGACTACCGTGAATAATTTTGCATTCAGGCCACATCGACACCAATTCTTCTATGACATGCGCGGTGAACTCTCTTCCATTATCACTCTGTAATATAAACGGGCGCCAAATTCCAAGAATATTTTTAAAAGTTCCAAGGCTACTTCTGCAGCTCTTTTCGACTTTAGAGGTCTGAGGGTGTAAACAATTTGTGGCATGATCTTGGTAATTCATAAGCCATTTAAATTCCTCCATCCGCGGCAGACTGTAAATCTATTAAATCCACCTGCCCTCGTGTGTTAAAATCTTTAGAAATTATCGGCTGAGTTACTATACCTTTCCTTGGCACTGCACGTTTTCTTCTGACAAACAGAGCACAGGTCAACGAATAGCTCGATGGGTTTCTTCGGAATATAAAGCCTATTTTTAATGTGTTGAATCATTTTTAAGTTTTATGTACTTCCTTTAATATTTCAAAATACTTCTCCATCGGAATTATGCGAATCGTATCATCGTCGACGCATTTTTTCTTGAATATAAGATATTCCTCATTCGCAGTTTCCAAAATATCATATTTTGATAACCAGTAATAGTCCATGGACTTCTTTTGCGTAGTCACCCTACTCTCCTTAATTTGTTTCATAACCTAAAAAGGAAAAAAAAACATTAACTTTAATAGGTCATAATTCACAAACTTACATAATATCAATTAATTCACAATACGTTAGCTGGCATAGAGTATTTTGATAAAATAAGTGAAAATTTATGTAATTTAAGAGTAAAATACTAACCTGTGAAATGCGATCCAAACTCCACGGTTTTTACATTTTGCTCAGTTTTTGCGTGACTTGCATAGTACTCGAGAACCTTTTTCGTCGTAAACTCTTTTACTATCACATTCTTCGTCATTTATTAACGAATTATTCACTTTTTCACTGCGAGAAACAACATTATCGACAGCGGCCACCATCTTCACACATAAACAAAGCGTTTTGCAGCGCCTCTACCGGTAATTAATGTAACTACTTTTACGATATGATCAAATAATTGACCATTTCATGAAGAAGCCGCGCGTTTAGTTGCCCATATCGAGAAACGATTTCTTATCATTGATCTGCCCAAACCACATCACGAAGGTTGGCCAATAGACAATGAAACATTTCATGAAATGTAACCATTTCATGAAATTCTCGAACATTTCATGAATTGAGCTAATCTACGATATGGCCACGACATATGTATATCCGTTGCCTAGTACCCATAACACAAGCTTCGCCAGCTTAGCATGGGACTAGGTCAATTGGTGTGAATTGTCTTTAAAAAAATCAAGTTAACCTTTGGAAACCAGTCCATTTATCGATTAAGAGAAAGGTTTTAAAAAAAATAGATCAAAAGTAAAATAATGAATTGTTAATGAAGGACTATTTAATGTAAATTCAAGACTTAGTTGAAAACCGTCAACGTGTAAACAAAATTGATCAAAATTAAATCCCACCCATTTGAAATTAAATTTCAAACTATATTAAAGGTTGTGTTTGTCATTGGATAGTATTTACCCAATCCTAACCGGTCAAAGAGAACTCATTGATTCCCTAGAAAGGACCGGTATCCTTTGATATTTGTGTATCCCCCAGTAAATAACGCTTATTTAATATTTGTTTCATATACACGTCTATGTAAATGTGGAGACCCATATTTAATATATGTTGGGATGTAGTTTCGTTGGAAACTTAAACTACTCTTCGTAGACTATTTTTTTCAGTACAGTAGAAATTGTATTTACCTACTACCTTTTTATACATAATATGGTAAGGAATCCTAGACTATACTTATAATAGGTATAAAATTATTATTACAAGGTTTATAAAAAAACGTGAAAAAGTAAAGGCTAGAAAAATAATGTTATCGGCAACCTAATAAAAAAATTCAATCAATGTTGATTGAAAGTAAACTTTTTTCGCATAAAATGATTGAGCGACGGAAAAATTTAAAATATTTTTAAGGCGACTCGGCCGGTCTCCGGCATTTATTATCGGAGTAGAAATTTGCGATATGAAATTCCAGAGACCCCTTTTAGAATCAAATTAAAATGGATTTATGTTCTATTTTATTATAACCATTTGACGTGAAATTATTTTACATACCTTTAATCTGATGTATCGGATACAATATAACTACTCTCGTACTGATATAGCTAATATGTACCACTCTTCAAAACTATAAAAGAAATTGGTCCCTCCCAAAGTATTTTTAAGACATACAGCTACTCGTCACTGTAAAACAAAATCACAAAATACTGTGCTATTTTCCCAGCACAGCCACCCAATTATTGAGTGCTGTTCATGTATAAGTTGGAAATTCTACGAATAGATTTTCTTTATAAGACGTCTTAAATTTAAATCGTTCTACATATTCATACATCATAAGGAGATTCTCTCATAATAATATGTATTATATACAATAACAGGCATTTTCCTTGTAATGTAAACAAAGGGTATCGAATCTTATCATTCAATCGCAGTCCGATCTGTGAACGCTTACAGCATTGTAAAGTTCGTCGATGAATGAAATAAAACCAATCTCAGTGACTGATTGATTGATAGTGATGACATAAACCGTATCTCTTTAAGCGATTTCCATATAAACATGCAAGCGTTTCATCCTTAAGATCTATTCATTAGTTATATAAGAAGAGTTTTACAGTGTTTATTACAATATATTATTACCGCTTTCGTGACATAGTGGTTGACGCACATCACGCAGACAGAGGTCTTGTAAACATCACTACCTTGAAGAAGATATTATCAATGAAATAGAAGCAAGAATGGCACTACCGTCTACAAGACGAACAGAAAATTATTATTCAAATCAAATCAAAATCATTTATTCATACAGGTAACATAATGTACACTTAAGAACGGTAAAAATAAATATGTATTAAATGCTTCAATTTTACATTTACTGCCAGTTCTCAAATCAAGGGCGTAGAACGGAAGAGAGGAACTGGCAATAAACTCTCTGCCACTCTTTATAATCGCCAACTTTTTTGCTGCGAGCCACAACCATTACACCATGTCCCACATGACATCTTAAGTAATTAATAGTTAATTAACAATAATAAAATAAACTAACAATAAAGACATGTCCTCTATCAGCAGGAAAAATTGTGAAATAGGAGCACGCACTTACATTCTCGTACTATTTTGACATGCCTTGAACCTAAGATTGCAGCCATAATTACTAAAATACGGTAGAAGTGTGAAAGTAATTATAATAACATGCAAATTTTTCTAAAACTGACAGATTGAATAATGTTGAAATAATGGTAACTGTTATTTATTTTTAAGCAATTTATGATAACCACATTTGAAATTATGTATTATTCTAAGTCCATCAGTGATATATAATAGCAACAACAAAATAACGTCATGTGAAATAATATCGTAGAGTTGCCCTGTTACAGAACGATTCGAACGCCTCCAATTCGCATCTGAAACTTAGACTTTAATTAATGTTCGCCCATTACATTTTACCCATTCATTGTTGGGGGAATTTTAATATTTTACCTTGAGAGCCTTTTCGATCGTTACCTAGGCTTAATGTCGTTCTGAGCTTCAATTAGATAATATCAGACGTTTATAGTTCTTTATGCATTCAACTTGGATTTTACTTTACCTGGCTACGATAGCGTTTAATGGCGGTCATTATGCGACTTTCATGACGGTAATGAAATGCTTAAGAATTTGGTATTTATTGACTTCTTTTTAAAAAGATTTTCTAAAGCTTAAGCAAAGGCAAACTGCTTATAAACTAAATCAATAAATACACTTTTACCCAATCAAATTATTACCGTAGTACAGTAATTAATTTCAAATTATTAATTGTTTACGATACTTGTAACGAACTGTGACATACGTCACCTCCACCGAATTCTTAAATTAGTTACACAGTAAACCCTGAAATAGAATAAGAATATGAATTCCTCCAGGAGAAGGGAAGGAACATTTGTACGTTTAAAAAATTCAGAAAGAAATAATATTTGGGATGCCAAAGAAATTGTTTAGCGTCCCTTTCTTAATTTAAGATACTTTTGGGAAGATTTTAAGAGTGTTTAGTGTTTTATATACCGAAGGGATTATACCGTCCATATTTCTGAAGCCGTTGAGAGGTCACGAAATCTGCTTAACTGGCTCTTTCTTTTGTATAGCGCTATCTTGCTCTGCTATAAAACGATGAATATTACGCCGACAGTGAACTCTATAGCAGCGATCGCTAAATAAAATATTTCTTACTTAAAATACAGTTCAATAAATAATGTTATGAAGAGCCGAAACGTGTCCACAATGATGATTAACATAATATTTAGAAAGAACACTTAACAATTAAATAACAAATAAATTAATAAATTTTAAGTAATTAGGTTAAGGTAGTCATGTACATTCGTGTAAATATATGTTCTTTATAAAAATAATATATATCATAGCTCATAGTTGTTATTCAATAAATATGCCATTGCTACAGTCGATGAGTGCAAAAATCTTGTATATGGACCTATAGACCTGGATCTAGTATCATAATCGCTTCCTCTTCTGCTTTAGTCGTCTCCGAGTCCTTATATTCGAAGCACGTAGAGCGGAGACTCATGAACTCCGATGCGTAACAAGAGACTAACAAAAAAAATTCACCCGTCAACGTGGAAGAGTTGCGTTGACAAGCTGACAAAAACTTCCTAATCAGTTGTAACAAATTTATGTCGCGCGCGTGCTTGGCTTTTAGGCCTATTCATTGCAAAATGTTATTAGGTCTCTTGCTTTACTTCAGGTTTCTTTGTTGTTAGTGCTTAACTTACTGGAATTTTTGTCTGAATTATGTATATTTTTTTGACCTATACATCCTATTGATATATACTAATTTAACGTTTAAGAAAAAATTGTGTAATAAGACCTTATATTCGTTTGAAAGAGCTTATGTAGAATTTACAAATTTATAATTGTAACGGCTTACTTTTATATTGTGTGAACTTTAAAAGATTTTATATTTAACCATTTACCTTTATCTATAACATCATAGGTATTAAAATACTTAATAAAGAAGAAAATTCATATAATTAACAATAGGTGTGCGACGTGCGTTTAAGAAAACGATAAATAAAAATCTGATAAAAAACTGTTTCGAAAGAACTAACAGTAATATTGTTTGCAGGCAAATTTAAACGAACTTACTTTTACATATATCCGTTACATGAATTAATTATATTATTTACATCGACGTTTGAACGAAAGAAAATATATTCGGTCATTTAAAAGAACTTATATCTTAAATTTATCGTTGCTACAAATTTTCAGCAATCCTGGTCAGCTCTTATTAACCACGACTGAGTCGACTTTGATAATATCCAATAAAGATGCACAAAGAGTAATTTATAATATTACTTTCCAACTATAGAAATAACACACATTTGGGAATAACCTGCAATTTGTGAAAATATCAAAGTTTGTCATAATGCAATTAATTATTTGTTTGAAACAAACGAATGCTCTATAGGACGAATTCAACTTGTTTTGAATCTGACGCTAATTTCACTGGCTTCCAAGTTTGTTCAAGATAGGCTCAGTAAGTTTTGATTTATTAAAATTCTTTGACTCATCTGCCGCACTTTCATTCCAGATGTAATTAAACGTGTGACTCGAAGTTGAGTTATAAATTGTACAAATCAGTTTATATATATTATATCCTAAATTCCTATCGTAATAGCAATAAAAACGTTTATTATTATTTAAGGAAACAATCTTAAACACATTTTTGGTCCGCGTTTTCATACATCTGCCTACGACTGATAATACAGTGTTTATTGAAGTAGACTATTTCTTAGACTGTGGATTACGTTTTTATCATAAATTAACACCTTAACAAAGAGAATTAGAATAAAGTAGCCGAGAACCAAAGCAGAACTATTTGCGCTTGAAAATCTCTACATCTATATTCGAACGATTTAAAATTTTGCCAAGATTAAATTTCCGGTATAAACGAAGTCACAAAGATCTTGCTAATATAGCAGTTAATTTACTGGACTTTACAAATAAACAAATAAGATAAACGGTTAATACTATCAGGTCCCAGCAGTAGTTTTAAAATGGCCGAACGAACGAGCAAAGTCATGCAAAACAAACTTTTTAGTCTTTAGTACTATTCTGCTCAGTTTCCCCATTTCTTAATACAACCTAATACGTTCGCCATAAGGGATAAGCTACCGCGATTCATTTAGACTTAAACTTGTAATAAAAAAACCGCAAATACTAGAACAGATTCTATTTATATTTGTAAATCCCATATAAACATACATCGCTTTCTTGTCACATTGCAAATAAAAGTTTATTAACTAATTGAGGATTATTCGTTAATAAAGTATTAGACTTTAATTGTTATAGACAAAAATGTATTCTATGAAAAATATTTGAAAATGTAGAAATCATTTTAGCAATACATCAAAATATACGAAGCTTTAACTCCATTTTTCCTGAATGAGAATGATGTGCCCTAGTAGTATTTATATTCCTTGTGTTATGACTTTTATCCATTGCTCTTCAACAGTCCATATAGCATAGTTGACGTTGTACGAGTATCTAGGTATTTCCAAATTGAGAAATAACTATATCTTCATTTAAGCCTCTACTTTGGACCACAGAAAACTTAGGATAAAAGAAAGTGCACCTTAAGCGAATACGTGGAGTCAATTTTCGAATAAACTTTTGCCGTTGGTTTTGGCTGCGACCTGGCAAGACTGGCTTTAACACAACACTGTTTGTTATCTTAATAAGACTTGTATACAATGAAGACTAAAATCTTATCTTCTTAACGAGATCTGCTGAAGAAGTTTTAAAATAAGTTTATTATTTAAACTTAAATAAGGAATACAACTATTATTAGATTAGCTATTTGCAGTCTTTTCTTCGGTCCTTTTCATTTCATCAAATATTTTTTATTCAATAATTTAGAATTTTTATTTATAGAATAAGAAACAATTTATTTATTTTTTTAAAATCTATTTTATTACATTTACACTAATTCAGGCTAATTCCACACACGCACGAAGTTACAGCCATTCCATATAAGTAAAGTAAAATAATATGGCTAGGAAAAAATATTATTTTATTAGACAATACCTTTTTGTGCTAAAAAGCATGAACTACAAGATATTGTTTTTAATGAAATGGAAATGTATACGCGTACTTCACGCTACACTGCTTAATTTAGACACTTATTAAGTATAGGCCTTTCTTCGGGTCCTACGCAGAGAGCGGCCATTGCTGATTTTATATACAATCAAATAAATCAAATGTATCACATTATTTAGGTAATATGACCATTCAAGTGCTGTAAAGCATTGTTATTAGTTAGAGAAAGTAAATGGTTATGGAAATACTGTAACACATTATACATTACACATTATATACCAACTGTAAACACAGTACATTGCTAACATTTACATAAAAACATATTATTTTTATAGAAAAAATCACAATCTATTTATATCGCTGGATCTCCACGTCTCACAAAATTTCTTAGACAAAGGCTCAGTTAATATTCCGATAAGAGTGTAAATCCTCTACGAATTGTTTCAGAGGTAGGCTAGCTTACCCTTGCCACTGCGGATGGTAACAAAGATTGATGATTTAGTGTTGTAGGGAAAAAATTCTTTATTTTTAGATACTCTTGAAAGGGTAACTAAGATGTATGTTTGCTCTTTATAAAATATAATTATCACCTTTGAACAGTTTCTCAGTTTTGTTACATGAAGTGAAGGAGAAGACAAGCTCTTTACTTGTGTCTTTATTTAGACAAATAATTATTTAGATTATTAAATTTTTCATTAGTTCGCATTAGTTTCTGTCATATTTTGATTTCCAACGAAGGATATACGATTAATCAACATTTGATTTGATTTTGAAATTAATTCAGAAACTTCCATAAATAAATAATGAGAAAAATGAAAAATAAGGTTCTGAAAAATCAAGAGGACGGAGGCGTGTCAAGCTATTATTGGCTTCGAAGCTAATAAATAAGCAAATAAAGTGACGTACATTAATATTCATGACAGCATTACGGTACGTGTTTGAGGCCGATATACTGTGCTATGATTATGAAGTTCACTGTTGGTTTTTAGAGTTTACAAAATGATCTTAAACAGAGCCTTAAAAGTCATGAAAACCTTTAATTATTTCCTTGGAACAAAACACAATCAGTGCCTTAGCTCGTAAACAACTTTAATGATAATTTGTGTTGGATACAAGATTTTTATTAGATTGACATTTAACATTTTCTTCATTGTTTGACGATGTTGCGTACGTATAGAAACTATTTGTCGCAGATTCGAAGCGTTTAATGTTAGCCAGATAGTAATCTCACTATCGTCGTCCGACATTTGGATTTTATTGACGTGAAACTTCTTTATGAGGGTAAAATTTGTAAAAAACGTCACGAAGATGTGCAGCGTTTTTGTCGAAGAAAAGGGAGAGAGCGATTGAGACCGAGTGAGAAGGGTGAATGAACCTTATAGAAATTCTATTTTTTAAATTAAAATTTCGTAAAGAGAATTTATGAAATATTAGTATTTTATATTTTATGCAAAATAATTTATTGAAATCTCAAATGATGAATTGTAAATTAAAATGCTACGTGTTTTTACTATCAAAGAAATAAATTTTAAAAATTTAATTTATTATTTGTATTAATTTTCAAAAATTTTAATGTTTTAATGAAAATTTAATTCATTAAATTTCTAACATATCTTCCTTTTTCCTTCCCTCTAAGTCTCGGAAGTCTAAAGTTTTAGATTCGTATAAATATGAACAAGAGTTAAAAATTAGTTTGCCTAAGAAGTTTCACTTCTGACATGTGTACTTTGTACGCACGCACTTTTTTTTTAAATAAGTCAGTACGCACGTGCGGTGCAGGCGCAACTGATCGATCGATCCAACGCGCTACTGAGAAATTGACTTCAACATATTGACAATTTAAACCTGTAATATGTGTATGATAGTGCGTGGTGTTGGCATACTAATAAAATAATGAGGTCGTGTTCTCTTATTACATTATCTCTCAAATATATTTTGAAAAACAATAGCTAGATCCACAATAAAACACAAATTTTATTCTTCGTTACTTTTAAAATATTTATCGTAGTTTTAAAATATATACTATGGAACTGTCACAATGAAAAATCGCAGACATCGAAACTTCTCAAGACAATCAGCCAAGATAAACACATTACACTAAACGGAATCAAACAATTTAATGCAAAGTCCTACATCAATTCGAGTAAATTGCGAAAAACAAACTGTGAAATTCAAACACGAAGAACAAATCCAACAGTAAATTACACCACGATCTAGTTCAAACCAGTGCATTATTTGTTCGGATGCAATCTCTTCCACTTGCGTATATGATTAAAACAGTGAACACTATCCCTATGGGAAATTATCGGAGCGAACGCACGGCATAATTAGCAACTACACAGTTCTGTATTCGCCTTTGTAAAGGACAGTGTTTTATGTTAATACTTTGAGGAATGCCGAAGATTGCGATGTTCACTTACACCGTATTGCTGAGACGTTCACTCATACTGGTTTTTCTTTTTTTCGAAAAATGTAAGCATATTAAACCACTGAACAGTAGTTGATGGGGCCTTCTTTATGAGGCCAGTTGGAAGCCGTTCAGGTCTAACTTGGTAGCGCACTGAGATGACTGAATATGGTTATTCTATACATTTCAGATTTAAACCTCTAAAATGTGTTATTTTAAATTACGTAATTGAGTTAAAACATAACATTAAGTAAATAACTACTACTCAATTATAAATTAGTTTAATTATAAATCAAACAGCATTATGCAATAAATTATCTACTATTAGATTTAATCGACTCGCATTGCCGCATATACGAGTCACGAATTTCAGGAATATGTTATATTGTATAGGGATAAATTATTATGAAACGCTAAAATTTTGGCCTGTAATGTGATGTCTTCCTATACTCTGATTTTTAATTCCGTAGAATTCTGACAGCTACCATTTTTTGACATGTCAGAGATGGCAAACCTTTTGGCCGAACACATTTTTAAATTTCAATACGGGTCGGAACATCTGAGTCTATACATACCTACATTTTATTTATTAGTGAATGTATGCATTTTATTAAGTGCTTTGCTCCACATTAAAATTGGTTTAGTTTAGTTTAACATGGAGCACCGTTACAGTTTAGTGATGATTGCATCCCTTTTCATCATCACAAACAGTAAAAAACGCACACGTAAAGATAACATTTTTTTTAAAGGTTTACTAAACCTGGAATTAGTAGACAGTGATGCCAGTTAAAGAATAAAGTAAAGTAATTAAAGCTTTTTTATTGCCCTCAAATACGTCAAATTTGTCCCTTTTTCGGTGGAGAAGTTTTTTTATAGCAACACTTATGAAATGTCAGAATTCTACGAAATGAAAAAAAACGTACCCCATGTGTACGGCAACTCATTTTTCTATGTGTGCAATGAAAATCAACACTTTCGAAAAGAAAGGGAAGCAAACTGTTTATCGCCCAAAAATATACGACATCATTTACTTTTGTTAGACGTCTATGAAAATAACATGTTATTTCATAAATGTTAGCTATGTAGAAAATTATTCAACACTATCAATCATTATCAAGAGTGTGACACTTGATAAGTACTCGAAACGGTGAAGAGAAAACAGTGTTTAAAAACAATATTTTTATTTCTAAACTTTACATAAACATTTATTTATATTTAAAACATTAAAATTTCATGATTCTTATAATTCAATAAAAAATACAATATCAAAAGTACTTATTCTAATGGGAATTTTTTAAAAAATCATATAAGATTTCCGTATGTACTTTGTATACAATTTGTATATAATATGTATCGCAGGCATACATCTACCCATTGTACCATTTACGGACATACTATTTTCTGACCTTTGAAAGAACTTATTTAGTTCGACTTGAGTTGTATCTGCATACGATGCGCTAGGCATCTATACTTTCAATATTAAGGAAATAAATATTGTGTAAACGTTCGTAACACATGTTCACGTTTTCATTTCCCCTACAAGATTAAAAAATATATCGAAAAATCGAATCCACATGAGATGTAAAGATATACAGTAAAGACAACTAATAATCACGCAAGTGGACGTAATAAAACCATACAGAATTACAAATTCCTCGAGTGGAGTTTCAATTATTTAAAAGTTGCGAGCATTTCGTTGAATTTAAAATTAATTTTGCATTTTTATGAGCAATTGCGGTATAGACGTTCGGAAGAGTTGAGTGTGGACATTTCCCTTACTCTGAGTGAATTGAATATAAGTATTTGTTTTGAACTAGAGCTTTATTTGCCACTTAACTAAATAAGGCTTTCAAATTTAAGTTCTCTCTGCAATAGGAAACTTTTATTACTTCTTTATAAGTAATAAAAATAATTTTAATAAATCTAGTTTACAACTTTTAAACGTATATTTTTTCAAGTTTATGTTGTGTAGTGAAGGGCTTAATAATATAATAATAGTTATACCAAAAATAAAATAACTTTTAATTCCAATCAAGAATATCGAAGACAACAAATTTAATACCTAGTAGCAAGTAAGAACATTACGAGTAAAATTTTCAAATAATTTCACCATGTAATATCATCATACCAAACCATACCTTATCATTACAGAAACACCTATTAAAAAGTATTAAAAATTACCATTTATAAAAAGACAATGAAATTGACTACTCAGGAGATTGTCCGATTTGAAATCTGGCAATTTTAAAGATTTTTAATAGCAACTAAATCAAAAGGGAATAATTACAAAAATTTAGGCCAGCTGTGTAAGGTTTTCCAATTTAGAAGTGTCAACTGGTATGATTAAAAACTTCTAACAATATTGCCATTAGAGCCGTTTAATCATTTATAGCGTACGACATTGTGATAAATTATCGACCGATTTCTAGGAAAGTGACATGTCTAAAGTGTTCACGGCTTAGCCATAAATAAAACAATTAAGAATAACACAAAATTGGATATATTCTTTATTTTATCAAAATTGTATTAGACTACTTCTCACTTGATATCCTAATCGCGCGATATTTAAAAGTATATCAAAACAATAATAATATATACGTATGCGTATTGAATAAAACTATACATTTATTATAACTTACTCTTACACTTAGCATTAAAATATAATTCCGATGGCAAACAGAATTTAAACCAAAAAATCCAACCACCAAAAGTTCGTGAAAGGCATTAAAAGTCGTGTCGTATTAGGATCGTACTCTATAAACTCATAGTTGGCAAACAAAGTTTTATGATTGATGATCGTTGCAGACAATTTTTCCATTCATCACAGTTAATTTTATTGAAGTGTCGTATGTGGACGATAAATTAGCCAAGGTGCGACTTTTCATTACTAATGCGATTTGTGAACCGATTTGTTTCGGCTAATGGACGTTTTGATTTAAAACTCATGCTAGTGTCTGGGGATAATGGTTGTTCCAATATTTCATGGTGTACATAAGACTACTGTTATTAAAACTATAACTCACCTTCTGTGGAATTTTACATATAGTATAAGACCAATCAAGACCAATCAAGAATTAACCAGATGGGTTGCCACAAATCAGTAATTAATATTTAAAAATTAAATATCTTTTTAATCTAGACCAATATTTTATATATGTATAAAAAAAAATTTTTTTTTTAAAAAAGGGGTATAAAAACTTTAGTGTCACATAAAAATATACATAAATAATAATTAAAAACAACAAATATTCTATGGTTATCTGGATATGTTTGTGAAATGTTTAAAAAATTTTTTTAAAAAAAAAAGGGGGGAAAAAAAAAAAAAAAAAAAAAAGAGGAAAAAAAAAAGAAAAAAAAAAAAAAAAAAAAAAAAAAAAAAAAAAAAAAAAAAAAAGGGGGGGGGGGGGGGAAGGGGGGGGGAAAAAAAAAAAAAAAAAAAAAAAAATTTTTTAAAGAGGGGGAGGAAAAGAGTTACCAACGGAACGTTACAACTCTATGTGTGGGTATTCACCGCAGATTGTATCCGTTTTTAGAGAATTTTTATTTCATAGACAAGTAAGCGAAGCGAAGTTTTTCTTCACCGTATGAGCGAGTGTTAGATGCGTACATAGACAGAAAGTCCATTAGCACTCAGCCGGGGATCCTAAGACCTCATGGATGAGAGTCGCACGCTGAAGCCTACGTTGCAAGACCTTAGGCACATTAGAAAAACCTTTTCACACAACGATAAACAGAACTACCAAACAGGGTTTAAGCTCAATGAGGTGCTCCTCCGGCATTCTACATAAAGTCTAGATCAAAACACATGACTAACAGGGGAATTTCTCGGTGAAGTTACCATTTTAGGCATTATATAGCGTCTTTGACCATAAATTCTAATGTATTCGCCAAGGGAATTTTACGTTAAAAACGAATCAATTAAATTATAATAATTGAGCTATGCATTAGTCTTAACCTAAAAGTGCGTTTGAACCTCTTATATGTACAAATGGATGGGTATGGATATGCACTTTATAAGAAAATATCGCGAGGAAACCAGTACGTCTAAACTCCAAAAATTTACGGTGATTACCTGCTTGAGTCAAAAAAATTATCAAAAATAAACATAAATTTGAGGTTGGACCCATGGCTTAAAACCATGGGTACAACCCATTGTAGCGGTACTTTATATAAAAATTAAGTTGCATTATTATATCGTAAATAAATACGTTATAATTCTGGCCTAAATTTTACATTGGATAGATTAATCGCCAGTTCGTCATTTGAGTTATAACGTCCCTCCCATAACATTACCGCGATTAGACCGATGTTTCATTACTTAGTACTTTAATGAATGAGTTTATTGTTTTTACGGTTTTTGGAATATTGGAATTTTATATGACTGACAACAATTATAATTATTTATTTTTAAATGTATTTCGTAGTTATTTTATTAAAGCAAAATTAGAGACACCGATTTCCACAATAAAAATGTAATAAACAATAAATAACGTACTCTCATAAACTTCGATAATCTGTATGATTTATAACCTATTTTGAATTAAAACTTATTAATTATGTCCTATGCATTTTTTGCGTGGTTTCACAATTAGATCGTCATAGTCGTAGAATAGTGACGGATCTGACAAATAGTAATAAACTTTACACGACAGCCATTTCAAAATAATATAATAATGTTAGTTTTTTTGTCATAACTGTTTTAATTTACATTCTGTTATTATGAAAATTGACATACAAGCAAACAAAAGGGTTTGTTTTGAAACAAAATAAAAATAATAACATTAAATTACACAGTTTGCTAGAAAAATCACATTCTATTTCTATGAGCGTCTATCAAATCCGTCACTTTACCGACTGATTAATTTGAAATTTAAAACACATGGATTTTTTTAAATGTAGCCGTAATATTTAGTCAATGTAGTATCCAAATATGATAAAAAGTAGATTTTGGTTTTTTTTCAAATCCGACATTGTTCTACGATCATGATCATGATGATGGTCTCTTGTTAGCTTGATTATTACGATATTATAGAAGAACTCTCTCTGAACGTATCGTATTTCGAATAACAACTCACAACAGAATTAAGTAACATCTCTGTTAAATAGACATCAATCAACTCCACGCGTCGTAAATATGGCCTAAGGGGCAAAGAAAGACCCTTAATGAAGATGCTGAGGCCTTCCTTTGTTTGAGGGTCTGAGTTTTAGAGCTCATTAAATTAAAGGGTTCAGTTGTATGGGATTTGTCTCAACCGTTTCGTGACTCTTTTGTTTCTCGTATTAATAATGTCCTCATGTTTAAATTCAATTTAAGTGAGCGTCTAGCATTTTATGTGATTGCTTTTCGTAGGAAGTTGATAATACTTTATGTCTTAAAACAAATTCGAAAGTGAAAGTCACTAATTAAATATACTGAATATTATATCACTAACGTTACATTTTTATAACAATATTAGTTAACATAATGCTGAATCAAAGATTACGTTTACTTAATATCAAAATTATTTAATTATTGTTTTATTATTATTTTAGAAGAGAACAATACAAATATTATAAGCCTCAAAAAGCTAACTAATCCGTAAGAAATCATACGTTTATGAATAAATCGATTAACGTGGTGCATTGTCCTATTTTCTATAGGCTTTACAACAACTTAATTTACTCCAAAATAAATACACACGAAGCCGCTGTAATGAGCAGTGTAGGTCTAGTGGCTTGAGCTGTGGTCGTGCGTTCGAATCATGTCATTGCACTTTTGTCTATGTGCGGTTTAAACACTCTCTCATACGCTGAAGGAAAACGTCCTGAGGAAACAAGCACGTCTTAAACTCAAAAAGTCGATGGCGTGTGTCAGGCACAGAAGGCAGTTGAAGGTATCATCTATTTGCCTGTTAGAAAAAAAACAAAGATCATGAAACAGATACATAAATGTGAAGCCCAGACCATAAAACATTGTAGTGTCACTGATATTTTTTAACATGCCTTACTTAAAAGCGATAAGTGCATAACATCGGTAGTAAGACATAATAACAACAAATTTATATCTATTAATAAGTAATCAACCTTAATTTTCAGCCTATAACAGCAGTTGAATGTAATAATTGCATCATAATATAGAAATGTATCATCACAAACCAATTTCCATGCAAATGGAGAGAAGGGGACCAGTAGACTGATGTATCGAAATAGGACGTGTTACAATGGTCTAAAGTATGAGCGGAAAGCGAGAAATTTCTTAACCCTTTTTCAAATGAAGCAAAATACAGATTGTATACACAAATATTTAAGTTTTTTAATACTACATAGGTACACTGGGAGTACGAGACAAGGCTGTACATTTTGCTTACTCAGGTTTTTTTAGTTTTATAAGCGTGGCGATTCCCTAAATCGTCGGAGTTACGCTCCGAGAGTATAGCCAGTAGGAACTCTCTTCAACAGTTACATTGCATTCATTCGTTTTAAATCAATTACCATTTCATAATTCCGCTTATATTCTATTGTTCTACGCGAGTGGTTAATAGAGTAAAAAAATCCTCTATTATTTGAAGCACGACAAACCAGGAACCGTACACTGAGTGTTCGCTTATTTGTCGGCAAGAAGTCCATATAAACCCTTCGATACTTGTCATCTGCCAGTATTCTGCGAAACACCTTCTTGGCATTCCGTTTTATTCTCATTATGAAAGGCCAGCGGGCTCAATGCTTTATGCTTCTTTCTTAATGTTAAAAATACAATCTTCCGCAGAACTTTTAGAAACCAAAAAACTTATTACTACTTCTTTAATGACCAGCCAAGCCTCAAAGCCTCTTTAAAAGGATGGAATTTAATATAGTATAATATGATTAATAGAACTAAAATATGCAACCAATAGCTAGGGTACAAGTCAATCTGTTCATATCAATTAAACAAATCTATTTTTCTGTAAACTAGTAACTTGTACTACACAATAATTGCAAAATATTATAGTATGGGATGTGTCCACGTAACAGATAGATGCATTGGTCAGCACGACTTCTTACACAATATATTATGTTCTGATGTATTAGTTAATATCCTGAAAACATTTTCGTCAGGTAATTTCAATCAACTTGAAGAAAACTATGAACTGGGCCGTGAAAATCGCCATATATTAGTTATTAGTTGAGAACTTTGAGACATCATTTGTGATTGAGGCGTGTAATTGCAACATAAACTATTCTGTTATTTTTAAATAGATAAACGCTTTTAATATAATTAAGTTGTGCACTCGACCATGTGGTAAACTAAAAAAAACGCACTACCAACGCACCGAAATAAGGGTAAGTATAGAAGAGATAATAATGAAAATTAATATGACGTAATATCTGGCAGAATTGGTAAAAAATATGAATTTAAACCTATGTCTATAGATGCCATAACATTCTCGGCATTAGTTCTGGTCTATAGATCAAATCAAACACCGCCACCACTTCATCAAGGTCCAGAATGAGATGGCGACCACGAATATAATTACGAGAGAATTACATTGAAGTTTGCGGGTGTTGCCTATTGGTTGTGGTCACTTGGCTGACGTGTGTCGAACTTGTGGCTAACTTCATTATTATTGAATTGTACGGCTATAAGTTTTCGGGTAGAAGTTTGTAAATAGATTGCAGAGAGTTTCTGTACGGAACTGATTTCTTAAAATGATTTGTCAAATTCATACTTAGATTCAAATGAAAAGACTCAACGCAGTACTGTATTAAATAAAGATGCAATTCGTGAATAAAAACTCTATTTAAAAACAACTTTAGCATGCGACAGTGACAAAAAGTTGGCTGGTCACGTAATGTAAGTTTAAATGTCGAGTTTTATTAAATGTGAATAATTTAGTGTAAATGTTCGAGAATTTTGTATATATAAATGTATATATAATAATTGGGTAAGACATAGTTAATATATTTATAGGTCTCTCCTATCACTGTGTAACTCTATTAACGTACAAAAAAGGCGTGGCCAAATGTATTATTAAATAAATTATCATAAAAGCACTCGCGGCAATTTAAAACTTGGTTTTTAATTGAATCTGTAGTGTAATTATTAATAGATGACACTATTTTCGTTTCATATTAAATTGATCAATTATGATAAACCACAATGGAACTTGTTGTCTCTTTGAAACAATTATTTATGTTATCTGTAATATACCAATATTCATAGGTCGACACCATTGTGATGTGAAACAATATTATATGACGTCATTGTCCATGTTTTGCATTCAAATATAATGTCTGTTTTGTGTATTTTATGAGGTTAAAATATTCTTAATAATAACATAAACTTTAATCGAAGTATTACTCAATAATGATTTTTATTAATGTTATATTTGATTTGCATTATCCACGTTAGAGTAATTTATTTTTTAGACAGCACAATGATATAGAAAGTTAATTACACAAACTCTTCTCTCTCGAAAATCTCTATATAATGTAAAAATTAGTTAAATTTGTTTGGTTTAACACAAAACCCATGTATTAATTCAATCTTTATACTGCAACACGACAATCTCTATTACGAAGAAATATTTTCATATTAAGACATCAACAACATGCTTAAGTGAAATTGTTTTAATAATCAGCTTACAAAACTAACCTTTTGAGGTGCCGAAATTTCTAAGAATGACAACTGAAATCATAAACAGCAGTCTCGACTTACATAATTTAAAGATTTCTATAATTAACATTTGCACATGTATTTGTTTTATTGTAGCTTGATAGTACTACGTCTCATTACACATCAGGCACATCCTCTTATAACGTTCACGCCTCCCACTGGTATCGTTTGCAATGATTTGACAAGACTCTAACAAGCTTAATTTGACTAAAACCCCATTAACCTATTACGAGATGCTGGTTTGTTTAACGATAATGCGTGTTGAGGGAATCTGATACGGAATTAATAATACCTATTAATATTAATTATCGCGTTAAAGATAAAATCTAAGGGTGTGATTTGTAGTTTGTAGCTTAAATATTCCTTATGTAAATAATTATAAGATTTCCATGCATAGAAAAATGAAAATAATATATAGCGAATGTGTATAGTAATAGTTAATATTACTTAAAATTACGGTCGTTTTAAACAACAACAACATTTTTAAAGTGCTTACTTTTCTCATAAGGGGCCGGCCCCTTGTGGGGCTAAAGGCTTTTGTTTGTTTCGCACAAATATTAATATATATAATCTTATAAGGTAGTTAGACATGCTTCGAATTCTACACTAAATCTATACCAAATTCTGTTGCCATTCATAAATTATTTACATTAAGGTAGATGCACCATGAATAATCAAGTTATAGTTTGATATCTGATCGATCTGAACGCGTAGCAATTTATCTCAAGTCGCTCGGGCCATGTTTCCACCTTATTCTAACTTGTAATTTGTTGAGAAACGCAATTATATAAGGCGCTCCAGGCTAATAGCGAAACGGAGTGCCGATGAGACATGGTTCTGATATAAACAGTTTTTAATAGTTTGAAATTAATCAAATACTGCTAGGTTTACTTAGTTAGTATGGAAAAAGAAAGCGTAGTTTTTAAAATTCAGAGTCGAGTCTAATACGTTTTTATCATACAGTGTCCAAACACGTTTGAACGTCAACGTTAAAGTCGTGAATTATTGATTGATGACCGTTTGATTCTTTTGTGGGAAGATGAATCCACATTGTGGTGGTGCGCGGCAAAAACTTCCTTAAGAAACGCTCAGTTGTGGAACGACGGACGTCGAGGTGATACGGATCGTATTTTGTATTCTACTTTGACGTCCGATGATGAAACTCAGCTGCTGGTATTAATCCGACCAACTCCTCTCCATGGTAAATGCGGTATAAGATGCTGCTCGGCAAGTGACTGGTATAAATTCATTTGCACGGCCTTGATGTCTGGAGGTCTTCCAAGGTCCGCTTTATAAGGCGTTTCTTTTGCAAACTAGTGAACTGTGGATTCAATCCCGGTGGTCTTCCATGATAGACACGACCACTAATTATTAAAAAAAGAGCTTACTCCTTTCACATAGGCCCGTTATAACGGGTGTTCAGGGACTGAAGTGCCTTTTATGGCCCAGTAGGCTAGTTTGCACCCCTATCTTATAGAAGCCGATGCAAACATTACCTAAATAAAGCTATAACACGAGTACGATTGAAAAAATTATTAGCCGTCGGCTCGGAGAAGTTTCTATTGAGAAAAGCTGGGTGGTTAGTTAGTAATTTGTATATATCTTAATCTTAACATTACAAATACAACTTACAAATATTAAGTTTTTAACTAGCTATCGCGTTAGTTATCAGATTGTTGTCGTTCTACGTATCAAAGCAGCTATGACATTAAAGTTATGTTACAACTTATAACGAAGTAGGTATTTCTTCTTAGATTATACGCTGACATTTCTTTTGATAACTTTTGATTGGATTCCTATTTCAAACTTTTAAAATTGGAAATATGATTTTCATCAATAAATAATCTACTTATAAATTACATGTAATAAAGTTATGATCACATTTCCATTTTACACGCTTTATTAGCTTCACCTGTATGTATGTATGTATACTGTGCCATATTTTTCGTCTATAGAGCAACCCACGCTTTTTCACAATAATACTAGTATTTTTTGTTCATTACCATTTTCAGCCTAAACTAAACTTTTTTTTTAGTTTGATGTGCTTTTAGTTTTTTTAAACTATTATTTATTTAGTTTAGATTCCGTAGGTTTATTCTTATTAGGAAGAAATTCATAATTATTTGCCTTATATAAATATTTTACCTTTATAGCAATTAACAAATATGTCTTGATTATATTTATTTCCTCATTCAACCTGCCTAACGATTTCATTAATGATAATCGTTAAGCTAACACAATTTTTTTACATAAAGCAAATTAAACCAGCATCG
The DNA here is from genome assembly GCA_905332375.1 of Pieris macdunnoughi. Classification (NCBI taxonomy): domain Eukaryota; kingdom Metazoa; phylum Arthropoda; class Insecta; order Lepidoptera; family Pieridae; genus Pieris; species Pieris macdunnoughi. Next base: position 687,972 of record CAJOBZ010000015.1, on the reverse strand, counting down.
AAAGGGTGAGAATATTTGAAATCAAACAATTATTTTACGTAAATTGCATTCCCTTTGCGCTAACAATTCTAAATTAAGGCCTATGGAGGGTCGGGTAAGCAATTCCGCGGATCCTGAGATCAATTAATTAGAAACGCCTTTTAAATTGAACCAGCCATTTTTAAATTCCCCACGATTCTTGATTCAGACAAACGGATGTAAACGACGATGTTTTCGGTCGCTTAATGAACTATTTGCTAACAAATTGCTGTGTTTTCGTTCGTGTAAATTACTAGATACAAAAATAGCTGAATGTATAGCATTTTTTAACGTAGGTTTGAATAAAACCTCTTGACAACGCAACCTTTTAGGCACTTGAAAAGGCGAGGAATGTGAATATTAAATTATATCCGTTGAATAACTTTTTAAATAGACACTCTAGTAGATGAAAGACAATATCGTAGATTATGAAAATAGATATATTTAGATTGTAACTTACCTATATACATTATATACAATAAGTAACAATCTAAATTTCTTTAATCTTCTAAAACTATTGGACTTGAACATGGTATAATGGTTGCAGCTTAAACTTGGCGATTAAAAAGAGTGGCGGAGAGTTTATTGCCAGTTCTCTTCCGTTCTACGTATATGTGGGCGCAAATTCATATATAATGATTATATTTTTTACAAACACATAAAGATTGGTATTTATTTCAAGTAAGTATTTATTTGCTTCTATTATATATTTATATATGGGCGCAAACTCATATATAATGATTATTTTGTTACATAAATATAAAGATTGATATTTAATTCGAGTAAATAAATATATTCAAGATAATAATAAATAATATTAAGGATTGATAGTCTGTGGTATATTCATAGCATTTATTATTTATGTTTAAGGAATGGTGTTGATCAGCTGCTATTGTCATTCATCAACATTTGGTAATATCGGGGTAAAATTAGTTCAAAACCGTTATATGGTTTATTTTATTTACCATTATTAATGGATCTGCAAATTAACGACTATTTGATAGTCTGTAGTCTTTTATTATAAATATTAAAGAAATTGTGTTAGTGTCAGCTGTCATTGTCATTGAATAATGTCAAAGTCGAATTGGTTCGAGGCCGTTAATACGAATGGTTTATTTAATTTGTTAATGTTGCTAGATCTATAAATTAACGACTATTCAATGGTTAATAATAATAATGACTCCATAGTCATTTATTATTATTATTGTTAAAAGGAGTTTATCATATTACTTTAAACATTTTAAACCTATTGATAATAAATATTAATCTTTGACACTCGTTTCTATGACTGCCGTTTGACTCTGTGGTCGATTCGGGTTCGGTCGTGGAACGAGTACACGAAATGTTACGAAACTTGTTTATCACAAATTCTGGTTGCTATATTATATGGGAACTGGTGGGTGCGGCGCTTAGTTCTGTTGAGCGGCCGAACCAATCAGAAGCCTTTAAAAGTGGACTTTAATGTCGAAAGTAAATGGCTGGTGCCAACAAACTAATTTATGACGACAGTATTGCTGACGTCATTATCTTCAACAATTCATCGTGGAGTCTGGACACAATAATTATGGCGTTCAAACGCCGACGTATACATTGTGTTACCAAAAAGAATAAATGAATTTGAATTCTATTCCAAAAAATTTATATTTCATTGTTATGACACTATCCTAATCTATACTAATATTATAAAGAGGAAAGGTTTGATTTTTTATTTGTTTGAAATGAATTGGCTCCGAAACTACTGGACCGATTTCAAAAATTCTTTCACCGTTGGCAAGCTACATGAGTGACATATGCTATGTTTCATTTTCAAAAAAATTAGGGATGCTTACTAAAACTTGAATAATCTAACCCAAGGTGTAAAAAAATAAACAAAAAACTTCCTTCAATCTCGTGCGCTGCGAAAACTATTAATGATAGAACAAATTGATGTATTACAACTTTTTAGGACACATCACTATCTATAAAGATTGTCGCGACAGCATGTATCTTTTATAGTTCGTCACAATAAGCGTCCTTTTATTAATTTTTTTTTATTAAAATACCACCGCAAGAAAAGGCTCTTTATTCGTACCTAGGTATTGATCCTTATCAAAATAATTACCAACATTTCACATAAGCAACAATTTAATGGCATAACCACCAAAAAAGCATGGTGGATTGGTGTTCTCCTGCCTTTTCTCTTGAATAGTTTACTACTATGTAATATAACAAAAATCTTAGCCACAGCAACGCTTGGCCGAGTCTACTAGTACTAATATAAACACGAATAAGATAAAATTTAACCATAGTTGCACTTTTAACTATGTCGTATTTCCTATCGCAAATTACATGTTATTAGACTCGCAACAACTTAGCGTAAATTAATACCACAAACGCAAGATATGAGTGGAATTAATTCAAAACTGTTTGGATGTAACTCTGCTCGTATCGCAGAGCACCTCAGATGATGTATGCAAATTAGCCCAACTTGCCGAAAGCCGACGCTAACTTCTTATTTGTGTGTTTTAACTTGAGTTATGATTTACGCGGCGAGGATTAGGTGCAATACACACGAGCTTAACAGCGATAAAACATTGAATAAAACTCATCTGTATCGTCTTGGCGAATGGACTTAACGCAATTCTTTTGGAATGTAAACTGATTTTGAAAAGTGTAAGTTACTTGGTAGGCGTAACCTTTTAAATTGTACTACCATTTTAAAGCTTATGTACACATTCTAGTTCGCATGTCGGGTACTCAAATATGTCGAACTTTATACAGAAAAATGGGTTGACTCCTCTTTAAGTTTTAATTTATTGACGTTCTCGAATACGCACCTAAGTATATATTATTTATTATAACTACTAAAAGTGACTAAGATATTATAAGTAATGGCTTAAACAAATGCCAAATTTCAAAAGATATATAGGAATTTACAAGTAGCTAGTGTAAGGCAACACACAGCGCGTTGCCAGTTCCTTATTTTTGGTTTTGGCTTGACAAGCTGCCATGTCTGACTACCAGTAAAGTCCTCAAGCATATGTTCATTTTGTCTTTTTATCATCATAATACATATTAGATTTTTATAACTACTTAAAATCATAAACCTTATACATTATTAACATCTGTATGTATCGCGTAAGTTCTGTAATTAGTTTTAAGTAAAACAGGTGTGGTAACAAACAGATAACTTGCCTATCTCAGCATAACTAATTATATTAACCTATACATATAATAAATCAACTAATGTATGTAATATAAAACATTGTTACCATCATTGTTTTGTCTTGCATTATCTTTACGTTTTGTCACTATGAGCACCTAATCATTAGAGCATAGATTTTGATGTTATTTGTTTTTTTGTAAACATATTACTATATATTATATATTATTGCACAATATTCATATATTACAGGTTCCTGCATCGGCTACATGTTATGTATAAATGTTTTGCAATAGCTTAGTTATGATGTTCCTGCATAGTGCCCACGTCCATCACATTGGTAAAAAAGTTATTATTTAATTTTTTCGATTTTATAAACTGTAACTATGTTAACTAATAAATAAATTTAGGTATTCATATATAACATTATCTTTCCACCAAAGTCTTAGCAAGTAATTAACACTTATTTAACAATCACTCCTTTATTGGGCTCTCTAAATAAAAATATATATTCGAATAATTTCATTACGCTTAAATGAGATTCCACACAAGCCCTTGTTATAAAATCTAGTATAACGGAACTAAACATTTGTTTGGTGAGGCCCTTGCTGCAAACAGATTTTAATTAAATTTCCAATTTATAAACAGATTCAATCTGAAACATAGCAATTGTGTTGTGTAAATACTCTTTACGAAGTTTATGTTCACGATTAAGTCAATCCTTAGCAACAATTATAAATACATATTAAATTTAAATAAATTGTCTATTTATTATTTATTATTTTAAATATATTTATTCACAAAAAAAGTTACACCTTAAATCACCTGCCCGCAACTGATGTATATATAGTGACTCGCCAAATAAAATAACAAATCACTAAATTACTAACACTGCTACTACAACTAAACATACACTTAATTTATTATAGGTTACAGCATATTTTAACAAATGGTTTTTTAATAAACCTCTAAATTTATCCAATGAAGTCTCACGTCTTATGTCCTCGGGTAAACTATTGAGCAAGTAGTGGAATCCCGCTTCTTCAACGTTCTATGCTCTCCATAATAATTTTTGCACCATGGGTATTTCAAATTTCCTTTGTCATTGACCATTGATGCCATTTATTTGTATACAAGGAATCTATGTTTAGGGGCTTGGGGGTAAAATCTTTGAAATTTTATTTAGTTATAATAAAACTCCTTTACATTGACTTGTCTTTTTATTTAAGTAATTTTAAAAACTATTTTAATGATTCTACTTTATCAATGTATGTTTTAAATGTTAACCCATAGCAGTCAAGAGCGTAACCTATTATGGAATCCACAGTGCAAAATATAAACATTTTAGTATGGGCAATGAGACTTTAGTACGGTAAATGGTAAAACTTTTCTATAAACTTATTTTCCTACACAAAAATTCTATATATATGGGAATTCTTTGTTTCTACACAAAAATCTATATAGGAATCCCCCAAGAAAAAACGTATCTATATTTTACGGGGGGGGGGGGGGGGGGGGGGGGGGGGTTTTATGCTAGATGGAGAGAAATGCCACACATCTAACCTTTTCGATAGTTTTATGTTAGGGTTATATTTATTGTTTTTTTTGTAAAAAAAAAAAAAAGCAAAAAAAGAGGAGGTGGATTATCAATAGAACTTAAATACGGGGAGTGAATAATTATCATCTTTGTTTTGTCAGCGTTTAATATGATGCCGTTATCATGTGACCATTTAACTACTGCATCCACATCCTCTTGAACCCGGCGACACATCTCCGAGGAGGTCCGGTACTAGCGCTGAGAGTACAAAAGGTCATCAGCAAACATGTGGGCCGAGCAGTGACGTAATACTTCACAGAGGCTATTCACATACATCAGGTAGCACACTGGCCCACACCCAGAACCCTGGGGGACGCCGCAGTTTACTTGCTTCTCCTCACTGAATGCGTCGCCGACTTTCAGCACGGTAAGAGCGCGCCGTGAGACAGTCGCTGAACCAACGGTTCAACGGCTGCCCCAGGGCAAACTCCTCCATTCCATTTAAGAGGGTCTCAGTATTTAAGGTATCAAAAGCCTTCCTAAAATCATAAAAAATAGCTACAATAATTTTTTTATTTTCCAAATGTGCATTAATTTCGTCTGTGAAATTTGATAATAAAGTGTTGGTGCTTTTATTTTTCTGGAAGCCATGTTGACATTCCGTTAAGATGATATTTTTTTGTAAAAAGTTCCAATTTGATTGACAACACATTTTTCCATAATTTTGTCAATACTTGATAGTATAGCTTATTGGTTTATATTTGAAAAAACTTTACGATCGCCTCTCTTATAGACCGGACGAACGATTGCTTCCTTTAATTTTTGTGGAAATTTGTGATATTTTACAGATAGATTTATCAGATTAGATAATACAGGGCTAATCTTGTCAACAATTATTTTTAAGTCAGACATGCGTATAAGATCACTGCCCGGTGATTTCTTTTTGTTCATTTTATCAATTATTAGTTTTATATCCTTGCCATCGACCGGTTGCCATCTCATACACACATTCGATAATTTAACATAAGTCTTCCTTTCCAGCCATTTTTCATCACAGGAGTGGCTTTATTTGATCAATTTCCTTTGAGAATGTATCAGCAAAATCATTAGACCTGATGTATACCAATAAAATTAAAAGAAATATGATGGCTATAAAACTTAAAAGGTATAAATTTTATAGATACTTTTTAAAGTTGTCTAAAATCTTGAAATAATTAATATGGGGTATGTAAGTTTTATTTGTCTTTTATTAACCTTAATGCCATTTTTTAAAGCATGACGTTATTAGTAAAACCTCTCAAAATTAATAATATATATTATATTTAAAGCATACTAACAATCTCTGAATATAAAAGATATGCGGCGTCATTCCATAACTATTTTAAAATTAAACAAAACGTAGTTTACGTTTAAATGAAATAAGATTTTCCAAATAATAAATACAAATGAGTAAAACATTTCAGATTTTAGTTCATCTTGCCCGTACATTTCCGAAAAAACGACACGATTTCACTAAAAGAAACATTGTAGTTGTGATAAATGGGAACTCATTTCACAAAGTTTGAAATAGAAAAGTAAACCAAATAGAGTTAGGGGAATAGTCTCAGGCGCGCGTCACTTTTTAGATAAATAGGGAAGGAAGTGTTCCCGCTCGGCTCTTGAAAAAATACCGAGAGTGCTGCTTACACAAGGTTCAGTAGCTAATTCTTTGGTACTCTAAATATGCCTATTAAATGGCTTTCTGATAGATAGGTAGGTAGGTATTAAATGTATGGGTCTTATGTCAAAATATAAACAGTTGTCTTTATTAGTTATGATATATATACGTATTGTGCTTATTAATAATGAAAACTAACTATTGATTGTTAAATTATATATTTTTGAAACGGAACTTAACGGAACGAAAAAACAATTTGCTATCATCACCTTTTTGGTCGCATGAATTTAATTATTTATTTAAATTATTATTATTATTAAAATATATCTTCTATCTTAAACTCCACGGAACTCTAGTGAAACTTATATTAACTTAGACTCCCGGCAATGCACATTGCAGCACTACTTACCTGTGCTAAGACGTACCATGCAGTAGAGCAAGCATTGTACCTACCTCAAAGCGACAAACCAGACTTTCCGCTTTTCGAAATAATAACGTTATATAGGGCTACCACTGCATAACAAACATGTCTTGCCTCACCAGTAAACAATTCGGATGACTATAAAGAGGTATAGGGTTATAATGAACTTTAAGGCGTCCCCTATTATGTTAAGAGGTTGTTACGTCTTTTGCATTAAGCCTTAATTTCATTTTTTACAACCCACCCTAAGCGACCAGCAGCTAGTATTTTATGAAAAGTAGGCATCTCAATTGCCTTTTTTTATTATGTGATTTAAAACCTTACAATTTTGATGCTAGAAAAACTATGAGAAATATTTATCACCAATTCCATTAAGTTCAACCCTAGAGCCAAAGCTAGAGTTGAATTTTTCGTATGGCGTAGTTGAAAAATTGTAAAAGGACTCTCTTTGTTAGGTACTCCGTTTTCTTTTCTAAGAGGCAGCCACTACTGATTTATTATACAAGCTTACTGTACGACTTCAGCTGATGTTTAATTTCACCTCCGCTTTGAAATTTGAATAAAGAATACCTTTTGAATTCGTTGAGAAAAGCTCTGCTTAGACCAATTCGTACAATTTAGAGAATACTTTACTAATAACACTAGAATTGCTTATGGTTATTTTAATTGTAACACTTTTATTTGAATTTTATAATAAAACTTTTAAAACCAAAACCAATTCACATTTAACTAATATTCTGACATATACTTCCATAAATACATAAAATAACTCTTAAATTAACTACTGAATAGCTTACATCTCGCAACAGCTTCATAATAAAGGTAGGCTTTTGATACCGCGAAAGCAATCTTAAACCTTAAGTTCTTTAGTGTTTACAAATGCGTAAATTATTTTTAGTCAAAACGCACGCTAATCAAGAAGCACGGGTACTCGTTTTAAAATGTAATAAACCGGATATATTATTGGATCAATAAACACAATTTGTGTGCCTTTTCAAAGGCAATAAGAAGTGTTATTTGACACATTCATGGATTCATTATTATTATTATGTTAAATATTATCTCAGTCAACACAAAACATTGCTAAAATTCTTTATCTTAGCATTATACCTAAAACCCTAGGTTTATTTTATTTTACCGTATCATAAAACACACATAAAAAGTATCTGTCAACTGTCACTCACCGACTGTTCATAATAATTAAGCAGAAATAAGTATCGCTTACGTTAATTAAAACACATTGTTTGAGTTTTGAGCGGTGTCGATTTCAAGATATATTTTAAGTTTCAATTCGTCAGCGTGTTTGTGAAACGTAACTTCATTGTTTGTATCGACAAATTGAAAATTCCTAATTAATTTTAAAATAATTAAACTGGAAACGACTTATACGAAGGTTTATTTTAATCAAAAATGATATTTTAGAAGGTGATAACTGAGCTTAGCTTAGCCAATACCTAGACTTGTTGTAATAAAAATTGTCATTGAAACGTACATTGATATGAACAACACTAAACTTAATCAATATAAACTTTTAGAATACAACTAGTGAATAATTAATAAAACGTCTATTCAAAGTCGTACATTTATTATCAAAACTAAATGAGTAATCGTCAATTACAATACGTTGGTAGATGTAAAATTTTCGCTTCTCTGCAATTCTATACCAACATGTTCTATAAACTATTTTGAGTTTAAAAAGGTTCGCCTTAATTTACAAAAATTTTCTCTTTGAAGGATTTATTTGCATAGTCCCTTAACTGAATGATTATCAGTTATGCCACCTTAACTTAAATTTCTGTATTGTATTTTATATAAGGAAACTTTTTGGGTTACAATTCAAGCAGGTTTTTAATGTATGTACTAAATTTACCTATAAAGTTTATAATTAAAATTATATTTATGGACCGAGGATTATTTTTAGAATCTCTGAAGTGCGCGCTAAAAAGAAAGAGAAAATATTTATAGTTTTATAGTTAAAGTTAAATATTTACAACACCTTTAAAATCTTATCTACTACTCATTTAAAACTTCTTTAAAACACCCCACACCATACGTTATTTAATACTATACACATTCACACTACTTTTAAACTTAAAATGCTTTCCATACACTCCTTTGATTCCATTTACAATTCACTCGTCCCTAAGACCCCCATTGTTGGAGTTCCCGTTGGAATCACACTTGGCAAGATCCGTTTCCTTAAAGTTCAATTCAGTTCCCGGACGCTCCTAAACTTCATTTCCGAGGAAAGGATATTAGGATTAAAAGTTTGTCCAGCTCTAATGCCTACGGACTGGTCTAGAATTATATTAAATGGGATTCCAGATGCCTTGACGGGCTTAGTTGGGCTGTGAGGTTATAGTCTAGGCAGTTGAAAGCATTCTTAAGTTGTATGGGCATTCTAGATTATTTGCAGTATTCGTATTTGTGTTATGCGGTCAAATAATAAATTGTAAAGCATTTTATTATAGCTTCTCTATGCGGCTCTGCGAAAGTATAGATAATGTTTATTTTTGAGACAATTTATCTTTCTTTCAATTATAGAGTAACGCCCAATGGGAATAAAAATAGCTATGTTGTAATAAATATGATGTTATTATATATTATGTAGTAAAGTGTAAATTTTAGAACAATTTAAGCAATTCTATAAATTTAATGACACACCGGTCGAGTTGCAGTGACACTGTGATGAAGCTTCAGTTTACGACCGAGGGTTTTTTAATATTGACTAAGGTACTAAAATCGCGGGATACTTAATCGAACTTATTTAAAATGAAAAAATTGTTTCATAATTTTTAGAGCGCTAGAAAGTGGGATCCTAAATAAATGGGTATAAAATTAAAATTTATTTTTGCAAAAACGGCGCCTTGTTGCGGGGGCCCGTGTTGCAATGGAAATATTTTTTAATATTGAATTAATGCTTTGACATATAGGCTTTTGGTATCGAAAAAAAATATCGAAATTTGTATTCAAATCAATGCTAATAAAATTAGGAAGTTCTTTCTTCTTTACAATAAATAAAAGCTTTTATTTTCAGCAGCAGTAATAAAAAAGCTTAAAAGTTAGAGGATAAAACGCAATACTCTTGACAATAATTGCGCTGTCTTCAGAGTTGCAAGTTACAAGTTACAATTGTCAACTACTTGTAGACAAGAAACGTGTACTGACCTAGTACTCATAACTTTATTGTATTCTAACTTTCAGTAACTTTGCATATAATATGTTGAGATGATTTGCCCATTTTACAACAAGAGCATTCTGAAAATAAATTTATCTTTAACCGATGTAAGCTTGCTTAAGATGTGATTAAATTGCAACCATATATTTATAATAAAAGTCCCATAGATGGTTTAAGTTTGATCGTCTTTATTGATGTTTAGACCCCACGTAGTTTTTACAATAACTCTCATGTTCTTGTTATAAAAATATTATTAAATAATTGTATAAAATACGCGAAGATAATATTTTATGGGTGAAAGCCATGCGAAAAGGACAGTGGTTTAGAAGCTGAATCATGCTATACATAGGTACATTACAACATTCATATGTACCTGATGTTGCACGTCGTCATTAATCTGCACGAGCGAGATGGAAATCACGTCAACACGTGCACTAGAAAAGGACCGCGAACTGCTACGCCTTGTGTTCATTCGAACCGCGTTACTCAAGAATCAAAATTGAATTATTAATATTCGAATGTGAATTTATTGAGGTTTATAGAATGACTGGCGTGCGTCCGACGCGGCAGCAACAGGCTGTAGGCGGAGTCTAGTAGGCCGCGACTGCGTAATGGACGCCGGTTACCATGACAACGCCTCCACGGTATTTGTGATTACTACATTGCTCGTAAGAAAACTTTTCTGATTGACGTACTGTAATAATTATGTCTGTGTGCCAGCGGTGCACTGTTACAACACTATGTTACAAACTCGGTGTAGAAATCGAATCAAAATGGCAGCTAATATATAACATGGGTAATAATATTCCTGAGATGTTCTTTTTATAATAAATGTATATAATATATTGAGACATATGAATACACATACACTTGAATTTTAATTGCTATTATTGAATAGATACTTTTTAAAATCTTCAAGAATACTATAATTGACAAGCAACAAACATTTAAAAAATTTATAAAGAAACATAACCCTGGGAAAATACTAAGCATATTTACAAGTGTTAGGTAAAAGCTTGAAAGCTCTGAGCTATAAGTTTTGTTTCACTTTGAGCGGCAAAGAGAATATTCCCTGTGGGGCCCAGCCACAGATAATGTACTTTGGTGGAAATATGCTGAAAAATATACTCTGCCGCATATCCAATTTGAAATACAGCAGTATTTGCTTTTCCTACCTTTTCGTCATATTGAAATATGAAAATCAGGTTTTACACGCTGATATGATTAAAAAAAAAAAAAAAAAAAAAAACGTATTTATACTATATTTAATAAATTAAATAAATAGTTTCTATACTTTGCATTCTAATTTTGGGAAATTCTTAAAAATTAAGTTTTGCATGAAATCTGTATAAATATCATGTAAGTAACAAAAAAGCCTCTGCATGTAGCTTTAATTTTACGCCATTTCCGACTGATTTCTTTAGTGAATAAAAATTTAATACTGTACAAATTGAAGACAAAACTTTAAGTAGAATCTACATGTTTATCAGTCTCACATGTGGTTATACATTCAAGAGTGTGGGAATAAAGTGAAATTCTATGAACCTTGGTACGGTACACACTGCTTGCTTTAATTAACTGTATAATGTATATGTATGTACCTGAACCATAAAACTGAGCCTTGAAACAAACTTAGAGTGTAATTCACTAAGTTACAGGAACGACGGTGTTTTATACCGCGAATTTTTTTTGTAGAGAAAGCTACCTAGTAATACCATGAAGGTTATTCAAAATAGAAAGTTTTATTATAATTTGTACAACGTAAATCAATTCAGATCTAATATGGCCTGACCAAATTCAAGGCTGCTTAAAGTTCCAGTGGCGCTACAAATCTTGATTTTATTAACCATAACCTACCCTAACCCTTATTTTTGTCCCAGATAGAAATCAAGTAGTCTTTTGGCCTGACACAAGCCGTTGGCTTTTTGGGTCTAAGGTATACTTGTTTCCTCACGGTGCTTTTCTTCACGGCACGAGCAAATGTTAAATACACACATAAATAAAAGTTGATTGAATCACAGCCGGATTCGAAACTATGACCTCAGGGATGTGAGTCACACACTCATGTCAATAGGCAACACTGCTCAGGGGCCTTAGTCAAGATGCCTTAACAGTAGTGTACGTAGAAAGTAAAAAACTAAAATCAATGAAAACACACATTTTGGACACGAACTGTCATTTCCATACAAATTTAGTTTTCGACTTTCTACATACAGCACTGTTGAGGCATCTTGACTAGGGCCCCAGGTCGGTAATAATTGAATACCTATTTAATAATTAAAGCTGTCAAATTATAGTGTAGCCAAAACACATTTTGGGTTATAGAGCGAAAGGACAGAGCGAATGTGAGTGTGTGTGTGTGTGTGTGTGTATATTTATTCGTTTAGAATATTGCGTAACGTACATCAAGTAAGATTTCTGAGAATCGAGTAAACGTCTTTGACCAACATCAAAGCCGCTAAAAGCTTAAAACTATTTTGTGATTCGCTTAAGAGTTAATATAAAGTTCTTCTGCGCTCGATAAATAATGCAGTCACTTTTACAGCTCATGAAAACATTATGGCTTAAGTTTAAAGCATTTGGCTTAAGTCACAGAATTAAGGAGATTTTTAATTTCATTTATCGCGATTTTATAAAAATAAACAAAATTATTAGTACGAAAAATAGTGAATCAAAACATTAAATTGGTTATAAAAACTAAGCCCTCCTAACGTCACTTATAAATTTAATTTAAACCACTTTTCTTAGGCTTGTTTGAGTCCCTTATATACGAGTTTAATCATTATAGTTCAATAATTTCAATCCGCAATATTTTATTGTATGAATGATACAGCTTAAATTCTGTGCGTTTACTCTAAGGTAATATATTTTCTAAATGAAAATTATTAACATTACTTATTTGTACAGTAATTATAAGCACAATGCCTATCAGACAGTACGAATAACAAGTGTTATTGAGAGTAATCTATGTATCGTAAAAGATGGCTTTAAAAAGCGTTATAGAGTTAAATAACTTGTAAATAAAAATTAACATATTTATTCCTCTACATCAGACACGTGACAACACTACACGTCAGTCTAAATACTTGATCGACTTACTTTTTTGATCGATATATAATAAACGTTTAATTCAAGAATTATAACAATTAACACGATTGTTTATGTCATTACAGGTATTTTCCGTCATAGGGACCGGTGCGACGCCATTGCCTTGAAAAGCGCTTTGGCGGGTATAAATTGAGTAATGTTACGTTTGAATTTTTAAAGCCACTTAACATTATTTAAAAAAAAGTATTCAATCTATAATCACTATTAAATAATCTGAAATTGTTTATAAAATATTTTTTTCGTTTATAAGGAATTGGAGTACCTACCTATTCTCAAATTTCAAATACGGTACTGGCTCTAATAACATAAGCCACAAGGACCGTAAAGTGGATAATCTAAGTTCATACTTTCATCTAGTAATGGATGCAGAAATCCTTTATTGCTATCGTATGTTTTATGTGCACCTTGCCATCGTATTTATTTGAACAACTGTACTATAATTAAAAATTCAGATAAATTCAGAAAATTCTATTGTAATTATCTAATGATTGGACTCTATTCGATTAACACTGAAAATTTTAAACAAAACACTGTTACTGCTAATTACAGTTATCGTATAAAATCATAAAATTTAAATATCAGGTAATTTTTATTTTTAAATCTCGCTGTTACCCTGTTATGCGTTTGCTGGAAATGAGGTAAAGGTAAGGGTCTTGAGGGGTTTTTTTTTGAATGGAATCTCGCTATTGTCCTGAAGGGCCTTCACAGCACAGTTTGGGCTACTTTGACCAGCGTAGTTCAGCCGGAATAGGCTTTGTACCAGGGCGTCTCCTGCGAGACTCGGACCTCGGCTTGGAAAGTCGCTGGGACAATCACCTCAAGGGCAGCACGAAAGCTCACTGAAGTGAGCGCAGTACGAAGTACGAAGGAATCTCGTGAAGCGTGAAAGGTCTTGACAGCTAAGCTCGAGCAGTTTTTAGGCGTGATTAGCCTCCACAGCCTTGAGGTGTTCACAGTAACCACACATGTACACAGTCACACACTTATACATATTTCTTAAGCACGGGTTAAGATATTAACATTTTGATATCGAATCATCTATTGGTGAAAAGGTGTTTAAAACGTAATAATTTAGCAAAAAATATACTGTTCAAATCGCTTTTTAATACCTAATACGTAATAATAATATTACACTACTTAATTCAACGTTATAAATGCTATTAAGCAGTCGTCAGTGTTATGAATTCGCATTTATTAGTTAACGTTTTATTTAATGTTACAGTACTTGCGTTAAGCAACTTCGAACACATTCAATAACCTCTGCATATGTTAGGTTCCCTTACCTGAAACAAAAAAAAAACATAAATTACAAATTTAATTAGACATTAATGTACAACAAACGCTGTTGTACGTAATCGTTTTAATCATGTAAGAAAATGAATAACAATTAAGTAAGGAATAGACAAGAGTCATTTATTACAACCTAATTGGTTATTACCCTACATGGAGGTAAGTATCTCAAATGCTGGATGTGTCCTTATTACATGTTTTCTTAACAACTATATTCTTTAATTACTTCCTATTTAACATCCACATTTATTTGCCCATATTGATAGCTGAGACTTCAGAACCTACTTTGCATAAGAAATTTACTAAACCTTTCCAATAGTGATAGTGAAATTTTGAGTATTTTATTTAATTCCAAGCGTAGCGTTATGGATATAAGGTCATTATGTAAGGAGTCTTAATGCCAACAAAATAGTATTTTGTCAATTATGTTGATATTGGTTTAACTGAGTGAGGAATCTGCCCTGCGATTCGGTAACTCACTGCTTTACGACTGATTTGAGCGCCACCGCCACTGCGAAAACCGCTGTGTGAGTTCGAAAAGTGAGTTACAGAATCGCAGGGCTGATCAGATAAGTGCTCGTACTCTGTAACTTCCAATAATGACAGCGATACCTATTCCGAAGTTTTTGTTGGCAAGTTCGACGTAGTTCTCTCAATATCCGTAATGCTGTCGCAAAATTGGAATCGCGCGGAAAATATTGAGATTGGGATCGCTGTCAGTACCGTTATTGGAAGTTACAGAGTAAGGACTCTGATCTTAGAAACAAAACGCAAATAGTTTTTTTATGAATTTCTTAATCTTATCAGGTGACCCATTTGCCTACTAAATATTTATAAATAAATCTTTTTTTTTTATTTTACCTTCTAGAAATATAGTTAAGATTTCAGAATTTGTATTTTTCGTGTTTTGTTCGCTAACTGGCTGAAAATTTAAACGCTCTTTAATCTAATTTAACGTTTGTAGAATTCACTTTATTTGAATTTCGTAATTAACAAAAGTCACATGCGTATTTGGATAAATAATACAACAGTATGTAATTTAATATTAGTTTAATTTGTAATAAAAGTTTTGAGCAGTGGTAGCTTCTCCTCATCCTGTGGTAAGTTCGACCACGGCTGTGTCACATGTCCATTGGTGGACATTCTGTCCATGTCCGCAATTAACACTCACCGACTCAGCCCCCCCCCCCCCCCCCCCCCCCCCCCCCCCCCCCCCCCCCCCCCCCCCCCCCGCCCTTCCCCCCGATGACGAGACCCCGCCCGGCCGCCCCCCCCCCCCCAAACCAGTGGTAGAGGGAAACCCGCGGCCGGGGGGGCGGGGGGGGGGGGGGGGGGGGGGGGGGGGGGCGGGGCCAAAAAAAAAGAAAGGATGGGGAAAGCGGCCCCCCCCCCAGGACGACAGGGAAAAGGAAGTTTTTTTTTGGGGGCGGAATAAAGGGGGGTCGTGGGGGGGGTGTGTCCGCCCCGCCGGGATATGGGGGGGGTCGGTTTTAGGGAAATTTAGGGATATTTGGGGGTTCGGCCGAGTTTGTAAGGGCTGACGTCACCGGGGTTTGGGGGGGTCGCAACTAAAACAACAAGTTCCAATGACTTCCTATTAGAAAAAAATCGTTAAAACAAGTTTTAAAATATAGATTTGTCGGGGGAGAAAAAAAAAAAAAAAAAAAGGGGGGGGGGGGGGGCGCACGACGGCGGAATCCAGAACTTAAGGCTCGTTTTAGATAAACATCCACTGGTTTTTGTCCAGTATTCATTTTTGCAGCGAAGTGTTGGATATGTGAAAAAAAAATGTATACTAATTCAACTCAGAAGTTGAGAATATCAGTAAGTATTGAAATAACATTCTCCATATCATAACACAAGTAGTTGCCAGAACTCTCGTCTGTACAATCAATTATTATTTATACAATCCTGTATAATCCTATCAAATTTATTTTCTCAACAGCTTCCGATTCAATAAGGGATATTCATTTCATTGAATAATATTTATTATTTACGAAAGATGGCGCATTCGGCGAGATTGTGAAGATTTCATTTCAATTGCAGTCGTTTTGATGATATATAACGGCTTGGTTAACTTTCGTTTATATTCATTCGTTATTTTGTATGTTAAAAGTTACGACCAAAATAGCCAGAGAGGACCCATTTTTAGTGGGGCGTGTATCCGAAAGTATAGCTTTTTGAACATAGTATCTCTGGGAAGACCTGGGCGATTCCACAGGCTAGTAAGCTGTAGGCGTAGACCATTCGAAATGTTGTATGGTAAAAAGTTAAAATGATGGCCGGACACTATTGTTTTAGCGAAGCCACAGAGGTAGTACGATAGTTTTAGTAACACCTCAACGTTATGAGTAGAGAACAGATATTCTTGTGGTGCTTTCACAACTGTGCAAAATAAATAATCAAAAACTAACACACTTTTAAATTCTGCTTTTATATACTGTTAATACACGAAAACAAAAAAAATTAAGTTATCTTTGTAAGTTAAATTTATAAGAAACGCCTGCACTGGTGAGTCTATAAATTAATTACAGTTTTAATCTAACTAGCATGGTCAGTTTCAAATAACAATTGCCAACTCAAATGCCTAAAATTACTGACATTTAGACGGTATCTGTAAAAAAGAGTTAAACCGTAAAATTTCGAGCAATTCAAGTTTTAAACACCTACGCTACAGCCGGCAAAGGCAAAAACGGATAAAGGAAAAACGTAGGAAAAATTCGGAGTTGTCGGCTTTTGCGATACCTGTTTTTTGCTTCTTTTTTTTTCCTTTTTTATTTTCACATTCCAGCGCAACCCGAATCAGTTCTACATTGGCAGGACGCAGCAATTTCCTACTCTGTGTTACTTTGTTTTATTCTGTTGTAGAGATGAAGCTTTTGCTTTCACATTTTTGAATTTACATTGGTAATATTGCCTTGTTTCTATGGTATCAGAAAAAAATATTCGAATTTCCAGACCATTCTTTGTATAATATTAATTTCAATGGAAATTACGCTGTAAAGGTCAATATGGAATTATTTTATAAAATTACAATAAAATAAGAAAGTTTGCAATATTTGCTTACTGAATTATGCAGCCATAGGAGGAGGCTGTTCACTTCTGGGTTTTCCAGTACTGGCTGCTAGTTATCTATATAATGTTGTCCAACTGTCTGGGCCCTTGTACTCATTTATATTTAAAATAATTCAAAGTAAATATTAATTTTAACATTTATCGCCTACTCTGTAGCCGCACTGACTCTCTGAAAATTAAAGTATAGTTTAATAAATCTCCCATAAATTACTTTTGATAATAAAAATCTAAAATGCTACGAATATGCTACCAGCGAGTGCTACGAATACACAAGCAGACGCTACGATTCGGCAAGTTCACATGTTAGTAATATAAAACATAGTCTACGTACAACGTACATAAAATAGACGCACAGACAGATTTACGAGCAGCTAAGTACCCGATGGCCTCACGTTCTCACCATAAAACTGTTTCAATTCAACCTCTGAAGGATATAGGAACTATTTTAACATATTTTTCAAGAGAATCTTAATAAAATGCTTTACGTAAAATTTGTTGTTACTAAAGTTAATCAAATTTATTAAATCAAATGGGACTTAAACGTCTGCAAAATATTTAAAAGTTACCGATAACGAAAAAGAAAAGAAGAAAAAAAAAAAGAACCGATATTTTTAAAAGAAATAAGGTAATAACAGTCCCTTTAAAGCAAATCCTCTTTTAATGAAGCCGATGCACGCTCAATACGCTCTCAATTCTATGCAGTTTTATTATTTTTTGTTCAGTATTTTAAAAAATATTAAAGCTGTCTCGAGTAGAGTCTGATTTTAAGAGTTTAGTTTATGAAATACAAATGTTTTGCTTAAATTTAAAATGAAGGATGTTTTCAACAATTGCCTTTAAAGAGCAACTCATATTATCATTATTATTTATTATTATAGTATGTGTAAACGCGTTTTAGTTTTTATGCTAAAACAGCTTGAACATTTATCAAAAATAAACTAATTACGAGTGTTACGCACAATTATTTTCAAAATAACCTCTCCTGGCCTTCTATTTCTGACTGTTTTCTTGTAATCTATATATCTATAGCAGGGGATCAGCTTTTTTGTTTCCACTGCTAGTTTTCTTACGTTTTCCATCACCGTTTAAGCTAGTATGATTAATAATATATTGAACCATAGTCTTACGTATTTCATTAATAAACAATATTTTTGCGTTCATTATTTAAATATATTCCAAATTCTTATTATAAACACAACAGTTTAGATTAATTTTAAGTTGACAGCAAAGAGGTTTTAAAACTTCAACGATTATGTAAAAACGTTCATAATATCGGTCGACAGCTGATCGCATATTAAATTTTAAATATCGAACAAGCTCGACGGCTGACGTTCAGTTTACCGCGAAATCTCTGTCATGGCGGATGTTAAGGGGTTAACACATAAGGGTTGATATTCATGGAGCATGCTAAACGAGGGTTTATAATTTTCAAAATCACAATATTATTATATTTAACTAGCTGGCCTGGCGAACATCGTACCGCCTAACAGTCGCTTATTTTTTTAAATACTTATTCTGCTATTCGGGACACCGGTCTAGCTAAGATAAAAAAAAGAAAGTTGATAAGACAACAAAAAAATTATGTCAAAAAATAAAAATTTACCTTCCCGGAACCACTCCACTAACACTTGAACTTTATGATATGGTATTTAAGTTCAAATTGACTTTTAAGTATTATTACGAATATTATGTATGGGAATATAGAAAAGTGTTGTTTTTAGACTTTTTCACTCAATTTTTTTAATTTTTCTCTCCGTAAGAACCATCCTCGTACTTCAAAGAATATTATTAAAAAAGAATTGGCCAAATCGGTCAAGCCGTTTTCATGTTATGTCGTGACAACGGAAAACGGGTTTCATTTTTATATATATAGATGATTATTATTTTTAGGTTTAGGTAAACAACTATTTGGAACAAAAGTCAAATAACTTTTCCATTTTTCCGTTAAATTATAGGACTGTCAAATCGCAAAAACTGTTAGTAATAGGTACAACAAATAAAGCCAAATTTTTCGGAAACTCATAAAACAATCCCGAGCTCTAATATTCCCGTAATGACATAAAACTTCGACAAGTAATAAAAAATCTATCGAATACAATTTATTCGCGTACCGTAAATTTTCGATGAAAAAACCTATCAAAGTACATTTTCTATGTGAAGCAGAAGCCATCAAAATTCGCGGCAGTTTCCCCAGCTGAGGATATTGTAAGATACCTTATATTAAAATGTAATAAAATTCTCCAACGCTAATATAATTTCGCGGCATGGCCCGCCTATTAGGTCGGGAGTTCATGTATTGCCATTTAATTATGATTATATTTTTTATGATAATGATCTACATAATTATAAATATAGTATATTAAAATATTCCACTTCGGTTTATACTAAAACTTTTTATTTCTAATTTTCGACTAAAACGCATCATTTTAGTATCAATTATAACTAGTATGATTACTTAAGCTCCATTAAATCTCCAAGAATTTACAAAAATATAATTTAAATAAATAATATTAAAAATAAAATATTTCTTCTCAAAATGTTCAATAATGAACGTCGTTGTACACCTGCCTTAACAGGGAGTGTGGGGGCGCTGTCGGCAATCAATCGATAGGCGACCCGTTGCCAAGCAACGATCACGTTCCAAAATAAACAATCAGAGGCTCGCCCGTGAACAAATTTGCTTTCTTATTTTATTACTCGTGTCAACATTTTATAAAGATATTATCCGATTTTGTATCATGTTCTAATAATGGTGTTGCTACCGCCGTGTACACCCGATCTTTGCGGGAAAGATTTCAGAAACTCCTTGAAGAAGCCGAGCCCAAACTATCCCTATGGAAAGAAAAAGGTGCGGATTGTGCCTGCTTTTACTATTCAGGCAATGCAGAAGAACACAAAAGTGTTGCCGCCTCCAAAATGCGGCGTTCTCGATCCTTTGCCCCCGAGACCGACAATGTTCAGAAGATGTTATCAAAGGGGTGAATTTCCTCTCTCTATTGAGTTCACCAGCAGCGGGAAACGACTACAGTGGAAGGTACACTTGAATGCTCTTTACATGTGACAGATTTATTCGATTTTACTAATGTAGGTTTCATTGAGTGAATTTGTAATTTTGTGCATAGTTATTACCGGCGATGCATTTTTCACATATGGTTGGTTTAAAAGAAATCAAAGTACTATTTTCATCAGAGTTAGCCTGATTATACTATTTAAATAGAGAAAACATTATACCATTTTGAAATAATATTTTCAGGTACCAATAGAAAATTTGGATTTTCATCATTACTTGCCAATTTTTTTTGACGGGCTCGCAGAAGGAAACTACCCATTTAACTTTATTGTTGAGAAGGGAATCCATGATTTGGTCACAAAAGGGTCATACAAAATATTACCTGTAGTCCCACAATTAATAATACCTATTAAAAGTGAGTCTTATTAACTATATATATTATTTTCATACTCAAACAAAGATGAAATATTGTTTCGGAATTATTACCTTGCTACAAAACTTATTTAATATACCTTAAGATATTTTTTTGCAGCGTCGTTATTTATTTGATTTTAATGAATAGTTTTAGTTGTAAAAGATAAAATATCTCAAACCTCATCAAATCTACGCAAAAGTTACTTCGCTTAATTTTTTTCAGTTTTCAAATACATATTGTTCCTAATAATTGTTATAGCAATTCAATTTAAGCGGATGATTCCTAAAAACTCCCATCCATGAGTTCAGTAACTCGACCCGAGATTTAGAATTGAGTGCTTCTAAAATAATAGAATTCCAATCTCTCAAATTCGTATGTAATGCGATCAGCGTGTTATTTCTTTATTGAAATCCAACGCAAATAATTTGTAATTCTAGTAATTTTATTTATATAAAAACTCAGATCTTACTGACTAGAAATTTGGTAGATTTTACCTCGGACCCACAATCGTGTTTAACAAAACTGTATTTTATTGTTTACCGATCCAATACGATTCCAGAAAAAAAAAACGTTTATTTCTTAAAAGCCCAGATAAGCCCTTGCCCAGGCTTTACTTTATCTTCTGCCCGTTAGTTATATAAAATTTAGAGAGTGTACTATTTAAGTAGGAGTAGTTCTGTTCTGATCAATATGAATCAATGCCAGTATAAGGTTTAAATCATAAATACTCAATGCGTTAAGCGTCATGAATTATTAAGTCGCAATCTTGTTCTAACACAGAATGTTTGTTTAGATGCGCTCGCGACAAAGCGCCCCTCGGTGCTGTGTCATGCCCTCAAGTGTATACAGATGCTTGTGACTGGGAGCGACCGGGTTGGGGAAGCGCTTGTACCTTACTACAGGCAAATTTTACCAATCCTTAATCTGTTTAAGGATCGAAATCGTAAGTGAAGATTAATATTAATTAAAACTTTGAATGCTCTGGACGTTCTCTTGTTTTCACGTGCGGAGACACAAATATAAATAATACTTTTAAATAGTAAAGATTACATAATAACCAATGATTATATAGACTATGTGTTAAGTATTACCAGTATTTGTATGGCAAAAGGTAACAAATTTAAATATTTATCGCTCGCTCTTCGTACAATGTACCAATAAACAGTGTAGGTGTGAACATAATGTAAAGTTATATCTTTATCTCAAAATTTACTAATCATAATTATGTAATATCCCTACAACCCGAATTTTATCTCCAACGTATCATCACAATATGGCGGATTATGACAATCATCAATCATGCGTACAAGCATCAAATTGACGGCTATGCGATATTGTTTTCAGTCTAATAGACTTGTCGGTTCAAGTAGATTAATTACGTTGTCAGGGCAACGTTGTACGTCGAAATACGCCGTGAATTTCTGTCGTCACGTCGTCACCGTGGTCTGACACCCGACCGCATTGTTACTGAATTGTGAGCGCGTCGGCCTTGTGTTACCTAAGTTGAATAAACAAGCGGCTGTTTGTCGCAAGAAGCTGCTACGAAGAGTTTTTAAACAGGCTATGGCTGAATTATATTTTTAAAAGTTTTTATTAATAATATAAATTCTGAAATGGTGAATATTTTGTCCCCAAGACTCTCGTTTCGTTACAAACAAAATTAGTAAATATACAAATAATGTAATTGCAGATTGCCTTTTTTTGATAACTTTTTTTATTGAACATATTTCGTATAATATTACCTAGATATAACGTTTGATTTAAGTATTTATTAATATTAAAAAGTATGAAATGATGATAACGTTGTCCTCAAGACTAGTTTCTCTTTGGAAATAAACATGACAAATCATTATTTAAATATTTTAAGCTTAATTTAGACATTTATGAATAATTATTTGTGTAACAAATAAAATGAGTAAATATACAAATAAATAATTATTTAAACGGTAATTACAGCTTAAACTTATTTTGCTAAATATTACCAAGATCTAACGTTTGGTCATGCGACTATAAAGTCGCAAAGCTACACGACGTTCCCTCATTTCTCGTGTTGCCAAATAGTTGCGGCCGAGGTTTGGCGCCTCTTCCGTGACGTTTTGTGTCGTTTACTTTAGCGGGTAATGTTTGCAAATTACATACCTCTTTAGTACCTGACACACAAGTCATTCTTGTGTGCTAAATCTCAACGTAAACGGGAAGGAACGGACATATTTATTTGAAATGTGGTTTCTTTGTACGAGTAGGGCTTTAAAGAGATTTTTACATACGATTTCGTATTTCGCTTTAACTTTTCCTACAAGTTTAATGAATCACATGTATCGTTACTTAATTATGTATGATTATAAATGATTGCGAGAAGCTAATGAAATTATAAAAATGATAAAAACCTGCGCTACGACCTTGTAGGTTGCACCCAAGATTTTTTTATCTGTTTCGTGGTCATTACTTTTCAACCTTTTTAATAGGCAAGTACCTACTTCCGTATTAAAACGAATCACCTGATCAGCCTGACACATTGTCGAATTTTTGGGACTAAAGCATTCCGGATTGCTCACGATGTTTTCCTTTACCATACGAACGAGTGTTAAATGCGCACTTAGAAAGGAAAATCAAACGCACGCGCAACATTCACCAGCTATTAAAATGAAATGCTAATGATTAAAAGGATGTGAGCAAAATATGCTAGATTATGCATCGTAATTCTTGAGACAAAATTATTACGGAAAACTAACAAATGGCGAACGAAAAAATTCTTATAATCAATTTTTAACATAACATTTTTGTTTCAGGAAATCTGGGGTCAGGTATCGATCACACATCTACCCGAGGAGAGAACGTTGCAGATTTGATAGAAGACACTTTGCAAATACTCGAACGCTATGGAGGACCGGATGCATTTATCAATATAAAATATATGATACCCACATATGAATCTTGCGTACAGAATTAGGGTTCTCTATTTTTAGCTTATATTAGCTAGAAAGGGCTACAAAGTAACATTAGACAACCATTTATTTAAATTACAATTACACATTTAAAATGCCGAAACCTTCACACAACGCTTATTTCTAATGCAATATTAAATTCTAAAGTCTGATTTAGTATACTCAATGAAATATTGTTATTTACATCTAAAGTACAAGTTAAATTAGTTTTAGTATTAGTGCCATTATCCATTTCTATGAGATTATTTAGCATAAATTCTGTTAAAAGCTTCGGTAGGCTGTAAAATACGTTGTTTTGTACCAATTATTTGTTACGTTTTTGTTATGAAGTATCCTTTTAGTCGTTGTTATTTTTTTTTTATTAAATTTTTTTTTATTTGAATAAGCAATAAAAAGTTGAAATCGATTCATATAAACTTGTGTTTGCACTTACACTAATTTTCATCGAATTTCCATTACCGTGCGAAAACCAGCTTCCAAACGAACCACAAGTTTTAAGAATCGTATTAGACTAATAATTGAGCTATGCTTAAGGTAAAGGTTAGTATAGATGTCAGCAAACATTATGTATCCGGTTCGAACGTGTTATGATCCCCTCACAAGGGACCTGGTCAATATTTGGAGCGGGGCAAAGCACTTTACAAGCGAAGCGTAGAGATCTATGCATGTGATTTGCATCACAAATAATATTAGTTTTAGATGACGTATATCATTTACATATTGTGGTTTCGTTTCTTTGTATCAAGGTTGTTGCAACCTTTGAAAAATATACTCGATAGTTAAGATAATTTAGAAATATGCCCGTGTATCGCTCGAAAGCGATAGGGCCGCCAGTGGCTCTCCTTTTTATTCAATTATTTTAATCGCACTATTCAGTATACTTGCAACGAAGTGTTAAATAATAAATAAACTGGAGCCATGAGTTCACCGTGGCTAGGTCTCTAGATAATATTCAACCAATTTAGGTTGCTTAGCGGTAGTCACACATTATAATGTGAATCCCACTGAAACAATTACTGTTTTGGGTTGGTAAAGACCATAATACTTGTCTAGCTATCATAGTTTTAAACAAATTACTGGAACAGACGCAGTAATGTGTATGGAACGTTGCAGTACCAATAGTAAAATTTTTAGAGTGCTTTGTTAATTACTCACCTATTGGCTAAAAAATATAATGTCAAAATAGCATCGAATGGTTCTAGGTCTGAAGTTGAAAGATAGAGTACAACTGGAAGATATAAAAGACATGACAAAGTTTAGAAATGCTGTTACTTCAGTAAAATATTGAAATGGAAATGGACAGGACACATCATGAGAGAAGACAAAGATAAATGGACGAAAAAATAGATAGAATGGCTTCCGCGCTATGACAAAAGAAAACGAGGAAGACAAATACAAAGTGAGAATATGATATAAGTAGAGTAGCTGGCCCTATGTGGCTACGCAAAGCTAGACACCGAGAAGAGTGGAAGCTCTCAGAGGATATATGTCCAAGGACAAGTAGAAATTAACCGGCCTGCCGATTAATTTTTTGTGTTCATAGTACTTCACATTTGTATGTACTATGATAAGTATTTTACCGCAATTAAGGCTATTATTATAACCTATTAGCTAAGTCACTTAAACTTATTGGCAAAATCTGTGTATCAAAAATCCTTGCTTTATTCATATTATTTAAGAGACTTAATTAAAACGAAAATGGATACGATGTACAAAATACTTATAGCTTTTCCTTAGTTAATATAATGCCAATATAACATAGAAAATGCTAGTAATAAAATATATGATATCCGAGGCTCTTTGATGTCGCCCGTCGTATATAAGGTGAAGAGTTTTATGATATGCGCGATATGAGCTCCTAGTATTAATATCTTCAAGAACCTTAGTCTATGGCATTTATGCGAGAAGCAAGACGTTTATAGATTAATAAATCAGAAAAAGAATTATTGTAACATATACACACCTGTATTACGGGTTACAATGATATGATTTCATAAGTAAAATATACTATAAATCAGTGGCGCTACAACCTCTTTAGGTCTTGGCCTCAGATTTCCGAATCTGTTTCATGATCATTTTTAAAGTTAATAGGCAAGTAGGTGATCAGCCTCCAGTGCCTGACACACGCCGTCGACTTTTTGGGTCTAAGACATGTCGGTTCGAGCAAATGTTAATTCGCACATAGAAAGAAAGTCTATTGGTGCACAGTCGGGGATCGAACCTACGACCTCAACAAGGCTACTCATAATTTCATAATTAGTTAAGACAAAAGTCATTTTCAATAATGATTGTTTCAGGGGTTGCGTGTAACATATAGTGCAAATATCAAACTAAAACGAAAAATAAATTATACACCTCTTGTAAACATATTGTAACATTGACATTATACTAAGCTTTTAATTAGTCTACGAAAGTCATGGTTCCTAATTTTTATAAACGATTTTTCAGCTTCTATATAAAATGAAACAAAATTAAATTCATACCGTATAATAGATGTCAGGTGTATCAACTATGGTCTTATAAATATTAATACAAATTGAGGCGGATCCAGCAGTACATTTATCAGGCGCTCGCAGCCGGCTGAGAAGCGACACCTTTTTAGACGTCTCACATTTATAACCGGTCACCTGGATCTACTACTACTAGATAAGGCATGTGACATTTTACACTGGCTGTCACTGTGACAAATGATCGCTAACTATGTTTTTTTTATTATTTTTTTTACATTTAGCATATTTTTTTAGTTCCGCGTGCGAGTCGCTTCACTAAGGTTATGAACACCTTTCTCTGGGCATACATACATACATAGGATAATAATTAAATTAAGTATATAATCTTAGGTATCCTTTGTTTACTTGATAATTTCTAGATTTGATAATACCCGCACAGAAACGACTCTCCTTTATTATCTGAATCTTACACAACACAGAAAATAGTGAATAATAACATATTTTACGTAAATAACACAACATAAATATTATGCACGATTCTATGATGGTAATAAAATTAATGCTTTTTTATGCTTCGTAACTTTTTATTTACAGTCACATCTAGTAGATTTATGTCGTAAAATCGTCTTCAGACTCCAATAATTTATCTTAGGAGCAATCAAGACGGTAATTTTCGTGAAGAGTTTGCCCCAAAACTATTCCAGACACTCCTCGGCTTCAATTGTTCTAAGAAAAATTATTTAGTATCTGTTTTTAACGATGACTAATTACTTTTAATGGTTTTCAGTGGCTTTATTTAATAGTGGTATGAATATAAATGCCATTTAATGGAGTATAACAAATATACAACTACGTCGGATTTATGCTCCTCTTCTATATTCAAAATGTCCTCAAACAAAAAAAATCCTCACAAAAGCCTGGAAGAGATCGCTCGAAAGCGATAAGGCCGCCAGTTGCCTTCTTTTTATTTAATTATGTTCAATTTTTATAATGTAATGTTTTCGTTTTGAAAAACGAATTTTCTACTTAGAACGTTGTAAAAAAACATTATTCAATTAATTACAAAGCAATCGCGTTTGCCAAATTACTGTTGTACACTTCACAGGCAGACTGTATGTTTTAACACAGCACAATAATGTTTCACCGAGAATGAAACTTCTGAACTTCTAGTGTAGCTTTATTTATACTACAATAATAAACGCTAGTTCAATTAATCTTCTCTCTAAAATCTATATTTATATAGCTACTACAAAACAATTAATGAAAAATAGACAATTATTATGTTGGTAAACTTAATATAATAATTTGAACATCATAACATCGGTTGAACTTCAACAATAATATTGTCTGAATACTGCGCTGAATAATGGGCATAAATTAATGAGTTATTAGAACATATCATTAGCATACAAGCCATGTAAACAGTAACTGTTGGTAACAAACAACTTTAAAAAAGCAAAAACTTAATGATACGAAGAAAATCAAATAACTCATTTCAACCCAATTTCATTATAATTACACCGGATTGCGAATTCATGATCTATTTTTATAATAAAAATGCAATATTTGAATTCGTTATACTATAGAAAACCTTAGTGGCGTACTATATCAAAGTATATCCTACAAATAAAATGCATTTATAACCCCCAGTGATTACTAGTAAGCACAGCAATATATCTCAAAGTGAACTCTCTAGTATTGTGTATAGTCAGAGACAGTAAAAAGCACTATCCACGATTTCACGCAATAAACCCTAGCAGAAAAATTGCAGCGATTAATATTACGGGGAAGACGGTAATGCCATATTTTTCATCATTATGTTCTCATTAAAAGCAAGGCATGGCTATGAAATCGGATCGAGAAAAAAGAGCGATATTTTATTCAGGCGGCGTCGCGTCACTATTATGGGGAAGTTGAACTTGAGCGTTCAAGTTTATGAATGAATGCGTATATTAGTATAAGTTTTGCAATGTGTATAAAATAATTTAATAAAAAATCAGTCGCGCTACAACCTATATGGGCCACAGATCATTTTTAAATCTAATAGGCAAGTAGGTGATCAGCCTCCAGTGCCTGACACACGCCGTCGACTTTTTGGGTCTAAGACATGTCGGTTTCCTTCACCGTTCGGGCGAATGTTAAATGCGCACATAGAAAAAAAGTCCTTTGGTGCACAGCCGGGGATCGAACCTACGACCTCAGGGATGCGAGTCGCACATTGAAGCCACTAGGCCAACACTGCCCACTGTATAAAATTATTATTATCGTTTATAAATCAGTGTACACCAAAATTTTAAACGAAAACATTACATTACTAATTACAGCACATTATCGTGTGATTTTTTATATTCACAGTACCAGTCGGTCATTTATCAGTCAAAAGTTCTAATATAAAACAGGTATGTATGTATGAATTTCATACCAGTAATAAGCCACTGGAAATTTATGAAAATTGAGCCTTATATGTCGCATCTGTTTCATTGATCATTTTTCTTTATAGTCATTGCGTCATTTCTACGGTATAAAACTAGCCAGTATCCAAAATTTACGTTTATCATTCAAGCATATGCTAATATGAACATATAAAAATTGTGCACAGCCAGGTTTTTGCGGAGGTTTGTGAGAAGCCCGTGAAACCACTAGGCTACTGCCACTTCCTAAGACAAAATCCTATGGCACAAATATTTATAATCAACATATTTATACCCGTAAGATTACGTTGCCTTATGAAAAAATATAGGCACGACTCTTTAATTCGACATTTAAATTCACTTTTTTCCCTTTTGGATCGCAAGCGAGGTCAGAGCCTGCTACAACTTTGCAATTAATGTAAATAGTGTAGTAATTGAAATTCTCATTTCATTAGCGAACAAAAACAGGATCCGGCTTAACAAGCGGCAATAACGGCGAGTGCAGCTCAAATAAATCGTGGCTGCAGGCATCTAGGTATCTGCCACTTAAGTCGGCATCATATTACACCAAAATGTAACTAGATATTTAGTTAAACCAACCTACTACTAGACGGCATTACAAGCTATTAATAATTCATATTCATTGCCCTTAATTCCGTATCAGCTGTAATTACTTGCATCAATTGTTTTATTCTTAGTAACGATAAATAATGTTTTTGGAAATATAAAAGTAAATATAAGCTAAGTACTTGTAGTACTCTGTATTTTATTTGCGTATTATTCCCACGAGAATGTAAGTGCGTGCTCCTTTTTCACCATGCCTCCTGCTGATAGAGGACAAATCTTTATTTTTAATTTATTTTATTATTATTTATTACTTAAGATGTCACGTGGCACATGCTGTAATGGTTGCAGCTCCTTACAAAGGTTGTGTAAAACAATAACTTGGCGATTAAATAGAGTGGCGGAGAGTTTATTGCCAGTTCTTCTCTTCCGTTCTACGCCCTTGATTTGAGAACTGGCAGTAAATGTAAAATTAGGAGCATTTAATGTTTATTTCTTTTTTGACGTTCATAAGTGTACATTGTCTTTGAATAAATGATTTTTGACTTTAACTTTATCTATTTGAATGAATTTAATGTGAAAATGAATGTTGAATATATGTAAACTTAAAGCAGATGAAACGGACTTGTTGAGAACATATTTGTGATATTCGCAACTGTGTAAAAACATTCCCTACCTAGCCTGTTTCATCGCTTCGCCTAGACAAATTTAACTGAGATAAGAAAGAAACAGGACAAAAGCGGCATTAAAGCTTGCGGCGTTTAATACGGATTACACAACCGGCGGACAACCCTTGGTTTTCGGAAGATAACCATGATTTAATGAATTTATTCGCCTTAGACTTAAAGGTTTACGGTATTAAATAATATAGAAATAAGGAACATTTTATTGACAAATACCATAAGTAACAGCAAAATAAAATTGTTAAATTTATTTCAATTTATATCTAATTAGGCCTTTTGCTTCATATACCATTGTTTTCACAGGCCAGTAGATGATCAGCAAATGCGGGTTAAAATTTTTATTTTATCCTTGCATAGTTAAAAACAATTAGTGTTCGCCTAGCGTGCGACTCTAATACCCGAGTTCTTGGGTTCGAACTCCGACTGTGATCCCCAATTGCCTTTTTATGTGCTCATTTAACACTCGGTGAATGAAAATATAGTGTAGAAACCAAGACTTAGACACAAAACGTCGACGGCGTCAGGAACAGAAGGCTAATTAAAAACTAATAATCGCAAAACTGATACAGTCATTTGAAAATTTCGATTAAAAAGAGTGACGGAGAGTTTATTGCCTTCCGTTCTACGTTCCGTATTCTCTTCCGTTCTACGCCCTTGATTTGAGATCTGGCAGTTATTGTAAAATAAGAAGCATTTCATATATATTTTCTTTTTTTTTTGACGTTCATAAGTGTACATTGTGTAACCTATATGAATAAATAACTTTGACTTTGAGGACAAGACCTAAAGAGATGTGGCGTAACTGTGTTTAGATAATGCTTCGATTAAGTCAATGTATCATCAAAAATAAATTTTCTTATATTAAGAATTATATATTTATATTAAAATATTTTTAATACCTGAAATAGATAGCTCCTAACATAAAAATAAATTTGTTTAACTAAAGTCAGTAGAAGATTAGATTTAATTATTATTATTACAATTGATTTATATTTATTTGTATTATCCAAGAATGGTTACCTAATATTTAAATATAATTCACGAGACCGTAAGTAGTAAATGCTACCTTTGAATGGGTGAGAAAATCCATATGGTGTACACTGTACAGAGGACAAGTGTTCTTTGTGGCAGGAAATCTTACACAACGATCTTTTACATTTTATCTATACAATATACAGCTTACTTCTTTTTCCTTACATTTAAGAAGCTTTTGCTGTTTATATAAATGTTTCGTAGCAATCATTAGAAGTTCTAAGTATGAAGTAGTTTCAAGAAATGGTATTCCATAAACAATTAATATAACATTGAAAATGATTGGTAAATTCCAACTACTTTCGACCCCTAATATAGTACACTCAGTGGTATTTTTGATGGGTTTAGTAAATTATAATGCAAACATATGTTTTCAAATAAAGTAAATAGACATCTTCATAAATTTTAGAAATCCAAGAACAATCTCAAACACGTCAGTCATAATAATAGCCTCATCACAATCGGTCCATTAGTTAAGGAGCTACCTACGATTCTATAACACCCATATTAGTGCGTCGGAGTTTACTAATGTTTGATACATAAAGAGGTATTTTAAATCTTATAATAAAATAAACTAAAAGAGTAAAAACTAAGTATAAAATGTGTCCATTTTCACAATTAAATAACTTAATAATAATAATTTAATACCATGGTGACAAATACAGTACTATTATATAAACTATGTTTTAAGAGAATAAGATGGATGTAATTTCAATTTAAAAATATATTAATAATATTCACCCCGTTGGCACAAATGTACACTCCAGTTGACACGGAAAACGAATCCTTATTCACATAATGGCAAAATATTACATGTAATATTAATATCAATTCAATATTTACATAATAAAAAAGTTACAATGTTCTTAAACTATTATGTAAAAGTTGTTGTGATAAAAAAAAGTTGTTGAAATAATAAAAACAGATAATCATTAAATACAGATAATGCAACTTTCTCTACAGCTGTGATACTTTTTGACATCCAACACCTTTTGTCTTCAGTCACCGCGACCACGCACGCTGTAAAGCACGCGAAACGTCGTATAAATTTAAAATTATGTTAAATAATTGTAAATTTATAATAATACATAACTTTAATCCGGTTAAAAAGTTTTTTCTTTAAATGTGTAAAGGTTATGTCAATCAAAGACAATACTATATATTTTGTTATTCATATAAACTAAATAGTCGTCGTATTGTATCACTATTAATTTCTATAAACAATAACCATTGTGCAAATAATGTATGATATAACTATCCAGATGTCACACACTTAATGAGGTTGTCGATGTATTTGATTTCGAACGTTACTTTCTAATTTGAAATATTTAACATTAAAATGGATTAATACCAAATGAACCTATATCTTTCAATCGTAAAATAATTAGGTTTTGGTTTGACTTTATTCAAATAGCGAATGTAAGCTTATTGTTCATGGGTAAGTCAAGTTATTATTTTGGAGTTTCTATTTTTACCTGAATGACAACTTCAGTACTTCAAACTACAATCGAATCGAAATTGTTTTCGCGAATACTCCGGCACACGGTTCGTAAGAACGTCGTTATAAATTCTTAGCTCGTTAATATTTGCCGTAACGATAGTTATTTTCCTACCCTTTGACGTGGAAGATCAGCTGATTTGTCGTATGCCAGTTAATTTTCAAGCTCTAACTAGATATTTGCTTCACTGAATAGGTGACGTATATAACTTTGTTGACTTGAAATATTTTTAATACGTTTATATTGCAACCTATAAATATATTTAAATGCTGGTCGCTACCTTTTTCTTGGTATGCCTTGATTACCTGGTCAAAATTCTTCTTGTACTCTTAATAATATGGAGAACAGGAAGATAAAGTTTGGATGTAGGCGTTTGATTGAATAAAACCTTGCTCGTAACTGATATTAACATGTTGTTACATTATTTGACGCTTCGATTGATGTACAACAGTTGTGGGGCAGAGACTGACCACATTACATTGTCATATTTAATTGTTATATCTGTTGCATTGATGCGTGGCGATAATATTATGAAATATAATAATGGGACTATAGTAGGGTTTCGAATTATTATGAATCATTATTTCATTTGCCACGAAAATATAAATTCAATACATATTCTCTAAGTTTTAGAATTTGTAAATAAGATGGCGTTGTTCTATGCAGTTATTGCATAAAATGTTTGCCGTACTCGCGATGCGTCGTATGAGTAGGTCAAGAGTTCAATGACCCGAATTCAATGCTAGAGTTACTCTACCGTGAAACAATATTCGTAAGATACTGCCTTACCTTGTTTATTATTATTAGTTGTACTTTGTTTAAATTCAATAATTATATTTTCATAAAAGAAAATCTATTTGATTTTTATCAAGCATCATTTCAACACGATTTTTTCGTATTTCCACCCTGTCGATACAATTTTCCAGCAAGCACTCGGCTTAATAATCCGTTCTGCTTGTTTACGTTTTTGCCTGACCTACTTCTGACGTCACAGGTCACCTGGTTATATAAATTCAACCAATAGCATACAAGCGTTTGTCAATTGGCCAACATTATTAACCAATGGTCGGCCTAGGCGTGGCATGGCACACTGCCAGGCCTGAAACGGTAGCTTAAACTTTCACGCCTAGAACTTGTTGATTCTACAGTTTTCAGCGTTTTTTCAAACATTGGTTGGTTTAACTTGCACCGCCTAGACATGCATCGTGCCTAGCGTTTTAGTCGGTCAATGGGGCTACTAGTTAAATTAGGTATTTTCTTACAGCCTTTTAATTTAATTAATAACTAATGATTGACTTTTAAAGACATACATCTAATAATTTTAGCTGGCTTGTTATAGTTTACCTAATTATAAAAAGTTTTGTTGACTATGGAGGTTGCAAGTTGTTTTATTTCTTTGAATACTAAAAATAACGTTAAATAAGACCAACAAGAAAACATTAATGCCAGAAATAATCTAATATCCGGAGTCGCAAAAAGGAAAGTATGTCAAAAAATTTAATTTCAGCTAAAATGGAAGCGAGGCCTTGCATTCATAAAATATGTATATGATAATGGAAGGTTAAGAGCCGTTGTACGTTTCTTTCATATAAGTACAGATAATAACAAAAGTGTACTCAATTAAGTGTTTAAACATTCATAGCTGAAGGTCCTACTAAAAGAATAAAATTTGCTGCCGTGTAGGAAGTACCTATATTCTCTATTGGCTTCAACTGTTGATATGTTGTAAAGAATGGTCCTAAAACCATAGTGGTTTTATATTCAATTGGAAAAATCTATACTTAGTTGAATTCTCTGTGGCTTAATTTTAAATGGCGTGTAAATGGTCCTGATTCAGAATAGTTGCTTTATGTTATAAGAAAGAGAATGCTGAACACCTACTTACCTATTCAAATCACAAAAAAGTGACGCAGATATGAGCTTGAACGGATCATTGAGGCAAGGGGCTAAAGTATTCAAAAAAATATCAATAGGAAGACTGAATAAAGGAGATACCAAAATATTAATTAGGAATTTTAATCAAATGGTCAAATCGAGAGTCAAATTTTAATATCTAACACTAACACATAATTTGGTTATTATTGTATAAATGAGCAGTGTTGGCCTAGTGGCTTCAGCGTGCGACTCTCATCCCTGAGGACGTAAGTTCGATCCCCGGCTGTGCACCAATGGACTTTCTTTCAATGCGCGCATTTAACATTCGCTCGAACGGTGAAGGAAAACATCGTGAGGAAGCTGACATCTTAGACCCAAAAAAGTTGACAGCGTGTGTCAGGCACTGGAGGCTGATCACACTTACCTATTCTATTAGATTGATAAATAATCATGAAACAGATTTAGAAATCTGAGGCCTAGACCTATGGAGGTTGTAGCGCCACTGATTTTTTTTTTTGATTGTATAAATGCCACTCAATGTATTATTCAAATAAAAAGTGAAAAGGGCCTTTAGAGTGAGCTTTAAGAAATGTTAAGTACCAAGAAACAAATTAAATTACGCCTGTCAACAAGCCTGGAAATAAAATATACAATATTTAGAGTGAACAAAGAATAAAAACATCATAATAAGGCATACTTCGCATATAATGCCCGTGGTTTGGCTCCGTGCCTAGATAAGGACATTCTTAAACATTACACGGTTTTATAAGCAATAAGCTATAGCGGTAAATCTTAATATATATAAATTACGTATCACGTTGTTTGTCCACTATGGACTCCTAAACTACTAAACCAATTTCAATCAAATTTGCACACCGTGTGCAGTTTCATCTAACTTAAAAGATAGGATAAGCTTACTTCTCAATTTATACCCGCAATATTATTTTATTGCAAATTATTTGTTAATTATTTGATAGTCAGAATTCTAACAGATGGCGCTGTGTTGAAAGTACCAAGTACCAAGTTTCACATAAGCTACAATTTAATGGCATTACCACCAAAAAAGCATGGTGGTTCCCATGACTGGTGTTCTCCTACCGTTTCCCTTGAATAATTTACTACTATGTAATATAACAAAAACCTTAGCCACAGCAACGCTTGGCCGGTCTGCTAGTTCTATATAAAGTTACTTTAAGGTAAATGTTAAAAAATAAATACCGCAGACTGCTTAATGGGCCTAAGCTCTGATTATGACCTAACATATAATATAGATGCACTGGTAGACGTAAACAACCCAAAAACTTGTTCCCATATCGTATGAGTCTCTTTCTGCGTTGAATCATTTATACATGGAGAGTGTTCAGAGGAGTTATTCGGATTAATACCTGCAGCTGAGTTTCATCATCGGACGTCGAGGCAGAATACGAAATTCCACCCGTATCACCTCGACGTCCGCCGTTCCACAACTGGGCGTTTTTCAAGGCAGTTTTTGCCGCGCACCACCACTTTGTGGAACCAGCTGCCAACTGAAGTATTTTCGAACCAATTCGACTTAGGGTTTTTCAAGAAAAAAGCGTACCAATTCTTAAAAGTCCGGCAACGCACTCGCGAGCTCTCTGGCATTGAGAGTGTCCATGGACGGCGGTTTCACTTACCATCAGGTGAGCCTCCTGCCCGTTTGCCCCCTGTTCTATATAAA
Source organism: Pieris macdunnoughi (assembly GCA_905332375.1). Classification (NCBI taxonomy): domain Eukaryota; kingdom Metazoa; phylum Arthropoda; class Insecta; order Lepidoptera; family Pieridae; genus Pieris; species Pieris macdunnoughi. The sequence goes on along the minus strand of CAJOBZ010000015.1, from coordinate 651,963 downwards.
AAAATACATGCCTTAGGGGATAACCAGAGACCACGGATCGTCTTTCTACGGCCCTCACATGTGTCTCTCGCTTCATCCACTTCAATCACCATGCATGTTCGTCGGTAAAAATGAATTAAACATCTTAATTTGAATTGAGAAATGTCTTTTAACTTGTACCCAAAGGTAAAGATCACATGCAAGCAATTTGTTGGGTAAGCTATGGGGTTGCAGTTTTTATTACGTAAACTCTGCGAGACATCTCGCGAGCATTTTATTCTACTACGCTGCGACCGTCGGTTATGATGATCTACTATGTTTTAGATAGATATAATATTACTTAATTTGCTTTATAAAACTGTTGTTTATTATTTTTCCCTTGAAGTTTTGGCGTTATATATAAGTTTTGTGTGCTACTTAGCGTACAAGAAATGAAATCAGTAAGATTAGTATTTATTTTTAAAAGGAATCATTCGTATTGTACCCAACACGGTTTTTTACCAATATCCAACGCGTCACAACTCATATTAGTCTAAAATCCAATACTTTGTCGGCAAACACAAAAATTCATTTCGTATAGTCTGTACCGGACAGAGCTGTCATCAAAGTGCGCAGGTAGCCATGAATTGAAGGCGGATCGAAAGCCTAGATGAAAATTCTCATTTCCCAACTATTCAAACCGTGTTGGCAAACTTTTTTCATATGGAACTTTCGACATTTGCTGCTATTTATAAAATTAATGTTAACATGTATATTGCTGTATCGATTAATTACATGAAACTTTGCATACTGTACGTACGTACATACAGTTGTTTAAATTTATCTTAATATATAAAACAAAGTCAATTTGTACAAGCACTCGAACTCGAACGGCAGGACCAATTTCCATTGTTTTTGGTTTTTTGTATTTGTCTTTGTTCTGAATAGCAGAGACATTGGACATTTACGATAAAATAATAATAAAAGAAATAAAAATCAAACACAAAATGTTCACGAGTTAACTGTAAAAATTTATATTATTATAACTTTATTATATGAATTGTATTTATAATTTTAATGTTCACCTGTCGATACGGTAAACTCTCATCTCAAATTAAAGAACGTATTTAATTAATAAAGGTCATACGACAAGATTATCAACAATATTCGGACAATGACGTGTTGTAGATATATTGGTTGTCAAATATTTATGCGAGCATTCAGAAATTTATTTTGTGTATACTACAAATGATATATCAAAATACTTAAATATACAAAAAATCAAGGTACATTTTAATATTGAGAATTGGAAGTCGGTGATAGTAGCATTTTGTAATCATTGTATTACTTTCATAAAATCATAAATTCAATTCTAGTAATCTGTAACACAACATAGGTAGGCGGTAGGTAAAAGTTCGCCGGGTCAGGTTATTAAGATAAGAAACATCTAATGACCTTCATATCAAATAACTTTTAGAAAAATATATAATAAATTAAGACTCTTTGACACACAATAAAAATTATCTCACACGTAAGATCGTTTGTTTTAAAACTAAAATATTATAGTTTCAGAAACGACATCGAATATTTTGTTGTGAAAATACACGCGCTCAAATTTAAAAGCAAAATGCAATTTCGTGACGTGTATCCGCTTCCGGCAGTGCTCTGATCGGAAAGATAATATTATTATGTTTAATTTACCCAGAGCGAAATTAAAATAATTTCTCTAGCATGGGTATGAAATTACGTTTATAAATATTAAAATTGAGGCGCAGGCCTAAAGGGGTTTTCAACTTTTTCTACTAAGCATTATTATTAATTGTGAATCACAATTAAGGATATTCTAAATTGTGATGTCGGTATTGTGCAAACTCTTTGCAAACTTTTGGTGCATCTTTTACGAAATCTAAGGGACACTTCAATGTAAGTGTAGTTGACCCATTCGACATTAAAGGACACGAGAATGTGATATAACAATTTATTAGTGTGGGGAAAACTAAAGGGCTTATTTTGGCTTCTAGTGTGCGATGATTGCTAACATTTGGTTTACGCTTCTAATGATTTACTAAAATATATATATAACTTAACTAATGTTACATTACATAACTCTCTTTACTACTATTTATTTTCCATAATAAGTGTTTGATATTTAATGATTTCCTTATAGAAGAATGGTTCCTCCTAAGCAATGCGAAACATCTTGGCAAAATGACCTTATCGTCTGCATTTAACATGAATCATGGTTTCTAAATTTATAAACAAGTGTTGTGAATGCCTTTTATGTCAAAAGGCCAGTTACATTGAAGTTTGATCCGCCCTGTATCAAAGTAAATATGTACAATATTCGTTTTAATTAACATCGGATTCAAATAGAGACAAAAGACAGTCTGACTGTCGCTTGTATTGGTGAGCTGTTTCATTTACAGCTCACGATATGGCTCACGATTTCAATGTGCTCGTATACGATATTTGAAATGGTTGGTTTCATATAGGGAGGGGTTATTACAACACCTGTATAGATTGCTATAGTTTGGGAAACTTCACCCACATATCTTAACAATGACCAATTGTTGATGTCACAGCAATCCATTTAGTTGTTACTTCGTTAAAAGTACAGTAAGTTAATATAGTACGTTACGTTACGTTATTTGTTTCTTTATAATTGAATCAGTTTTATATATGTTTACTAAAGCGGACCATAGACGGACCGCATGTTGCAGCTGATACAGACTGCTCGCCGCACGGCGATCTGCAGTTTCCATACTAAATTCATATTCGCAATACACGGACCGCTCGAGCAGTTTCTGAGCAAACTGCATGTTGCAGTCGGTCTTGACTGCAACGTGCGGTCCGTCTATGGCCTGCTTAAGTCTTATTTTAAGTCCTTCACTTTATCTAAAAGTATATCGCATGTCGTTCAGTATAAAGGACAAGCGGGTTAAATTATTCGGGTCTCCTACCGAGGCGTCAATGCTATTGACAAAGGTCATTCATATTGTACCTAGTTCACGCTCCAGCGGCCACACTAATTCGGATTATGACCATTGTTCTACGGCTGTGCGTTGAATGATACACGGTTGATGAAAAGGGCGCATTGTATATGATCCAACAATATCCTATACCTATAAAGTATCCTATACCTTTAAAGTATTTCGTAGTACATAATTCAATAATTATATATAGTTAAAGAATATATAATAAAACTGTTTTTCATTGGATTGTAATTTACTTTTAGAGTAATAATTTCAATTTGATAAATAGGCATTCATAAACTCATCTGTCTCTTTTGATCGCAGCGTAAACAGAATTCGATAGAAAGATACGATAGAGTAATTTAGTTAAAATTGTGAATATAGACCGTTATATTTATGGGACCGTTTTTGATATGTGCTTCTGTGACCTAGAATTGTATTACAATTTTAATGTTATTTTTATATAAAACATCGATAAGGGGAAATACTAGTATAATATCTGTATGGTTTAAGATCAGAGGCCAGTGATTATGTTACACCACCCTTCACCAATGTAAAGCCCTATTCCAGCCAAAACTATTTCTCATTGAGTTAACAACTCAGAATCACTTCACTAATCAGTACTAGTTACCTATGTTTTAACTATGTGATGACAAATCCGTGTGTAATATCAATGACATCTTACGAATATATAAACGGGTATTCATTACTGAGGATTGGGAGGGAATAATTAATGAGGGCGAGATATGATTATACTGCCACAATGCTGTCATCAGACGGTAGGTATACACTATTACACGCGTAATGCGATTATCTCGACCACAATTTGACGCTAATTCACCCTTGATCTGATGTATTCCCGTTTTATTAGTTGCATTGTTTGTTTTCGTTAATTACTTGTCATTAACAAAAATAAAGCTTTTTGTCAATCATTTACATAGCTATAGCTGAAGGCTAAGAAATTTATATTCTTTGGGATTTAAATAAACTTAATTTTTTATTAGTTAAGTTTGAGTGATGTAAATTTTTTCTTTACGAACTTTGGCAACACGGTATTGTGACTGAGAACGTAATTATATATTTAATATACATAGACCTCAGATTTTCATTGTTGATTTCATAGTTTTTCATTACTATAAAATCGACAACTAAGATTTAACTACTTATTTGAAGAATCGATGATGAAATATTACTTTGAAGTACATTAAATAACTTAAAACATGCTATAGGCATGTTAACTAAAGCTGGCGGCTTCAACACATTTACACTTTGTGCTTATGTATGTAATGTATAGCATGGCAAAAAAATCATATTTTGAAACATACTGTATGTGAAATTGCATTAGTGTGAGTACTGTGAACCCGCCAGCTTTCGATAACCGACCTATAACATAGGTAAATCTATTTCCAGTGGTATGTCTTTAATGTAAAAACAGCATAAACAATATTAATACTACTTTATTACGGACGACTTGTAACCCAATACGCATAAAAGTTCCATACGAAACAAAAGACAAAATCCATTTCAACCCCTCAAGTGAAAGCGTAAGTAATCTAGCGCTTGTTAGTCAGCTTTCAAAAGCGCTAATGAGCTTCTTTAATACGACGTGTGCTAATAGCAACTAACACTATTGTTACCAACACACAATAGAGCATGTTGATATTTGATACATCTTCAAGCAATATTGTTCTTATACACATGGAATCTTTAATGCGGAGTGGAAAAATACAATGATTGTCTAATACGGCTTTAAGGAAACTTAACAAATTAAAATAAAAGTTTACCTACAGCAATCTAAACGCCAATGACAGTACTAAAAACAATAATGGTATAATTCGATAAGACTGGATGTTTTATTAGATTAGTTATGCAATACCAAGAAGTCAATGTAGAGATAATTCAATGTTTCATTCATCTCAATTTTTTTTAATAACATGTCGTTCTTTAAGTTAACGCCTTTATAATTATCAATTTGTTTCTCTTATCGTGTCCATAGTAGGGATGGCACCATGCTAATGTTTTTGTTTTAGTTTATTTGTTGTTAAAAATGCATTGGTCATATGTTTGTAGTCCAAATAATCTTAAAAGTCTGTGAAATAAAAATTTATTAAGTCTTGATTATATGTTGACCTTTTTTGTAGAGAAATTATCCACAAAAAAATAAAAATTGTGCGTGTACTAGGTGTACACACGTAAGAAGTGAAACTTCTTTATGATCTTATTTTTCGAAAAATGATCTACTATATGCAACTTTACAGAAATTCGTTAAATTAGATAAAGTTTAACAAAAGGCTTTTATTATCATAGACATGAATACAAATATTTCATTTTACCTTATTACTACGAAGATTATTATAGAATTTCATTAATTGTAATAGAATTATTACTATCATTGAAAAACGTGACGATTTGCTACAAAATTTCTCCCATACATCGATAAAGAAGTTTCATTCCAACGCCGATAAAGAAGTTCCACTTCAAAAAGCAACATGGCGCGTAACCGAAAAATGTGACGCGTAACGAAAAAATGTTACACTAAATTTTTTTCCAACCTCGATAAAGAAGTTTCACTTCAATAATAGCAAGCAATAGCAATTCAAGATAATTTATTATTTATTTTCGTTATCGCTATTATGTTTTTACATTTAAAGCTAAGCTCCCATTAAATGTAAAAACATAATAGCGAATCGAAACGTTAAAGACCGCGGTGAGTTGGTAAAAGCAAAGTCTTGCTTCAATTAAGAAACTTTCAAAAGCATCTTTTACGGTTAGCACAAACAACCTAGTTATAAAGTACTTATTAATTAGATTTTAATTAAATGGCATACGCTGAATTATCCCATAAAGTTTTCCACCTTTTTGGATTTTAACCTCTAAGGGTATGTTTCACAATGTATGGATAAGGTACCAAATATCTATGCAACACATAAATTATTTGGAAGATAAATTGTGCTATTTGACACTTCATCGGACATAACTTATGATGGACTTTATGTGACGAATAGTGCTATCTGACAGTCGTGAAACGCAAAAATAGTGTTTATCCTACCAATAAGTAATAAATAGCTAATTTGGAACTTATGAGAACTTATCCCGTACATTGTGAAACAGACCCTAATAATAATGGGCTGTGGTTTTTATTTTAAAAATTTACATGACAACGCCCATGTTTTGCTAGCTTTTGTAGATGATCGACTTTTTGCGACTGAAGGCTGAAGCACGTCGTTGTTTTTTGGGTCTAAGACATTCCCGTTATAACTTTTGTTTACATGATTGTGTTATTTGTGTTGTTATTTATATAAAAAAAGGGTGCGTGTAAGAAGTTATACTTCTTTGGCATTATTAAAAATAGTTTTTGATTGCATGCAAATAATTAATTACCATTAAATAATCAAAGACTGGAAAAGGAGTCATTATAGTCAATAAAGTTCAGTTTACGTTTGAAAAATTAAATAAATAAATATTTATTATTAGTCTCTTACATTAAGTGTAACATAAATTCTATTATTATTAGAATGTTGTTTTTAAATTATGTCCAATGCCGTAGCATCTTCCGTGGGCATCTTCATTCTGTTAATTTCGTGTCACGGTGCGCGCGCATCGTAAAATTTCACTCTCATCAATTTTTCATAACGCGCCTAAAGAAGTATAACTTCAAAAAATAAATCGGTTTGAACTTCCAACGCTGGACCTGGTAGATGGGATTAAGTTTTACCTATCTGTTAACACTGCCTCCTAATGAACGTACAATTTACAGATATATGAATATTCAATCGTCTAGTCTATCTAATGAACTAAAAATTATTGAAAAACGGCACATAAAATATCTAAATATAAAAGAAAGAATAATTGAAACCTAAATCATATTTTCTTGTATGCAAATTCTACCATCTAAATGTATGTAACATTTGGATAGTGTGCAAATTCTTCTGAAATAGTATAAAATTTTCCTTACAAAATCTTGGTACATCTAAAATACAAGTTTAAATAAATTACACTTTTGCCCGCATAGACTGTAACATAATAGAGTGTCATCTTGTAACAAATGTTCGTGCTTTAGTGTTTTTACATTATAGTAAAATACCATTTGCGTGAACGAATGCGTATTTACCTAAATATAAATTCAATATACTGTATTCAATTGGAGTAAACAATTGATTAAAGATAATGCACAGTATATAAAAATAAAAAGCAGCCAAAAAAAATCGTATAGAATATAAAGTTAATGAGAAATTTGAAGAAAAGTGTTTGAAATGGTAAGATGTTGTGGGATTTCGAAGCCGAACAAATGCAATTGAGTTCTGAAAACGCCTTTTCAGTTCTCTTTGTATGTTTTTCGTTTTATTGTATTTCCATTTATAAAAAATTGTATTTTATTTATAAATATCTACATGAAAACTTTACCGAGTTGATATACAAAATAAAATAAATCAGTAGCGCTACAACCTCTTTAGGACTGGGCCTCAGATTTCCGAATATTTTTCATGATCATTTTTCAATCTAATAGGCAAGTAGGTGATCAGCCTCCAGTGCCTGACACACGCCGTCGACTTTTTGGGTCTAAGGTTTTCTTACTATATTTTCCTTCACCGTTCGAGCGAATGTTAAATGCGCCCATAGTATGTCCATTCGTGCACAGCCGGGGATCGAACCTACGACCTCAGGGATGAGAGTTGCACGCTGAAGCCACTAGGCCAACACTGCTCCGAGTTGATATACAATTTTTTTTAAATCTAAACTGCATACACGTAAGTTTTACCACATTGATGTATTTTTAAGTCTACTTAGATACACGATTAATACTTATATATAGGATGCTAAGGTCAGCATTTATTATCTCCGTTGTGTATGTGTGCCATAATTTAGTAGTTTTTTTTTTAAATTTTTGAACCTTAACTTTACTGATGCTAAAATAAATAATATATAGTGAAATATATAATTTAGATAGTATATCCATATACCGATACTATCGGCTTATATTTTTCCGTCCATCGAAGAAAATAAATGAGGAAACATAACAACACAATAACAGTCAATATAAAATAACTGCAATTTTATTCAGTCTGAAACAAACAATATTTTAAAGCGAGTGTATCCGATATGATACTTGAAATAAAGCTGAGATTCAGTAGAAACATAAAAATTCAAATAAAACTAATTTTACATGAATTACGCTGTGGGTGGTCGTATGAAGTAACGAATGATATTGTATGCATTTTGCATGAGGGAGGTATTATCGAATAGGGAAGAATTTGAATATTCCTATCACCTACTACACATCTCGATGTCGAGATACTTTGATAACTACAAATATAAATATTTTCCAACACTCGAATGTAGCGTTATATTTTTGACAATTGACACAGTAATAAACGTCAAATTATTTATAAGATAATTGCCAATGCAGAAGCAAAAGCCGCGTTTGCAAAGACCAGTACGATATTTTTTCTTGTGTAGTCTATAAACAAATAGGCTTTCATTTTTCATTGCAAAGAAATTACTATTTTACCGAGAAAGAAACATAATTGAAACCGTAAATATTAAATATTTATGTCATTTAATAGAGTTTCCGAATTTTTTGATAACAATAGTAGGGAACAGCGTATGTATAGCGCAATATGTCATCCGGGGCCGCGTCGAACACAAAAGCATTCTTTACTATTATTCGATCGTTAATATTCAATGAAATTATTCACTAAATTTTTGCCTTGACGTCCCGAAATCAAATATCTTTTGTTGTCTGAGCAAAATTATTATGAAAATAGTGCTTATATTAATGTCAATATTATGATTTTCAATAGATAAAATGTTGATTTTATTATTTTGAAAAGGTATTTTTGAAATAAGATTTTAGCTCTCGTTTAAAACTCGAGTCTATACAGCATTTTTTTGACAAGTTTTGCGTGAGGTTTTGTAACCGTCTTGTCAGGGCATGGGGTATTAAAATGTACTCCTATATTTTTTCTTCACAAGGACTTTTAATAAGATGGGGAAGCTACAGGCCGCCCGAAAAGGGCAGTTTTCGCAGCCCATTGACACCCATTTTAGTGAGTCCGTTTACGATCTTTGAGGAGTATGCTATTGTTTTAAACAATTGAAGGTCGTATCTCAGTTTACCAATTTAAGTAGCCACTTATAATTTCCACCAACAAGTAAAGCTTTTCCTCCGATCTCCAAATCTTCACAATTTTGTAATATAGATCTTCAACCCGATTCGGTTCTGGAGGCCATAATGAAGTGCATAAGATACGGGTACACTCACTATTGCATAACTCTTGGTGTTTATGAGTTTTCTTGTTGCAAAAAAAGCCTATACTTCTGGAGTCGAGCATGTTTAACACAAATGCAATGACATAATTAATTTAGGTTGTATCTAACAACGTAATCGAATCCTATCGATGAATGTAATATAATGAAGAATATAGCAAAAGAGATAGGACTACTAATTCGAAAAAAACGTAGTCGTTACATTTCAATATAGTATTGATATTTCAAGTAATGTAATTAACAATTGTATGGTTTGTATACGTAAAACTAATATGGTCCGTATATTTGTATGGATGCCACCAAACTCACTAGATTATAAGGTATCAAAAGCGCCTCCAATTAATAGGCCTCAATACCCCTCAATAGTTCGATAGGCAAATAAGAGCTATTCAATTTATAGTCATTATAAAATATGGCGCTGAGAAAGATACGGGGCGGGGGGTTGCCATAGTTACCGGGTTGCTATAGGTGATTCCAATTGCCTCGGCATCCGGCAACCTCCTAACTTATACGACACAAGTTATAAGATTTATTTAATATTGTTAATAAATATAAATACTTTTTATTTAGACCTTACCTCTTTGATTTATATATAAATAGTAGTATAAACCTAATCAGCCCTTTAAACAAATAGACTACATGATTTTTAATTAAATTTTGACCGCGAAGAGTGATTACTAAATCATTGTTGAATTATTCGTTCATAATAATACGAATGTTACGCACAAATTAGGGAATAAGCAAAATATAATTTAACGTTTCCGTTACACACGTAAAAGTTTTTTGGAGTTTACTCCTTAAGAAACGATTTGAGTTATAAGGCCCGGTACGGAAATTTTATGAGGAGTAAAATCAAGTGTAACACGAAAAGTTGAGGCGTTATGTAGAAAGAGACAAACATATATATCTGTAGGATTGAACGTGTAAAAGAATGAGATGGAATACATTACACAGACTTTTCTATTTTGAATTCACGTTTTGACAGCCACGTTACAACATTGTCAGTGTTGACAGGTGTAAAAAATAAAAGTAGATTGTCTAGCGTGCCACAGAGTTTTGTCAATAGTAATGGTCAGTGAAATTAAAACTAAAAAGATTGTTCATTCTTATTCTTCTCTTACTATAAAGGTAACTTTGGTCACATAAAGAAAATCCTATTTGGGCATAGATGATGTAGGTACGTTTTATTACTACTACAAACATTTATATTATAAAAACATATATTCTTACCACCTTTAGTATGAAAATATGGTCGACAGCCACAGAACATTATCGCCATTTTATCGTTCGTAAGGAGTAAACTCCAATCGTGCGTCGTAGCTGACACACACACACTTTTTTTTAATTGTAAAGATATTCTTTAAGTGTTGTTTTACTTTACCGCCTATGGCGTTCAGAGATGTAGCAAGCAAATAGATTAACTGTCTGGAAAATATGATTTGGTGATAAATAGATACTTTATTTCTTTAGAAGTCGAGAATATACAAATCGAACGGAAAATAGATTAATAATAAACGCTCTCATCTTAAGTCTTGTCCCACAACTTTTGATACCCAAGTCCTCATTACGAGTTGAACAACAAATAAACAACGGACGATATCGTCTTCTCCATTTATGAACGATATTTACTGAGCGTCTTACTCGATTCGTAAGAGCTACTACTCTTTCTTTTCTATTCACTTGCTATGGCACGCGTCTTACATTATATTGTACAATTATAATAGACAAATATCAACTGATATTACCTAACTACTTTTTCTAATTAATTCTAGGCTATTATGAGTCAATGAAAAATGTAAGGTTTCGTTGCGTGCACTGCGTTACGCATTATATTTGATAGAATTTTTTCCTCTTTAAAACTAAAGGTAATCAATATTGGCGAAGATGTATTTTGCCTTATTAAAATAAGTATGTCAGTTCAAGTGACCAAGTGGTAGGTGGTAGGTCCACATTTGTAAAGCCAAGGTGGGTTAATCAGTGTACATGTTGATTGGAACTAATACCTTTATATTTCTGCTCCTACGTTTTCCGAAAATCAAATTTTTGTTTGACCCTTGCAATCCGCGTCATAGTGAAGTCCTGAATTTAAAATAAAACTTATCAATATACTTTTAGATTTTGCTTCTTTAAATGAAGAATTAATGTCGTCGTGTCAAATTAAACCCAAGTCAAGTTTTTTTGCTTAACTTTAAACACATTATTTTTGATTATTATTCGCCCTCCGCCTTGTCTATCTAGAAAATTTCAATTCAATTAAGTTGCAAAATAGTTAAGCAATATTAACATTAAATTAGCTAATTCAAGGGACAAGCGAATCAGCCCACCAAAAATGGGTAAAATGCATTTTTTAATATAATTTAAATAAAATTTTAATTCCTTTACAAAATGTTGTACAGAAAGTGTGTGAAATATGAATGGCGCCAAAACCCAAAACATACCGCGCATTCGCTGAAGCGAGTGCTGCCACAGATAATATTTAAAATATTTCTATTCGTTAAAAATGGCGCGCGTAAAAATTTGTTAATAGAAAAATATTTTTATGTAATTGCATTTTTAAATTTTGGAAAATCGTCATCATATATAATTATCAATATATGTAATTGTTTTCATGTTTAAAAAAATAATCGTACTATAATGCCTAAATAGATTAGAGACAATAAACTTATTGAAGTTATACTTCTTTAGGCGCGTTATGAAAAATTTATGAGAGTGAAATTTTACGATGCGCGCGCACGGAGACACAAAATTATCAGTATGGGCCAGGGGGGATCAACTTTGTATGGGAGAAATAAAATACCTATTTGGGCAGTTATTGCCACTGTCAAGATATAAACATTCATGCTTAAATAAATTTTCTAATAGCAACATTGACCTAGAACCTAGAAAACCAACATGGCGATTTTACATCAAGGTTGGTGTTGTCTGTGTTGTTGTGGCCCGAAATTTTGTTTTTCCATGCTATTTCGTCATTTTCCCAAACTACGAACGTCGAGTTGAGTTTTTATTCCTCCGTTTATGTTTTGTGCCCGTTTTGAGATAGTGACTCTAGTGCTTCACAGTGAATACGAGATAGTGACTCTTGAAATCTGAAAGTGTCGGCCGCTAAAGAAAACCGAAAAGAAGACAGTCGCAGGTGTTCGAAGTGTGGCAAATCCACGGCAAAGGAAAACGTTTCTTTGTTTCGTTTTCCAAATCCCGGAGTTCGGAATCTTTTGCGGTACGTACTAAACTAATTAACTTCTTAGTTAACATCACATCAAATCGATTGACAATATTTCAACCTATACGTCAACGTTGGAACTTTTTTTGCATTCCCCAAGAAAGCAGTCAACAACGTTTGGTCTTTGTTACAACTGTCAAATTGTCGTGGTTAAAATACAATGTAGTTCAAGTTCTAGTCGATGGAACCTTCGCCTTGAATTTGACAAGAATAATTACGTGCTTCTTACTCCTTACCTTTGATATCTACTACAATTATGCCCGTTTATTTTCAGCTGCACCCTGTGGGCAAAATACCTTTTTCCCTCGGATGAACAGCACACTTCAATAGCTTTTCAAAAAAAGCTGTATGCTGAGCACAGGATGCTGTGCCAAAATCACTTCCACGAAGGTGATTTTACAGATGGCACTAAAAAATCATTGCTAAGAACTGCAGTTCCGCATGAGGTAAGTTGTGAACTTTACTCACCATTGTATTTAATTTAACCAAAATTTGTTATAATTTAAACATAGTGAGTAATAGTTTGAACTATGTAGGCCTACCTACATAAACCTAAAAACATTACGATAGTAAATGAGGACTGTGACTTGATTTATTCTTGTAATTACAGATTAGACCTGTATTCATTCCTGCGCTTACATTGCCCGATAATCTGCAGCCAGGCCCTTCATTGTAGAGAAGAAACTTTTCATTTGAATTACCTAGGTAATTCGACCACGACTCGTTTTCGTGTCCAAATAATAATAAGGATCCATAAAAGTGAAATAAATAATAATTCAATGAGAAAACGTTTTTGTTTTATTTCAAGATCATTTGTTAAATATCTAGTGTTCTTTTGGATGCATAGGCCATTTCATTTGTAATGAAATGGCCTATGCATCCGAAATTAATAAATTTCTGGGGAACCTGGACCTGCTGGCAATTCAAATTTGCCGCCACATGTAGTTTTGGGTGGGTTGATAATAGGTGGCGATACATTCGCGTATCTTAAAATCTGTTCCTAGTCGTCGTTCTTCCTTTAGGTAATTGTGTTCTGTGGTATGGGCGCCGAGCGTGCGCGAGCGAGATGGGAATAAGACAATCTACAAGTAAAAAGAAATAGAATATGCGTGACGTAAGCAGCTATGCCGAGAATTTTGAATGACCATAATGACATTTGTAGTACCTTTTAAACAAATAAAGGAGTTTTAATAATTTTTACAAAGAAATTTAGCAATGCTTTTTCACAAAGACCTATTGTTACTTAGTTAAAAGGTTATGAAACATACCTAGTTATTAAATTGAATTAATAATATAATAAAATAATAAATAATACTTATTATTAATATTAATTAATAATTGAATAATATACTAAATATTAAATATTGTTAAATGATTAACGCTAAATATTTATTATTAATTATTTAAAATTTAAAAAAAATAAAGAAAGCCAAAGAAGTATAACTTCTTACGCGCGTACATTTTTTTTTAAATTTAATATAGGAATAAAACGATAAATTTAGTAAAGTGACATCTATGGTCAGCTATGGGAACTAGAGTGAAGCTGCAAATTGTGGAACGTCGTAGTTCTTAAAATGTGACGATGTCGCTAGTGTGCAGCGAAACTAACCACACTGCAGTAACTGAAGCTGTAGGTAAATCATAGATGGCGCAACTTTACTTTATAAATTTGAATAGCACAATATTACTGAATATACCATTGAGATGACTCTAATTTGAGTTTTTAAACTTAGTGGTATTAGTTATTTTGTTAATAATTTATGTGATTTTATTGCGAGTTATTTTTGTTATCAATTAAGTTTTACTTTCGTAAATTAATATTTTTTCGGAACTTACTAGTTTATATAAATATTTAAGCGTAATTTTATTTTATAACTGTAAGCTTATTTATACTTAGGTTGTCATTACCTACGTCATGCTTAAACTTGATATGGTAAATTTTAGAAAGATAAACTCTTAGGGATGAAAAGTACTACATTTAATTTAAGATTAAGGTTGTATCGGTACGGCAAAATATCAGGTAGATTTATGATATAAAACCATAATGAGAATATTGGTTGTAACGGTTCAATACAACGCTGTAGTCGACACCACAGCAATATTCGTTGTTACCAGGGCTGGATTTGACATTTCCTTTATGTGAAACAATGAGTTTTTTTACGTTTTAGTTTTTTAAAATAAAAACGTTTTATCAGCCTTATAACAACAAAAACGTGTTTTTAAATAAAAATTTTATGTGGATTCTGTATAAAATTAACTAAGTATTTTAAAATATTTTTCTCATATTATTTAAAAATATCCAACTACGCTAGACCTTGTAATAAAATGATTGTACTTTCAAATAAAACACTAACGAATATAATCGCGAAATTATCACATTATTATATATTTTGATTCGCGTAATTTAAAGGCGCAAGCACGCAAATAGCAATTCTTTTACAGTACTTTAAAGACTTTACTGAGACGACTTTAAACGACGAAAAGGATATAATGTTTAGTATTCACGTTAATTAAATGAAATAATTTTTGTTTATCAGATTGTTCTAGTTGTTTTTATGGATAATGGCTTCGAGCTTCGATTTTCAAAATCCAGCCCTGCAAACTCCAATCGTGAACTGCAATGTAAATTTAGTCTTGGTGTATGTGGGAATATACACGTGCTAACA
This sequence comes from Pieris macdunnoughi, assembly GCA_905332375.1. NCBI lineage: Eukaryota > Metazoa > Arthropoda > Insecta > Lepidoptera > Pieridae > Pieris > Pieris macdunnoughi. Next base: position 636,880 of record CAJOBZ010000015.1, on the reverse strand, counting down.
CAAACACGATTTTTGGGGTGAGGATTTTTTAATTACCGGAATGAAGCGTATTTTCAATGTAAATATTTATACGTAAATTGGAAGTATGGATCATGAAAACTGATGGTTTCGGCGTATCCAGTGCGTGACTGTAATTAACAATTATAACAACAAGCTACAGAATAATATATTTTCTTTCAAAATGGTCAAATATTTATACCGTTTTCTTTCAATACACCGAGTATATAAGGAATGGAAAGGCATTGCAAGCGTATCGCATTTGAAACAGTTTCAGCAAGTGATTCGTTTGAATTAGATTTAGGGGGGGGGAAGAATTAAAAAAAAAAAAAAAAAAAAAAAACAAAAAAAAAGAAAAAAAAAAAAAAAAAAAAAAAAAAAGGGGGGGGTCCTAAAAAAAAAAAAGGGAAAAGAGAGCGGGCCGGACAAAAAAAAAAAAAAAAAAAAAAAAAAAAAGGAAAAAAAAAAAAAAAAAGAAGGGAAAAAAAAAAAATTTGTTTCACACACACACATTGAGCTTTTTTTTGAAAGAATTGAAGAAAAAAAAATTTTTTTATTTGTGGGTGTTAATTATACAGATACTAATTCTAGAAAGCCATCCCTTATTTACATACCAAAACTTCTTTAAAACTCAGTTTCATTCGACAACCCTTAATTTAACGCATCTAAATGATATACGGTATTAAATATTTATATAATAATAAACGTTAAGTGATCGACATACAATCTGTACAAAAAAATAAATCAGTGGCGCTACAACCTTCTTAGGTCTGGGCCTCAGATTTCTATATGATTCATGATTATTTGCCAATCTAATAGGCATCCTTCTGTGCCTGACACACGCCGTCGACTTTCGGTTTCTTTGAAAAGGCTTACATTTCCTCCACCTTTCGAGTTAAATGCGTATATAGAAAGAAAGTCCATTGGTCCACAGCCGGGGATTGAACATGTGACCTTAGGGATCGCACCTTAAAGCCACTAGGCCAACACTGCTCTTACAATACAATCCTGTATACTCCGTCTTAATTTATAAAGCCTCCTCGTAAAAAATATTACGGTATATAAAGCATTTTTCGTATATTGTATTCAATATGTTGTCTACGAGGTGCGAAACGGGAATAAAATAGAGCTCCTGTATTAGCGAGGTGCAGTGAAATTGCAATGCTTTAGGCGGTGTCAGATACCAAGTGACATCAGGACAGGCGCGCTAACAAATTACATGCTAGTCTGCCGGTTCACACGGGAGCTTTGTGCTTGTTTATCGATTCCTTGCCTAGTTTTTGCGGTTTTCAGCTACTGTTGATTTATTTTAAAACAATTTAAGACTTATATAAAAGTAACGGATTTAAATGAGATTTATTTATTAACATTATTTTAGTTGGCTAGCGAAGACATAGTTGTAACTTGTAATGCACTTGAAACTTCACGAAAATTTACAGATTTTTTTTATCTTTTTTTATCAAACATTTTCAATTTTAATTAAATTAATAATTTACATATTAATAAGGTTTTACATTTCAATTGGGCGTCGGTTTATGTTTTATTATGGAAATAATACGTTTTCATACAACCATACAGTTTACATATTTACATAAAATAATGTTTCAGGAGACTTTATAAAAAGAGAGAGAGAGAGCTTTCTTGAGAGTGTTTTGCTTGAAATGAGCAGTAAGACTGCCACCTATTGACATTCACATAGTGCCAGAAGGAAGGGGGCAGTGTACAAAGCTACAAGTAATATATAATAAAAGTTCAACTTAAAATATTCCTTTTCCTTATTTCACATTATTTTATATTTATTTCCGCGTCATGCACTTAAAAGCCTTATACCTGTTCCAGCTAAGGGTTTATAAATTACAGCAGTCATTTTTAGCAGGTTTTCGGCAAAATTTATGTGTTCTGTTGGAATATTATTTCGGCGAAACGGATGCGTCAAGGCGATATACGACCCTCGGTCTCATCGCATTTTTGGGTAACTTTAAGATTAAATAAGTAGACGTACTATGTTAAAAGTTGTAGGATTTTGTATATAAGGAAAATAGTGGAACGAATACAAAATCAAATCTCAATATGCTTCGGAAATTACATATACATCTAAGATTAAGATATATTTTACTTATAATTAAATTATTTCAAAAAGGAGAGCTTTCTTAGTTGTTGTTTTCTTTAAAGACTACACTTACTAACTGGATTCATTAAGAAATTCTGAAAATTCACGTCATACTTATACACTGCAAAAATCGCGTTTTTTTAAATTTTATAGCACTAACTTAAGCATAATCGAGAACTATAGGTGCATATCCTTTCTAAACTTAATAATTTTGAAAGGAATTTGAGTTTTTAATAAGAATTTAACATTAGTTGGATCTCTAACATAGTCCTCTTTGTACGCAGTTTAAGCAACAGCTAATATTTATAGGACAAGATTAAGAAACTATATCAGCTTGTAAAAGTCACAGACTTGAGGCATAGTATTGTCTTTGATTGACATAACCTTTACACATTTAAACCACCACATTAACACATTTAAGTCACCGTGACCACGCACGCTGTAAAGCACGCGAAACGTCGGATAAAATTAAAATTATGTTAAATAATTGTAAATTTATAATACATAACTTTAATCCGGTTAAAAAGTTTTTTCTTTAGACTTGAGGCACTTTTAAAAGTTAATGGCAGCTTGGTCTAATTGTCTTCCTTATATCATTATTGTCTAAACAATGTGTAAATTAAATTAAGCTTCTGAGCCATTAAGCGCTATCGAAATGTTAATAAGCCCCTCGTTAATTAATACTAATTACCTTATCACCCTCGATGTCTGTATCATGTATTGAATTCAATTGATATGCCGAGAACTTAGCAACAATGGACAGAAATTACATTTGTAATCACAGCACAACATAGATCAAAATTGCTAACATATCTTTCTAACTTTCGCTTTCTAATTAATTGTATATTATTATATTGTCAAAGTGACAACATGGAAAAAATATTTATGGAGAATTTAGAAATAAAAATTGATTAAATTAAATGGAATATGATGCAAAATGATATTTGAATGCGTAAAAAATGGAAATAAACAAAAACAAAATAAAATATACGTAAAGTCAAGAAACGGACAATTTAATAGTGGTCAGACAAAATTTGCTTATGCCTAAAACCTGAACCCTTTTTTCTCAGTACTCTTGCTTGTGCTCTTTATGCTTTGGGGGGGGGGTGCTGGGGGGGGGGGGGGGGGGGGGCGGGGGGTGGGGGGGGTGGGGCGCCCGGGGAGGCCTGTGTTTGCTTTTCTTGTTTATTTTATTTTCATATTTTCTTTATCCTGTGACGAAGAGTTACCAAAATCAAAAGGCAGAAAAAAAGCAGCCTGCATTTTTATTTTTGATCTTGTCCTATTTTTTGTTATGTGTCCTTTTTAAGTTACTTTTTTTTTTAAATTTGTTTTAAGTTATTGTTTTTTTTATGTTAGTTTATTAACTGTTGGAATGCAGGCCGTGACCCTATCTTGTGATGGCACGTCGTCGCGTCCATAATGTACATTTTGCAACAAGTCTTTCAAATCTTTGAAAGGCCTCAAAATACACATTTCTAAAACACACAGGAACTGTATTAGCCAAACCAGTTCACTTTTAGAAATCCATCCCATTATTCCGAGTGCGCCTTTTTGCAGCCAACGCTCCCTCCTTTTCATACATTACTTAGCCATTTGAAAAATAGTAACCCATTGTTAAAGAATCCTCCCGGAGCAATAACTGTTGCTACACATTTGTCAAAATTAATCCAGAAATGTTATATAAGCAATTGTACTCAAGACTGGCAGAACTTATTTTTTTTTCATACAGTACCACTACACATACATAAAAAATAGATCAAACCATTTATCCTGACACAAAAGATAAAGTATTACTGTGCTGTAAGTTCCTCCCCTCCTCTCCCGCACCTCTAATTAAACATGATGGCCCCTTTTAATCGCAAAAACTCATCGAGAACAAAATTTGTGACGGAGATCTTAAAGGTGCCGCTCGTCTTTTGTTCTCCAATGACGTGCTTCGCCAGATACGCCTGACACCCTTGAGGCATTACGGACTAAACCCCAGCTCCAGTAAACCCATATTTTCTCGACCCACCAACAGAGGGCAAGCATGCCTTAAAATTCGAAACAAAGATGTAACTGATGCAATTTTATCTTTTAAACCAGGTCGGAGCAGGATTGATGGAATCTCACCCCAACATTTGAAAGATTTAACATCGCATTCTGTGGGTGATAGGGAGCAACTTATTAACTCGATCACAAAATTAATAAATTTTATGTATTCCGGGGATGTCAATACAGAAATTGTTCCCATTCTTTGGCGCGAACCTCATTGCCCTCACTAAAAGGACGAGGGGGGAGACCAATTGCTGTTGGTTCAACACTAAGACGTCTGGCTTCCAAAATTGCTGTTCGACATATTTTACCAAAATTAAATTCAGAATTTGAACCTGTACAGTTAGGCTTCGGTGTGAAAGGAGGGTGTGAGGCAGCCGTCCATGCCCTACGCTCTTTCCTAAGTCACGGAAGCAGAGTGTTGCTCAAAATTGATGTGAAAAATGCATTTAATTCGGTTGATACCCTGCTGACTGAAATAAAACAACATATACCGGAAATATACAATTATTTCTTCTCAGTTACGTGATCCAACTAAATTGTTATATGTTCTAATGAACTTTCCTCGGAAGTAGGTTGTCAACAGGGTGATCCCCTTGGGCCTGCAATTTTAGTTTGGCTATAGTTTGTTTGTTTAATCCCATAATCAAAAATTTAAATTCTAATTTCAATGTTTGGTATTTGGACGACGGAACCCTAGGAGGTGAGTGGAACTGTGTTTTCGGACCTTCTTTTAATCAAAAATAAATTTGAAGCCATTGGTTTGGAGCTTAATTTTAACAAAGCGAACTTTTCAATAAATAACTGCGACTTAAATTTAAATGATGTAAAAAAAAATTCAAATTTTTGGCTCCAAATATTAAAATAGTTAACAGGAATTCCCTTTACCTTTTAGGTTCTCCAATTTTTAATGAATCTATTTCTGATTATATTCATACTTCAATTACTAAATTTCAAAATTCTGCTGACCGTCTCCTTGAAATTAGTCCACATTATGCACTTTGCATCTTAAAATTCTGTCTTTTCCTCCCAAAATTTACGTATGTGCTCCGTTGCTGCTCCTTTTGGAATCACCCAGATATTTTAACACCATTAGACGACTTAATCAAAATTAGCTTAGAATCACTTCTTAATATGCAGCTGAACGAGCAATCTTGGACCCAAGCTTCCCTACCCATCCGTTATGGTGGTTTAGGGATTCGCAAAATTTCCAGTGTCCCTTAACAGCCTTTCTATCTTCTGTCCATAGTTCAGCAAATCTCATAAGTAAAATTTTAAGGGCATCCCCTTCAAACTTTGAGATTGCTGGCTTGGAAGAAGCTAGAAACGCTTTCTTGATTGCATGCCCAGGTCAAAATTTTCCATTATCTCTAAATTCACAGAGAGCTGGGATGACATACACTGCAAGTTGACTTTTGACGATCTTTTGAGTCGTAGTACAGGTTCGGCGCGTGCTAGGCTTTTGGCCGTGGGCACGCATGAGGCCGGCTACTGGCTTCACGCTTGCCCATCGTCAAATACAGGAACTTTTCTTGAGCCTGACACGCTTCGAATCGCAACCTGTCTACGGCTTGGGGTTCCGGTCTGCGCTCCTCATATATGTCCCTGTGGCAGTGATGTCGACAAGTTAGGACATCACGGCCTGTCATGCAAAAAAATGCAGGCCGCTTCTCGAGACATGCCGCACTTAACGATATCATACGCCGTTCCTTGCCACCGTCAACGTGCCAAGTCTTCTTGAGCCAAGTGGTATTGAAAGAGACGATGGCAAGAGACCGGACGGTATGAGTTTGATTCCATGGAAGATGGGTCGGGTACTGGTATGGGATGCAACCTGTTCAGACACGCTGGCCCCTTCCCATCTACATGGAACCAACTACAGAGCTGGTGCGGCTTGTGAAGCGGCTGAAAAAAATAAAGCAGGCAAATACAGGGGTCTGGGCTCTGAATATGATTTTGTCCCATTCGGTGTCGAGACCCTTGGTCCGTGGGGTCCTAGCGCTTTAAGGCTTTTTAAGGAAATTTCAAAAGGTTAGTCGACATCACAGGAGACCTCGAAGATCTGGCAGCTACCTCGGACAAAGAATTAGTCTAGCAATTCAAAGGGGGAACGCTGCCAGTATCTTCGGAACCTTGCCTAAAGGGACTCCTTTTAATGATATATTTTAGTTTATGTTAAGTTTCGTTATTTATTTCAATGTATATTATTTTATTATTATTAGTTTATGTTTATAAGTTTAATTTTATTAATATTGTTACCATTACACTAATTAATTGTATATTATTATTGGATATGAGTGACCTATTTGTTTAGTACCTGCAACTGGGTCATAGGCAAGTTTGAACATCTTTCACACAATTTGTATAGTAGCTTATGATAACATATTATATGTACAGATATAAAAAAAGGGCAGTATTAGTAAAGTTAATATTATTAGTATAAGTATTCGACTTGGCTTTGTATGACGAAGGACAATAATATTAGTAAACCGGCATGTCTTAGTCACTGAAATGTAAGTGTCTCAGACATAGAAATATTACCTACTGGCCTATAAAGAATGCTGATGAATAATACACACATAGATAGATAGATGCTGAAGATAACAAAGTAAATTACATTAGAAGGCATTGAAAGACCCGTTATAATGACACGGAATCCGCCATAATGTAAAATTCTGATAAAAATAAATGTCACTATTACAAAATTAGCATAAAAATTAAATATAAATATGTTAATGGGTAAATAACAACAAAATATATAAGTCAAGCAGATAAATAAAGTTAATGTTTCCCAATAACCCTCCGCCTTTAAAAGGTAATCGTTATCACCCAAATTATAATTGAAACCTCATAAAAACCCATAAATAATTCAGTGAAAAGGATCATTATTGCAAGGGTACAATATTACATCGTCCCTAAGAATGCGGCCGCTTGAAATGCGAGGTGCCTTTTATTTGCTATTCAATGTTCTTGGCATACCATTAAAGCCTTTTGTTCGGAATAAACTGAGAATTTGCTATTAAATTTGTCGAATATACCTTTGAAATATGTGAGAAATTTAATGGTGATTTTTGGAATTTCAATCATAATAATGTTAAATGATTAAATATTTAAAAGCCAATTGAATCCCACCTATATTATATAGGTAATAATAATAATGTGATATGTTGATTTCTAATCATTTCTCATCAAGATACATTCACTTAACTTAAAAAATCACCATCGGAGAAAATTTAATAATAAACTGGTAAAATTTGCGCACCCAAAATTTGTCGACACCTTACAAAGCTTACATCGAAGCCTGAAAGGGGATTTAACACATTCCTTTACGCCCCAGAATACACAGTGATCGCAAACATTTGTGCGCTCACCTATGCTCCTTTTGTAGGCCCCTTTGTTGACACAAACAGGCCAGACCATGCAATGCACTTTATTCAATCATCGGGGTCTTTGGTACCCGTCAGCGTCTTGCGATTTGAAATTCAAATAGTAGATAGTTGGGGGCTACTGTTTGTCAATTCAGTAGCAAACTCAAAGAAGAACGTGGATAAAAATAAAAGTATAAGAAATTTATACAAAATATATTTATGATAAGATCTAAGTCGCATATTTCAAGTCTCTGTTTTATTCACAAAGTTCCTGTTAGATTTTTTTTATAAAACGAGTGTTTTGATAATTACTAATCGTTTCTTAACTAATAAATAATTTTATTTTGTATTTATTGCTTATGTAATAACTAAAAATGTAAACCGTATATTTAACAAATTTCTCTATTTCCGCCTCATTTTAAGTGTAATAGGAAAAATATGGAGTAAAATTGTAAAGAAATGGCAAAGGAAAGGTGCAGCGCAAAGTGCTTTTGTGGAGTAAGTTTTGCGTTCTAAGGGTTAGACCCCAGTCGTAGCGACAAAGCTTTACAAAGGTTAACCCCACAGCGAGCGATTAGGAAATGTGAGTGCATATTCGTATAATTATTTGCTTTCATTTAATATTGAATTTCTGACATTTACCTTTATGGCAGAAATTTTACTATTGATACTATTGAATTGCGGTATTCGTAATTGGTCAGTTTAACGGAATGCCAAAATACGTATATAATGCGAAGTACATTAATATTTCCAGAGTCATCTTTAACTTCATAATCATCGACCTGCGGTACACATGTGGCCTGCTTCCAGTACTCATAGTGATATGAGGCAGTATTTGCTACAGGAATTACCTATTAAATGCGAATAATTTGAATAGATAGTTTTTTTTGTTAGATAGTCTATGTAACGATGAAAGCTACGATCGAAAAACTCCGGAGCATACCGTCTATCTTATAAATTCGTAAAAAGTTCTTTATTTTTAATAAAGGCTACCTGGCTTTTTATAAAACTTTAGTATTCCTATGCTTGGCAAGGAAAATAATTTATAGCCGAAAAGATACCAACAAATAACACAGACACTATATAAACTCAATTTCCACGAACATACAATTGATTCAAGCTATACGCTTGTACTAAAGTGATTGTATTTCTCACAACCAATGTCTTTGAATGCCAACAATAAAATTGGTGCAAAGTTACCATGAATATATTGTTGAACTCTTTTTTTTGTATACATCGTAGCGCTCTATGTATCTTTATCGTGTTTTTGTTCTAAGAGGCAAGTAGGCGAACTCCCTTCTGTGACTAACATGCCGGTTTGCTCACGATGTTTTCCTTCACCACAAGTCATATATGTACAATGTGTTACCCATATGATTAAATGATTTTTTAATTTTGAATTTTGAATTTTGAACCGTATGAGCGAGTGTGAAATTCCGCACATAGAAAAAAAGTCCATTGGTGCACAACCGGGATTCGAACCTAAGACCTCTATTGATACATATACAACGCTGAATTTTTCGCTAAAACGTAGTTTTAGCCGAGGTATATATATATATATATTATATAGATTAAAAGTACGGAAGTATTATAGTAGGGTGATGACCATAAATAATAATGTACAATAAAACAGATAAAGATATCTATACCAAAGACCCATCGCTTAGAATATTACAAATTTAGTGCCAGCAGGGTAAAAAGTATAATTAAAAATTATAGATATTTAAATCCATAATTACACCAGTTTGTTGTGAAATTCTTAATGAAATGTTTTTTATTGAAATTTGACATTTTAATTATTCATTAATTGTATGGGTGGGTCTTGAAAACCTCAAGTCAAATGTAAAATCAATTTAGTTCTTACCGTGGGTAATATGTTTTATATAGGGCAGAGAGGGTGGCAATTTCACGGAAGATTTCCCAAGCTTCTTAGCCTGAATACATAAGGTATATATAAAAGTAAGTTACATATAGTACTCTGTATCAGTTAGTAAGGATAGTACATAAATTACACAAAATAACATATGCAGTGATTAGAAAAGGTAACACGCCAGTCATTTGTTTTTTTTAATATCCCTGTTCATAATCAAAAATATTTATATAAGGTTTTTATTAAATTTTATGGATCTAACAGTGACTATTAAACAAGTAGAAAGTAAGCGAACCCAAATCTACTCTTTGGGCTTAATTTGTTTTAAGTAAAATTATAATAATAAAGTAATAAATAGTAGTAGTATATGTTTTAAGTATAATTATTTAATATTGGCGTTAAATAATAATCAAAAATATGATGAACTTCGTTAATTCACATTTTTGTGTAAAATATGTATAATTTCTTTATATGTATTAAATTTATCTTTATTTATAATTTCTATTCCGGATATTCAGTGTTTAAGGATTACCTTAATTAAAGTTAAGGTATTAACTTTAGACCAAGATATGTATAATTATACGAGGCTATACTCGTAATAACGCAGACAACAAAAGTTTAATAAATACCATTGTGATTTTGTCGTACAAAAATACATTTGAATATTATATAGAATATTATCTTGAACCCTTGCAAATCTTTCTCAGATATACTCGGGCTATACTTAGGAGCGCGTGGATCCCACAATTCTAGATGTGGCTATACAATTGATAAAAGTCCATAAACAAACAAATATTTGTTTGTAATATGACCCCTCATACAATAATCATCATAGCAATGAGTACAACAAAATAACATTTTTGGAAAGGATAACTCAATAGCTTGGCTGGTGCATGACTCTCCGTTCAAGTAATTGCAAACACGTTTTTATATGAATACCAAATATATTACCGGGCATATCTTTCCTGATGCAAAACTACTGGCAAGTTATGCAGAACAAAGCCAAATTATTTTCTTAAAAAAACCTACCGCACTTAAATATTGCGTGCAAATTTCATATCCAGGAATTTTAACTCGCCACCCGTATCAAACACTCGTTTGAACGAAGTATGGAGTCAAAGTATATCTCAAATGGCTGCGAACACCGAGAGAACGGCTTTAGGAACACTTTTTCCCATTTCTGTACGAATAAAAAGGATTCTGAGCTCATGACTTTTGTTACAACCAAACGTTTTTGCAAAGAACGCTTGAAATTGTGAAACGCTTAGCCTAATAACAACTATAATCTTTCTCACATTAAAAAAAAAAGGTTTTTTATTAAAAAAAAAGAAAAAAATAAGAAGGAGTGTGTGTGAGAGACTGGTCTCTGTAACAGGAGACCAACTGACTGGTTAATATCGTTCTAAACTTTTTAACCCTAAAAAATAATTGAACTAAAGAGCAGTATTGGCCTAATGGCTTCAGCGTGCGACTCTCATCTATGAGGTCGTAGGTTCAATCCCCGGCTGTGCACCAATGGACTTTCTTTCTATGTGCGCATTTAACATTCGCTCAACGGTGAAGGAAAACATCGTGAGGAAACCGGCTTGCCTTAGACCCAAAAAGTCGACGGCGTGCGTCAGGCACAGAAGGCTGATCCCATACTTGCCTATTAGAATAACAAATGATCATGAAACGGATACAGAAATCTGAGGCCCAGACCTAAAAAGGTTGTAGCGCAATTGATTAATTTAAAATAATTGAACTATCATATGAGTTCTAATATTCAATCACTGCAAACCTTATGTACCAAGATAGTGAATAACGTTAAGTATAAAATCCTTTAAACAAAATTCTCGAAGCAGGACAATATTTTATCACATTTTTATTCATTAATTAAGGTATCGGCTCATTAATCTAGCCTTCGCAAAGCAGGTGTTGGACACGGCACCTTGAATCAATTATCCATTGACGTACAGTTTGTTGCTTATCCTAAACGCTGTGACATTAACGAGCCATCTGTTGTTAAGCTCATTAAGCTTGGCTTAAAGTTAGAAGGATGATTCAATAGATGCACAGGTTAATTAGTTTTATAGAAGCATAAGCCTTATGCTGGCGGGTAGTTAGCAACGCCAGTTAGCTCGAACGAATAACCGATCTTTTAAGAATCTACATAATCACACACTTTATTTTACCCTAACAGTTAAAAAGTATATTTTTTGCATTAAACTTTAATCCCGCAAAACAGTTTATGAAAAGCAATTATTGGAACATTATTATACTCGTAATTGTCTCGAAGAACTTTTGTAGTAAACAAGACAGGATGTGATGAGATTCTGGAGGAATAAAGGGATGTCTTTAAATATTATGGGCACATTTTTTGCCCATAACGACTTTGTTATTTTTCATAGCGTCTTGTTATGACTTTTGGTCATCTTTGCTCGTATTACTTATTAGTATTAATACATTTTGTGTCGAGATTGAATGATTAATTATAATTATTTCTTAGATGTTTGTCTGTAAACAAAATTGGGACGGGCAGTGATTATCATGCAAGAAAGTGCTGTGCAAATTTTTTGTATTTAAATTTGTAAAATGTGTATAAGGGCCTTTAAAACCATCAAGTTATTAAATTAAAATGGATTGTCTTAAAAACCTTTAATTTATTTTTAATGTTTTTACGTAATTAAAACTACCATGTTACAAAAGTCGTTAATTGCGAGTATTTATAATTTAATTTAAAACGTCCGCTTAGCGACCTAGTAGTTGAGGTCTAAGACTGCATTGCGTCTCCACAATGTCGATTTAAGGTCAGGCCCTTAAAGCTCGGAGGAATAGAGAACCTCGCTACGTAAAAGGATAATGTACTAAATTGAATATTTCTAAAAACTAAGCGGACTATATTAACTATATTTAATATACTTCCTTTTATAAATTTACAAATTATTTATGTTAACTTGTTTAACTATTTCACATTTATATTGTTTAATATTTAATCTGATTTTAAGCTTCTCTGGTTTACGGAATCCAAAAAAGTAACTCCAGTGAATTGTGACAATTACACAATTATTTATGTTGAATTTAAAATTAGTAAACGTCTTGAATTTTCGCATCTGTTACAGCAAGCTTGTTTATATTTTCCTGATTGGTTATGGGGCAGACGCAGTTTTGGATCTTTTTTTAAAACCTTCTGTGACTGACAAGTTGATTTGGAAGACTAAATATATCTTTTTCAGGAACATATATGTTTTACTTAACCGATTGTTAATTGCGCAATATGAAAATAATGTCATACTTGTGAATCGTATTACATAATTATTACATACATATTATGTAACAAGTGTTCTCTACGTTACATAATATGTAATATGTTTTTTTTAGAGAAAATGCTATCTACAGTTCAAGTAGAAGTGAAATAAATCAAAGGTCGTGCTACAACACAATCACACTTAAATAATGATAAATTAAGACTTAAAATTTCAAAAATAAGCAAAACATTATAAAGTCGAGGCACGCTACGCAAACATAATAAAAGCAGATTGAGTCGTAGGGTGCCATTATGCAAATTCTTGCAGATTTAAAATTTCACCCTCACACCTTATTTGATTATGATACTTATAATATACCTGCTTTTGAGGTATAAAATATTACAATACCTCAATTTACTTCCCTTACTTCATAATGTTTGAATTTCTAAATTTATTTACTCGACTTGAGAAATATTCTCAGTCAAAACTTTGTGCTAAGCATGAATCTAACGTATTAAATTCCAGGTTCGAGGGTTATACTTAGTGCTTAGTCTTGAACGTGACACGTCCCCTACAATTAGTAATAATATAAAGCTATTACAAGAGCTTATATAATTTATTTAGACTTAGTGTAATGTAAAACAATTGATAAAATAATATTTTGTATATATTTATTTATTTTATGTTTATCTTAAAAAGTTTCATCAAAACCTTTTATATAATTATGCTGTTAAGCTGATAACATAGAAACATAATATAAAAAAAGACAGAACCTTAACAAAAAAGATTCACCATCACATTACGTTGTTGAAGCAATTCATGTGTGCAGGGTATTATAATAAAAAGCCGTTTTCATAAAAGCTGTGACATGTAACACTTATTTTTAAGCTCAATTTAGCTTTTTGTGGGCCCTGCGTGATTTTCAATAACGCTTTGAAGCAAATTAATTAGACAAGCCTATTTTATAACATGCAATACTTTTAATGGTTTTACTATCAAAATGTACTGTGTATAATTTTTCATTATTAATAATAAATAAAGTTCGTTAATGTATCTGAGTATTTCATAAGCAAATGGAAGTCCTTTCAGAAATTTATCCTATATTAGCATTAAGCATCATTATTTTGTAACACGACAATTACTTATGACACACACTTCAGCTTGATCGATTCAAAAGTCCAATATCATAAGTTCGACATGAGCTATAATGGATGAAAAATTTTTCACTCTTCCCGTTGTTTCGTTATGGAACACATAAATATTTCAGGCTGACACCGAACATCCATCATTATAAAACTCAGATGCGATACATAAAAAGCACTTATAGTTGGAGATCGATTGAATCTTTTATGTATTATAATAATAATTGAACGCATTTCTCATTTTCGTTTATATTTATTAATGTTTAAAGTATTGTTAAAAACAAAATTCAAAATATCCTTAATAAAGATAATTTTTATATTGAATATTGAATACAATAACATTCTAAAAACTTTAAAAAATCACAAATGTCGTCAACTAACGTCGTATACAAATAAAGTGGACTAAGTAGACCAAATAAATATGCAAATTGAGTGTTTCCCAAACTCTCACAAAGTAAACTAAAGTTTTATCCGTTGCCCAGGACTGATTAGCGCTTGGGTAGAGGCTAAAGAAAAAGCGATATAATGGATATTGTAGAAATAATTTTGTGCTTCTTACTTTTTTATACAGACATCTCTGACTACATACCATTCTGGTTTGAGCCTACGCCAACGCTTTCGCAATGGCCCGCACACTCTGTACAACTTACTCTATAAAGATTAAAGAGTAATTATGTTTAAAGATTGCGTCAGAAAATGCAGTATTCTTATTACTTTTAATCAGTTCACACCATTAAGCACACTATATAAAGTACATTTTCGTGGCGTTATTGAAACTTCGAAATGGTTTTAAGTTTAAATAATTTCGTGGACCGCTTCGGGTAAATATACTCTGTGGAATGGAAAGTTTGGGAAAAACTTAACCGTACGAAACTTTCAAGAGCATATCAGGCGAAACAAATTTTTGATTAATATTACGCGTTAAAGAGTTCTTAAATTTAACACTTTTGTTTACATGTGTATAAAGGACAGTTATAGATAAAAACCGATATTTAATGTATTTAAAACATTTGGTTTATGCAATACCTTCGTTTTGCTTATTTCTTTTTCTCATAGTTTAATGTTTTAGTAAAATTATTATTAATAGGTTTTTTATATAGTGAACTTGAATAGTTAAACTCACACTTACAACTGCAGTTTTGTATTACTTTTATTACAGTGACAAAAAAACTTTAATCATATTCTTATAACTTTATGATTTTGATAAATTAAACTGTAAAGATACATAGTTAGTAGAATAGTTGTTAAGAAATATATGGGTTGGTTTACTTAAACAAAGCTAACGTTACCCGCTTAGACAATAAAATCCAGCAATTCCCACTTACCTGTAAAAGAAAAGAATCAAATTAGTCTTCAAAGAGCAACTTAAACTGAAATGGACGTAATAAAGTGATAGAGAAAGCTCGCTATTTCTTTTGTTAAAAGGCTTTTAAAGGTTCTTTGACGCGAACGGCAAGGTCGCAGCGCCGGTCGTTACGACGTCTGCCGAACTGACTTTCTTATAATAGTTTGAGATAACTTGGTATTGTAAAAGTTTAATTTAAGGTGAATTGTAGAAATTTAGGCATGCGGTAGATAAACTTAGTATTTACCGCAAAACCCAACTAAACCGTCCTTTGGTTCAGTCTATCTCTACTATAACAACCAGGAAGATATATATATGTTTGCGGATTTGTTAAGTAACTAGTTACTAAACGATGCGTCTAATATTTAAAAAATATATAAGGTATATTTTCTTATATGTTATTTAAATACACGTTTTACTTCTCTTAATTTAGCAATTTAAAAAAGAGTAACTAATTAAGCAATTTGATACAAAATATTATGTTTAACTGTAATATACAGAGCTAAGCTTTAAAAATCTCAATACTATATCCAGAATAAATATTAATAAAATTCTTGTGATTTCATTACAAGTTTGGTTGTCTATTACACAGTAAATAGGTTTTATTAATTCTGAAGATGTTAAGATTGGTGTATTCAGTTACGAGATTAAATTTCGATTAGCTAACGATTGATTTATTATAGCTAAGAGCCGAACTCTTTTTTTACTAAATAGCTTAAGTAACCATTAACTCTCGATTAATGACTCCAAGAACTAATGAAGACACATTTTTGTGAATGCCTACAAGTTTTTAGCCTAACAATAAAAAAATGTTTGGATAACACAATTTCCTTTAGGCGTCAGTTTTAAGCTATGTAAAGAACACGAATTTGCAATCCGAAAAAGCCGTGAAAATGTATCCATTACAGCGAACCGGCCGCCTATTAGACAGTAAAAAAACAATCGTAATTTACGTTCAGCGTACAAAATTGCAATCCAGTTATTACGCCCTAACCACAATTACGTGTAATTGAAAACTGAGTGGTCGTTACGGCGCGGTGTGACGTCAGCCAGCATGCAACTGTGTTGAAAATATTGCACTACTAATGTAAACATTTAATGGTTGAAATTTTGATGTTCTCATTTTGTTTTCATAACATTAAGGAGTAACATGTTTGTGAAATTGGTTATGGAGCACGGCACGCTAATTATGTTGTTTTATGCTTTTAGCCGAATGTTACATGTTACAGCTTTTAATTTTGTGTTTTTCATTTTATTTAACTCTAACTTTCAAACCATTGCAATGCGTAGAGAAAATATTATTACTAATATGTTTAATGAGTAATAAGTTTTTTAAGCAATTAATAATAATATATCTCAATAAAAGAAATGAAACCTATCAGATAATTTAAAAACATTCAATGCTTCGTAGACGCAAACAGTTTATGAAGTCTCTACGACGTAGACATTCCGTAACAATACTACGTTGTAGCTGTAAAAGTGCTACGTGCTACAATTGTACTGGGGTGTAATCAACGCAATTCAATAACTAAACATTGTAATATATCAATCGTATACTAATATTTTTAATGATATAATCCTGTAGGTACTAGATAAAAGACAAGTTAAAAGTTCCCATAACCGATAAGCATACATGGTGAATGCCATGAAAGTTGAGGAAGCGAGAGAGATGTCAGGACTGTAGCAAGTGGAGATACGTGGTCTGTGCCTATCCCTCCGGAAAAGGCGTGAATATATAAATACAAATAAATAAATTAACTTTTAAATCCAAATTTTAGAGGAGAATGCCTAAACATAATATTTTATTATTACATCAAAAATTTAAATAGAGAAAAATAAAGTTTACCTTGTGTATTATTAATACCTGGAAAGGCGCTTGCTGGTAATTGAAAGGTAAAGGTGAGAATTATGTTTATTGTACGTTTTTTAATCTGGTATAATAGATAATAGTCAGGATAAATTTTTAAGATATTTCAACAAGTATTTGTTTATTAGCATGTAGGGGATCAGCCTTTTGTCCCTACAAAAAACTTATGTTTCACCGATAACATAACCCACTGGGTAAGAAATATTAAGTTGTCAAAACAACCGTATTGTCATAATAACAAAGAAATATCTTATTTATTGTTAAATTTAAATGCATATCACAGTTCTGAAATACCTTTGAGAAGATAGGACGTATTCATCAGTCACAAGAAACGAAGTTGTAACTCTCGTAACAGGCGCTGTAACTGCAGCGTAAATTTAATTGTTTTCTCTTTAAAATTCTCAAAACACATCTCAAAGACTTCCGCTCAGCGGCAGCCCTTCACTCGAAAGCTCTTTTGTTGTAAACTAATTTTTAATTGGATGGCACACTTTACACATTCAACTTCTGTAAATTTTGTGAGAACTAAACGATTTCTTAATATTTTGTAATAAGTTATTCGAAATTTTCTTCAAATAATATAACAAAATAAGAATAGAATATATTAAAAATAGTACAAATTATATTGAAGAATGAGATTATTAATTTTTTCTAGTTTGTTTCAATATATGACGATAACAATGACATGATAAAGTAGAAACGTTTATTACCATACCACTACTAAGTGTATTTTTTAAACGGGTTTAGGATTGAGAGAAATGTTCCTCTTCATTTATTTGTCGTGTCGGAGCGCGTGACGTCATTAATTGAAACAAAGTAACTCACTTATCTAACGTACTCTCAACTTGGTCGGTTCGTTTGCAAAATTATGTTATCTACCTCTACCTTTGGAACACGTTCAATTACCAGCTCTGGTTACAAATGTTAGGCTTCAGCGCCGGAAATTATTAGCCGTTATAAACATTTATTTGCAAGAAACTTTAGCCTTAGCTTTTATTATGTTATAAAAACCTCATTTATAGTTTTTCATTCTAAAAGCAGTTTTATAAGCACCATATACACAAACATAAAACAGAACTTGAACATCTAAAAGCCTGACATATTGGTTTAATAGTATATAATTAAGTAAATAAATTAAAACAATGTAAAAAAATTGACCGCATAATAAAGTTATTATAAATTTAATCCACTTAATTTCAATAAGAGAGGTTAAATTACAAATAATTAAATAAATAATTCCGCAATATCAAAGACTATGACAACGTTGAATCAAAGTTCACAGAACACGATGTTCATTGTACCGTAGTTGTTAATCTGCTAACAAAAAGGGTCTTACGCTTGTCAGCGGTCCGAGGTTCATTGCCCGACGAGTCACTTACACTCCAACAGTTTCATAATACAGCGAGATTTATAGCATTACACATTATTCACAAGATGTTCAGGCTCAGAATTTTATTAATTCAGGGTAATGATTTTGGATGTGATGTCTTTGTACCTAAGTGTTTATTAGCTTTGGAATTGGATATTTTTATTGGTGTTGCTAAATATTACTATTTAAGAATTTATATAATATCGTCGTTTTAGGCAAATGTTAGTACACTTTATTTATTTGAGTTACAATTGTTTTTATTTGTGCTCGTATAAAGAAGAAAAGGTTAATGCTTTAATACTTATTTTATAAATAAGGTTTTAAATAAGTTTAAAGGAAATTATGAGTGATATTTTAGGCAATAGCCGAGTTATGATCTTTAAAGACTCTAAATGAAAACTTAAAATGTTATCATATATTAAACAAAGTTTATTAAATCAGATGATTAGTTTTGCAAGAAGAATAAACACGGGGAAAATAAGCGGTGTTGGCAATGCGCCAGCACTGGGTAAAAGAAAATGTATATAACTGCGATAAAGGTAAAAATGTAGGCAGTCCTTGAGCTAAGCTAGACTCGGAAAATATTTATGCTACATAGTTTATATTCTATTACCTTGGCAGACGGTTATCTTCTAGATAAGTTTTGATTTTTAAAACCATCCTGGGAGATTATTTAGTCTTTAATCAGTACGCCGTATATTATTATATATGGCCTTCCTCCTAATTGATAATCTCAATGATACCGTTAATAATTAAAAATTGCTTTCGTGAAATACTTTACAGTTTTCGTTGACAGTATACAGTATTAATTCCTAATGAATCTACACTAATATTATAAAGAGGAATGATTTGATTCGTTGTTTGCATCAAATAGAATGAAAATAGGATTTTGTATAGAATACTAGCTGACCTGGCTAACGTCGTTTTGTCATGTATATCATTTATAATAAAAAAATAGGGGTTGATTGTAGAGGGGTGAAAGTTGTATGTATTTTTTATTGCTGTATCATAAAAAAATAAAAACAGAAAAAAATATCTAAAACTAAAAAAAAAATATTTTGGGGTGGACTACCCTTAACATTTAGGGGGATGAAAAATAGATGTAGTCCGATTCTCAGACATACCCAATAAGCACACAAAATTTTATGAGAATCGGTCAAGCTGTTTCGGAGGAGTTTAACTACAATCACCGCGACACGAGAATTTTATATATTAGATTTTCAAAAAAGTTAGGGTTTTGTATGAAATTACGATAGTGTAACAAGGCATGAAAAAGACTGTATTTTCTATTGAAAATAGAGCAAAGAGATGTTGTACAATTTTATAGAAGACTTCCATTTTTAAAAAAGTCCACGATACCATAGACAAATAAAATATTTTTGCATTTGAAAGTCTATTTACCGAGAAAAGCTTTAGGCTATAGGACATATTGTTACAACCGAATTAATGCGGATGGGACCGCAGCTAGTTCTTAATTATTTTAAATATTAATCATTTAATGATATGCAAAATATCATTATATAATTATTTAAATGTTAATAACGATAAATTCAATAGAATTTATTAATGAAATGATTTATTTATTTAACATGTTTGGGTTAATTATAATTGTATATAAATGTTTCTCTTTTGCTAAAATCAGGTGATTTCCTAATCACACATCGACAAACAAATATTCCAACAAATTTACAATCAACGTGGACCAGAACTTAGTTAACAAACAATGCTTGCATTGTGGACATAAAAGTTAAATTCTGTGTTTCCGTGTATAGGTCTAGGTCTATATGTAACATAGCCGAGTAATTAGTAATGTTCTAAAATCTTGAAGAAATAAACCAAACATCGACATTGTATATGTCTTTAAATTATCATTAAAACAGACAGATCAGATAACTGTACAGGGTGCAATAGGTTCACATAATGTTAAGAGCAACATCGTGATGGAAGGAGCAAAAAAGATCTTAAGAAATGCTCAGATGTGGAAAACGGATAATAAGGTGGATGGAATTTCGTATTCTGTCTCGACCTCTGATCACAAAACTAACGTCTTTTGTCTTTTAATATGTAGTGGCCGTAATTCTTAATAATGTTTTTGTAATGTGCGCAATTCAAAAATACCAAACATAATTTGGCATATAATACTATGAGTGAAATATCCATTGCAAAACATGCCCTTAACTGATCCATCGATCATTCGCGGACGTTATATTAAAACTGCCAGACGCCTCATCAATTTATATTAATAAATACTGAATATCTATAGATTTAAACGGAGAAATTGAAAGAGCAGCATTTACTAATAAGTCTAGTAGGTTAGGATTTCGTTGGAGCTATCTAAGACTGCTCATCTTTGGTTTTTTTTTTTTTTTTTTTATAAGTAATCTACAGCTAACAACATAATATTACAAAACAAACACTTATACAGTACAAAAAGCCAAAACAGATTACATAGATAAACAATATTATATAAAAAAAATGAAACAAATAAGCGCATCAATAGAAAAAATATATACAGAAAACTGAAATTTAATATTTAAAACAAAAAATAATACCAAATACAACCTAAACAAAATTCGAGTCTTCCCGCCCCTTCAAATATTTTCTCACATGTTCCTTGGTGAGGTGGAAAATATCAAATTCCTCATAATTAGTGTCATAGTTAGATAAAACCCGAAACATTGGTGAATTATGCAGGTAATTCGAGTTCGTACGAGGCACATGGAACAATTTTGAGTGTCTTGTCGCATATTGAGAAGGAATTTTAAAAGAAATTAACGACAGCAAATAGGGGCTATCGATCCGCCCATGAAGAATAGCATGTAAAAAAAGCAGGTCTTGTGACTTCGCCGACTTTCTAATGAGTCTAAATTAAAATAAGTGCAAGAATGAGCATAACTATCGAAGCATTGGTATTTTTTAAAACTAAGGAATTTTACAAACTTTTTTGTATATTTTCTATTGCTTTTTTATATTTTGTATAATATGGAGACCACATAACACTCGCATACTCCAGCACGCTTCTAACATAAGCAAAATATAAGTTTTAATGCAATGTATGTTATTAAATGTCTTGCATGACCGCTTGACAAATCCTAGTTGCAACGTTTGCCTGTTATGTCATCGATATGTTGTGATAGGCCCATTTTTTTCATCTAATAGTATTCCCAGGTTTTTACTAATTTTACTTGTTTTATTGGGGTGTTATGATTTTGTAAGTATTGAATTTTTTTGTTTTTACGGAAAAAAATTATTTATTACATTTGTTTATATTTATTGAAGTTTATTTTGTTTGTAGAATTCTAACCTATTAGTGTAGTTATTATTGATTTTATTCTTAAGAAAATTTTTTTGGTATCCGCGAACATAACATGTTTAGAAAAGTGAAAACAATATTTTATATCGTACAAATAAGCATTAAATAATAATGGGCAGTATTGAACCTTGGGGTACTTGATGTAATGTTAGTGAAGTTTTGTACCCGCATATTATGTTGCTGCCGGTTAGTTATGTATGATTTATCCATCTGTAAGGTCACCAGTAGGGAGAAAAGCTTATGTAACAGGATAAATGATCAACGCGATCAAAGTTTTCTATTCCGTGTAGATAGGAATTTGGTCACCCCATCCATACCTCTCAGTATATAGTCAGTAAAAATAGTCAAATTAGAAACTGTTGAGCGATTTTTAGTAAAGCCGTGTTGTGCTCGGTGTTGTTTAGTGGGTTATAAAAATAGTTTTTCGAACAGTTTGCTAAAATAATAAGGATTGAGATAGGTCGATAATGGTCAATTCTGTTTTGGAGCCTTTTTATGAATAGGAAGTTTCCATTTTAAAGGGAAGAAGAAGAAGAAAATGGATGGGGTTCTTACACTTTGTAGGAAAACTGCTGGTTCCGTCATACCTGGACCCTTGTTTATATTTAAATTTTTATAGCTTAAAGACGGCGTGGAATGTGGTAGGGGTCATAAGATCGTCAGGAGATGGAAGACGCTGTTGAAGAATTTATTAAAACCCTCACAAATCTCAGGCTCGTTATATGACTCATCTCCAAGAACTAGCAACTAGGGTACCCAGATTTACATTGCCTTTTTTCTTAAGTATACCACAACGCCTTAGGATTCTTAGCCATGATGTATAAAGAAGAGCATTTGGAAGGTACTACGAACAACGAGACTGAAGTCGCGGGTTTGTACACCAGTCTAGAGTTTTATTTTTCTTTTATGACGTGATAGAGATTAGTGAAAGGGATTGAGCATTTTAGGTTGGGGTTTAAAAGAAAAATCAAATTTTGTTGCCAGTTTATAAGGGACCTCGCTTCCTGAAAGTCGTAACCAGAAATATTGACCAACTTTTGAGACATTTTGCGCAGAAGTAGTCAGTTGATCAATACTTAAACAGGGGTGATGGGTTACAATGAGTAGCTGGTATTTAGAGACATACTTAAATAAATCAACAATTGTTACAAATATTGGGAATAAAATTATGTTTTAGGAGAAGATTTAACTTTTTATGAAATTTCGGGATTTTTGTAATAATTTTATTTATATTAAAGTTTATTTGCGTTTAGGAATGTTATTGAAAGCAGTGAAAAACTCGTAATTTAACCATATATACGTATAATTAAGTTTGTTCCTTGAAAAATTGTAATTAGAGTCGAATTGATATCCTTTTTGAAGTGAAACTTCTTTATCGGGGTTGGAAAAAAATTTAGTGTAACATTTTTGCGTTACGCGTCACATTTTTCCGTTACGCGCCATGTTGCTTTTTGAAGTCAAACTTCTTTATCGGCGTTAAAATATGACATATAGTATGTTTTTGACTTTGAAGTTTGACAACGGATTACATTTTCGAAGTCAAACTTCTTTATCGGCGTTAAAATATGACATATAGTATGTTTTTGACTTTGAAGTTTGCTAATCGCAATTTGAAGCAATTAATTTGTAAATTGTATGCTAGGCAGTGTATCAAAATTTACTGTGTTTAAAGAAATAGTTTCGGACCTCTAAACTTAAAACAAACCAATTATGGCTCTGCGTACAACAAAGGTTTTATATAAGTTTCACTTCTTACGTGTGTACACCTAGTACACGCACACCTTTTTATTCTTTTTTTCTTTTCGTTTCGTTTTGAAGTTTTTTTTTCTGGCGTTAGTATTCTCAAGATCTATTGATTTTCATAACAATTTTATGAATTATCCAATGATAGCTCGAAATTATTATTTTTTAAATACCAATATTTTTCCATAAAAATATAATATAATCTAAATACTTCCACGGTATACGATTACTTCTATGATACCTTACAAGCTATCACACTGTATCTTCACTAATTTCTATTAAAATTCAAACTTAAGACTAAAACAAAGAAAAGAACTATGATATTCTAAGAGATAGTTACAATGTAACGTTTGGCACGACTCGCTGTTACTTCACCAAGTACATTTTAATGTGATTTTGCACAAAGAAAATTATTCGGAGACGAGTGAGCTGTAAGAGATTACCCATTTAACTGGATTGAGCCGGTTTTCGAATTCATTCTACCACTTAAATGGACTAGTGTATAATGTTAAATTTATGTGACACGACTGATCTTTGCAATTATATAATTATTCCCACTATTATTTTTAATAGAGCAGTGTTGGCCTAGTGGCTTCATCGTGCGACTCTTATCCCTGAGGTCGTAGGTTCGATCCCCGGCTGCGCACCAATAGACTTCCTTTCTATGTGCGCATTAAACATTCGCTCGAACGGTGAAGGAAAACACCGTGAGGAAACCGGCTTGCCTTAGACCTTAGACCCAAAAAGTCGACGGCGTGCGTTGGGCACAGGAGGCTGATCACCTACTTGCCTATTAGATTAACAAATGATCATGAAACCGATACAGAAATCTGCGGCCCAAATCTAAAAAGGTTGTAGCGCCACTGATTATTATTATTATATTATTTAATAATTCACGTTACATATTATATATCACTAGCTGTCCCCGCGAACTTTGTTTCTCCTTAATGTGATTTCACTTAGCCTACCTTTTTAATACTACCAACTGGAACATTTTGCTATGCTACCCCAGAGACTGTTCGGTTTGGAATGAAAACTTTTTAGGTTTTTCTGTGAATTTTTCTCTACATAGTATAGTTCAAGTCATATGATTTTAATTAACAAATAAAAAATAGGGGTGAAAATTACGTGTTGTATGTATTTTGTATGCTGTATCATAAAAAAATAAAAGCATTTTATTTTATCTAAAACATCCCCTTAACATTTAGCAGTTTGAAATACAGATAGTAGCCGATTCTATATCATATGCCGTCGATCATAGTCGAGGAGTATGGGAACGAACATTGTGAACATTAAACAACACACAAGAATTGTATATATTAGATTTATGTAAAAATAATAATCAATTTAAAATTTCATTATTGTCATTATTATTTGCCATTTGCATAAGCTCAACAGACGGAGTTAGTTAATGATTTAAAATAAAATTGAATTACTGAACTAATTTATGCTATATGTCCGTAGCGTATATACATTCCACAAAAAGTTTAAACTTCTAAAAGCTTTTTAACAGATATTCAAAATGAAATTACACAACGATTAATCTTACATTCAGCGCGTAGACTTATTGTTTCAATTTCCTTTTGAATCAACACAAAGCTGCACTTAAAAAGGAAACCTAACAAATGGGAGCAATGGATGAGTACTGTGCAGACACGATTGCTGTTATATTGATGTTAGTTATCGCCTACGGCTTTGTCTACCTGAAACTGTATTCGAAATAACGCTTACAAGGTTCCATCTGTCTCTGAATTATTTAAAAACAACTCGGGCCTACGCTTTTGGTTTTACTATAAGAAATTAAACATTTTAAAAAGATTTCATTATAAAGTATAATATATCAGAGAAGTCATTTGCAATGTTAATGAAATCCAGAAATAAATCAAAGATCCAATTAAGTTTATTTTTTTCAGAAACCTGAAATAAGTAAAGAGTGTGTTAAAATAATTATATGATTTTAAACGGAAATTTTGTTTTAATTGTTATTTATGAAATTTTTCCAAGTGAATTCACGTATAGCTGTTAGTTATTAATAATATGACAAAGCCTAACTTTGGAAGATCCCCCAATAATCAAGTTTGAGATGCGATTCAAGATGGCGGCGAATATTCAGACATTGTCCCCTGACTTCGACCCCAAATTAGCATACAATTTACAAGGCGAGCGAGATATTATAATTATTCCTTTATACAAGTTCTTAATGAAATAAAAGCTTCTTCGAATAAGCTTAATATTAAATAGCTTTTATTTAACAGACTATGTTAGTGCTATTTTACGGAAAACTAAGGCTTTGAGGTGAAAGACATCAACCTTATTTAGCTTTGAATGTACAAAGTTTTTTACTTATAGAATATCTCGAGTCTATCTGGTATTCTGTATAATTACTATCCGAAGTTGTTGAAATAGAATAAAGTACTTTATGATTACCTACCGATAAAGATATGTGTTGTATGAAGGTGCCATATATATCTTCTGTGTGATTGAATGTATATTTTTTCGAACTATATTTAATTCTGTTCTAGATGGTTATAACTCTAACACGATTTGATTTTATTCCATTTAAAATTTCCCAAGTTTTATTGTGGTTTGGATTTGATGGACAGATTTTTATCTAAACATGTAAAGAGAACGCATACGAAAGCATATTTGATATCAACGCTGCCAAATCTTTTGATACAGTTTACTAACAATCAGATGGAAAATTGATAATAAAATAGTTTTAACAGTAAATAGCTAACCACCCCTAATATCGAACCAATTATCGAATCCTAAAACTTAGTCTTCCCGATAATATTCACGATAAAATAGGCAATTATAGTCTATTTTCAACTGTAAATTCTATACGCTGTGTAGTAGTGTTAAAGTCCGCATTCAATTTGGCAAGACTTCTGAAAGTACGACATACTAAGTTCAGAGAATTTTTCTCAGTTAATTAATTTGAACCATATTTGAAGATGTAAAAATAATTCTTTTGAAGAAATGATACCTACTTTAAATTTGTAGTTTTATTAAATAATTCGGATTGTGATAAAATTTGCATTGAAATTGAGTTGTAGTTTATAGTCGAGCGTCGCCGAAAAACACATTATTCGGCCCTCGATGTCCGTAGCTATCGCTTTTTAAAAAAATATTTTTAATATGTATGTCCGTGATGTCATTTATATATTTTTATAATAACAAAAACTTAACTCATAAAATTCCATGTGTGTCACTCAACCTCAAATACATATAATTATGGCGTTAAAAAAACAGGGGTGTGTTTCGTCTTGGACATTGAAACACTAAATTAGGCAATCAGCCTTATTGTACCTCATACACACAAAGACTTTTTGGTTCTTGCATTCAGGTTGCCTCACGATGTTTTCCTTTAAAGTACGAGTGAGTTTTAAATGCGTACATAGAAAAAGCCGGGGATCTACCTCAGGGATGAGAATCGCAAACTCAAGTCACTGGTCTTTTATTAGGACCTTAAACGCGGATGATTCATTCTTAACTGAACTAACACATAAAAAATCTAATTCACTTAGAACTGTCGTCAATAACTTGGAAATTTCATTTAAAGCGATATTCATATCGTATGAAATAACAATGAGGGAGGAATAATTAATAACATTGTGAAGCACAGGTGTGAAGTGAAGAGCTAGTGCTAATTACACAAACTTTATCTTTGGCGAGCATTCTGATGCAACTTGATACATACTGACCGAGCGTTCGTGAAACATTGTTTGAGCAACAAATGTTTGGTGTTTTCTGATAATTACATATAAAGGTCTTATCTGAAATGAAGCATATGATCGATACATCGTTGATACAATTTTTAGATTCTAAAGAAAGTACTTAGATTTAGAGTTTTTAACTTCTAACTACTGCATAACATTGCTCTGTCAAAAACAAGAATAATTTTTATTAATGAACCTTTTAATAATAATTATTCAGCACAGGTAATTCTGTTATTTAACTTCTATCGCTTTGACTATAAGAAAAACGAAAGAAATTTCAAAATCACAAATTTTAGGAAGTAAGTATCAAAAGTTATGTATTTTGCTTGACAAACAGAATACAATTATATCTCGCGTCTTAACGCCTTGACACTCGAGATCTGACTCGCAAGAAGCTGATTCGGATTTAACTTTGAATATGTACGAGGTTTTCGCATCGCCTATTTGTCTTATATACAACTAGTTCATATCATAAATGTAAATTTGTTAAACTCTTTAAACATATATTTCAATAGTAAACAAGGTTTCAGAAGAAAAAGCTACAACAACAACAACGTATTTTTTAAGAGGAAATTATTATTATAAAAACGGTTATAAGAAACAACACATTACGAATAAATAACATAAGCTGTAAGTTAATAATAATATTATCAGGCTTCATTCTTTCTCGACTTCCGATTCGGAATCAAGCCTGTAGCGTAATTTTGCGTCAAGCTGAGTTCAATATCGTGTTTTTGCAAAAACATTAAACAATAGGCCATCAGATAGACAATTTTTTTTGTTTAGTCTGATATTCTTATCGTTCATTAAATCCTTATCTTATATATAAACATATACTTGTTAATTAGATACAAAAGCCAACGTTTATATACGTACAAGGTGTAAAAACTTTGGTGTAACTATCAGAAAGCTCGGTTTTTCCGACCTAAGCTTTACTACAAAGTAAATAATGTACGGCATTTTTAACGTATCACAGTGTATTTATTGCAAATTCATGGCTCCTGCGATGTCGATTGTTTATGTAGGCGATAAGGGTCAATACTCGTAAGTCGATAAGCCGCTTTCGGCTCAAATGGAACTCAGTTGTGTAACAGGGTTTTATTTAAAGGCTGCGTTATGTAACGATAAAAGGATATTGATTTTTACTCTTTAGTCAATAAGATTTCTATGAAGTTATGGGTGAGTTTAAAGAGGACGGTCATTAGTTGTCTATTTTATAATATATTGGATTTTGTCCTAAAATTAAGACGCAACACTAAAGTCAATGAAGCAATAAAGTTAAATTAAAATATTCAATTACGAATTCGTGACGACGAATAAAAAATCAAAATATCATTTATTCTTTTAGGTAAGATCAATGACGTAGAACGGACGAGAAGAACTAGCAGAATAGGAAATATAAAAAAACAATATAACATCAAAGTAAATAATGCTATGAAGAATTATAAAAATTACAATGGATTGTGAAGCTCGATTCCAAACACTTGAATCGCGCGGTTTTTATAGCTAGTCTATGCTCCATGACGAATTCCATATTTTATCTGTAAACTTTTAATAACAATTAATCCCAGTTATACAAATAAGAGAAAATATAGTTTAAAACTGCGAATTTAAAAAACACACTCGGGTATTAGGTAGTCGTTTTATACTTTGAAACAGTTTCCTCAACTACTATATCAATACAGATTTGTTGAACGCGATTTTATGGGTTGATATTTATATTAACTTGATTTATAAATTGATTTTAATTAAGCATCTTATCAACTTATATTATCTTTAAATACGTGATTGCTCAGTGTAATAAATACTTACACAGTCTTGACAAAGTCTCTTCCGATATAATGGCCTCATTATGACTAGCCGTAAGCCCACTCCGCCAATTTCCTATCAGTCACTTTAATATTAATTGGAACATAACCGCCTAATCTCTAATCTCCAAGATTAATATCTTAAGACTGTTGCTTTATGAGCAACAATATTTCGTTTGTACTATTTATTTAAGTATAGAAGATTCGGGAAATATTTTTAAGCTATTGCATAGATTTTATCGCGGGCTTTGAGCGCGGCGACCGAATCAAGAAATTCCGTAACGAAATAAACCTAACACACGACGATGTAATATAGATGCGGCCAATACGCGTTAGGGCGGGACAGAACGCATACTGCGTCTCACATCGGTTTAGCGTGATCGGATAGGCGTGTTAGTCTGAGTCTTGTAGAGTGTTAGCTTGAATTAATTAATTTATTATATTTATTTATTTCGTAAACCATATATATATATATATATATATCAAAGAAAAAAAAATACTGCATAAAATAAATAAATAATTATATTGCATAAGTTTATAAAAAAGGCTATGCTTAACCGCGGCAGTCCCCGAGTGCCACACGAATTTTTTTTAAAGATATATCTGTCCTGTGCCTTGATTATATTACGGAGTTATATGTCTGAACAAGAAATAATTTTTTAGAATAAATTGAACACTTAGTTACGGAACCAGTCCGATCCTCGGTATCTTTAAATATTTTTAAATATAGGTATGTATAGGTCCTCTTAAAATATTAAAAAGCCTCTAAATTTATTCAATGTTATAATATTTTTTAAAGAACTATTAAAATTTTAATTTACTTACACTTATTCACATAATTTACACTTATATTGGAATAGCGCAATATTAAGTATGGAATGTAACATGGCAGCTAGAAAACCCCATAATATAATATTAACGTAATGGAAACACTTAAAAGCTTGAGTTTAAAGCTGTATTTAATGCTAATATACCACGAAAATGTAAGTAACAGCTCACGATAATATGCCGTTTATCGCACAATTTCTTCCATTACATATTCACAAGTCATGCCGACTATGTTTGGGATATTACATTAGGGGGTATTCGATCAATGTGAATTTTTTTGGTTCATTTACTACGAGCCATACGTTCGTCTGCACACTTTCAGCTGGTACAAGTATCAAGATATAGCTATTAATTTTGCAATCTTAGAAACACCTACCCTTATCGAAGGTAGTAGGAATTCTAGCTAAATTATATTATGATAAGTTGATTAAAGTTTTCAATTAAAATTCTAGTTTTATCACATTTTGACAGAGTGCACTGGTGCCGATGTAAAACAAAAGACGGCGCGTTGCGTTGGATTAGGATTGGCCGAATAGATGTAATAATATAACGC
The DNA here is from genome assembly GCA_905332375.1 of Pieris macdunnoughi. Lineage (NCBI taxonomy): Eukaryota > Metazoa > Arthropoda > Insecta > Lepidoptera > Pieridae > Pieris > Pieris macdunnoughi. The sequence goes on along the minus strand of CAJOBZ010000015.1, from coordinate 606,584 downwards.
TACATGTAGCCTGCCAACGAGTTTTGGTTCAGATATTCTGTTGACTAATCACATTCCATGGAAGCGAAACATCGTTGTCATTCGTTTAAGATTCACTGAACTATACACGAGAATTCAGTGAACTGATCTTGATTATCTTCAAGTGTGCCAAAGCACTAAAAAAGTTGAATAAGCAACTATGATTCTTTGTTTAGAAGCTTTTATCTATGTTTTAGTCATGTTTACTTTAATGACATTGATATCGCTACAATGTAATAGCGTTGTAAGCAACGCTTCCGCTTGTAACTTTGACCACGGCGTTAATGTACGGTTTATGTAAATATTATGAGAGTTTAACTATTCAGTTATTCACTTAGCGTCAGCTCTCTCAGGCCGTCTTTTTGTATCGTAAGTCGAAACCTCCTCTACTTTGAGTTAAATTGTTTTCTGAGGGAGTTTAAGTCGTTTTACTTAAAATTTGAATGTATTTACTAAGACCGTATGAGATTTGAATACATTTATTTACCATCTTGATGGATTTGGATAATCCGCTAAAGTCTAAGATCACGTTGATCCATTTTTTATAATCACTGAATAAAGGATCTTTTTTATTTATATTTATGGTATCGAACAAACCTTTTAAGGTTGTTATTTACAAAATTAAAAAAAAAACAATAGTCATTTATTCATATAGGTAACAAAATGTACACTTATGAACGTCAAAAAATAAATATATAAGAAATGCTTCTAATTTTACATTCACTGCCAGTTCTTTGCTCAGATCAAAGGCGTAGAACGGAAGAGAAGAACTGGCAATAAACTCTCCGCCACTCTTTTTAATCGCCAAGTTTTTTGTTATACACTAAGTTTGTAAGGAGTTGCAACCACTACGTATAACCATCATACATTGAAGGTACTAAAACATTTCGAACCTGAAGAGATGGTGAGAGAAGAAGAAAGATCTTAAGAAGACATAAGAATTATTAGAGAGCTATTTACAATTTAAAAATATTATGTTTATTATTTGATATTATATAAAAGCAAAGCTTTGTTAGTTATAACAGGTACAAGTTTTTTCCCTTTACCATAAAATATTCTTTTCAATTCAATTGCTTGTCATCTTTATTTAGATCCGTCTGTATTTTACCTTGGTTTCATATGTCAGTATGTGTAAATAATAAATGAAAGCGTATTTTTTCAAAACCTACTATGCGATTTATTACATTAATAATAACTCTGTGTGAAGATTCAAAGGCGTATTATAAGAATGTATTTGTGAGGTTTGAGTAGTATCGATGTCATAATTACGTAGTTTTAAGTATTTAATTAGTACGATAACGTTGTCTCTCTGTATAAACCATGTAAAGAGGAAATTGCGTGACAGAAATGACACTGATATAGGCGGTCAGTATTTTGGTCAGGTAGGAGGAATTAACTCAAACAGCGAACCGCATACGTGATACAGGTATTTTCGACAAAACTTTAATTTTGGTCAGGTCACGTTTTACTTCCCTACCATGACTATCCGTAGCTTAGTGGGAGGACAATTAACGGAAGTTTACGGCATGGTAAAAGGTATGTAGCTTAAATATTTTTTACTGCAACTATGCGATTCCAGTAGCTGTTCAATGTGAAAGGATTCACTTAAAAATTTACTTGGTTTTTGATAAGATATTATCTATTCGAAACAAGGTAGATAAATATTTAGTCAATAAGACTGGACGTTAATAGTTAACTAATAGTTAGTTAGTTATTCACGACTTTAAAATAAAAACAAGTAACTGAAAATTATTATCTGTAAGAACAATCTTAGTTTTGCGAAAACTTAATTATGTGTTCAGACACAAATGTATATCAGTAATGAATAAAAAATTAATAGGTTTGTTTTAATCAAGTATCTAACTTCATATCTTTACTGAACATTAAATATATAACACAAAGATTACTTTTATACATACAGCAATAATTCACAACACGCCGTGTGACGGCTTCAAATCCCTTACAAAGGTAAAACTGAAACTTTGCCAAGGCATTGTGGACGGGGAACAAGTTTAAAAAAGGCCAAAACACGTTTTGAATTTTTAAATCGTTTCTTGTAACCTAACACTTCCTTTGTGAGATAAATTGTGTACTTAAGTGTACCGAGCTAGATGTTTAAGTTAAACTTACTTCAACATTTAAGGCTTTTTAGAAAGAACTCTTTGTAGCCGTTAGGTAGAGGGAAAGAAAAGAAAACGTATGTAACTAAGATTTAGTTAAACACTAAATGTTAAGATATTCTTTTATCCTTGTAAACGTCGGTTGTTTGTAAAATAGCGCATAGGAATAATAAGGCCACCCAATATTATGTTTCTTAGAATGTGTTCTCAATTTCCCAAGCTTTTAAACTTTCCAAAATTTTTATGGTCCCATATGTAACATACATAACTTTTAATACTAAAAAATTGATTTGTTACTTAAGAAACTTAAATGATAGATAGTTATTATAGGAGAGTTTTTGGAAGAAATTACTAGAAAATTGTTAACGAAACAGTAAATTTTCAAAACATGTAATAAAAAACTGACATCAAATTCCTAATATTTTTAATAAATTTTTGAATAGCCCTCATTAACAATCACCTACGTGGGAAAGCACTGGTTTATACGACAAAAGTTTTAAGTGTATTCGCTGAAAGAAAACTAAAATTTATCGATTCCTATTATTAAATATTAAATTAAATAATACAGGTCTGGTTAGCGACATCATGTCGACAAATGAGGTCTTTAATAATTCAGTTCTAAACTAGTCTGTCGTACGAACAGTAACTGACTGACATTGGGTATGATTACAGAATTGATAGGAATAACAAATTAATATTAGACGACTAATCAATATAGACAAAATATGTGAGTTTCATGACGTCTATATACGTATAGTCAAGTAAGTCTATTATAGGAAAAGAGTATAATAATTACCAAACAAAGAATTTGGTTCTTCTTGTTACGATGTTACAATCATTTATTTTAAATTAGCTGACCCCGGCGAACTTCGTACCGCCTAACAGTCAATGAATGTCGTGTTACAGATTAGCTGAACTTAGTTTATGATAGTAATACAATGAATGGGGCCCCCCCCCCCCCCCCCCCCCCCCCCCCCCCTTTAAAATTCCCCCCCCTTTTTTTTAAAAAAAAAAAAAACCCCCCCCCCCCCCCCCCCGGGAAGGCGGGGGGGGGCCCCCCCCCCCCCCCCCCCCCCCCCACAAAAAAAAAAAAACAAAAAAAAAAAAAATTTTTTTTGGGGGGGGGGAAAAAAAAAGAAAAAAAAAAAAAAAAAAAAAAAAAAAAAAAAAAAAAAATTTATTTTAATTCGTCCAGCAAAGCGGGCGCGAAACGGCTAGTACAAAATAAATATTAAGTCAACTACTGTCACCGAATAGAAAAATCAACGTATTGTAACGTGCCTTAATTTGTTTATTTAAGTATCTTGATATATTTTCCTTAGTTATCACAATATAATTGAGCGCTTTACTTAGTTTACACAAAATATTTGATAACTAATATATCGTATATATATTAATAATAAATGGCACAAATATAAAAGTATTTCCTAAAACTTCGATTTTGTTCCCTTTGGAGTAGAGACTCTTGGGGGTTCAAGTGCACAGGCGCTTATTAAAGATTTAAGTTGGCGCCTAGTCGATAGTACCGGTGACCCCTGAACTGGCACTGACTCTACGAATGAGTATCGCAATACAGCGAGGAAATGCTGCCAGCGTTAAAGGTACACTGCCACAGGGACCAATGTTTTCTTTTTAATAATTTTTATTATTACTTTTGTAGGTTGAAAAATTGTTTGTAGGTTGAAAAATTGTTTGTAGGTTGAAAAATTGTTTGTAGGTTGAAAAATTGTTTGTAGGTTGAAAAATTGTTTGTATGTTGGAAAATTGTAAATACTGTATACTTGATTGTAAATTAAAATAAATAAATACTAATATAATTTCTATTTAAAAATAATATATCATATATCGTATTCTGTATCATTACAGTCACTCTTCTATATTATTAAAACCTACGTCGTCAACGTATCTGAATATACTTGAAATATATTTTTTCCAAAACCTTAATTTAAATACGTTCTTTAATTGAAGGGGAAAGCTTACCGTATCCGGCATGAACATTAAATGTTTGACAGTTACGACACCCATGAACATTTTCTATTAGTAGTCTAGTCGACAAGTTGAAAATGGAACAAAATAGAGATACTGCTCTTAAAATTATGTGCGATAGGGCTCATTCGAACCGGAATGACGCCTAGAAAAATGTGCTAAAAGCGTGTATTAGCACATAAAAAAATGTGCAAAGTTAAGTTATAGACCATTAAAGATGAAAAAAAAATGGAATTTAGTTTTTTACCAATATTTAATAAAATATTAATATTTAAGAAATTTCAAATAAAGATTCTGAAAGAGGAGGAAATTTCCAATAAAAAACTCTCAGCTCCCGGAACTCTATCTCCATTATTTATAACTTTAATTTAACGCTGAAAATAGGTCTGTGCGTGACATTTTTAGGATTCGCGCGTGGCGTCAAAAGCGACTACGGCACATTAATTAATTTATTTAAGGTATTGAATATTTTTTTTAAATTTGAAAAAATTATGGTGTGTTCTGAACACTATAATTAATTTATTCCCGTTGGAAATTTTACTTAAAGTTAATTTTTCAACAAGTTAAATAATTGTTAACTAACGAAATTTTTCTCGAACGACCGTCTTAATTGTAAGTGAAAAAAAATGTTTTAATAATGGTCGTAAAAATATTTCGCTTCGTAGAGCCTTTCTTACATACATACTTAACAAGATCGTGCCATAAAAGTTAAAGAAATATTTATACTTTGTTTATAACAATTTTTTTACTTAAACAAAAACTTAAAAATCCAAGTAATGTTGTTAAAAATTTTTTTTTTCTAAATCATCATATTATCGTTTTTATATTAATACAAGATATTTATTGATTTGCAAAAAAAAATTTCCCTCATTGTTGATAATTTTTTTTAAACAAATTGATTAAATCAATTGTTTTAAAAAAAAATTTCTAACTTTATTACATTACAAATATTATGATTGTTTAAAAAAAAAATTCCTTAATAACATATTTTAATTGTTTATAATCGTTTTTTTTATATTTCTATTGTTTAAATAATTAGTTAAGAAATTTTTTTTTCTAAAAATCATAATTGACAATCCTCTATAAAGTAACAGAAAAAAATTTTTTTAATCAACAATTCTATTGTTTATTAACTTACCAATTTGTTATAAACAAATGTTCAACTTTTTATATTTTTTTCTAAAACTTCTAAAATTAACAAAAACAACCATATATAACAAAATATAGAAAAACATTTTTTTAAATTTTTTGATTATCATGAATATTACTTTTATTAAAAAATTTTTTTTTTTTTTATAGACTTTGTTATATATGTTTGTTTTTGTTAATTTTAGAAGTTTTAGAAAAAAATATAAAAAGTTGAACATTTGTTTATAACAAATTGGTAAGTTAATAAACAATAGAATTGTTGATTAAAAAAAAATTTTTTGTTACTTTATAGAGGACTGTCAATTATGATTTTTAGAAAAAAAAATTTTTAACTAATTATTTAAACAATAGAAATATAAAAAAACGATTATAAACAATTAAAATATGTTATTAAGGAAATTTTTTTTTTAAACAATCATAATATTTGTAATGTAATAAAGTTAGTGAAAATTTTTTTAAAACAATTGATTTAATCAATTTGTTTAAAAAAATTATCAACAAATGGCGGGATTTTTTTTGCAAATCAATAAATATCTTGTATTAATATAAAAACGATAATATGATGATTTAGAAAAAAATTTTTTTAACAACATTACTTGGATTTTTAAGTTTTTGTTTAAGTAAAAAAATTGTTATAAACAAAAGTATAAATATTTCTTTAACTTTTATGGCACGATCTTGTTAAGTATGTATGTAGAGGAAGGCTCTAGCGAAGCGAAATATTTTTACGACCATTATTAAAACATTTTTTTCACCTTACAATGAAGACGGTCGTTCGAGGAAATTTCGTTGGGTGGTAACCATTATGTTAACTTGTTTGGAAAATTAACTTTAGAGGTAAAATTTCCAACGGGAATAAATTAATTATAGTGTTCAGAACACACCATAATTTTTTCAAATTTAAAAAAATATTCAATACCTTAAATAAATTAATGTAATGGTGCCGTAGGTCGCTTTTGACGCCACGCGCGAATCCTAAAAATGTCACGCACAGACCTATTTTCAGCGTTAAATTAAAGTTATAAATAATGGAGATAGAGTTCGGGGGGCCGGGGGGTGGGGGGGTGGGGGGTTTTTATTGGAAATTTCCTCCTTTTTCAGAATCTTTATTTGAAATTTCTTAAATATTAATAGTTTATTAAATATTGGTAAAAACTAAATTCCATTTTTTTTCATCTTTAATGGTCTATAACTTTGCATTTTTTTGTGCTAATACACGCTTTACACGTTTTTCTAGGCGTCATTCCGGTTCGATGAGCTATCGCACATAATTTTAAGAGCAGTATCTCTATTTTGTTCCATTTTCAACTTGTCGACTAGACTATAGATATTTTTTGACAATTTTGTATCGTTTTTAATTTCCGGTCACGATGTATAAGTATTTAAACAGAAGGCTTGCAAGCGCGCTGCCGGCCTTTTGAGAATTGGTACGCTCTTTTCTTGAAGGACCCCAAGTCAAATTGGTTCGGAAATACTTCAGTATAATAGACTGAATGTTCGAATCAGGGCTGGACCAATGGCACATTTAACATTCGCTCGTATGTTTAAAGAAAACGTCATAAAGAAATCAGCATCCGACTCAAAAATGAAGGCATGAGTCAGGCTTATCGTCTATTTCACTACAAGAAATGACTAAGAAACAGAAATCTGAGTTCAAGACCATGTATTGTAGCACCCGTGGTTTTTGTTAGAACAAAAAAAAAATGTGTGCGTGTACTAGGTGTACACACGTAAGAAGTGAAACTTCTTTATGACCTTATTTTTCGAAAAATGATCTACTATATGCAACTTAAAGAAATTGGTTAAATAAAGTAAAAAGGCTTTTATTATCATAGTCATGAATACAAATACAATTATTTCATTTTACCTTATTACTACTAAGATTATTACAGAATATCATTAATTGTAAAATAATTATTACTATCATTGTTATCGTTATTATATATTTTTGTTATTAATGGCTTCGAATATCTTCGGATCAACCGTGGTAGGGACAAGAAAAAGATGGCGCGTAACCGAAAAATGTGACGGTAAATATTTTTCCAACGCCGATACAGAAGTTTGACTTCAATAATAGATTATCCTGAGGTTGCATGTAATAAATAAAAATACATAAATGAGTATTGTCACAAAATAATCACGTTATCTTAAAAAGGTATATTATATAGCCACACGGCGTTAGTTCACGGCGGACGTGCCACCTATATTTTTTCTCACACAAATCCTCTGGTTGTATGCCAGCAAACCTATTACGTACATTTGCAACTATCAAAAACGCTTGCCGAAACTAGTCGAAACTCCACTATTTTATTTTGTTGTGAAACTTTGCATTTATTGCTCTTGTGGACAATATTTTTATGACATGTGAATTTTTACGATACCACCAGTGATTTCTTGTATCGTTTGGTTATTGGTGTGTTTAGCATTTAAATATTTGGTATGGACTTGTTTACTTGGTACAATGATTTAGAAGTTTCTATTGGGTTGAATTTAGATCTACTTTTATAAAGTTTTATTATTATGAAATGATATTTGGACAAGTTGAATTATGACAGCCTAGAATATTAGATACTGTATCATTATATTATTAGATAGATATTAAATCATTTGTTGTACTGAGTCACATTCAATACAACACTAATTCTATTGTCTAGCTTTTTTCTTATGACCACAATACATTAAAAAGTCAGATGGTTTTTTTGTAAAATTATAACATTTTCTGCTATACATGACTGCATAGCTACATAGATAAATATGACATCATAACATGGCCATCACACCGTAGCATCCAATTTTAATTCGCCGTACATTTATACGTCGCATAAATCCAAAGTCTCTTGTACATCAGTGAGACGTGCGGCCGCAGAGTAGACGCCCATAAATCTCCTAGACTGAGTGTTCGCCGTCGCACAACGGCTGTCTGTCACACCGGAGCGAGCGTCTTCGTAAAATATAACCTTGAAATCGTCTTGACAATATTTTACTAGCTTCTTACAGCTGTAAAAATGAGACAATTCCAACTTGTTATAAAACATCTGGGAATTGTAGTACAGCACACTAGCAATGTGTATTTATAATTGTGTTTACACTTAAAACATCAAAGACACATGGAATAATATAATTTGTTGTAAGCATTTTAAAAGCCTAGTGTTTTGGGGTTATGCTAAGCAGTAGCTAGATGGAGTTATAAAGTATATAGGCTCTATTTACTATGACATTTTTACATCTCAGTATTATAAAGTCTTATGGAATTCGTTCGAAAACGTTACTATAGGTCTACAGGATCTGATGGCAAAATGGGAAAAAGAAATTGACGCTAGCAATACTGGGGAAATTGGAGTAAAACGTTTTGATACTTTTTTTTCCTTATAGCGGCTGATTCTGTGTGTGATATATGCAAAATATATAAAAATTTATCCAATGATAATTTTTGAAAATGTGGCGAATGTGGGGTTTGAAATTTAGATGAAAACTCCAATTACTCTGTTCATGAGTTTATTAATTAATTAAGAACTTTAAAATGGTTCCAAATACTGCACATCCATAAAAAAGTCTTCAACGCAGTATTTATAATAAACCTTTCCTCCTGCATCTCAATTAACCGATCTTGTTCTATGAACTTATTTTAAATTTTTATTACATGTTCACAAGATTTTCGCTATTCATCGATCCCTATTTGAGAGAAAGAAACAATGTAAAACTCATTTATCTTGTTTCTGATCAATTCTAAATCAAAACTATCCAAGTTTATTTGTGGTATAAAGAAACCCCTGAAATAAACCAAAAATTTAGTATAAGTACATAATATAATACACACGAAGAATCCCATAAACCAAAGTATCAAGACGTGTCATTCCTACTAACCAGTCAACGCTTGCACATGGCTCAATATCGATGATTGTGTATGTTCTGCATCTTGTTGATCAAGTATTCTTTGATAAACATTGAAAACAATATGTCTTGCTTGCGATCGAAGAGGTTTCTTCGACATTTTCATCACTTTTTAAAAGGAAATTTGAAGCCAAACCAAAAACAATTCCTCGAAATTTCAGTTGACAGATGAAATTTTTCTTTTATTGCCATATGAAAATCGCTAATTTAAAAAAAAAAATTGCCATCAGATTTGGTAGACCTATACATATAATTATTGTACTTAAAGTTTGTAAAATAAATGAAGCTTTTACACCGAACCGAATTCCCCTGCTTCGTGCTTCGATTAAATCTATGATTTCGAGTCTTAATATTAAACGTTTGCATCTGTCTAGAATGCAAATCTTTACAGCTGGATAAGAACAATATATCTATTGCGAATTCATTTTTTTCACTCAACTTTTTAACTATAGATGTATGAATATTATTGAATTAAAGTTTGACGACTCATTGGTCTAGACTCTAGTGGTTAGTACCCCTGACTGCGAATCCATGGGTCCCGGGTTCGATCCCCGGCTGAGACGAACATCAATGTGATGAGCATTTGGTGTTGTGCTTAGGTCTTGGGTGTTTAAATATGTATTTATATGTCTATATATCTATAATATGTATGTATATCCGTTGCCTAGTACCCATAACACAAGCTTCACCAGCTTAGCATGGGACTAGTTCAATTGGTGTGAATTGTCTTTAAAAAAAAAAAGTTTGTATGGAATTCTAAAACGTCTGATCTTAATATAAAAGGATCCATTTCAGTCTGCAATAGAACATAAGCTATTTATTATACAAAAAAAGGTTTGTTCTCAGTGAATTGCGTATAAAATAGAATACATTAGGCAGGTTGCGTTGTTAATATTAAGTGATACCGTTATCTATCGACATAAGTGCCAAGGTTTAAGAATTGCTATACTTTTTTGCAAATAAACCATATCGCAGGCCATGGCTAGTTACCTAACTTCGTCTTGCTACTAAAAAAAGTATCAAATTATTAAATATGTCCGTAAAATCTGCTTTTATGTTAAACGAGTTTAAATGTACGCAGTTATCCTTTGTGATAATGACAGTTCAAAGACATTAAGGTCACAGCTGTTGCATACAATAGGTCTTAAAGTTTTTATCTTGATCCAGGTCCAATATGCCAGTCACAACGCTATCGAATTAACCAACAGGTGCTGCACAAATTCGATTATTGCGATACATTTAACTCAGAGTTTTTAAAGGCTTTTAAACGGTTTAAATCGTGGTTTAAATGAGAAACTTATTCGTGTTCGTTAACTTGATTTGGTTATTTTAAATACATAAATAGACAATGTTACGCAATGTTATAATTTTGTAATACCTACTAAAAGATTAGTGGATTATTTATGACGATAGCTCTGTTTCTAGTAACTCTTCAATTCCATTTTAAGTTATTTTTAATATTTTGACATAAAAATTAAAAAAATTCGCTTTCATTTATACACATTTGGCAGTTACTTTTAGCATATATTATAAAGTTTATACTTAAAAAGTCTTTTGTAATTGTTCTAATAAATAATTCTTGCCAATGCTCATAATATTCAATAATTTACTTTCATTGAACCTCTAGATGAACAAGATTGACATTTTTCTATGCCTACCACAAATTTAAAAAAAAAAAACCTTATTTAGGTAATTTGTTCAAGGTCACGCCCGTAGATTTCTATTTGCTCCTTTCTTGAAATAACGGCACACAAATCGTGGATTTGCAATTTTATAAATTGTAAGTCTTATCCAAATTTGAATCTAATAATATGCAATTTCTGATTATTTATTACAGTATAATTCTAGTAAGACATGAAGATGTCCGCATATTTGCTAAGCATGTACGCTGACACGAGCTCTCTAGAGTGTGATGAACGATCTAGGCATACCTACTCGAGGTATTTACTAGACCAGGAAGAGATACTATAAATTTATATATTGTTGATGTTATCTGATGTAATTATCATTTTTCCCTAAGTCCCCTCACACTATAAAATGGATTTTTGTTTAGTTTTCTGTAATTAGATTTTTTTTTATGATTGGTAATTGTTTTTTTTGTTTTGTAATGTTTGTTTTGTTTAATAATAGGTTATGATCTCTATATGTATGTCATGTTTGCCTTTAAGTGTTTGTCACACTAAAATTGTATTTTGTGTTTGTTTTTACCAATGTTTCAGTGTGCCGAGCGTTGGCAAGCTTTTTCTCAATACAAAAAAATTTAAAAAAAATTCCATTGACAGCTACACATTTATAATAATTGATTAAACAAACAAAAATTCTAACGCACAAATTTGTGTCTTAAGTAAGAATCATAGTAAAAAAACAGATATTTTAACTATGAATCTTTTTTAAGCAACAGAATAATTTTCTATTTTTAATTATACCCAATTATTTGAATATTAATTTGAGCTTAATTTACAGTTTTGAATCGGATCTAAACATTTCTATGAACAATTATGGACCTAACCTATGCTTAGATTAACGCTGTAAGCTGCGAGTGGACATTACCTTCAGATGGCATAGAATCCATCCATTATTTTGACATACAGTCACGGGCTTGTATTAAATCTGTCTAGAATGCTGTAATTTGTAGCTTGCATAATATTCAAGAGCGTATGTAATTATCCAAAGTATAATTTATTAATACAATATCAAATTGCATTTCTGTCTTAATATACACATTACTTAAAAAAAGACGTAAGAATTGCCGTTAGTGGCCTGATAACAAAAGTATTTATTGCAAGAACTGTAAGAAGCTCAACTATTCCATTTGAGCATCGGACTGTAAAACTAAGGGCCTATGGAAAATATTCATATGAGTATCTAGTCAAATCCACTGCATAAAATACGAGCCAAAAATAAGGGTACAAAAATGAACTCCCAATAGAAGGCGATATATAGATATAAAAAGTAACTTCGCAGTCAATACATAGCACGTAGGTTTCCCTCTGGCACCGCATGCGTGAATATAAAACAGGCTTATTATTTCTACCAACAACGCTCCGTTTCATTTACATACCCTATTGAGTCCCAAACTGATTGTGTAATGGATTTTCGCAAGGACCTTGGTTTTTATGGTTAGGTTTGGTATAACCATGTTTATTTAAATCAGCGTTTAAAACTGATATGGCAACACATATTTAAATTGTATTGTACAGGCAAAGTTTTTAGAGTTTTCTTTAGACACTAAAACATCGGTAATAATGGCCACACAATCAATGATATAAAACCAAAATATACCTAATTTAAATAGTAAATTGGAATCAAATTCTGTTGAAAATTAATCAAAGTTAACTAACATCAAAACAAGCGGCGGTGTACCTCATCAGGTCTTCAATCAAGTCGTGTTTAATTTCAATCACACGCATGGCTGCCACCGTAATTGCATACCACGAATCTAATGCAACACCGTAATAAATAATAAATCGAAACATAAAACGGTGAATAAAACGTAATGAACTAAGATTACATATGTCTAAAAACATTTTCAATACAAAATATATTTCATACAAGTTTATTATTAATTTGACAGATTTCACAATGCACATAAAATTTAAAATAATAACGTATATTATTTAAATTGGTAATATATTTAGTTTGATAAAGTATTGAATGGTTTATTTACTGACAGTAAAATACTTATTATATAGATTGAGAAGTCATTACAAAATAGGTGTAATTACCACACACTGTTACAATTACTAAGCACTCAAAAGATATGATAAATACTTTTTCAAGCATCATTCGAAGTTTTTCTTAAAAGGAAAGTATGAGCTGGAATCTACGCCTTGCAGCACGAAACAATCCGGAGTTTCCTTAAAATCGATCTTATCCTGACCCCATCTCTTAGTTATATGCCATGAGTACTGTAAGTGCCAAATGGTATACTTCAATCGAGTATCTTCTTTAATATATTAAATATCGCTGATTCACCTCCACTCTGTGCTAAAGCAATTTGTGCAGTAATGTTTATGTATGATAAAATAAGTCCGCATATAGATAGCTGTTGCTCGGTGAATCTTGAATATATTAAAAAAATGTGCTCAGCACTAAGCCGCTAAGCTTGAAAGCCAATTTTAATCTGCTTTCCCGGTTTTTGTTGACCTTACATTATAGTGAAATTGCTGACTGAACCACGATATTAAAATGAAAATTTTCTACTAGCAAAAACATATTTTATGCGCTCGAGTGATGATAGGTGGCTTTTGTACGTTTAGTGGATTAGCAAGAACGGGAAAATGTACGTCAAGCACGTTCTACTACGCAAAATATCCTCATTATGGATATTTTTCGTAACTTAACTAATATAGTTCACTAAAAATAAAGCTATAAGAAACGATTATATAAAAGACTCCAAATGGCCCTTTTACTTAAAAAAATGTTTTTTTTTTTCAATTTTGAAATTTTATATTTTGCTTATATTTATTTAACTTCTATTATATCTATAAATTCATTTCAATTATTATAGATCTTTGTTCTGTTAACGTTTGAAATATTGTTGTTAACTTTCCTAGTTATTTCATACAAGTTGGTCACGTAATACTTATACGTGCGTCTGAAACACATTTTTAATGATAATAGTCCATTAATTTTAGTATCCAATCTACATGATATCCACTATGCACATTGCCTTAGGGTAATCAATGGCGGGGTGACAAATGACGTCAGCACATCAGTGACACGCTGATGGATACGCTCATATGAGATGAGCTGTAATGAACTCGGCTTATAATTTGGTCATTACTTGAATTATGAAATAAAAAGTCACGCGTAGTTTTTAGTCAGAAGAGATAACCATATTTATCTCTGAAAGAGGAGCAATTGTTTTTTATATATTGCAAATTTAAATGATAGTTTTATTACGACGTTTTTATTTAGACTCCAGATAAAAGGCGACAAAATTAAACCCTTAGTCCTTAGTTAAGTAAGTTTTTAAAACTTAAAGTGTAATAATTAAACTGTTAAATATGTTTTTTATTTTATATTAATAAAATAATCTTGGAATTAAAATATGGTAATCTTAAAAAGTCATTTGTTCCTCCCAATGGAATTACAAACTGCAATAACTAGCTAACCCTACAGGACTACGGTAACAAGATTAGTCTTCTAAAGCAATCTTTTCTTGTGTCCTCCCCAGAATATGAAATTTAACTTTGCCCCAGCCAACATCAAACTTAGACATGAATTCATTAAAAACTCCCACGTCAGAGGTTAAACAATTTTGTGTTAATTTAAACAGTGTTTTAAATTACAATTTTTTCATTCTTTACCACATTATGTTACACAGTACACTTTGTTATATCTTTGTTATTGAAAATTTTCCGACATTGAAAGCCTTGTTCTGTAGCTGTGAACATTAAAGAATAAAAATTAAATTGGAATTCGTCGTGGTATATTTGGGATAGTTGCATTCTATCAATCGTTAGAACAATTGAAGCCACGGACACAAGGTCTTGTAATTTCAAAGCTTTTTATATGAACAAAAACGTTATACGTTACAGATATACAGGGCACCATCGGTGCAAAGTCTGAGTACTAAAAAAGCAATACTCAATACGTTTGAAGACGCAAAAACCGATTCATTTCGTCTACGGCAAGAACTAGCAACGATTGGAAGCAAAAACGTCCACGTCTCAGCTCTGAGCCCGAAACAAAAAGGGTGATAAGGAATGGTTTGTTAATGTAAAATCGATAGACGCCGAGTGACGGTTTCAGTTGCGGTAAGTTATTGGGATTATTTAATGGTGGAATTAATGTAATTTATAGGACTTATGCTTTACCCCCACGGCGGTAGATACAATTTACAAGAAATGTATAAAGAAACAAACGGCGAATAGAAAAGAAAAAATGCCTACAACTGCCTTATCAGTTCCTGAAGCTAGAGAAATATCTTTAATTTTTTAACTTTAATAATAAATTTTGTAAATTCTTTACAAAATTATTTAATTCATTTTGAATAAGCCTAACACTTAGATGACCATATTTCTTACGGCCTTAACTTAACGCATCGTCAATTGATGGTGTGCGTCATACTGGTTTTTTCGCTATGCGACCTTTACCATCCGAACAAGCTCCTTTCGTGTGGTAAAAATCACTTGATTCGATTAGGACTGCTTTGAGCATTTAACGTTATTAGATTATTATATCCCGGTTTTAGTTGTAAATTTGGATAAAATAGGCGTAGATCTATTGACGTGATCCAAAAGCTTATTTAAGTGGAATGCACTTTCACAATGGATTCACTGTGTTGTTGGCAATATACCCGGTTTGATATGCAGATTGAGTGACGTATTAATATGTTAGTACATATTTCAAGAATATAGGAGACATTAAAATTACAATATAATATAGTTTGTCGTGATCATCAAAAATAATATAAGAAGGAATTTTATGAAAATTGTCAACGGTTATTATGCTAATGAAGAAAGGAGCGAAAGAGTTAATTTGCGCAAATATTACAAAAGTTTGAAGGCGAGTTAGACATAAGGCGATGCAGATTTTCACTGATTTCCCAAGGGACGTATTAATGGCGGGATTTGCGGATAAAAAATAATGTCTTGGGTATTTTTGTTTCGAGAATATTCTGTTTTTCGGCCGATTCATTTGAAATGATTTTACTTTTAGAAAAATGAGAGCCTACAAAAATATTTTGAAAGTTTTAGCTTCATGCTAAGTCAGCATACCTTTTATTTTTGTTAATGTATGTATATACTTCAATTCTATGAAGAAAAAATAATTCATAAGATGTACACAATATGCCAATACTTTTACCAACTCATAGTTAAAGTTAAATCAAAAATGTATTTATCATTCACTTTGTTCTAAAAAATTTACTCGATTTATTATAAAAGTGCCATAGCATCGATAAAAAATACATATTTTCATGAATGCTTTCAAACTTTACGTTAAAAAAACACTAGGAACGAGGTCAATCTCGACATTCACTAAACATGATACTACTTAAACCGATCGTTAAGCAAAGTAAGTCTATTCTCATAATCCGAAGCACGGTTAGCAGAGGGCAGTTTCTTTTAACGTTAACGACTAGGGGCCGTTATATCGCAGCCTTGTGCCGTAGCACCGTAGACCCATAGACTCGTAGCACTGTAGCGATTACGATCCTTAAAACAAAAAACAAAAATTTCTTTATTAAGTAAATAGTCTTAAATCTATATTTTTGTACATCCCTTTTAGGTTCAAGAACCTGTGTTAGGGATGAACGCTCTTTCCTATATGTTAATACTTAATCTACTTAATAAAGCAAAACAGTAAAGGTACTTAAATGGTTAATTAATTATATTACATACTTGAAAAACCAAATTACTGGCGATTGTTGATATTAAATCGTAATAACTAAACAAGTGAGGTAGATTGAAATCAATCACACCATCGTCTTTCTTTTAATTGTGTGAGTGAGACATGAGTGTAACTGTAGTGCAAACTCAGACGAGTGTAGCCCGTATGTCGTGACCAGTGCAGGTTAGTACAGCGTAGCATGTCTCTTATCAGCAGGATGATGCGACCACATAAAGTATGGAATACTTTAAATAATTATAATATAATATAATATAATATTATAATATTTTATGCGGGAAGTAACCTAACTGAATCGAATGGCTACGATATTATAATACTACATAAGATCGAATTAATATTGAACAATATACCTAATAAAATAAGGTATGAACAATATACACAATAATATGTAATAACGAATAATTAGCACACGCTTTTTTTTTTTTTTTTTTTTAAATCATCTTGTAATTTGGATTGATTTTTGATATATATCTATTTATTCAACTTCTACAAATAGATCTTCAGTTTGTTGATAATTTAATGTTTTTAGCCACGTAGTTACTGTTTTTTTACACTCTTTAAACGTCATAGGGTATATATTTAGGGTTTTGTTTATTTTGTTGTACATTCTTGTAGATTGGGTCGCAAATTGTTTCGAGGCAAAAGTTGTACACACAGTTTGAGATTTTATTATATATGAGCGATTTCTTTTGCTTAATATAGATATGTCAAACGGGGTATTTTTGTGGACTTTAAGTATGCATTGAAGTATGTATAGTTGCCTAACTGTTGGAGATTGAATTTTATAGAGTTTTTCTGTGGAATATAGTTTATCTTGCAAAGCATTATTTTCAAGATACTTTTGGAGTTCAATGCTCACAAATTTTGATTTAAATGTGCCGCCCCATATACTTATGCATATAGAAGAAAGACTGTACTAAGGTTTTGTAGATATACATAATAAGCTGTAAATCACAAATGTTACGAAGGCGTTTAAAAATCCAGATCAGCTTCCTAGCACGTTTAGCTACTACATCGATTTGAGGGTACCAGTTTAAATTTCTATCTATAATAACCCTAGATATTTTGTGGTTTTAACTCTCTCGCTCGGACAAGTACAATTTGAGGTACATCGCATACATGAGCCTTTATTTTTAAATCAATATTTGGTTGCAACGAATTTCGTATAGAAAACGGGACATAATTTGTTTTACTTAAATTGAGTGACAGCAAGTTAATTTTTAGCCATTCGATAACAGTGTTCAATCCCGTTCAGCGCACTGAATTCAGAGTTTTTTCCGTAAAAGAGCAAGGCAGTGTCGTCGGCATAGCAAAATACTTGTCCATTGAAAAGATGGAGATTTGTAAGGTCGTTTATGTAAACTAAAAATAATGTTGGGGAGGAACTGCCCTGTGGAATGCCAAAATTTGTAGTGAACTCGTCAGAGTGGGACATCATCACAAATTCTAACTCGTTGGGTACGGTTTTGAAGATAGTCGGTAAGAGTTTTAGGAATGAACCTCGGATACCTATTATTTCCAACTTTCGTAACAAGATAGGTACAGAAACAGTATCAAAGGCCTTTTTAAGATCCAAGAAGATACATAATGCCTTTTGTTTACTGTCGATCGTTTTTGTAATTTTACCAGTTAGATCTCGAATAGGTCCTCAGCACTAATACCCGCACGAAAACCATACTGTGATTCGGACAATATGCCATAGTTGTTAAGATAGTAGTAAACGGTTATTTATAGTTTTTCAAGGATTTTGGAAATTACTGGAAGGACTGAAATGGGTCGATAGTATTTATATCTTCTTTATTACCACCTTTATGCACCGGGTGTATTATTGAGCATTTAGTGTTGAGGGAATAGACCACATGGTGTAGATACAAATTTTAGTATTACAGGAATAATAATATTTTTGCCATTTTTATAAATCTTGTAGGGAGTTATCATAACCTGAGTGAATTGGATTTAAGATTATTTATAATAACTTCTATCTCTACTGAGTCCGGTTCTAAACTCCGATTGTGTTGAACTGGATAGGGAGCTGTTAAGATAATTCCTTAGAGATTGAGGATCACTTGAGAACCCTGTGCAAGGATTTGCCTACTTGTTGAAATAATTATTTAAGTCGAGATTAATGCCTGTAGACTTTAAATTAGTAAGTTCAATTTTTTCTTTTGTGTTTATTAGGTTTGCAATATTTTTGAACATTTCCATGTTTATATTCTTTGAATTATCAGTAACTGCTTTCATTTCATTTTTTAACTTTTTTATTAAATTATTACAGTATGCCGTCGGTTGTAATCTTCAGAGCATATGATCGGTTTCAGTTTTTTGTAGATTATTTCTAGTTTTATACATCTAAGATACCAGGTGTTATCAGGGTTTTATTAGTCTTTTGCTATAGGAATTTTTATAATGATTGTTGTTTTTATGGAATTAGTTATAATGTTAAAGTCGGGTTGAATTAGGATATCAGTGTTTAGGAAGTTGGATATAGTTTGATTAAGGGTTTTTAGTGTTTATCGTAATTAGTCATTAATTTAGTTTTAGGTGCTGAATGATGGTTTTTTAAATAATAAACATAAATAACTGTCATTTTATGATTGTGATTGGTACTAGCACTGCTATTGATGCAGAAAGGACAGAATCCAAGTTAGTCAAATGTGATCTAGACAGCTATTTCCTCGTGTCGAAGTTGGCCGGGTAGGAGACTATGAGTTGCTAACATGTCAAGGTATGTACCTGAAAATTTGTCATTATTACCGTCGATTGTATTTATGTTGATATAGTAAGTATCACATTTGTTTTTAAATGAGGTAACATGAGGTATTTATCCAATGAATCAATAAATTTTTCGATGTTTTTATCCCCTGATACAAATCAATGTTTGTCTTTTCAGCACATGTCGGGAAAGTTATTTCAAGACATGATGCTCCTAGTAGATGTATTTCTTTAACTCTGTGCTCGATTGATTCTCTCACGAAGACTACAACACCATCATTTTGGTTAACCTTTCTCGTGTATTGTATGTCACATAATTATGTTTTTGAGGGAGTGGTTTGTCAGGTTATTCTACATTCAGTTAGAACTATTGCGTCGATATTTATGTTAAATGTTGAAAATGTCAAGTGTCAATATTTGATTTTTATGGATGCTTTTATATTTTGAGTAACCACTGAGAGAAAGGGAACAATTTGAAGTGCACTATGATTAAATGATCGATAGTGCACTGTTGGGCAGTGAGTTTGAGACGGGCCAATTCTTGCAAAATATTAGTATCTCCTTGTCCATTTCCGTTTTTGAAGAGACAGATGACACACGTTATAGTTGAATATTTTGTATTTGTGAGAAATAAGTATAGGCAGGTTAAAATAGTATTTTAAAAGTACTCGAAAAACAGTAAAAACTGAGATAATTATCTTAAAACTACTTACTATATATGTTTCCTGGTAATAAAATGTAAAATAAATGTTTCTTTTTGGTGATTTTAGCAATTGCAAACTAACCACAAATTTTGGAAAAGAGTAAACTATTTAGTCACATCTCTGCTTTCAGCGAGATGAGTTGATTTTCATCCTTAATCTCAATGTGGGATGAGTCGGGAGTCTTGCGAAGAAACACCTTTCCGTTGGGTAGAGAACTTGTAATTACGGCTTTTGCCAGATCTCTGGCCAGGAAGAAGAGTCTACGTCCTTTACTGGTAAGTGCTTCAGAGACGTAGATTGGTGTCGGTGGGCTTTTAAAACCCAAGGCGGCGGAGTTTAGTCGTTGTGAGGGTGTTGTTAGAGGCTTACAGCAGATCACATCGTTTTTTGTTACGGTAAATTCGGCAAGGCCTCCCAGCTACCATTTAGACGGAACACACTCTGTTGCGTTTATCGACTTTCACCTGAAGAGCTTTCACTGTGTTTTGAACAATCTGGAGAGTTCGGCTTTGCTTTCCGGTTTTTCCGGCAAGGGTATATTCCGTATTTCAATACTGGATGCTTTTGATGATCGTTGCATGTCGTCTAGTTTCATTTCTAGTTGAGATGTGAAGCTGACTTTGTTGTGTTGCGTCAAGAGTTGCACTTCCTCTTCATATCTTCGACAGTTCATGATCAATCATCGTTTTTCAATTTCATCGTAGAGCGTTTGATATCTTTGTTCTGTTCTTTTATCTCAATAACCTCGGAATCAGTTTTGATAACTTTGTATCCTGGGATTTTTGCCACTCCTCAACATACTCCTGAACTCATCTCTAAAAGAGGGAAGTCCATCGTCGTACTTGATTGGCGGAATTTTTGTTACGTTGGGACACAAAAGTTGGAGTGGGGAAGTCAGAAGCAATTTTAGATACATCAGAATCAGAAGATGTTTGCTGCAAATTGCTTGCAGGTGGGGTACGAAGAACTTTGGGCATTTTCAAGTTCGAAGTTTAAGGGTGTTTAAAAGTTGATTGAGGGTAAATATCGAAAGAATTGTCACCTAAGAAGCGTAAATGGACGCCGGCGACGCGTTGGCGGCAGATTCTTGCGTTCAGTCTCGACGTTCGTTACTACTCAAATCTTCGTCTTCTTCTTATAATATATGTAGGATATGTTGATTTAAAATTTGTATACGAAACTTTTAATTGCGACTCAATTTTTTATTCAGACCTTCTTGACCGATCACGTGCAATACAAGATCCGTAAAATGTATCAAGCGTCACAAACACAAACATATTTTTTGCACTAAACTTAGGAAATCACACAGTGCACAGACGAGCAACGGCAAAGACTTAACATGCATTTTTACTAATACTCAAGTACCTTTACATTTGATTGTTCTGATTTTCGTTCTTGAGATTGATACATTCTTGGAGAGTTCTTTTAAGCGTTAGTGTTTAACTCGTTAAATAATAGATATTGCTGACATATTTATATCTGCGGTTAGAAAAAGACTCGTTCTTCTGTATATATATCGTTACAAAGAAGAAAGTAACAGATTGTTGTTAAATAATTAAAAATAAAAATAAGGTCTACAAAAAAAGCGACGCATTAAAGGCTTAAATACGGTAACCAATAAAAATTAATTGCATGTAGCGAGCAATGTTTAAGCTATATTAATTAAAGGCTAATTAAAACCTCTTAAGTAATCGTTGAAAAGTTGAGCCGACTCCATTCTGATAACGCGCTCAAAGAGCCGAAATAATTGTTAAATTAAACAATTTAATTCTTGCTCTTTTCATATTTTGTAAATTTTCTCTTTGTATTGTTTTTACTGTATAAGTGTCTGAATATTGGATAATTTTAATTTAAGCCTATACAAGCTATTACAATTAAAGCTAGTTATTTGTTAAAAACAATACAATTGAAATAACAAGGTCGCTTTTACGAGTTCAACTATGTTAATTATTCATTAAAATTTTGAATTCAAAACTAAATCGCATAATTGAGGCAACAGAGCTTCATTGCAGTCAATTGAATATTCACAATTTTTCACAGACCGTTAAGCAATAATAAAACCGGTTTTAATATAATTTGTTATATTTTTAAGTTATATATTTTAATGCCTACAATTTTAAAGCCAATTTTCAATGAGATCTCGTATTCAGCTAGATAATAAAATGTATTGATTTGAAATATTGTAAATCTACTACATATTAAAGTATAATTTAAAAACGTATAATTTCTGTACATTTTAATTTATTTAGCATACATATTTAAGTTTTGTGTTATTTTGGACAACCCAATAACTTTAATACCAATAGACCAATGTCATTAAAAATAAATTTATTACGGAAATGTGAAAATAAAAATACCATAACTATTACTTGCGTTTATAAATGATGTTCTCAAAGTCAATAGTAGACTGTTTTGTAAGTCACCTTGCGATGAAATATAGAGTTTTTATCAAGTAATATCTATGCAAATGTCGGCGCAGTATTCACCGGTGGCTGTTTTGCCCATAAATAGATTAGCTGCCTGTCAGCGCCCGTGAGCCGAGGCGAATCTATTAAGCGCGTTATTTCCGTGCGGACCGACATGGCTATAGAGAACTGGATGAGGAAATTAAGCCCATGCGTGTGAATAGCAAGGCTTGAAACAGAGAATTTAACTAGTACTCAGATAATTGATTTTTAAATCAGTTGTGCTATATTAGCTCTTGTTATAAAAAAAAATAGTACGCGGAAGAAGTGAAACTTCGTAAAGTGGAAATGAGAATAGGAAGCATTCACTCTCGCTCTGTCTCTTTCTATTCCCCCTCCCCAGGAACGTTAAACGTTTAACGCAACCTTGTTGGAAGTCGCATTAGAAGTTTCACTTAAAAAAAACTCCAATTAAGTGTCTTATATAGTTTAGCGTTTAACGGGCAGGAGGCTCACATAGCCAAAAATAATCGAATCGTTTTATACTTATAAACAAATTTATTGTATATTAATATCTCATTATCCCCAAAAGTGTTCTAATATGAAAACAAACACTGAAATAAACTTTAGATTTCTGTAATATTACTTAGAGCACTTTTATACTATTTCACTCAGTCACATCTAGTAATCTTGCATCATTGAAATCGCCTACAATTCTAACGCAAAGCTTCGAAAGCAATCGATTTCCGGCCTATTCGACTTTAAACGGGAATCAAACCCGATATCCGAGAGGATTTAGCTACAGACTCCACACTGGCTAATGAATAGAGTGCAATGTTTCAATTGATTATTTAATGCTGTGGCTTAACACATTATAATACGTAATAGCATGCTTTTAGTGGATGGTGGTGTCTTTAGGAGAGCCATTTCTCAAGTACGTGTACGTACACGTGTGATAATGTTGGAATCGTCTAACTTTATAGTAAGCAAGTGCGTTCAATGTTGTAACTGTTTATTTGTGTATGTCCACAAACTTCTCGGAAACGAGAAGACAGATTGAGGTGAACGTTTTTACTTAAGATGTATTCCAACCTAGCTTCAGTTGTATTGGGATATCCACGCATTTCTGGCACAGTTCTTCTGGGGCACAGTTCTGGATGTGGGAAGTTTCTTGTTTCATCCCAAGACACTTTTTCGATCGGCGATGTGAGTGTGAGTGAGGTTAATAATGTTGAAAAGTATTTTTTATTAAGTAGCGTTTTTGATCTTTTTCGAAGCACTTTTGCGCATATGTTATTACTTACGGCACTTAAGGCAGCCTAAGAAAAAAACATTTAAACTGCTTTAAACATTTCCCTGGTCACCACAACTTGTGATTTATTGATGTTGAATACTTACAAAGACACAGTCCAATAGTTGTAATGACTTACCTGAAAAAAAAAATAGTTTGTAGTTAGAAATAATTAGTATTTATATTAAGAAACATATTTGGTTTAAAATCCTAGGAACAACAAAGTATGGATCAGCCATATTTTTTCGTTTATTTGTTAGGCTAATATTTAGGCTAATTTTGGTCAATGAGCCAAAGGTGTTTTTGTTTCACCGAAATACGAACCCAACACACAATGGTAATTTATTTGGTGAATTACCGAGTTAATTAGTGAGCACCTACTACAGGCACAACATTATTGTTTTATTATTATTTATTTCTCACGAAACAAACAATAACAATAATAAATAATAATAATGCTTATTATATACAATAAATAAATTTCTTAACAGTAATAAGATCGGAATTTCGTACTGATAATAAAAACAGTATTACGGTAGGAAGGCCTGTACCTAACAAATCACCAAAAATTTTATTTAAACAAATCAAAACCAAAGCAACATAAGATATAGACAATAAATATAGTTTAAAAAAACTGGTATTATTGTGAAAAAGCGTGGGTTGCTCGATAGACGAAAAATATGGCACAGAGCTCCCCACGCTTTTACACAATAATACCAGTATTTTTTGTTCATTACCATTTTCAGCCTAAATTAGGAATTATTTTTCACTTTTTAGTTTGATGTGCTTTAAAAGCGTGTTTTTTAGTTTTTTTTAACTATATTTATTTTCCACTTTTTAGTCCTAGCAGCAATACGTGTTGTCTCAATTTAACCGTATTGCTTTGTGGACTTAAATAAAATTCATTGTTTTTCGAGATAAACCTATGAAATTATTATATTGTCGCTGATTCTTTATAAGTGTACAAAGTTTGAATTAAATCTGTCCGTTTAAAGTGGGTCAAAATCGAGTCCGAAGGAGTCCGTTACATACATACATACATACATATGGTGAAGCTAATATAAAGCGTGTAAAAATGACATTGAGTCCGTTTTCTAATTCGTAACTTGAGTCAAAATCTCGCTGTCAAATATTTGACATATCACTTTATATAGAATCATACATATATATAATTAATATAGAAATAATATTAAAGTTTTCTTTTTCGTATCACCTCGACGTCCGCCTTTCTACAACTGAGCGTTTTTCAAGGCAGTTTTTGCCGCCCACCACCACTATGTGGAACCAGCTGCCCACTGAAGTATTTCCGAACCAATTCAACTTAGGGTCCTTCAAGAAAATAGCGTAACAATTCTTAAAAGGCCGGCAACGCGCCTGAGAGCCCTCTGGCATTGAGAGTGTCTATGTGGAGTTTAATATTTTAATGTGTGTTAAACATTGTATTTCTATTTTTTCAAGGAATTTTTTCCTAGCTGGTTTTCTTTCATATTAGTTAAATGTAAAGTTTCATAACTTGATAGTGTTTAACAATAAAAAGGCTTTTAAGAAAATATTAGCGAGTCAAAAAGCTATTTTGCGGCGAGCGTTCAAAGTACAACCGAGTAGAAACGTGAATACAGAAAGCATTGTTGAAAAAATCTTTTGAATTGCACAGTTTAATTCTGTAAAATAAAATGTACCTACTATAGATTTGAAATGGCCAATGCTGTGGACTAGTTAATGTAATTTCCGTTTACATGGGTGCAATGACGGAAAGAGCGGGTAGTTCTATGTATGTCTTGTTACAGGGCATTTAGTGTGAGTGGAATGGTCGTAAACATGCACTGCTGTTCTAACGCTCTAACTTTTTAAGCATTGAGTTACAATAAAACTTTTTCTCTGCTTATCACTTGCCTAATTTCCTTCTTGATATATACAATACAGACATGCTTTCGTAATTAGAATTTATTAAATATAAGTACTGTTAGTTTTTGCGATTTTTATTTGGGCATCAGATTTTTATATCTATTATAATGTAAATCTAATAAGCAAATAGGTGATCAGCCGCGTATGCCTGACACACACCGTCGACTTTTTTTGGCAAGCCGGTTTCCTCACGATGTATTCCTTCACTGTTCGAGCGAATGTTAAATGCGCACAGACAGAAAGTCCATTGGTGAACAGCCGGGGAACGAACGGGAACTCAGGGATGAGGGTCGCACGATAAAGCCACATAGCCAACATTGCAAATTTTATTTAATTATTTTCAGAAATATTTAATTGCTGACTTACGATAATTTAATAAAATAAAACGCGTGCGATTCTAATATTATAAATAAAATTTTTTTTACAGATCTAGTCCACAGAAATAATTGTGACAGTATATTTTATTGACTAAGGTGGACCGGAGGACTGGAGGCAGTAATTAGATATTTTTCTGTGAAAAATGTATTGCAGTTGGGAAATGGTTTTTTTTTATGAAATCACGGGAAAAGTTGAAAAGTTAAAGCTATGTCATGCAAACCCAAAAACTCGCTCTCTTAATGTTTAAAAAACTGCGAAATTACTGTAAAGTCTCCATTTAAAACTGAAAAACTTTGTTCATTTGTCAATCGCAGACGCCATTAAAACACACTTTACAATTGCATCACTGTGACCATTTCGCTGTCAAAAACATAGACCATTCATCATGCCCCCCTGAACAATATAAGGCTTCTGGTACACCGAGATTTTAAGTATAGATATACATTAAAATACATTTCATAAATATTTGCATGTAGGTAAAATCGAGTCAAAAAAAAGAAACATATTTCTGAAGGCATCTGAAACATGATCAACGGAGACTGATCTCACAAAATATCGTTATATTAAATGAATTCCTACACAATAATACAATACAACTCACAATACACTACACATTCGACCTGTCTTAAAGAACAATTTCAACTTAATTTCAATACCATATAATTGCGGAAACACAATGAAAATACACAAATACCTTCGAAAATTAACTGCGGAAGATTTGCAGGTAGGCGTTGATCGGAGTTATGTTTGGGCAACGCAATTGCATTAGTTAATGCGCGGAGTGCACTTGGATTTAAAGATTATGGAACGGTTTTGCTTGGATTAGAAAATTAAATTAACAAATACTATTTGCAAATGATTGATTTTAAAGCCACTGATAACTTTGATACTTGAAAAATAATATTAATAATTTAGTAATGATTAGAAAGTCCAGTCTAGGGAAAACTGGTGCTGGTCCTTATTAGGGGAGGCTTTCATCTCGAAAGGGGGTTCAAAAACTTACACTGTTTGCGCTAAATCGGTGTCAGTCCATAAAGGATGGCAATTGTTCATTATGACTTTGACACACTAGCTGGAAATGGAAGGTGGAATTCCCTCGCAATGGTAGCAAGCATACACTATTGACGATCCAATGCTTGGAGTATGACACACCACCGTCCATGGTAAGTGGTTCTCTTAGTTGGATAGAATTCTGGATTCCTTATTTTAGAATACTGACACATGACAGCGCATATTATTTTACCCTTATTTATCAATTAAAATCCCTTTTTAAGAAAGGGGAGATTTGACACTCCTTTGCTTCTCGGCCAGAGATCTGCCTGATCGCGTGCTTATTTGGCTACTGTGTCCCCTACACAGTCCTAGATATACGAAAAAAAAGCTTTTATTAAGTGTTTTTTAATTATATTATAAGGATTTCTTTTTATTTTGAATACTTATCTAGTATTAATGTAACACTGATTTTGAATTAATACCTAAATTGTAACCATTTAAACACGAGATCAATCGCTAGAGACACAAATATGTATGATTAGGGATTCGAATACAATCATGAATGATAAACTATTGAATATACCTATATTGTTACTCATAAATCTTTATACACTTTTGTTCCACTGTTGGACGTGATAAAATTGCTATTATAACCAATTCACCAAGGACCCTTCCAGTTCAATAATCCCATAGCGAACTACATTAGTCGGCTCGCAACCAAATAATGTACAGTTATGGGACGTAAATTTCAGAATTCACAGTAATTGTGATTCACTCGATTCGAATTGGATTCGCGATAGTTATCACTGTTAGTTGGAGTTAAATTATTTATGCGCTTAGCTATTTGATAACCGAATAACAGTGCTCGAGTAAAATTAATTTCGTTATTCGATTTTGTATATGTACTTTGTATTGATTGTAGTTTGAATGGTTTTATTTAGCATGCACTTTGTTATATAAGTGTGTATAAGTACAATTTACTTATTGTACCTATATATTTATCGTAATACATTATTTATAGTCTATACTATAGGCACCCCTATTTAAATAAACTAATATATTAATGATATTTAAGCAATATTATCATAGAGCGTAATCGTGTGTAATGTGCGTCCGCGCCTCTCCCTTGCGATAATGGTTTAAATATGTAACTAGTGCTGTAATTTATAATATTTTTTTCTGTTTACGTCTCATCCACCGTGGATGATGGATTAGAAGGAAGCCAGTATTAAAACAATTATATAGGTGGAGTTGGTCATGCTGTATGAGTTAGGAATATAAATCCAAAATCTTTTATACTTTTACTTGGTGCCTGAAAAGAGCCTTAGCCTGGTTAAGACTACTCAATTTTCAACCCAGTCTATGCATAAATGTTTTTATTGATATATATGATAGGTGAGACCTAGGTCTCGACATCGAGGACAATGAAATGAAAAAGCGGATGCAATCTGAATCGAAGACCTATAAAGAATAGCAACACTAGATTACTATTATAACGCCTAAAATACCTGCAGCGCCAAATTATGAATATTAAACCGTATTATAATATATTCTGAATTAAAATGACACTGTGTAAAGTTATACCAGCTAATTAGCGCTTGGGGCTGTTAATTACACTTAATGCCAGCGACTCGACTCTTGTATTATTTTATCGCAAGCCTTAAATATACTTCTAACTGCCACTTTTATTTTATTGGACTACCTGAAAATCTGATTAGGTTTACAAGTCTCAATATACAGTATTAATAAAATTGTATAATCCTAACTTATTATCAAAATAAATAGGAAATTAAGTATTGACAATACATAACGTGAGCGGTCAATTGCCTCCTAGTTATTTTTTCTTTTTAAACAAGTGCCGTGATTTTGGCAATTAAAATTATATCACATATCACGTTCATCACAATGAGTATTATTACACACAAGTCTGGGGCAGTTTTAAAGTTTCATATAAAAATAAATAATTGTCCAATTGTGGAAAGCAAATGCGTTTATTATTAATTACTGCACTACCACTCATTGTTATGTCATATGTTTTTATGTTACAATGTATCTAATGTTAATAGCATATTTTTATCGTGTTTATACACATCGAATACGCTATTTTTTTTTATTTACAGTACTGAGGGTTGATTTTACTGAAGAAAAAGCATGTTGGCATTACTACGAGGCAAAAATACATTTCAACGCCGCAATGAAACACTTAGCGAAGGAATTATTGTGGCAAATGAAGCGGGCCACACTAGGGTAGCAATATTGTACTGTAAAACATAATACGCGTTTGTTTGCTATTTATATATAAAATAGGAACAGAATATAGAAATCCCATAAATATCTGTATGTCTTAATAATTAATGTGCAATCTTTTTAAAGTGACTGCGTTCGATGGTGAAACAGTTATTAGACAATGTTAAAATAGACTCATAATAACAACAAATAGTACCTATGACAATAAAGCTGTTATATTATTTATATTAATAATTATTCATAATGTTTTTACTGAGAGGTTTCTTAGAGGTCCATATTCTACAACGTAAATAAAATTTCAACCTTATTCCTGGGCATGTAAGAAGCAAGAGCTGTCAAACCATTATTTTATAGCTCAACGTTTTAATAAATACTAAAAATACGAATTAAAATATGTATTGCTTCTCCTTAAAGTTCCAGTTCCAAATCAAGGGCGTAGAGCGTGTGAGAAGAACTGGCAACCACTCTTTTTTATCGTCAAATTTTCGTGTTCAAGGACAATGTAGGAAACCGCAACCATTACTTACCTTCACTTGACATATTAAAACAAATCACCATGATAATAATACAATAACCACTTAGCATCCGTGGGCAACATAGAAGCAAGTACTAGGGTGAGAACAAAAGACAATCACGTAATCGATCAATTAAAACGTGTAAAGTGACCGGTGACTATAAAAAGTATCGCACGATGTATGGCCAGCCATGTGTTTGGATATATAAGTTATTATTTTTGCAAGAACATCTCAATATAATTTTAATATTGTTACCATGACGACATTGTTACCATGTTGACAAATTAGAAGTACGAATATTAAGTTATTTGAATTCATGTACGACAAAGTCCAATTTAGATTGGACAAATTAAATCAATATTATAATATTATATGGATTAAGTTCAGGATAATCCCGTAAGCTCTGTGTGTTATGATTAAGTTGTTACTCTTGTTCCAATAATATAGTTATGTTACCATCTATTTGCTTAAGATACTTCAATTTCCACTATAAATTGGAACAATTAATTAACAATCGTAAATAAAAGTATATGCTCAGAAAATAACAGTTGTGTGTAAACACAATGTAAATGGAAGTTTCGGAAGAGTTTTTAGGATACTATATTATGTTGCCCTTTTTGCAGTAATACTGCTTACAAATTTTGGTTTTCGTTTATTATAACAGGTTACGCAAGGGTTTTTTTAATGAATGAGTTGTCTTATGTTAGTTACTTAAAATTAATAAGAAAATTAAATTACCATAACAACCTGTTTAAATGTTTTGTTAAATTTTTCAAATGCATTGTACAAAAAAATTTAAAGTTCAAATTAATAGTGGTTGACGTATGAACTTGGAAAACTGAATGCAATAGAAATTACGCAACCTAACCGAAATTGTTATATCCTAGCCTAGCGGTTACTGAACATACAAGTAACATACTGAACATACAAAAGTAGATTTACATGTTTTTTATCCTGATAAAATAAAATACTTGGCGACTTTAGTCATAACTTGCGTCAAATTGGCATAGTAATTACACATTCCGCGGTTGTGAATAATATCCACAGTTAAATGTGTACGTTTTTAATATAAATAACAATTGAGTTGACGGTAATATTATTATGGTTACCATACTTAATGTGTTATGTAATTTATTATTCTAGTATTTTTTTATAATTAATCACTCTTTACTACATGCACAGTCATGGACTTTTGTTTATGTTATAAATAGTCTATCATTACAGCTGAAAAGTATATATTTTTAATTTCATTTTTTAATATTATTTAAATATATGAGTAACAAATATAAATGGTTTTTATATTTTATAGAACATTGGGCAAACGGGCAGGAGGCTCATCTGATGTTAAGTGTTACCACCGCCCATGGACACTCTCAATGCCAGAGGGCTCGCGAGTGCGTTGCCGGCCTTTTAAGAATTGGTATGTTCTTTTCTTGAAGACCCTAAATCGAATTGGTTCGGAAATACTTCAGCAGGGCAGGTTCCACATAGGGTGCTAGGAAAAACTGTCAATTTAAAACATCACCAAATTAAAAACAAATAGTATAATTTAATACGTAATAATCACATGAAACATATTTAACAAATCAAAACAAGACGAATAACGTCTATAAAGGTTTTTTTAATAAATTAATAAGATTTCATTAATCGCATCACTTCTAATACAAAATTTTAACAACTTTCAATAATAACAAGTTAACAAACTGTGGTGTATCTGTGAACAGAGGCCACACCTATTCATTACATCGGGTTTCAGATTACCTCAATTGCAGTGAGTCAGCTCTTTCTAATCTAGATAAACATAATTGCATTTAGATCTTTATTTGGTTTCGAAATTGCCTCGACTTTAGATTTATTTTTAAATCGTTTCCATGGGCGCATTACTTGGATACTGCTGCAGTAAGTATTCCGACTTATTTCCTTTATTTAATTTTAATATATATCTTTACATTATATGTATAATATTAACAATAAAAAAACATAATATCTCTTGCAAAAAAGCAAAAGCGCAGTGAAATTTTGATGAAAGTTACAATCAATAAGCTTTCAGCAGTCTTTATGTAACTGTGCAATTTATGTAAAACAAATTTTTGTCACAATCATTGAATCATAACGCCGTTAAATTTAAACCGCTCACAAACATTATATCAATTAAGCGTTATTAACACGAAATCGAATGAACGAAATTATATTGGGGCCGATTAAAATTATTTGTACCGAATACAACGTGTTTAACGGCGACTATAAAATTTCAATTGCAAGCAATCTGTGGAAATTGCTAGTGCGTGTCTGTACCGGAGTCATATGTAAAAATATGCCGATGATTTTGACAATGTGACGCTGCGAATCACTCGCGTGAATTGGACCATTATGATACTTAACGGACTGTTGGATTTCAATTTTAACAAGAGGTTTATGCTGGTGTCATGTTATATTAATAATTATGTTTTATTATTAATATAAGAGTTAATAATGTATATAATAACTTGGAAAGTTTATTGATTAACAGACGTAAACATCTACCGTACATTAACAGACGTAACTATCTATATAGTCATTTTTTAAATCGCTGCCGCCTTGACTATCGTTTAGTACATTTTAGCTATGCATGGTTTGAAGAAGCGGGATACGAAATAGTTGTCATGACGCGACTGGTCGTTTGGTCATTGATGTTTTAGTTACTTCACAGACATTTAAATGTGATTGTACAGAAATAGGCGTGTTAAATATTCCATATAAAAATAAATAATCTTGAAGTAGGCGAGTGATAAATGGTGAAAAAATATATATAACAATAGGAAACTTCGAGACTTGAATATTTTTGTAATATGCAAAAATAATTCTTTCCAACCTCAACGTAACGTCGACCTATTTCATGTTTTCAACATTCAAAACTTTAAACCAAGAATAACATTACAAGCTTTAGATCGGCAGTGCGGAAAAAATTCGGTGCCCTAACAATTGCATATACAGAGCCATGCTCTCTTTAAACGAAATTTTTATTTGAAGCTAACGCTCTTTGGACAAAAGGCGAGCAAAAATGGCCCGCGAACACTTTGAATTATTAATGTTACTGTGGAGATTCTTGGAAAGCATTTCTTGTATTATTTTCATAATCATCTGACATAAATGAAGACTGAGGTAATAATAATTTCTTCAAGTTAGCTTCTTTATGATTAGCCTTTTTATAGTAGTGTTCTTTTGTTTTTCTTTTATCTTTATTTTAATTTTTGTTCTTATTGCAGTAAGTCGTTAATTTAAGAAGATAGACACATTAACAGGAGACTGAAGTATTTTATTAATAAGTATATTTTAATTGTATATTCTACATGTAATTTCGTTTTAGTTCTTGATGAAGCCACTTTCTTATTCGGTTTCTGATTCTGATTTCCTAGAGTATTTATTTTTTGATGATTTAAATAATATATATTAAAAAGTAATAAGCACAAAATATGCACTACTGACTATTTGTATAAATATTATATTTATCTTTATCTATAAAATTAATAGGTAAGTATTCTTTTCATGTCCTTGCAAAATCTTTTTATTGACATTATTCCTCTCGGTTCATAAATTCTTAGCGACGGATTAAGACCTCAGACAGTATTACTTTTAAACCAGCACTTAGCAAGCTATACTCATTCACTTGAGCATTAGCTCATTCTGACATAACTAATTATTCCCTCTCAACGCGGTCCTAGCCGCTTGCGTCCTATTTCTAAGGGTAAATTATTCATAAGGCCTCAGGCAC
Organism: Pieris macdunnoughi; assembly: GCA_905332375.1. Taxonomy (NCBI): domain Eukaryota; kingdom Metazoa; phylum Arthropoda; class Insecta; order Lepidoptera; family Pieridae; genus Pieris; species Pieris macdunnoughi. The sequence continues at coordinate 573,160 of CAJOBZ010000015.1, read as the reverse complement.
TAAGCACAGGCCGAGCTACAATTTCACCGACATAATGTATTTTGTTATTAGCATCATTAATGTTTCGTGAAAATTGTTCTGATTTCTTAAGACCCCTTTAATGTAATTGTACAAACACGAACGATACTGTAATAATAGATTGAGAAGCGTTTGAATTTGAAAATGATGAGGTACGAAATTTAACATCGCTTCATTGTCGGCCCGTTTTGGTTTGTATACGTTAAAATATTTTATTGTTAGTTATCCAAGTAACAATTTTAATTGAATATAAAGCAATCGAGTATATAAGGAGATTTTTTAAGCTATTGCATAGATTTTATCGCGGGCTTCGAGCGCGGCGACCGAATCAAGAAATTCCGTAACGAAAAAATCGACCTTAGTGCGGCCAATACGCGTTAGAGCGTGGCAGAACGCATACTGCGTATTCACATCTCTCTGACGAGATCGGTGCAGCCGGTGCTCGTTAGAGTGAGATAGACTATATAGGCGAGTCTGATAGAATGAATTAATTTATCAAAGAAAAAACTTAAATTAATATGAAAGAAAAAAAAATACTGCAAATAATAATTATAATTGCATAAGTTGAAAAAAAATTATGCAATAGCTTTATCACGGCAGTCCCCGAGTGCCACACATTTTTTTTTACCCCTTTTTGTGTTTGATGCTTTCGTTGCTGCTCATAAGCTCTTATCAATATAAAAAAATTTGAACAGGTTTTATTGTTAATAAAAAATATTGTTTTACTTAGTCTTCATAGAAAAGTCTATCGATGACAAAGTTTGTAATACACGACCATATTGTTGAAAATCATCAACCTGAAACCACGGAGAAAATTTCTCATTACATGCCATAAAATAAATTGTATAAGGTAAATACAAAACAAAAAAAGTCTTATCTTTTGAACGGCATTTATATATTTTATTTTCTTTTTAAATGACGACTCCATTAGCAATATAAACACTAAATAGTTATTTTGACAGTCGTCCCAAATAATTCAGATCACGAATGTGGTTCTTAATATCTTATTTATAGTAATATAAACATATTATGTTAGTAAGAAAATAGAGCCAGAAGAAAAACTAGTTTATATTAAACTAACATCATATTAAGAAGTTATGATGATCAGTTAAATCTAGCGTGCATTTTTAACGTTATAGTCGCGCGATCGAACTGTGTTGGATTCAGCGTGCGACTTTCATCTTGAGGTCGTAGGTTCGAACCGCTGCGGTCTAACTAGAATTCCTTGGACCCAAAAACACAACAGCATGTCTCAGGTACATAAGGCTCATTACCTACTTGCCTATTAGAAAAAAAAATTATCATGATGAAACGTACAGATCTAAGGCTAACACCAAGGGTTGTAGCGCCACTTGGTTTTTTAGTTGCGTAATTCCCGGATGTACACACAGCATGTTTTAAATATGATTAATACTACGACGTTTAGTACCTAACAAATACATGAAAATTTACATTTAAAAATAAAAAGTAATTGAGGGCTAACGAGATTAATATTTCTATACACATATTAATCTAGCTAGCTACAGTTTAATCTATTTGTAAATACATGATATACTCCAAATCCGTAAAGAATGTATACTCTTCTTACTATAAACATCACTCCAGGTACCATTATCGTATTCTTGCACAAACAACTTCGACCACAAATTAACTCTAAAAGCTACTGTTACTCGGTGCCCTTTCAGTAACAATAGTAAAGTTACCGAGCGACAAACGGAAGTACAAACAAATTTATTGTCTCAGGAGGCTGTCTGAAAGCCACCAGTGGGAAACTGGACGTGTGTTCACATTAGGATATAAGGGTAGCTCAAAGTTTTGCTAGTGATAACAATGTGTAATGTTTTAAGAGAATACGGGTTTATTGGTGCACCAGCTTTGTTGTTTTTCAACTAGTACTATTATTGTTTATTATTATTTATGATAATACAATAAGACAGTGCTGGCCTAGTGGCTTCGGCTTGCGACTCTCATCCTTGAGGTCGTAGGTTCGATCCCCGGCTGTGCACCAATGGACTTTCTTTCTATGTGTGTATTTAACATTCGCTCGAACGGTGAAGGTAAAAATCGTGAGGAGACCGGCATGTCTTAGACCCAAAAACTACTTGCCTATTAGCTTAACAAATGAGCATGAAACAGATACAAATCTGAGGCCCAGACCTAAAAAGGTCGTAGCGCCACTGATTGATTTATTTTTTAATACAATAAGACACACTAAAACTAGACCCCCTAGAAACTATAGGATGGAACAAGTACAATTCTTTTGCTTAAAATAACTGACAACAATGAAGTCACGTTCTAATGCAATGGTTTCAAACATATTTCATTTATAACTTTAAAGGTGAGGACTTTATAGGCACAAGTCATGAGTGTATAAAAATTATGATAATGGAATTATAGTAAGTACAATTCACAGCCAAAAATGTTAATCCCGCAACATTTCTTCTATAAAGACTTCAGTGTGCCTTTGGGTAATGGACTCGGCTACTTGCTTTAACGATCACGGCTAATGCTGGCGCAAATGGCTTCCCTGTTAAATGAAATCATAATATGAGCTCTAAAAGCCTTTTTAAAACCTATATAATGGATATTTATATCTACATTTTGTTGAGGTGGTTAGGTGACCTAAATATTATGGATATAACGTTACAGCTAAGCGTTTATTTTTCTGTAAATCTTTGCTGCATAAGTATTTTTAGGTATAAACCGCTTTTAAGATACACAAATACTTTTATCTATCTCTCCTCTTTATGTCTTGAATCTACGGTATCATATGATTTGTTTAAACATGCATTTGAAGAAAGTAAAGTTAAAGATGTTTTGCTCAAGATGACGTAAATCACAATCAGGGGATCTGGGAATGGTTTCGATTCACAAATCAGCCCGGCAGATGGCACTGCAGTCGGTACTTTCATACTTTGCTTAATATCCTAATCGCTTTAAATATCATGCAGGACAACGTCTGTGGGGTCCACTAGTTTTCATATAAATACTTATTTTACCCACTTTTTGATTACACAAGTAAAAGGATTATTTGAGATGTATTTTGTAAGTAACTTTCTAGGGATAATGACAGAAGACTAAATAGCTAATAAGGACTTACGTTACTTTTCAAAATAAAGGGGTAAAACGATAGCCTGTAACTCATTTATTATTTACTAGTATGATAATCGCGAATTATGATTTGAAGTATTAGTTAATTAGGTTCCGAACTTAGGGTTTATCTCCACATATACTAAATCACACACCATATCATTTACCAAAGACAACCTAATTAAACCCAAAATACAAATCCTACATTTAAGTGTAACCCCAAAACCGCACGAATGTTTTGTTTTTTGCAATATAATTTAAGTAAATCACTAGAAAACAAAACGTATCCGGAGAACTAAAGAGCTAAACAAACGCCCCAATTTTACTGATAGACTAAGAGCTACATTCGTTTTATAATGATTAAGATAGACTATAATAGTTTTTAACGATGATGGCTATTTGCAATAGAGTTCTGAATAATCCCTTTATTGTATCTATGGTTTTAACACAGTTTGTATGAAGCCCCCTCAGCGCACGGTAGATATTTCAATTGATTCATTGTAAGCAACTAGATTCTGACACTGTGCTTGATAATTGTTGTAAATGTTTAGGTCTAAAGCTTGTCGTTACTTTCATGGTGATACTAATATAATATAGATATACAGTTTTTGAGGTTGTAGGGGTAATCTCTGGATCTTCTGAACCGATGTCGAATATTCTTTTACCAAAAGGTAGCCTTGTTATTTTTGAATGTCATAAGTTTATCTTAAGACATTTTCGTGGTACTTAGATTTGCAAAGTAAGTCGGAGAAAAATGGTCGAACGAACACATTGCTAAAGACAAGTTTTAGAGCAAAATCCAACATCCAAAGGAAGTTTTCAAATACGACAAATGTTCGACGTGATTTAAATTGAAATGTATTTTTATAAATAATGAGGGCAGACTAAATAAAATATACACCAACAAGCTGATAGCTGACTCTTAATCTATAAATAGCGTAATACCTAATTCGTGGGCAAAAGAAGCGACCGCGCCTATCCGTTTAAATGGACAAATACGGGTGTGGTTGGATGCAGCCTGTGGTTTCGATAGCACGCTATTAGGGGCCATGCTAATTGCCTCTTTTTGTATTGCACTCTGTCTAATTAGCCAAACGGCACTAAATGGTTGCCTCATGATAATCGAAATGTTTGACGCTTTAATGGGTGTGGCTAAGAACGTAATAATATGCAAGTTATTGTTTATTTCATAAAAATGTTAGGTATTAATTATGACCGCTGGATTAAGTTGTTAATTGAGAGTAAGTAACATTTACAAGATAAGTTAGTTTATACTTTTGAAATATATCCTTGAATACTATTAACATGCAAGTTAGTAATAGTTTTAGTTATGTTACTATATCTCAAAAGCTTATTGGTGGGCAAAGGATTTTATCATGTATATAGTATGACATTGTTTACCTGTGGGAATATGTTTGGCAATGACAGGTTGCGTGATGCAAAATATTTATTTCACAATTAACTTAATTGAATAATATATTCTGTAGGGAATTGACGATGTATGCGCATGAAATTTATATTATTCTGACTTTAATCCTCCAAAGATTACCTACTGGCAATAGCAATTAAATATACAACAATGGAATACGTTGTACTATATTTCAAGACCTTGCATCAGAAGTAATAATGAAAATGATCATATACTATTATTCTACTGTACATAAATTATGAGAAACGTTCTCAGAGTGGATGTATAATGTTTAAGATGCTTTGAATAGAATAGTAATAATAAAAAAGAAGAAAAGGTCAACTCGATCGTTTACATTGTAAATAAATGAATTAACCGCAAATATGAAATTAGGGGAAACTTTAACACAATTTAAACCTTACAAAAGATATATTTATGGTTATATTATAAAGATATATAGATGAACAGTGAGTGTTACTACAATAATTAATGATTCATCAAAAACATTTCATTTAAATAATTGAAACAAACGAAGTCAAAATGTAAATAGAAAAGTTTCATTTTTAATTAATTAAAGCCCTTGGGAGCTGTATGCTGTATCGCGACGGACCTCGCAAAAAGTATTTTTCAAGCATTTTTGCTTTTAATGTATCTTGTCTGTGACTCAAAGTTTCAAATGAAAATCTTTTTACGTTAAATGACTTGGATAATATCTCTAGAATGATAAAGTTGATGAAATATTAGGGGTGATGTTATTTTATGCAAGATGAAAGAAATGTTATGAAAATCTCGGCTATTTCAATTAATTTTGAAACGGAAAATGCAAATCTGTATATTGTTCACACCTTAGGCATCACAAATTCTACTTTCAGATAGAATTATAATTTTCCAGAATTGCTCGATTTCAGATCTCTTCAGATTCGCGGTCACCTGGAAGGCTAAATTAGCTTCGTGGCGTAACGAACTTCAATCCCGATCATCGCTTGTAACTGCATGAAGCATAAATTCGGCCCTACATGAAGTACTGTTCACACCTATGGGCGGGAGCTCTTCAGTACCAGTTCCACTTGACCGTATTGGCTTCATCCCTGGGCGTTGCGTAAGGATGTGGGGTTTATCTTCTACCGAATTTAACATGGAGAGTGTTCATAAGAGTTGTTCGGATTAATACCTCCAGCTGACTTTCAGCATCGGACGTCAAGCCAGAATATGAAATTCGACACATATTATCACGACGTCCGTCGTTCTGCAACTGATCGTATTTTAGGACAATTTTTGCCGCGCACCACTGCTATATCCATCACGCCAGCTCGCCCGTCGATGTATATCCGAACAATTACGACATTATATTTGTAATAAAATTAATACTTCAAACAATATCTTTTTTTATATAGCTTTATACACAATTTTATAATCAGTTGATTGGTACATGCCTAAAGGAACTTATGCACAAAAAATACTTGTTTCGCTGCACTAAGATTCCATAGACGTATACATTTATACAATTTTGCTTTGCTTTAAAATGACACATTAATGTAAATTATTATTTTACAAAATGTGTAGAATATCGCTATTTTCACGTATCGGCAAAAATCGTGAACATTACACGTGCTTTCCACACCATTTGGTTTCAAACGTCACAATGTTCAATGCAAACGTTGTTAGTTAGTCATAAATATGCGAATTCGAACGTAGTACCTGTACTATTCACCACAAAGCGAAAACGTTGTAACTGCCGCAAGTATTGCCAATTTTGGGTCCTATTGAATTGTAATAAGGTGTGAAATTATGTATCGGATTAAGTCGTTCCTGTCATTATAAGTTATGGCACGGCTAATGTAGTTTACATATCGGCTATGATAGGGTAAAATAAAGTACCACAATGTGCGTAATTAGTTACATGCTACGTAAAGGTTTTAAGCAGATTATAGTTTAAATTGAATGCAGTTTTTGACATATTGCAATTCCTGGACGTATTTATCAAATTGTAAACCTTGGTTTTTAAATCTAGTTTTAACCGCTCTCAAAACATTTTTTCTCTTTGAAGTTTGACATATATGACAGCGCTCAAGACGATATTGTGACTTCAGATATGATTTAGAATACGGACAAGCTTATTTGATTATTACAAATTTTAATAGATCCAATATGACGGCTGGTGAACACGAAAATATATCGTGTTTTTCGACGGACAGAATTTTATTAACAGACGTAAACAGACCTTTCTCGCCCTACAATGCCAAATGATTACAATATCATGATTGCGTTGCCGGGAGCTTTAAAAATGTATAATTCTCTAATATATACATCGATGCATTCCCATTCAAAGGATAATCGAAGGAGTTAAACTTTTATTATACGCCAAGTCCGAAACTCCCGCTTGACCTAGACTTAGGAGTTTTAAAGTACATCCGAGTATTGCCGCTTGTGAATTTTATGGATGAACAAAAACTTATTCTTCTGACTTCGGTTAAGTATTGGATAGTTTTCCATGTCGTGTAAAATGTTAACAGCTTGCTCAATGAAGTATGCTGTTCTGGTGTCACTAAGTAGTATATTCGAGCAATGTTGGCTTATGTTTGAGCTTGCTACTCTTCTTGAGGTCGTGGGTTCGAATCTGTACCAATAATAATCTTTATGTGCACATTTAACACGTTCGATGAAGGAAAACACATAGAAACAAAAGTCTGTGGCCAATACCGATGCTTGTAATAGAATGATACCAGCTTCTTAAAATATCATGGTATAAGTAATAAAACACTATTTTGACCGGATTGAAGTTATGTATTATTATAAATTTACAACTATTTAACAGCGTGCGTGGTCACGGTAACCACGCACGCTGAAAACCACGGGAAACGTCGGATAAATTTAAAATTATGTTAAATAGTTGTAAATTTATAATAATACATAACTTCAATCCGGTCAAAATAGTGTTTTATTAAATGAATAAAAGTTATGTTAATCAAAGACAATACTATGGTATAAGTATTTAGTTTGGGCACTCAACGTACAGTGAACAGGATTCGTGTATAATAAGTTGTTTCAATTGAGTTAAACAAATACACTATCACTGCGAGTTGCGTCATACTTATTTATGCATAAGTGAGTGATTAAGTTACACAAATATGTAAAGTGAACGATACAATTTACTTCTATCTTAGACAAGGTATTCTAGAAAAGTTGAAGTCCAAAACTTATCCCAGCTAAGAAACTATTGATATGTTCTTTCTCATGCCATCTTCTGTAGTAACTCATACATGATATAATGTTTTGCAGATAGTTGCAAACATAAAGCATGACTGAAATAAGAAAGAAAAATATTAATTTTTCCTTTGCGAAAAGGGAGAAAGCGATCGCAACTTTTTCTTTATTCTTAGGCAAAGGTAATAAAATTTACAATTCCAAACGCTCAACAAAGTCATATTTGTCCACTCACTGATTGCGTGAAAGGTCAAAGTTTTAGGAGCTTTCCTTGTAAAATAAGCTTTCTTTCCAAGTGTCCCCGTATTCAGCAAGTCGTTTGGAAAACTTCGATAGCTTTCCGTCTCGTGAGAGCTTTTGCATCCTATACCTGAATTCGCGTATCGTATGGAGTGCCTAATAAATTATGTATGAATATGTAGTGTCTTATGTTAATGATAAGTAAGTAAAAGTGCAAGATATTGTATCATTTATTTATGATTAAGTATTGGTTAATACCGTAGTGCTGAATTACAATATTCAGTAGAAAGTGTAAGTTTAGTTTAAACCTGTAACGGAATCGCTATAAAACAAATTTAGTATACGTAAGGTGTTTGATTCCAGGCTGTTATTGCATCATAATAACTTAATACAGATAGTGGTTATATTATCTTTAGTTAAAGGTTTATAATAGGGCTGGAATTTTTTTTATTACATTTATTATCCATTAGTGATAAAGTGAATTAAATATTTTAAAAGGTTTAAGCTGGGGATAATTAAATTCATTTTAAAAAAGGTATACCGAAGGCTATTTGATAGGCATAGAAACATAACACAAATATGGCGAAAACATTATGGAAAAAACCTATTTCTTAATCTACTTATACATAAATCAATAAGATAGAGATGCATTCGAAACATTTAAGGTTGTCCAAATCTTAACCGAACTCGAAACCAATATAGCATAGCAATTTCTATAATCAATTGCTTCATCCTTGGCACTTGTTCAACTCAATTACGATATAAGCGTAAATTCAAATGTATTTCAGATCATTTCGTATTATCGAATAAAATTTTCATGTGTGTGCTTTTTTACCGCTATCGAATAAACCAATGGTTTTTTAGTTGCTAATGCTTGTATCTAATGATATATATGTATATGGTATCACTTAACATCAGATCAGTCGCCTGCTTACTTAGCTTAGTAATATATATATATAACTAGTCTGGCCATAAATACCTACTGTTACATAAAAACCTTTTTTTTCAAAAGTTGAATTAATTTGAATTTAGAACACGAATATTATTTTAAAAACTACTTTCGATTTTGCGCCATTTCACATATCTTTTCGTGTTCATTATCAAATTACAATATGGAATGGGGTATGTATATATATTTATATATATGTACGAGTATGGAATAAATATGTAGGTATAAATTTTAATAGTATTTCATTACTTCATTACAAAAAACTGCATTTTCATTTGTCACAGAACTTATGGATGGACTAGGTATATATTCTAACTTTTACTAAAATATTTCCTTATAAATTAATATAAATTTTCCTTTCGTTATAAATTCTGTGTTCAAGAAATTATAACGAAAGTCTAAATTCGGTTTGATTGAGATTGCCCATCAGCATCTTTAGTCCAACACACATTGACTCGCGACATGCGTCATGATATTACGTTCGTTTCTCCTATCACAATCAAACGCGTTTGTATTACATTTTCATCCCCCTTTCTTACCTATTTATTAGCTTAGGCAACAATTTGCAGTAAAGGTAAGTATAAAACTATTGATTTATGTCACGTAACACATCCATCTTGTCATTCGCATCGCCACCGCATGGATTTTCCATTCATCCGTTCTGCCAATACAAACAAACTCACAACGACAAGCTAATCTTTCCAGAACAATTATTTTCATTCAAATATTGTTTAAAACTCACACGATCAATCGTTTTTGTCCTTGATTTATATGACACCTGCGTCATGTAACCTAAAAGATTTTTTTTGAAGTTATACTTATTTAGGCGCGTTATGAAAAATTTATGAGAGGGAAATTTTACGATGCGCACGCACCGTGACACAAAATTATCAGTATGGGCGCCGTGCGTGCGCGAGCGAGATGGGAATAAGACAATCTACAAGTAAAAAGAAATAGAATATGAGTGACGTTAGCAGCAATGCCAAGAATTTTGAATGACCATAATGACATTAATTGTAGTACCTTTTAAACAAATAAAGGAGTTTTAATTATTTTTTCAAAGAAATTTAGCAATGCTTTTTCACAAAGACCTATTGTTACTTAGTTAAAAGGTTATGAAACATACCTAGTTATAAAATTGAATTAATAATATAATAAATAATAATTATAATTAATATTAATTAATAATGGAATAATATACTTAATATTAAATATTGTTAAATTATTAACGCTAAATTTTTATTATTAATTATTTATTATTTTAAAAAAATAAAGAAAGGCAAAGAAGTATAACTTCTTACGTGCGTACATAAGTACACGCACCATTTTTTTCGACAGGAATCAAACCGAGAACCCTTATAGGATGGTGACGTTAGTGCCGTATGTGTAGCTCTGTACATTATAAATAAAACTAGGTTATGGACTGAATACCTAGCCGTGTTTATGTTAGCGATTAAACTATACACTATATTACTGAATTTTGTTTATTTGTTATTTCACACAGCAATCTGCACTGTGTAAGTTCTCGGTAGTGCTGCTATGGAAAGTATCATAAATATCATCAGTGTACTTAAAAGGAAAAATCATAGTCTATGGTGATTTTATTATAGGTAGATAAGATTTAATTTTGTTTCACAGTGCATCACGCGTTTTGAAACTCAAAAAAATAAACGAATGAAATATTTGTAACTCAAAATATAAATGTTACTAGAGGTGAATATAAGCATAACAATAAAAAATATGTTTGAGTTTTTGTTTTAATTTTAAAATTATTAGACGGTACAACCGAGGTCACCGGATAATTTTATTTAGATAAGTAATTCTTGCGCCAAAAAAAATACTGCTTCATCTCCGATAGAGAAAAATATTTCTTGGCCTTAATTAAACATATCACATCCTTAAAGTAACATTCATTATTCATATAGCATAATAAATATTATAAAAACGATAAAAACATATTGACCAAACCTTTTCAATTTACCAGAAACAGTGGTCGTGAATATATTTGGGACGAATTCCATCATCTTTATGCGTTGAGTAATAAAAGTGGACCTATTCCGAGCGGTCTAATACGCTCGTAAAACTATACCCACAAATAAGTCAGCTATCGGCGAATTTAGGTGCGGCTTATTAACTGCTTTAGGAATCGACCAGCCTAGTTTTAGGGTAAATTTTACACAGATAGATATAGTTTAAAAAATGTAAAATAGAATTTTGGTCATAGTTATTTGAAGTCCGATCATATTCTACGTAAAGAAAGTCAGGGCCGTCCTATAAAATTAAATTTTAATTTTTTATTGGACAATTCACACCAATTGACCTAGTCCCATGCTAAGCTGGTGAAGCTTGTGTTATGGGTACAAGGCAACGGATATACATACATATTATAGATAGATAGACATATAAATACATATTTAAACACCCAAGACCTAAGCACAACACCAAATGCTTATCACATCGATGTTTGTCTCAGCCGGGGATCGAACCCGGGACACATGGATCCGCAGTCAGGGGTAATAACCACTAGACCAATGAGCCGTCAAAAAAATTAAATTTCGTTTCTAAAATATTTATTAGTATACGTATAAGTTAGATCACATTCTTTTCTTTTTTCTCCATTTAGCGGTATACTATATACATATAATCAAAGACTATACTGATTGTGCGTGATGGTGGATTCGAAATCACTTAAGGGTTTATAGCTAGACAGTACAGGGAAAGCATTTTTAGTAGATAAATATAATTTACAACCCTAATTTGCATTTCTGTGTTTCAAAGTGGATTAATTATGAGAATGCCTCGTTAAAAAGCTTCACAATACATGGGCGTGTCGGTTATAAATTCGAGCCGTCTGCGCGGCCTACCGAGTTTCATTTCCTGAAGTCAAGTAAAATGGTCTAACACCCCGTAACTTAAGAGCTTCCTAACATTTTCGAATCAACATTAGTATGTATGTAATAACAATTCGAATTTTTAGGCGTCGGGACGTGACGACCCCATCGCCCACTGGTGAAATAACCTGTGACAGAGGTTATTTCATCAGCGCAATCAGTCACCCCTTCCTAGTGGGAGTGCCATGCTGTTGCCTTCGGGCTTCAGCCAAATGGGCAGGCACGCCGGGGCAGTACCACTGTCTCTCAGAAAACCGGCGTGAAGTGATGAAAAGGTTCGCCTTCTTGTACTCGCGTTTCGTGGGTGAGAGATGGAGCCATCCCCCCACACAAGAAATATGAAGGTGCAGAAAAAACAGAATCTACCCAGGGGGTACCAAGGCTCGCGGTGGAGAATCCCCCTCTGGGCGTCCACCACCGGGACACTCAGCACCCGGTGGTGGAGACAGGCTGCCCTTCGTATTCTGGGGGGCAATTTGCGCTCTACAAAAATAGTAATCGTCCTCGGGGCAAACGGAGCAATTATACAAAGGCACCCCGTCCACACTCGCCGTGGACTTCACAAATGTTAGGGGCTTAATTCTAACATCAACGCTGTCCACTATCATCTAGAGACTGCGAAGCCGGCCTTGCTCTTTCTTACCGAGACTCAGATATCCTCCCCGGCTGATACTTCCCACCTATCCTACCCGGGGTACAAATTGGAACATTCATTTGTGCCGCGGGCTGGAGTTTGCGTGTACGTAGAGAGGATATCTGTTCTCGTCGCCTCGGGACGTTGAAGGAAGGGACCTATCTAACCTCTGGCTGGGTAGACTGGATGACATGGATTCTAGATGCTGTATAGGTCCCATAGCGGAAATACCGAAACGACCGACTCATTGAGCACATCAAATGGTACAGATTCCCTGCTCGAAAGGGTTCCTACGCTGAAATCGTGATATTGGGATTTTAACGCCCACCATGCCGATTGGCTGGTTGAAACCACCGATCAGGGGAAGATCCTTTCAGATTTGCTTTAGCCTACGACCTGACACAAATGGTCCTGCGATTACGCGAATACCAGATGTGGATGGTATAAACCCTCTGTTGGACCCTGCTGACTTCTCATCGGAGAACTATCAAGTCTGTTGACCGCCATTGGGTTCATCAGATCATTGTGGGTGGAGAGGACTAGGCAGGGTATGGGTTGTGCCGTATTTGGACTATAAGTCAGCAGATTGGGACGGGATGCGGTCTTCTTTGGTCCACTGGGGGCCATGGTTTGCGGAAGCTCAGATTCCGTCGCGCCTCTGTCGCGAAGGGTTGAGGGATGGAACTCTTATTCCATTTTTGGGGTGCCGATGGGGAAGTCTAGCCTGGTTTAAAGTCTGAAGGGGCTGGTGAAAGCGAGAATGCTTTAAGGATGGGGGAAGCGGCGAAATCTGTGATGCAATAAGCGAACTAAAAAAGCATATAACTCAGCCTCAGGTCCTTCAAACGGGAAATCACTAAGGCAAAGTCAGAGCACATGCCAGATTTGGGAGAGATGGCCCTACTCCATAGGGATGAGCTTTGGTCTTGCAAGTGTAAGGGAATTTGTAGGCCATTCCGCCACTGAAGGGAGGATGACTCTTGGAATGGAAGGAGAAGGCGAGGGCTGTCTGGTCACTCGATTTGGATGACGAGGGAGATAACGACCATTTCGCGGTGTGATTCTTCGAGCCGGAAATAATTGGCAACGTGTGTCCGAAAGCATATCTTCCTTGGACATTCATAAGTCGAGCGGGCCGGATGGATCCCCCAAGTGGGATGTGTCCGAGTGGCGGAAGGCCTTTTCCGGTAGTACGTGGAGTCCGAAGTGTGGAAGACGCTTTGATACATCCGATCTAAAAAAGGCGATCGCTGATCCGTCCAACTATCGCCCAATAGCTATAACCTTGTTCTCCAAAATAATGGAAACCATTATTAAAGAGTTTGAGGATTGAGGGCCACAGCTGATTAGCGATTAGAGGTTCGTGGGTGCTCGGTGGTGACCTCCTTGTATACCTTACACATAGATGGGAGAGGCAATGAGTAAGGGGAGGGTAGGGTAGTTTGGAATAGGAAAGCCTTCGATGGGTGTGGAAGAGATGTCTGAAGTTCAGCCTATGGGCTTCCCGAGAAATACGAATTGGATCTAGCTTTTGGCGATGGAGCATAGGTGTCATGGCATGTTCCTAAAACCCGTAAACGTGGGGTCCCAAAGGCTGTGCATCCCGCCATTCTTCGCATATCATGAAGGAACAAAATATGCTTGGGATGAAGTATGGGGAAAATGGCGGGAGGTATTTCTGGAGGTGAGAGTACGGAACAAATTGTGTTGAAGTTGAACCTACTTGTGGAGTCTAGATTGGGGCAGACAAAACCTAGTCCAATTTAACCCCAAGAAGACACAAGTTTGCGCGTTTTCCGCTAAAAAACACCCTTTGTCGCTACTCCTCTTTTCGAAAACACTCTTCTTAAAGCCACAGCCAGCATTGGAATACTTGGGTTGACATATCGAGGACGTTAGTTTCGCGGTCACTTGGAGGAAAGGCTAAATTAGCCTCCAAAAAGCTTGGTGTGCTCAGCAAGGCGAGACGGTACTCACTGGACGCATGCAACTATATAAAGCGCAAATTGGCCCCAATGGAGTACTCTCTACCTCTGGGGGGGGCTCCAGTACCAGCTCCTTACTTGACCGTATACAACGAGAGCGGTTCGATCGTTAGACCATCTTGAGCGGCTTGATTTTGGGTTGTAAGATGTGGGGTATGCATCTTTAGATTTACCATGGAGAGTGTTAGAGGAGTTGTTCGGATTAATACCTGAGTGAGTTTCATATGAGTGAGGCAGAATACGAAATTACCCGTATCACCTCGACGTCCGACGTTCCACAATGAGTCTCAAGAGTTTTTGGCGCACCCCACTATGTGGAAAGTGCATGAAGTATTCCCGAACCAATTATTAGGGTCCTTCAAGAAAAGAGGTACAATTTTTAAAAGGCGGCAAATGCGAGCCCTCTGGATTGAGAGTGTCATGGGGGGTATAAAAGGTGAGGTTTGCCCGTCTATAAAAAAAAAAAAAAAAAAAAAAATACATTAGTATGTAATGGTTCATGGAAACCGTTCATATTTTAACTTACCACATTCATGCATTAGAGCAATTCAATTTCCAAATATGCCGTCCAGTGTCCAGACTCCAGATCCCCTTTGACGATGATACCGAATAAAATTTTATCCGGAAAGCTATTCGCAGTTACCTTTAATAATGTTGCAGATGGCATCCTGGGCACTTTCCAACCTGCTCCATTGTTGTCCTACATAATGCCGTCCAATCTTTTTATTCCGCTTCTGATTTTGAATGCGAATGGTATTAATATATTTGGCAAATCTGTGCAGGCGATTCAAGGTCTTATTACCTGGGTGGTTGGGTGATAATTGCCTAAATAGCGTCGATAGAAACGGTGTAGGACGAGATACGATTGTGTTTTCAGAACTGTTTTATTTGTAAGCATTGAATTGACCCTTTCAAATGTAATTGCAAATTTGAATGATGACGCAATGATTGTACAGAATATAATTACTTAGGTTTTCTGTTTGAATTATAGACCATTCAAATAGATGAATGATGAACAAAGCTGGTTTTCATACATGAATGATACATTAAACATTAAGAAATTTGATAATTGATAATTGAAAATAAATATTTCAAGCTTCAAAGCCATTCACAAAGTAAATAAGCTTTATAAGGTTTGGTAGAAAATCGAAAAACTGAGGATCTTTTTTAATAAAATAAAAGTTAACAAGGCGAGGGTAGCGGTGGATGTATCAATCAGTTACAAAGGCCGACGCCTCAGGCGATATACGCTGTAGATAGCAAGCCACACCCGCTCACCGCGTCGTCTACAAGTTATACGCTTATAGAGATTTAACAAAAATATTTTATAATTGTAATAAAAAAAATATTTCATTACAAATTTTTGGTACTTATTATTTAAAAACCGCCTAAGAAAGTGAAAATAATATGAAATTAAAGGATTTTAGTACATCAAAATACGAGTAAGATAGTCTTTGCGCAGTCTTTACGTTTTGTTATGATTTAAATTGAACTTAATATACATGTATAAGCTATAATGCTAAATATATATACAGTCAAAATCTGTTATAACGACATCGAAGGGACTACTCATATTTGGTAGTAAAAACGGATAGTCGTAACAGCCGATAACATTGTTATTAAGAACCTAATACAATAGAATTCAGCCGGAACCTTTTGATGTTGGTCAATATAACCGGCCTGTTGTTGTAAACGATGTCGTCGTAAACGGTTTTGACTGTATATATATTTGTGGTAGTTAGAAAAAATCTATAGCAGACTATACTAAACCGCTTTTAACACTCAAACGTCAAATAATGAAATTTTTGTATTAAATTCGCGCTCATATAAAGAAAATTAAAATTTTTATGTGACAACTTTAATATCTACACTCTATTTTTAATTCGCTTCAATTTATCACTTATCCCACGCGTATATCTATAGCTTGCAGCCTTAATCAATACCTATTCTGTTATTTGCCGACATGACGTTTTTATTAAATAACGTCGACAAACTGGACACTACTACTCGTATGAGGGATTATGATGGATCGTATAATATTGAAATAATAAGACAAGCCAGCTGTCTAACACAGATTTAATTCGTGCTATATTACTGAAAACAATATGTATTAAAATCTCAAAAATTCAAAAGAAAATCATAAGAAATGCATTATTTATTTGGTTGGTTTTTAGACCAAAGCTCAATTGCAAAAATACATTAATTTATCTTACACAATTATTAAAGGGTGAATAGAAAAATCAAATAAATTATAAAAGTTTAGAATATGCAATATACATACACGAAAACAATTTATAGCCGTTTAGAAGTATTTTTTAAAGTTGTAACTTTTGTAAAAAAAAATTGTACATTATTTTTAGCTACAGTGTAGTGAATTTATGTTATAAAATACAGTTTTCTCAACCTTACGTATGCTACGTAAGAAAATTCGATAAAGTAAAAAAATGTGTAATATCGATCTTTCAGAAGAATATTACGAACATAAATTCTACTAAAATATATTACCTTGTTAATCTTTATTAATATTTTTCTACAAAAAATGGACATAGCAGAGTAATTTAATTTGATGCGTACCTGAAATATGTACCCATACTACCTCTTCCCACGATACCCATTAATAATAATACTCACGTAACACCACCCCACTTTATGACGACAAGCAATAATATTCATAAGACATTACCATAAGAATGGGGACATACCGATGCTACGACAACCTCGGTATTACTTGCTCTAGGCCTTCGCATTGTTTAAGGCGTTATTAAAAAATTATCATACAGTTCATTGCTTATTTAATTAATGTTCAAAGCTTCTCAATAACTGGCCTAACACTGCCGGAGTTGATTCTCGCTGTTTGACGCTAATTAAATATGTTTTTAGATAATATATTTAAAAATAATTGCGTAATAAAAATATCGATGTAATGTACACTTTAATATCAAATTAAAACTTTAGCTTTTTCTAATTCAAGCAATATTTTGATTCTGCCAATGTTTTAACAAAAAAAACGATTTTCAGACAATCAATAAAACGCTCGTTCACAGGTAACAAGACATGTTGACAGCTAAAGGTGGAAGATAAATGATGGTAGGTGTTTCCAGTGATAAAAAATTGGGAATCCCCGCGCATGGTGTAAACATGGCAATCACATTTCTGACATTTGTGTGCTTCCTCTAGTGTATTGGGGAAAAACAAACAGATCCAGCATCTTTTATGTTATTTTTGTTTGCTTTGGTCGTTCGAGTTAACTGTTTGTTGTTTTATTTTGTTTTTGTAGGCATCTGTCAAGATGCATTAAGCTTAATTGGATGATTTATTTTATACATTAAGTTAGAAATAGATAACAACCTCATAGACAGTAACCTCAAAATAAACGATTACATAAGGTTAATTTTACTAACGCATGATCTAGTATAACATACATAACAATTTAAGAAAAACTTATCTATCTTAACTGATAAATAGTAATAATATAAGATTCTACACGGTCACGGGAGGTCACAGTTGATCATGTAATACATGTTGTATTAACAAAAGACCACCATTCCAGATATCAGTTTAAAAAAAATTGAAGTTCTTTTGGCGCGTTAGGGATAAATTATGAGAGTAAATTTTTACGATGCGCGCGCACACCGTAGCAAAAAACCGACACCCTGAATAATAATAAATTATATTTAATTATAGTCATTATTTTAGGTTTTTGAAGTTATGCTTCTATTGGCGAGCTAGGGAAAAATTATGAGAGTATTTTTTTCTATTGTTAGTGTCGCTTTTTCTACAAACGTAGAATAAGGCGAAAGACAAAAATTCTGAAAAGATTTTTATCTTGTCACGCCAAAGAAGTACAACTTCTAACGCGTGTACATAAGTACACACACATGTTTTTTTAATGCTACATGCCTTTATATAAGAGCTTTCATAAATTATCTCAAGAAGTGAAAAAATCGATTTGTAATCCTATAATGTATACACACTTCACTAGTGCTTTTAACCAAGAAACACAAACGTATAAAAAGCAAATAGCTATACCAATCCTTTCAGCCCAAAATATCTTAAAGCGTTAACCCTAAATCACTGCTACACAATAATCGACCTTCGCACAGCAACAAGAACAACTATTTTGTAAAATTCTCAATAACTATTTATAGAAACAAATGCATGCGTTCGATTCTCCAACGAATGGATTATTTACGAGCGCCGGCATGGTCCGAAATAACCTCTAGTATTACACCAGTTGGAGTTATGAAAAAAATTGTTAAAATTTTATCATATCAAATAATTCTAAAACACAACCGAAGCTTTTTGTTTATTTCTTTGAATGGCAACATTTATGTGTGTATTAATGTATATACATTATATTATATTAATATATATAATAATAATATAATTATATTACTTTATAAAAATATTTCAACATCTAAACCTTACAATTTTAAACTTGATTCTGTTTAGTCTTGTTTTTATCTATGTGTTATGATTTAATATAATTCCTTTTTTATTTTAGAAGTATACTTTTGGGTAGGCATGAACAATTAATTCTAAGCATAATTACATAATAAATAATAAATACTTTAAAAATAGTAGACCTGATAGATAGATAAGTCGTAAATTTGCTTTTTATATCCTAAAATTTTAACAGCGTGTACTTTTAAGGCTAAATACTTATTATTCTGATTTCACACAAAACGCAATCCTCAAAACCGAGAACATATAATAGTGCTAACAAAAACGTTGCAATACAAATGTTCAGGTTTTGAGTTCAAAGTGATTTGTCACATGACGGTGACACGCGTCGCAGACAGACGCCCATACTTCATGCCTAATAGCTAATAGTTGCGAATTCATTTCTATATTTATAAGCGTTACCTTATAATAGCAAACATTCGTTAAATTCATGCAAATTCTAACGCATAATAATTGTGTAAACGTTAGAAAAATACGTTTTTATGTTATTTAATCTAATATATTTTGTGTGCATGTGTATAAAAGCTTGCATCAATATGTACGTATTTTAAAGTGAAATGAATGTTAAATAATGTATTACAAGCACTGTTACTACAGGGTCATGGTTGATAGCAATGCTAGGAAGTGAGGAGGCCTGGAGTGCAATTGTCCCCTTCTGTGAGCATGTAATGCTGCAGAAGGAGGCTGATGAGCGATTGAGGGAGAGGTCTGGGGTCGATCTCGAGTGGCCCGGAACCGCAGGTCGTGAATGAGCTCTCTATGTCGGATATAAGCCCGGGTCCCTTGGGTACAATTCCTGGCAAACGCCGAGGTTCCATCTTAAGGGCATGTGAACGGCTGAGGTGTTTTTAGTGGGTGGGGTCTGGCTACACCATTTGAATAGCAGACGAATTTGAGTTTGGACCCAGCCCCACAGACCCCGCGTCAACATCCATGGCGCGGGCCTGCGTAACCGCATTTTCACCTCATTTAACAAAAAAAAGGTCGTGGTTGATTGCAGATCATGAGGCATGCTGGCTTTGATATTCTAATGGACACCGACCCCTCGGGCCTGTCCGGCATCCATCCCATATAAGTATGAGAGTTATGCAATAGGAATTGTACTTGGTCTTGGCAGAAACTGCCGGGGAAATCAGTTAAAAACTTTATTGTTATGGCTTCTGATATCATTATCAATCATTAATCATCATAATTATATGAACGGTCATATGATAACTAAAAGTACCCCAAGTATATGAAGATGTTTTAGTCAATTTGTTGGCATTCTCTCATCCCTTTGATCGCCCATCTATTACAGAATCCACTATATCCAATATGATCGAAACTCAATTAGATCGAGTATGTATAGCATTCGAATATCTGTTTCTAAAATCGTTTCAATCAATCAGGTCAGCAATCGAGAGGTTTGAGACGTCTGTTTGAGTTATTTGTAGGCTTGTCTTACGCCATCGCCGGAGTAAGGTATATACTAATTTTAATTCTTTCAAAAATCTAACCATAGTTTTTGACATTCAGGCTACTTATCACTATATCTATATTCTAAATCTTGCGCCCCAATCCTTAACTCCCTGGAAACCAACGCTTTTTTCTCAATTACAGACACGGACTAATCACCTACCTCCGCCTACCGCCATGCAATAGAAGTATGGTTTGGAAGTATCAATATACTTATCAACTGTCAAAAAAATGTATGTCCGTACAAACATCATTATAATAGTTAATTATGGAATAATACAATCATCATTCAATTACATGAAAAAGAAATTTTGTTATTTCATTATACGTTTTGACAACATTTAAGATAAAATATTTTGGTATTTCTGAAACCCTGCCACATATTATAACATATAAATAGTTATTACCTTTGTCAAGAGAATGGCTAAATTTTCTTGAGACTATTTAATTTAGAATTTCAAGTGTGAACTATGTTAAATCGTTTTCTGTGGCGATATTGATCTTAAGGAGAATACCAACTAACGCGTAAATTAAAGCTTTATTTCAACCACAATAACTTGGTCGGTGCATCATTTAGTTGCTAATTATGCTCTACAGAATAAACATTGGCAAAAATACCAATTTGCAGTTTTTTTTTAAATTGTGTTTAAATATTCATTATTATTGGCGCCAATATTCAGTCAGCATTGACCATAGATGAGATTCTAAAGTCTGAAACGCTATTGGAAATTCAAATAAGGAACGTGCAATAATAGAGCTTATATATTTTATATTACGTGTCTATTGTTGTTAATCGTTCCGTGTATATTCCATACACAGGTAAAAACATCAATATCACTTAATTAGTGTTACTGTCAAGTAAACTGACGATAAACATAATTCCATACAGAATAATTAAACAAACATCAATATTTATATTTCATTAATACACGGCGGGCAAATTTAAAGATTTTAATTTATATTGATAACATTTGTTTGATATCTGGCGTGGCATTTTAAATTTTAATATATTTTGTATAAATTTAGAATACTAATAAATACTAGTTTAAAAAAACTAGAACACACGCTTTATATAGAGAACTAAACTAAAAAACAGAAAATAATTTTTTTAAATAAATATAACCCGGCTTTTTTTCTTATTAAAACAATTTTCTTATTCAAACTATGTATTAATAACTTATATTTATTAAAATTTATTTTCTGTTTTTTAGTTTAGTTCTCTATATAAAGCGTGTGTTCTAGTTTTTTTAAAACTATTATTTATTTTTTAGTTAATTTTTTTTTCGGATTATTGCATTTTCATCGATCTTTGACATGTGCGCAAAGTTTGAATTAAATCTGTCCGTTAAAAGTGGGTCAAAATCGAGTCCGAAGGAGTCGGTTACATATATACATACATACATACATACATACAGGTGAAGCTAATATAAGCGTGTTAAAAAACGGCCCGTCATTTTTTTTGCATTTTAGAATTGTTGCAATAAATAATCATCTACACGTGAATGTGTGTCACCTGTCGAAATTAAAACTTACAATATAACAAGTAACAATAGAAATAAGTAGTATTAATTATAACTTACCATAAACTAAGACCCAAATCATCACCTAAAACTATGACCTTTATCACGCCAGAGTTTAACTTCAATGTTCTTTTTTTAAACTACTAACTTTAGTCTAATTCCATTTTGTTTTATGATATGTCTGGTTTGTCAACGGTATTCTTGGCAATGTATGAAGCGGAGAGTTATTTAAAACATTTACTACGACGTGTCGTGTCTTCATTGATAATATAATATAATTATAAATCACTCCTAATGGTTATTGCTAGCTAAACTCTTGTTAGACAATATAGTGAAATATTGGAGCTTTTACTGATTAATTTTGTTTAGATTAACTTTATCGCACTTCTGGCAAAGGAACAATATTAGTCATTTTCAATGTATTATCATTTTACATATTTTGAAATAGCTGGGATTGGTACGCGTAGAAACAAGAAAGTGTAGTTTAAAAGATCTATTCCTACATAATACTTTTTACATTATACATAATACTTTTTTTAAATGTTATTATTTTTAAAACGATTGTGTAATATTAGTAAAACCAAAGTCTATTCCATCCATAGACACTCCTATACATCTTTAGTAAAACTATACTTTGTATAAAGCACCAATTTAAATTCTTAGGGTCCTACAGTATATTAATTTGATTCGTATTTGAATATAAAAAAATAAATAATAAATAAATACAATAAAACAGTATATTAATTTGATTCGTATTTGAATATGGTCGTGTCTCTTTAAAAACGTATACATATTTTAGCCCAATATCCAAAGTAAATTTCTGTCTGTATTTTTTTCACAAAGGACATTTGACTCGACTTTTAATTACCAGAAAGGTTACTTTTGGTTACCGGAAAGTGTCTTTCAGAGAACCTGGAATCTCAGATGTAACGACTAAAAATCATATGTAAAGCATGTCCGAGTGTACTTTAAAATATGTACATTTAAATTTGTACTAGTTTGCCAGAAACATTAAAAATAATAATAGCGTGTGAACTATATAGTAAAACCCTTTTAACAATACTTTAGGTCGAAACTCTAATATTAGAATGATGCCGTGATTCAAACTTTATATGAAAATATGATTGTAATTTAATTATTTTGATATAGAATAATAAAAAGATTACATGCAAGGTTTTGCATCGATCCTTTAAAATTATGAATTCTACGCTTACAACAACAACAAAACAATCATTGCTTGCTGTTATTATACATAGTATATTTGGCCGCAGATGCAGTCAAGTTCCGGCATTAGGCCGGACATGACATGACTTCAAGATGGAAGGTGGACAAAACGTGTTACATCATGTGATCAAAAGGTAAACGGCACAAAGGACGCCTCCAATTGCGATGGCAGGAAGACCTTCCTTAAACTGCTAGCCTATACTAGCTACAGGTGGCTTGTGTAAGGGAAAATGGCATTCATTGGAGGAGGCCTATACATGGTAAGCTTCATATAGCTTATATGTAGTAACAAAATTTTTGTGTTATTGTCAAATGATATTAGTTAATAACTATTGTTTATCTTAGTAGGAAATTAAAACCTTTTTTATTTTATTTATTCATGTGAGTAAGTCTATTATAGAATAATTTGTGTTAAATTTAGGGTTCAGGGAATACGGTATACAATATTGCATTTTTAAAGCTGGTCAATTAACTTTTTATCGATACCATTAAATTTATGTCACCTCGAGAGAAACGGGACCATTATCAAAATTTCATATTTTAATTTTCATAAGTTGCACGTTATCCGTATTAGGTTGTAAATTTAATTACAATGCGCTAATCTTTTAGTACACTCTTTCTGTTACTTTGACGGACATATAAGTTGTATGTACAAGAAAAGTCCATAGTATGAGATTTCTGTATATGTTTCGTGATTTTTGTTTTTCTATTAGGCAAATAGTACGCCTTCTAGTCTAGTCTAGAGTGTTTACCTTCACCGTACGAGCGAGTCAGTTGTGTAGTGTGGACACACGTGCCGCACTTAGACGCCCATTTGGTCCATTGTGCGTTAATTCCTGGCTAATTAAGCCAGCCAAGCTCCTTCCGGAAGCTTAGAAGTTTCCTCGGCACTTCGCTGGCTTCTCGGAACGATCTCATACGATTACTGTTCGATGCCCACATAGAAACTCTAGAGAACTTAAGAATTACGTACAATTACTTGCATAACAGCTACACAATAGCTGTAAGACTGAAATCTGCAGAAGGTAAAACCTTCAATATGGCGGTCTTGTTCGCCGATCTATTCAGCTCTCAATCGTATTGTCACATATGTGGGTTACCTACTTGCACTTACAGTATTTTTGTATTGCATTCCCGTTTAGCCCAGTTTAGGATTTTACGTAACTTTTCTATAACAACTAGATGAGTTTAATGTTATTTTTAAATGGATTGCCTTATGTTTTAATGCAAATATACATTTTTGTTTATGTAAATTTGATTCAGGGAAGAGATCGTTTTTCTATAACTATATAGGTCAAGTTTAAATCATAATAATGTAGTATACTATGTTAAAATTAAAAAAAAATGTTGCTAAGCGTATATTTTTAACTGGAAGACAGCTGAAACAATTTGAAAATAATTGGTAAACAAAGGAAAAATTTAGTTTTATTTGGTACTTAGGTTTTTATTCCGGTAAAGCGAATAGTCCCAGTAGGCAGCATAGTAAAGTGTTCTATATCTTGTTCTACTCCAGTAGCTACTAGAAAGCTAGGTTAAATAAAATATATTAAGGTGAAACGAAGTGCGGGGGCAGCTACTAATTAATATAATTCAGAATTTCAACGTTTTATGTTTTTTTTTAATTCATAATAATCTATCACTACATAGCTTGTTTAAAAGAAGCATCATTAGTTTAATCACTAGAATTAGAATTAAAACTAAAATAATTTATCTTTTTCGTCAAATTTAATTTAGCCCAATGACCCGTTTGAAATGTATTTATAAAATATTACACAACGGTCAAAATAATTAACATTCTACTATTCATATGTTGTACATACATTCAGCTTGCGGTTCGTTGTTTCCCACTTTCCAACACAAATTAATATAGGGTGGCCATAAATTAAGATTACAATTTAAAAAATAATAATTTAAAAATGCTTATTATTTTATTTAAGGCTTATTTTTAAATCGCCTTCAGATGAGTTTGATATAACAATTACCAACATTAAGTCACTCTATTGTAATGTTCAATGAAATTTAAACAAGAAACATCCACTTATGTATTATTTATTAAGTAACTTGTAGTTTGAAACTGCCTATATATACACTTTATAAATACAATAGCGGCGAAACGGGCAGCCTGTACACAACTAAGCGACCTTTTCCTAACAAAAGTAAATAGTAATTAAAACTAATTCCTATATTCGAAAATTATTTTGTAATTTAAATTATAAACATTAATGAAACTGAAAAAAATATTCATGTTTATATTGACTACTAATAACTTAGCACTGTGAAACTATTAATATAGAGAGCACAAACAATACATATCTATCAAAGAAATCCTTGCCAAGCTTTATATATTCCATATGCTCAAAGTTCTAGTAGCAAACGTTCACTGGCCAATTGGCGCATGACAGTTCAAGCTCTATCAAGACACCTCACCATATTTACGAAAATGTTGGTCACCCAACGGTGGCTGTATAATCATTGTAAAGGCCTCTCGAAGGCCTGTCTAATTAGTACCACAATTAGAAGCTCCCGATCAATAACAATTAGAGGCATGACTCATAGATATGTAATGAGAATTGCATACGTGCTCCAATTATATTATATATTCCAACGCTTCTTGAAGATATCAACGAGGACCTTTCATTAGTATAGAACAAATTACCTTTAAGTTAGGGTATAATTAAAATATCAACGGATTTTACAGTGGCCAAAAGTAATCGTATACAAAAATTTAAAAATGTATAAGGTTTTTAAAGACTTGCTTTTATGTTTTTATTTATAAAATATTTATTAGCTTGTGTATAGCATTAATTTATTGTAATTCAACCTGATTAAGCGGACTTTATAATGCAACTATTTTATTTTTAATTTATTTCTTATGAAATAAATTTATACGTCTATAATTAAAAAATGATGATACAGTTGATTTTATACCAAATTCCGATAAAATGAATAATATAATTAATATTATGCTGAAGTATTTACTTTGCTTTAACTGGAGTAATTGATAATTATATAACAATCAATTATGCATTATGCGCAATATTGGCTTGTTAACTTCTACAAAGGACTTTGTATTCGAAGGTCCTTGATTCTATTATCAGCTAAACACTACTCGTTTCAGGTTTCAGATGGCTGATTAACAGATTACTTTAAAATGCAACTTTGAGACTTACGTAAAAATGAGTTTGTTATTGCGTTGCGGGATTTCAAACGATATTGTAAATAAATCATTTATTTTAAAAAATCTTTATTTTTTTATTATTTTATATAAAATTTATAAAACTTATGTTTGTCTCCATTTAAATTATTTAAATAAAACGTCTTAATTTTTACGTAAAACAAAATAAACAGAGTCAAACTCAGATTAGATTATGAAGGCGAAATATCTATGTGAAAATCTAACACTTACCAATTCATCATAGTAGTTTGCTAATTGGGAATAGATCAACGAATCGTAATCCATCTTGTTTTTCGATAAACACTATTTTTGAACACTGCGTGAGGTCACTTGGGTATTTGAAACACTTGAACACTTAGCTTTTACACTTTTACGAAAACGATGTGACAGTTCCAATTTTACACAATTCGTGCGCTATGCGCGGCTTTCTGGTTTTTCCGATTTTCGGATGTTTCCCAGGAATTATCGATAAATTTCACGTTCGTCGAAGTAAAACGCATTGGCCGAGTAACGTCTGACGTACACTACCGTCTGTAAAGCTAAAATAAGACGAAATTTTAAACACAAATCTTTAGTACGCGGTGAATCTATATAGAGATGTTATTATCGCACGTGCTATAGTGGGAATGAACTGGAGTGTTTACGGAATGCTATGAATCAGTTATATATTAAAGTTTATTAGAATTTCAATATTTAATTTCTTTTACTTGATACTTGTAGAGGATTGAAAGATAACATTTATCATTGGTATTAAGTTTTAATGTATACTTAATTCGAATTTTTCGTTTTTTCGTCGAATAATATGAATAACAGTATTGAAGTTATAGAGAAGTTTGTACTTAGACAATATTTAATACAATTATTAAAACAAAATATATTATTTAAAATAATTGAAAGTGAAAATGAGTTATTCAAATGTATATTTTAATTATTTGTATACGTTTATAACTTTTAATTGGTTGTCTTAATAACTACTTTCAGTAGTTTCAGTATTCAATTATAATTAGCCGTTGTATCAACTCTATTTATATTTTACACCCGCACTAGAGGAAGCGAGTTATAGCGTATGTTCGACTGTGAGTTACTCCAAACATTTTATGTTAGTTTGTTTTATAATTTCTGGAAAACTTCTCTTATTAACATTGTAGAGAACATTGAACTGTATTTTTGAGAATTATTGTATTTCAAACAATTCTATATTTTACGCTGAAACAGTCTCAAGGTGATATTAATCTATCGTTATATAGAAAGCAAGTCAAGAACTGACTAAAACTCCTTGTGTTAGCATCATTCATAGAAATCGAACCAAGGTTATTCTGGATAGAATAATGACACTCTGTGGCTTAGTGCTTATCACAAATCGTGTATTCAAAATCTAATTAATAACGTCACAACGTTTTTTTAGTCTAGTAGAAGTAGACCTTGTCACATTTCTAAAAATTAGCAATCAAACAAGCGTTCAGTCCCGTAAGAGAAAAATGACACATAATCTAAGTTTTATTGTGGGTGGTCCTATGATGTTAAACTAAAAAAATATTTAAATAAATCCAAGAGCTTTATTTGGTTCATTCTGAAGTAAAAGTAAATATATTTAGACGAAATGTCTAACACGTGTCTCAAAATGTACATCTGTAAAAATAACTCTAGTAATACTCTTAATTCCGCTGTTAAAATATTTTTGATCAAACTAAATTAACTTTCAAGAGAGTCCTAATCTTCTGTCTTATTACGAACTTTTGAAAAGTAAAATCACGTTGAAGAGTACATTAGTCTTAATTTTAGGGCTGTCACAAAGTTTCATCTGATGCGGCGCCGGTTGACACGAACAATTTGTGAGTATTTTAAAGAAGAATGTTTTGAATATTTTCCAGGAAATAACTGTTTGATATTTTTCCTCGTGCAAGATGAAAAAAGCGTCTTATCCATAACTAATTTTAGACTTTAAATAGAATAGACAAGAGGTTTGACTTGGCGGAGATGTCTTTATATATAATAGTTACATAAGGATTTCTCGATTTCTTTCTATTTTTGTTATCAAACTCTTTGCCATACCCTTTTACAGAACCGTTTAAGGTTTTATCCCTGCTATTCCCAGGGTGTGTAAGTTAGGTAAAAAATTTTCCTATGAAATTGATTCTCTTACTCAGTTTCCTTGAGCTACGAGCTCGTACCTTTTCCGAAATTTTGCAATAACTTATCATTTATATCTTTATATATATAATTCTTCTGTGAGTGTGTATGTCACTGAACTTCTCTCAAACGACTGGACCGATTTTGATGAAATTTTTTGTGTGTTAAGGTGATGGGAAGATTTAGATTCACAAATAGCCCGGCAGATGGCACTGCAGTCGGTACTTTCATACTTTGCTTAATATCCTAATCGCTTTAAATATCATGCAGGACAACGTCTGTGGGGTCCACTAGTAATATATAAAAATAAAGAGAGATATTATCTCTCGCTATTTAGATCACATATTTATATTTTGTCAGGATTCTATTAGTAAAAGTTATTAAGTATAAAGTATAGTGTGATTGCCTGATTGTAAGTAAACAAGGCTTAATTGTTATTTTTGTGTCAAAATCATCAATAAATCATGATCAAATCATTTATTTCAAGTAGGCCTATTAAAAAGGCACATTTGAAAGTCAAAATTACTAGTTTTTTTTTTAATGACTCTAATTGCCCCTTCCAAAAGGTAGTTTTATTTGGAGAAGGATTGAGATGAAACTCTCTACTTTCTCTTTGTGTTCCTAGATGTAAGCTTTTATTGTAATGCCCATCGGCAAGCCTTTTAAAATAATTAAATAAAAATGTGAACGCAATTTACAGAGCATATAATTTTATTTTATATACAATATATATGTCTAAGATCTTAAACAAATGCATATTGTGTGTAAATGTGACATTAAAAACTTTACACATATACATAAACATAAATTATATTAGAACATAAAAATTATATACAAGCAAGGGTAATATAGGCAAAACGGCAAAATATCAAAATTACATATTGCAATTCGCGTTTTTATCCGTTAAAGAAGTTGTGTCACGTTTGTAAGAAAATTTATTGATATCTTATTAAATACATTACATATATTACATATATTACATACATTACATACATTTGTTATATTCTATATTTAATTGCTAAGCAACTGTATTATATTTACCCAATATAAAATACAAAAGAAAAAATCCAAGACATTTTTATTGCATTCTCTAAATATATTTCTATTCAATAAAATATTCAATTACACTGCAGACGGCTGCAAATAAAACGGGCGGCGAATAAAGACATCTGAAGAAATCCTATTATACGAAACAAAGTACGGCGCTACAAGCACTTGTCCCATTCGCTATGTGCGACACGTCATGTGCATTTGATAAATGCGATATAACATTTTATAAATAAATTTATTTAGATTTTTCTCTGGCTCGTGCTACGCTCATAAAATTGTATGAAGTATCGTAACCACCAAATTATTTCTCTTCGTTCGTTTCAGTGAATTCTTTTGTGCCTTCTTGTTTCATACACGTTATTATTGGGTCTAGTAGCCAGACGCATGACTCGCGAGCGTTAATTTCGAATTTAATAGTTTCGCTACCCAACTTTAAAATTGTATGATGAAACAAAGCTTCTAACGGTTAGAAAAGTTAATATGGTGACTTTTGTGGAAATAAACACCGACAACACCACATCATACACAACGCAAACCCATATAAGTTACCCATAAAACGCACTTTCATCGCCCAACGCTTTTTCTCCTTCAGACGCCCTTTCATCTTAACCACTTTCTCAAAAACTAAATTATCACTATCCATTTAAAACTTTACAATCTTCATAATGAACAATGAACATCTCCTAAAGCTGTCCTGTACTGAACGGAAAGTATTCTTCTTGTGCAAACAGTAGTTAAATTATATAATTTATTGCGACAAGTACCTAAAAACATGAATATGAAAACAAATAGAAGTCATGACAGGAAAGGGAATCCTAGCGTGGGGGCTAGTCCACTTTCTATTTCAACCATAAATCCTTTTTTATTACCTGTAATACAGTTTTTATTCTTTTTCTTTCTTGGTGAACTTGGCGATTTAAAAGAGTGGCGAAGAGTTTATTGCCAGTTCGTCTCATCCGTTCTACGCCCCTGATTTGAGAACTGGCAGTAAATGTAAAATAAGACGCATTTAATATGTAGGTATTTCTTTTTTGACGTTCATAAGTGTACACTGTGTTACCTAAATGATTTTGATTTGATGTTGACGATTTTTATTGCCTAAATTATACATAACTAGCAAATCACAATGCCATGTTTACAAACAACCTTAACTTTAAAATAATAATACGAACTTGGCGATTAAAAAAAGTGGCGCAGAGTTTATAGCCAGTTCTTCTCATCTGTTCTACGCCCCTGATTTGAGAACTGGCAGTAAATGTAAAATAAGACGCATTTAATATGTAGGTATTTCTATTTTGACGTTCATAAGTGTACACTGTGTTATTTTATACCTAAATGATTTTGATTAGATGTTGACGATTTTTATTGTCTAAATTATACATAACTAGCAAATCACAATCCCATTTTTACAAATTACCTTAACTTTAAAATAATACGAGTAATAACATCATTAATTGATTATTTATTGAATCAAAATAAAAAGCTATTGTGGAGAGGGTTATTACGAATGAAAGTCTCTATTACCGAGTCAGATAAAACGCTTCGTTATCTCCATACGCGTTACACGAACCGAGACACAGCTAGTTAGTTATAAAATGAGCTAAGCTCAGCCACATAGCTACGATTTATAGCAATACCATTGTGGCTTGTAATGCACGCATCGCACGGGGGTGGCATTGAGTTGCAATTAACGAGAAAATATTTTTTTATTAAACTGTTGTTTTATTCACCACTGGTTTAAATATTTTACGCCCGAAATTTATTTTACTATATTATGTAAACACAACATTACAGAATATTTATTACGTTTCGCTCAGTTACGTTTCGGCTTATGATACTGGATCACTGTTCCCATGTTCTTAAGTCAAGTGACATGAAGAGCGTTTTTTTTATTTTATAGGTCTTCTATGCGCGTGTGCGATTTTTATGATTTTTATTATGAACGAGAATGGTTTAGATGTTTTACTTGCATTTAAGACGTGTATACAGGACAACAGTCTGCCGGGTCTGCTAGTGTTTAATATGACTTTAATTATTATTATTAAAGTTATCATAGTCTTTATGTATCTAAGTAAAATACGAGATTGTTTACCAGTTAAATTCTAAAATTTATCTTAACTTTGTGACAAGGTCTCCACACCGTTTTCTGTTCCCATGCACGCACGACCTGTTGCGATGGTGTACTGGATCCTTTCCAGTGTTTAAGTGAATTATACTCAAATAAAATTTAGTTATCATGTATGTTTTTCAATGTTCTACTCGCTCTTGCCAAATTCACTTAAGTGGAAAACACGGGTTGCAAGTTTGAATATTATTCCGAAAAATAATGTTAGCAAAACAAAAATGTATAAACTGCAAACAGGAATTATACTTTTTAGAAATTTCTTAAATAATTCGATCATTTCTTGCTTTTATATGAACTAAAGATTTTTTCAAAGACATATAAGTTTACAATCTCGCGAGATAGCTTACAATCTAACGGTTTTTACAATTTTACGTTGACAAATAAATGGATTATACTTACAATAACACTGTAGATTTAAGGTAGAATCATAAAGGCTGTAAAAAAAATACCATTCTGTTTTAAGATTGAAGAATTATCAAAGTGAAAAATCAACGAACTCGACGACATATTAAATACTTTCGAACATAATTGTGTAACTGCGGTGCTTCTTAGCCTTTTTTATTTGTCGACATATGATTAGGTCAGTATCAGTCAATACCTAATTGATCCATTAAACACCATGCTAGGGTTTATTACTCCAAATAGCCAATAATAAAGTTGAATATTCCAAGTTACACATAATATTTTAAAGATTAAAAATAACGCTTAAAATCCAAAATGAAAGCAATTTACGAGAAAAGAATTTCAACACGTGCAATGTTGGCTCCAGCTTAATCCGGGGCTTAAGCGAAATTACAACACTGGGTTGATAGCTTGGGTTTGCCTGCAATTACGGCAACTCTTCATTTTTGGAAATATCTATATATTGTACATGCAATTTAAATATATTTTAAGTTATGATTATTTACAATTTAGATCAAGATAAATACCATTAAAATCGAAAATTTTTATTAATTGATTATTATTATTTTAGTTCTAAATATATAGATATTTATCTGCTTCGTCAGAAAAACGGCGTTTTTTTAATTTTTTATGCAAAATGGGTACCGAACCTAGTATACCCTAGTAACACAGGTTGTGTTCACATCTTAAACTATAAATTGCTGTAGTAATTCTCCCGACTTATTAAAAACAGAATTCACGATCGGTACAGAGAATTTTAATTAAATTTTTCTCTACCGTAATCTTTTCTTTAAGTCCATAACCTGAGCACACTGAATATAAATTGTGTCATTTCGCAAAACCCTAATGGAAAAGCCGATTAAATAATTCAGCTGAAAGAAACTTTGAGCCTATAACCGCATACATACGTAATAAGGTTTCCATTGGTCTGAACTTCGCATATGAATGAAAAAAGACGCTACACGTTGATAACATTGTTTGGCAAAGATCCATGGGCAGCCTATATCCTATCATCAGATGGCAACCCTTTTTTTGATTAATTATAAATCGCGCACCAATATGTGGAATCAGGTGCCCACTGAATTATTTCTGAACCAATGCGACTTAGGGTCCTTCAAGAAAAGGGCGTCTTAAAAGGCCAGCAACGCACTTGCGAGCCTTCTAGCAGTGTGTTCATGGGCAAAGGCATCATTAGGTGGGTCCTGTTCTTTAAACAAACATATGTCTTAGTCTCTCAATTGTTCTTGATAAATTACAATCAGATATTAATTTTAGAGGATTTCGAAAACAGAATTATTTAAATATACTGCTACAAAGACAAGAAAGACAAATGTAGAATATCATCATGAGCACACAATAGGTGGAATTTTTTAATCGATATTTTGTTTTAAAAATAAAGCGCATCGTAAATCGTCTATTCGTATAAGTATTAACATAAGGGTAAAGTTTACCTGCCGAATTTAGCATTCACAACCCTTCCGAGGCCGTCATGTTGATGTATGGTAATGTTAAAACGTGAGTGGGGGTCGAATTAGCCCCAGCTGATCCTTCAAGCTATTTATAAGGGTCGTTTTTATAAAACCTTTCTACAATATTTGATTGTTAACGCAAATGATGTCTTAAATAAATCTTTGTTATTTAAATTAGCGTATTAACTTATTCTTTGTAGTCAAAAACTAAATAAAATATTAATTTAGGTTACTTTTGTAAATTTATTTAAAAAGAAAATATTCAGATTTACACTTACTGTCAGTCAAATCAAGGTTGTAGGATAGACGAAAAATCAAATTATAGACAAAAGAACGAAAGACTTTCTTTTAGCGAAAAACGGATTCCTTTTGGAGAGTCAGTAACTTGTAATTTTAGCGTTTAATGCATTTTTTTGACGAGAATTAACAAAGAATTTTTTTAATCTTCATTCTTAACGCGATAAATATACCGGAAGATGTTTCGAAACTATTACAACATTTTATTAAAATAATTCTGTTTTGAAAAGTCGTAGTCAACAGCCACAAAAGTATGAAAATTTATATTAAATATGTATACGAAATAGTTACAATGATATTGTCATTATCTGGGCATCGTTTTATGTAAAATAAAATTAGCCCCACACGCACGAAGAATATAAAGTAGTGGATAATTTTATACCGACATTAAATTTTGTTAGGCGCAATCGCTTTATTCGCGCCGGCATGTACCCTAGCAGAATTTGGTACAAAAATGCTAATTTAATTTTGAGGGTTCTTATAAACTTAAGTATTGCATGTTTTATCAATCAACAATTGAAAAACCGCAATAACACTTAAGTGACGATATACTTTTATATTAACTTTAATAATAATAATGAAGTTTATTTGCCTGTTTACAATATAGCACTTCACAGGTTTACCTGCGCAGGTATTGCCCTTCTTTGTGCCTTCCACCGCGGATAGAAAATATACAAAGAGACTTTTGACTATATACTATGACTAAATTAAAGCAACAAACAAAATAAAACATGCAAATAAGTTTAAATTTTGGTCTAAAGGTAGGGGTAATGTGCAAGGGTGTGTAAACTAATTTAAAAAAAAATTAAAATTAAAGTCTACCACACATGGATATGGATAACAAAATTTCTGTTGCATCGTTATCAAGGCGTTTTAGAAACTTAGAAACAGCTATTTTTTTTATTTAAACTGAAAATATTTTAGAATGATTATAGTTCTTAAAATGTATGTATGTATCCCAATTCTACGTAAACTAGCGGGTATCAAGCGTATATTTTTAAGTATGGATCTTAGATTAATACGGTAAGTAAAACAATTCAAGAATTGAAACGTGGAAGAATCGTCAGCGTTTCATTATTTTGTTAGACAACCCCAAACCATTATTCGGGACTTTATGCGTAAGATACAGGCTCGAATCTGAGAAAAAACTCATAATATCAGTAGGATTAAAAATGCAACGAAACAAATGAACATTAACAACGAAAATAAAGTGATCTTAATAAATTCCCATAAGCTCGCGACCGTAAATTAACCAGGTGCAGCAAACAATTGGTCCGCAAAAATGATAAATACGTAACGCAGGTGCAACGGCACTGTTTGCTCGGTAATCGAGCGTTTTATTTATCGACGAATGTATTTATTTTTTAAACGACGTTTTATATGAACGATTGTTGTTTGCCTTTTATAGTTTCAGTGTTATTGTGTAGGTAATCGAATTTAATATATGTTTTCATTCAAAATTAATTTTCAGGATATTTTTATCCATTATAACCTTTTTATCCTATAACCATTATACCTTCATAATTAGCTAAGCTAAGGAATTAATTTGATGTATAAGCTTAAAAAATAAATATTTCCTTGCAATACAGCAAGAAACTACAGCGGAGTTATTAAACAAAATATTGTACCATGAAGATACCATTTATTTTTATAAATGTAGCTTAAGTTAATACTTTTTTGTTATATAATAATAAATATTATATTATAAACTTACCCCTGGTAGCGTTCTTTTTTCATGGAGGGCTGATTGTGCGCTCGAAGCACTTTCCGGGTTGAAATATGTAAGGAAAGCGCACCCTGTTGACAAAATATGACGAAATTAAAACCACATTAATGAATTAAATATATATAACTTCTAATATTATTTATATACATATTTAATAATATACAAATAATCTGACAAAAAATCAATTAATTAATTTGACAGATCGCGTACTTCACGTCCGTCTTGGAAGACAAAACACACGCATTATTAGTGTTAATTGGCAAAGGCAATATTATTTTGCATAAAAGGTTTTTAGACGAAATAGTTGCAGTTTGCAGTTAGTGTATATGATTCTCAACACTAAGGCCGTGCGTTCAAATGCCTTTTGCACGTATTTTCCTTTCTGTATGGGCAAGTGATACTAAATTGTGTGGTGAAATAACATAGCGAAGAAATCGGCTTCGATTAAAATCGAGTCTTAGCGCTCAGTATTCCTCATTAATGTCATAAATCTATTCAATTTTGATACATAAAAGTCTTACTTCACCCTAAGTCTTTGAATCTGAAACAAACCCCCAAGTAATAACACTTAGTTTGGTCTTCGTAGCGTAAAAATTATATCGATTTTAGACTACGTTTCTAACAAGTGCAAGTCACGTTAAAAAGTTTAGTGCAACTCGCATTCAAGTCATGTTCGATGAAATATTGCACCAAAGACCGGAAACACACACGCGAAGGGAAATAGAAACATCTCTTAAATCGCTTAACTTTCCTGTGATTTAGGTTCTAGAATAGGAAACCACGTTTTTCAAAGTTTAGTAAAGTCTGAATAAACTTGTCATAAAATGAAACTAACAGTAATGATATTCTAAGTCTTATATATACCAATGTATAGTGACATATATATATGAATAAAATATAAACATTAATATTATGTTATGATTTAAACAAAAATTGCACAAATACAAATATTTTGTTATAATATATATATTATAAGACTTCAAGTTACAATTTTAGTGGGAACCCCCTTCAAATGCGTCCTCCAAGGAATCCGATTTTTTCTGATACCTGAGTTTTAGAAACATTTCTTCCTCCCCTTTGCGCAAGTAAGTGCTTTATGTAAGTAAAAAAAATATTTTTACGCAATCTAATCAACTCCCTAAATATCACAATTAGGCTTCGACACGTTGCGATAATGAACAATAGGGAGTCAAAAGGAAAAGCAACATGCTTGAAAGACTATTCTTCAGAATATTAACGTATATGCTAGTTATGTAACATACGAAATTATGTTATGAAACTGTCGTGTACCTGTGATTGACCAACTCCCAGCACGTACTAAACGCAATTCCATTCATGCACTAAACCAATAGTGATGTAGCAATTAGCTCGCATTCCTCAGGGACAGGTATTTAGTGAACACGCCATTAGTATATTATTAGCTCCACAGATTCTAACGCTGGTGACGTGACTAATCGATGCGCAAATATTTCCAAGTTTGGACTATTAAGTAATAACAATATGATCTTACAATTTTTAATACTATGCATCTAAAGTCCTTAATTTTAGCTATAATATATTTTATTTACTAGGCATAACGGATAGGCTTTGTTAAAATCTTTTTTCTTAATACTTTTATTAAAATCTAGATTCCAACGGGGCATTACTTTGATAGTATTTTACAAGTAGATTTGACACCACGTACGAATTATTAAAGTTTGGTTTGGATGCATTTAAATTTGCTATTAAATAGTCCACAAGAACAGAGTGTCTATAATATTATAGTGACAGTAAGTAGTGTTAATGGACAATTTCTGATGTAAGATATCCTTCTTAGTAAATTAGGATAGTTTTAAATTAGTTAGTTAGGATAGTTCGTAATGTTAAATTGTGTCTAAGTGCAGAGAAAATGTATATAAAAATGGCCTCATATAACTTCAAATATCATTGACCTTTCTTTATTTTCTACATCTGGAATAGAATATTCCAAAAACCCTAATTGTATTGCATCATGACACCATAAACCGTATTTAAATTTCTTACTAACGTGCTAATAGCCTCACCTCATTCGACAGAAAAACTGTTATTAAACTCTAATTCGATGACCCATATAAGTGCAATAACATTTCGTAACAAAGGCGGATTTGCATCGCGAGTCAGCAATTAGAGTTGCTTTTATTTCCGGTCGCTATCTGATCCTGTCTGCCGCACCGTGCACGGTAGCCACTCGAATACGAATAGCTTGTTATGGCGAAAACCAGGAAAAAAATATAATTTTCTCGAGTGTAGAAAATAAATTACTCTAAAACTGTAACGGAAA
Organism: Pieris macdunnoughi; assembly: GCA_905332375.1. Classification (NCBI taxonomy): domain Eukaryota; kingdom Metazoa; phylum Arthropoda; class Insecta; order Lepidoptera; family Pieridae; genus Pieris; species Pieris macdunnoughi. The sequence goes on along the minus strand of CAJOBZ010000015.1, from coordinate 535,405 downwards.
CAGCTTAATTACATTACATTAAAGAAACATCAACAAATTAAAGCAACTTGATATTTGGTGAAAATTCAGACAAAAAAGTTTTAATATAATTAATATTTAGATGATTTGTTTATAAGTGTCATATAAACAAACAACTTTATTTGACCAAAGATAAATACTTTAGAGCTAATATGGCATACATAGAATTGGAACATTATTGATATTAAGGCAATGGACACTGTTTTGTTCGTAGATTTTGAACTTTCAAATGCTTTAAACTAAAGTCAGTCAATGTGTGACCAAAGTATACAGAAATAGATTAGGTTCATTGTACAATAAACTGATTGTGTTATTCGTACTATATACAATTTTTCTAGGCCTAATTGATGAAAAGGTTATAACACGACGTTTTCCTTATAAATTTATCCACATACGCCATTGTTTTAGGGTGAGATAACCTATTAATGTATGGTTTTGTAGCAAGTAGGCTCTATATGAAAGCCTTGGTATTTTGTAACGAGCACAATACATGCAAAAGGTTAATATGTCGTTTCCATGTTCAAAGTCTATATTGAACAGAAAGCTTAAACGTAATAGTACGTTTAGCGAAAATGCGTTACTTATAAAGGTTTATTATTGAAGTGAAACTTCTTTATCGGGGTTGGAAAAAAATTTAGTGTAACATTTTTGCGTTACGCGTCACATTTTTCCGTTACGCGCCATGTTGCTTTTTGAAGTCAAACTTCTTTATCGGCGTTAAAATATGACATATAGTATTGACTTTGAAGTTTGACAACGGATTACATTTTCGACTTGAAATTTGCTAATCGCAATTTGCAGCAATTAATTTGTAAATTAATCTAAAAAATTTACTGTGTTTAAAGAAATAGTTTCTAATAAGGTCATAAAGAAGTTTCACTTCTTACGTGTGTACACCTAGTACACGCACACATTTTTTTTTGTAAGGAACTGCACATATCAAAATCAAGCCATTAAATCCCAAATGTTATACCAGTGATATTAATGATTTGTATAGTTTTTTGCTAATATTTGCACACCGCACAGTGTGTATAATGGATTTTGCATTTGTAGTTTATATCACGTTATCTTGTACGTTTTGACAAATAAATAAAATAAAAAATTGGTTAAAGAGGCAACCCTTAAACTAGGTTTTACGAAAAAAATAATTGTCATAAAATGATTGCTCGCTTAGCTGGTATTTAATTTATATAATATATTAATATTACACCACTACTTTTCTACAATGAATCAATTTGGCAAAAGCCCTTAATCTCACAGCGATGCAACCTGTATTAAATTATAATGATATTATATTAATTCCCTCATAACGATACAGCCCGGGGCTCTTTAGCGATCTCTTTGAGAAATAACCAGAACCTCGGGGGTTTGATTAAAACAAGGTTTTAGACATGCTCCGTAAATTGAAGAAGGTTTTCGGTTCATTAAATTTTATGGTTAGGCTGCTTTATTCGTACATTTTTATCAAAGAAACCTTACAGAAAAAAATTTATACTTGTCTTTGTAATAGTACAAAGTACTAGTATTTTTAAAACACCAATTTGAATGGTAATAGTATATTTGTATATTACTTAAAAATTAAAATCCAATATATCACGTACGTACAGACAGTTTACTTCATTTTATAATACATTAGGTTGTTAATATATCCAGGTGCTGATGTGTAAACAGTGTGACGGAGGTCCTGCTGTAGATCAAAGCCAAGTTGTTGGCAGGAAGTAGCACAGAACAGGGAGTGGAGATAGTTTCTCGCCTCGGAGGCCATGATACATTTTGGGTCGCAGATCCAGCGGAGTGAGTGTATGTATAACTTAACTATAAATATTTATTAATAAAAAAGTGTCACTTATATTTTAACAAAACTTAATTATAATTTATTAAATTCTAATTAAGTTTTGCTTTAAACTTATTTTAAGAGATTCTTGTTTGTTTCCATACTTGAGTTGGTTCAACATCGTACAAAGTTTAGTGAAGCTTACGTCGTACATAATTACTCATAGTAATAAGGTCAGATAATAATAACACTGTTCCTTTTATAAAAAAGGAAATTGCAGTCATGCGATACAAACATTTTCTTTTACTTATTGTGTTATAAATTATAAGTAAAAAATATACATATTTAAAATCACCAATAATGAAATATATTCGCTATTAATAACAGCTTTAAATTCTTTAATCGGTTTTTTGGATATCTGCATGTCTTCGCAGATATCTAAGAGATAGGCAGAAATTAGTGGATCGACGCCTTTGATTTTTGGGTCATACACGTGCTGGATTCCTTACCTTTCCTTCACCGTATGACCGAAGTATAATGTGCATTTAGAAAACATTGCTTACTAGGGATTGACAGTGTTGCGCCTAGCCTAGGCTAACTCTATGCTATTATGGAGAGTCAAAACATATATCAGAAAATCTTAATTTATTTTATTTAATTAGCTAACGGCTTTTATAAAAACTAGAAAACCAAATGATTATATTAACAAAGAATTGCCATGAACGGCCTACCCTAGTAAAAACACTACCCTAACGAACTGCTATCTTACGCCCGAACCCAATAATCAATCCACATTGAAAACAATCTGAGATCAGACCGTGACAGTCGATCGATCTCCTATCTGCATCCCAATAAGCAAACACTACGAAGCCAATCCATTTTTGGCGACGGATAAAATGCTCTTTGTCCTTCCATTTTACCGAGTTTTCTCTCATATTTGTTAATCAATGTAAACCAAAAATAGTAAATAAAACCATACAAATAAGTTTAAAATATACATGTGTATGCTTAAAAACGTTATTATTTAAAAACTGGTGTTATAAATCTTTAAAATAATGGTTGAAATCTGAGCTTTCGTCAATACATATATCCACAGAAAATAGACCTCCCATGGATAGCTTGTATCGACAGATGGCTATTACAATCCGTCGATTGTTATTGGCACAATTTTACGAATTAGGATAAAGACAATGGTGGATTATGGATCTGAAATAGGTTTTTGGGTTAAGGCGTTAATTAAGTATTATAAGTATAGGTATATCATAAATATTAAATTAAGTTAATTAAATTTTTTCATCAGTGTTGAAACAAAGTTTTTCATTCACGTCCAAGTACTAATTTGATTTTAATATTGTTGAATTTTTATACTACACTTAGTAGAAAACAAACACAATCAACTACGCTCTACATTATTACGTTAAGTTACTCAAAGACAGTTAAATTTATACCCACTCTCGGAAGACGAAGAAACTTGTAGTTTTAATCTTATTTAGTATAAAAGGGTAGTGTCAGTATCGCTTAGATGAATGAGATGGAGCTTAGTTGAAAAACTTTGCGGCAGAGATAAACAGCAATACCAGATTACTTGGTATACTAGAGGTATACTTCTGAGGTAAATACTATGCCATATTATAGTTGATAATGTGTTACAACTTTAATGTCTTTAATTTAAATCATTTTCATAGTATGGCCTGTGACGTTTTAGATGGAAAGTATGAATAAAAAGTAAACCCGTTTTTGTTTGCTAACCTATTTTTTATATGCATATTACCTAGTTTCTGTGTCTTAAACCCTAAACGATTATTATTTCGCAGGCAATCCGATATAATTTGACATAGAAAAATACTAATTAAAAGTAACCATAATAGCATAAAATTCATTGGGTTATGTGAGTTCAACCGCATTCACTTATATACAATATACAGTGTAACTCTTTATAACGCCATTCGTTATAACGCTAATCTGTCTATAACGTAAAAATGAAATTTATTTGGTTGGATCGAATACCCATACATTAATTCTTCTTTCCCTATAACGAAACCTCTCTATAACGAATAAGATCGGTCCCTTGAAATTCGTTATAAAGAGATTCCACTGTATATATAGATCACATGCTTCTGCATGCGTTAAATGTATTATGCGTCTATAATAATATCTTTGTAATGCGTATAGATACGTACATATATACTATGTAATATGTATAGAGCGGTCCCAAAGTTCTGTCATAAATGGAAATAATGATAAAAACAAAAGTACTGATCAGTTTGTATGAGTGAAATAATCTTGTAAATTAATTAAGGAATAAAAAAGCATAAAAATATTCGAAATAACCTCCCTCATTTTTAATACAGGCCCTTAGGTCGCGGCCAGCGTCTATTGCAGCAGCGCACCATATTCGTGTCGATTTAGTCACTGGTTTTTAAAGATGACTTCAGATTCTCCAAATTTTCATGAGGTTTATCACAGACCTTCCTCTCTAAGCCCTGTCATAATTTCTGGTCCAAAGGATTAAGGTCGACTGGAGGAAGGCCAATCCTCATGTCTAATTAAGACGATGTTTTGACGCTCAAACCAGGCTTTAGTGGTCTTGGCTTTGTATGCAGACGCAGAGTCCTGTGGAACACGAAGTGATGTCCCGGCAAGGGTGCTGGACATGTCTTTGACAAGGCGATAAAAACCGTCTCTTGGTACACTGTAGCACTGGTTTTGACCCCTTTTCGACAAAAAATTAACCCTCAGTTAGCCCGTAATAGGACACTCCCAACCAAACCATTACTGATGATGGATGATATCCATGTTGCACCCTTGGAACTTTATTTTCAGCTTCATTTATAACTCCTAGCTAGAATTCTGTTTAATGTACTTCTCTTCAATATGAAAAATTTTAGTCCGTAAAGAGGATATCACGGTGTCGGTTTTTCGCGTACCGCTTAAACAACACCCGCATCTCTTAAGCCTTATTGCTTTTAGACGTGCATTATGAACAAGTGGCCCCTTTTTTTGTATGCTCGTAGACCAATCTTCATTTAAAACCTTTTTTACTGTTTTCACTGCACCCATCTGCAAACCATCAATCTGTTTTCGGACAGGCTTTCTTACATATCCGCCTGATAGATTTGATTAATGTAAATTCTTGAGGGGGGGGGGCCAGCCAGTTCCTTTCTTGTCCTCAAAAATGTATGTACCTTTAGTATTCGTACCATAAACTAGTATATCAAATTTTGAGCAACTTGAAAATGGTAGGGGGCCGGGCGTGTGCGCGGCGGTGCAACGCAATTTCAACTATTCGGTTTACTTTCAATGTCCATTCCATGTGAAAAATAACGAAAGTTATTGTTTTTGTTTTAAAACAATAATCAAACATTCCAAAATATTATTTTTTTAAAATCCGTTTGAAATGTTAAATATGTGAGTGACAAACTTGGGACAACTACGTAGAGTATATGGTAACATAGTAGGATATTTTAAATGTACCCTCTGAGTATCTACGCCCATCCATTCGTGTTATTCAGGGTTTGACTTAATTAAAAGTGACGTCTTATTTTACCTCCGTTAAAATCTACTGGCTTAAACTAACATTTATAACAAGCCTTTTTATGAAGCATTTTAGTAGTTGTCAGCATAGGTACATTGAAGCACATCAATTAATACATATATGTAGATTTTTAATATAAATGAGGTCAAAAATGTATGTATTAATATGTATAAAGATAAAATCAATTTAAAGCCTAGAACCCATTAGGGCTTTTTCAATATGATTCAATTTAATTAAACGTATGAAATGTTACTTATAATACGACGACTCATTGGTCTAGTGGTTAGTACCCCTGACTGCGAATCCATGGGTCCCGGGTTCGAACTAAAACAAAAATTGGTTTGCTTTCTAGGGTGTTTAAATAGTATGCTATCTATAATGTATGAATATCCGTCTGCCTAGACTACAGTTCACCAGCTTAGCATGTGACTAGGTCAATTGGTGTGAATTGTCCTTAAAAACTTCAAAAAAAAAAAACTATTCAAGAATATGTGCTAGTGATACTGTGAAGCGTGAAGCGTATGAGATTTTTGTTCTAATGTAATCCATATTTTGTTCGTGCATTTAAAAACTCTATTTTAGAGTTGGAACATTTATCTCACAAGGTGATGTAACACGACAAAACTTGTGCATATAAATTGCGAAGTGGTCAGAGTTCAGGACGAGAAACTTGTGTTCTGTGTCATTATGTACAGTTTAAGCATCGTGTTTTCTATATTATACGATGCTTTTGGAGAAACTGCAATTATGCCTTTAGACTAATGATCTCCCACGTAGCCTTCAGATATCATATAATATGTAAAAAGAACATTTTAATAAGACAACGCTATAGCCATTAAAATATACTAAATTTTTACAGTTTCAAGCCGGTGTTGTTAGAAAATATGGATAAAAGATTGTTATCGTGGTTACGATGTCTATTATATTTAAAAGTGGTAACCATGGTAACAATATAAATATGGCGGATAAACCAGCGGTTGTAGCAGAATGTCACCTATATATTGGATAGACCATTTTATCAATTCAATTATTCCGTGAGATTAGCGTGTTCAACCTAACAAACAATCCCCTAAGCTTTATAATACACATATAGATATAAATTTATAAAAGAGAGCGATTCATCCGAACATGCAAATATTAAAATGCGCATAGGTTTCTGTATTTCCTATGACAATATTGTTATATGTTAGGAAGTCCAGACGCGACACACAACTATATTATTGAATTTTGCTTTTACGGTTAGTTTCTTGAGTCGACTGGTAAACAATGAATTTCGTATTTTATTTCGTTAAGCAGAAGTTGAGAATTGTTAGAGTCATTCGGTTCAATTGCTATTGTACTCGGGATTTTTCTTTGAAACGTTATTGCCAAGTTATGTATTTCAATTCAATTATATTGAATATAAAAATACCCTATTCGTTCTTAAAAATAGGAAGGTAGGTGTTGAGATTATTAAACGTGACATCAGAAAATTATACTTGCTAAACTAACTTTTAATTTACTTTTAAAATAAAACCTTAATAAGTCTAATGGTGCTGAAACTGAAACCAGCTTAGGTACCGCAGTTACCGATATATGGCACTCTCTAGAGGATGACCTGCGGAAAGCAGCTGCTGGTAAGTGGAACAGTATAGGAAACGGAGGAAGATTCTCGTGTCGAAGGCCAAGAAACATTTCAGTCCCAGACCCAACAGAGTGAGTAAGTGAAACGTAAACTTTAATGATTGATAAGTCCGTAATAAGTTTTATCATAGCGTTAACACAATTTGACGCAGTGACAAATGGAAACTTTGATAAATAGAGTTTTATTGAAAAGTTTTGTGTTTATGGCTTAGTTTTACCTTATTCATAAAATCTACTTTGTTGTATTACTCATTATTATTATTATATTATGTAATACCGTTAAATATACATATCCTAGGAATCTAAGATAACATTTTCATGTCTTAACACTTATTGGATTTTGACAGACTTAAGTTACTCTGAGAGTTTCAGAAGCTTATAATTTGCTATTATTTCAATAAAACCAAGTCAAAGCTAACGCCTTACATTAAAAATAATGCATTTGCTGTGTTATCTGAACGTTAAATAATGAATAATGCTAAATTAATTAAACCATAATCTAGAATTTAAATTGCTCCCTTTAATTACGTAAAAGCGTCAAAACAAGCGTTAATATGAAAGTAGTGATGAGTGTAATGACTTGGCCCACGCCACCATAATTAGTGCGTTGAGTACAAAGTGTGACAATACACTAGCACATACTAATTGTCTACTATTTTGTTAATTATTATTTCAGTTGTTGCTAGGCAAATGATTAAAACACATTAGAATATAGAATATAAATAATTTGTTAAATTATTTCTTTTTTATATTCTAGACGTGGAAATGTAAATATGTATCCTATAAGGAAAGGCACAATCATCGTGGTACTCGACCCATTCAGTATAATACTGGCTCTCGGCGCCTGCAGTAACCTACTAAAACCACCTCGAGTAGTTCTTACTTAACGATATCAGTTCTAAATACATTATTGTACCACAAAAGTCGCGTCGTCTATCTATGTAAAGGTATCTATCAACCGTAACAATTTTAATAAACTAATATATCTCTTTTCAAACACAAATAGCTTACAAAATACTTTGAAATTAATCTTTTATAATAACACACTGATACGTAGTATACTGTATACTGGACAATTGTTTAATTTTATACATCCTTATTTTACTCGACAGTTTTACATGTAGCAGAGTCAAAACAGCACAGCACAAAATCGATTATTCTCATACACGTTTCCATTTTCAATTAACACTCGTATAATAAAATACGCGCTTAATTAAATGAATCCAGGGTTATTTATGTGTTCAGCCGTAACGGATAATCCAGATCATAAAATCGTACTAAAACGTACAATTAAGACTAATATGATCTGCCGTTTAATCCCTTCGTTGCACATTATACCTATTTAACAGGATTCACGGACACAGTTATGAGTCCGGGGCCTAATCCCCGGATAATTGTTGTCCGACGAACGCCTAGAAAGTTAGCGGCCGTAATTACGCCGAGTGGAATGTCCGGGATTGCATCTCAGATTCGTTACACGAGCTGGCTTAGGCAATCCGATTAGGGGTAATTGGAAAAAAAATATCCTGATTTAAGATTAAAATATTCCACTGCCTAACTTTTAACCATATTAAGGTACGGTTTTTAGTTTATTATTATTAAATTATATTAAGTTTATTTAATACTAAGTACCTTATTTGTTAACCTATCCAGACCAGAAATACCTAAATCGACATTACTTTTGTGTAATAAGTTGATGTATATATTTTTTTGGGATATACATTTTTTTTAAATTTATAACTAACGCAAACTTAAGCGATACTATATCTCTTGACATTGCTTGAACACAATTAGGCTAAGTGTACGTTCTAAAGACTGCAATAAAAGTGTATTGAGAATAATCTGTTTTAAAAATAATTTTAAAAAGCGATATAGAGTAAAGTTCTAGTTATAAATAATGATTGTTATACCTCAGTCACGTGACTCAAACGGTCACAGATTAGTCGGATCGATGATACTTGTAATAATACTGTCTGACTTAAATTTCGTTGGTGACTGTTTGTGTAAATTAAAAATGATAATTAACACGCAAAACACTTGACGTTTTTATACAAGCATAGTACGTAGGGACTGGTGCGACGCCATCTTGCCTATAGAAGCGTTTTGGCGGGGTCTTGAAATTCTGAATTAGTAATTTGAGTTTTTAAATCTAATAATTAACAGTTGAAAATAAAAAAATGTGTAAGTCACTAATAAATAATATGAAATGGTTTATATATATTTTCTTATAATAATGTTTATTTGTATTTACTGTGGATTTATTATGATTATAACGATAATATAAGAGTAGTAACAATCAAACATGACCAGTCTGCCAATGTACGGAGCTATATCCAGCTGAGTTAGCACGATGACCACTAGTTCCGGGAGTATATCGATGTTTGGTTGGCTTATCAATTATTACAGCAAAAGCAAGTAAATATTGAAATAAATAATTATTATAAAAATACAATTTATATACAGGTTACGTTAATGTTTTTATAACTAGTTTTCTTGATATGCAATGAGTATTTCATATCAATTAATAAATTGAGAAAATTAATCGTCATAGTATTGTAATTATACATATACAATTCAATAAAACGTAGTATATGCTCTCCATAATCTTGTTAACGAAATTTGATTCGAAATATTGTAGAATTCATATAAAATTTTACACAAACAATAAATAACATTTAAAATTTATGAACGTCAAAGATACCCACAGTGTGGGAAAGTTTACCGGTACCGGCGGAAACTCGGTATGATTTTACCAAATCTAATTTACAATAACTCTCCAGACGACCGCAAGAGGTATGCACGAAAGAATTATTTCACAACTTTCAGTATCTAAAATAAAATAATTTTCGTATATTTTTAAAGTTATAGCTCGCGGTTTATTCCAGTGATATATTTCGTGACTGAAAAAGAAACACACTGGAAAGAGCAGTTTTAGGTAACGTGAATTTTATAGAAATTATTATGTCTTCCCCAAAACCATACATTCATAGATTTTCTCATGTCGAATGTAAGACGTTATCGTTATGACAACGGATTCAATAAATTTCTATCGATACAATTAGGCCCAACTCTATATCCAGCCTAATGGAACCACGTGAATCAATAACTGCTGACCATCTCATTACAACCCAACATTCAATCAAAACGCGACACGTGATATTCACCTTTCGAACTCCGAGTTACGGATCATTTTCCCTTGAAACCTTACAGATGATAGAGCTTTTAATCGCGCCCGCTCTAATAAAAGTGTCAAACTGCTATGCCTTGCGAGAGAAAACATCGAACGCTTTATTGACTATTACCAATAAAATAAAAAGGATATGGGACAGTATCCTCGCGATATGACATCACGGGGCGTTTAGAGGTCGTTGCGAAAATTCAGATTTTTCCTGCGTCGCTTTTATAACCTCTCTTAATATTTGTATGGAGTAGTGTTTCCAGTACAAACATTAAGAATTTTTTTTTCGTAAAGTATGTGTGATACATTGGAATATGAAGTCAGTGAAGTACATAGTTATATAATTGAAAATTCAAAATGCAAGTTCTACTTAAAAACTCTACATAAGGTAACGTGTAGCACTAATTATTCTAAATCTTGTTATTTTGAACCCGTATAGTGTATAGTTATTTTTAAGATAGATATTTATAGTATCATTGTATAGGCTAAATTTTTCTTTATTGTACAAATGTAGTCGTGTCTAAAAGCTAGTTTGGATATTTCTCAAAGTAGAGCACGAAATTCATTAACGAGGTTGCCATAAACGAAGTAAACACATACTTTAAAAATATTGTGAATATTTCAAGCTTATTCCATAAAGTTTAACACACTAACACTTTTAAAAACAGGCTTCAAAAATGACATTTAAAAATACCCCGGAGTTTTTATATAAAATTGAAGTGCTTTAATTTAGCGGAGGCTTTTGGGCGTTTAAAAGGCCCATCAAGTGAGACTCAAAGCTGTGCTCCGGTGAATGCACAATTTATAGATTTAATAATAGCTGTATGAAACATTAAGAGGTTGAAAGCTTCAAAGAATTTCGTAATTGGCAAGGTTTATATTTATTTTGTCATAGGTCAAGTCGTTCCACAGTCATGTTGTATTAGCAATTTACAAATGTACCGCCAGAAGTTAAAATATTTATATTATAATTTATGTGTCCCTTAATTTTCCCCACTTTTATGTTCTTTCGTGGCCACAAACTTTTATTATTGAACCGTTATTCAAAAATATGGCTTTCTTAAACAATCTGGGTTTAACACAATTATTAAATGTTTTTGGAAAATTAACTTGACACCAATTAATACACTTATAATTTTACATTGGTTAGATGTCATTAAACGTGACTAGAATATTTAATTAAAGACAAATACTTATTACACCATAAACAAGGTTTAGTTATACTCTGATTGATCTATACATAAATTATATAAAGAGGTTAATTTATTCAATGTGTATACGCTCACGAGTTTTCAGGAATTCAATTCAAACAAAACATTTGAATATAATTAATGTCAAAGTCAACTCTTACATAAAAAGTCATCAACATGTAGCTTATTTCATATTATTTGTAGCTGCATACATCACATAGCGAACATTCATTTCCTTCCCATTGTTCGTTTAAAGTCCGCGTCGCTTGACCTCAATAGATATTGCATAATTAAAAATCGTCTGCTCTCTTATAGATCCTTGAGTGGTTTTAATCGAAGGCTTTTGTTGTGGTTTCTATTAGCTGTCTTGTTCTAAAGTATGTTCTTAGACATTACATCATTGTAAACCTTTTTGCTGAAATAAAAATTTGAAATGCATACCATTGTTAATGGTTTTGTTATATGACTTGAAGATTGAGACTTAGCAACCAGTCACTGAAAAATCTCACATGTTTACATTTCAGTAATGAATTAATTAAATTTAAAAGCAATCCAGAAAATTTTAACTTACCATATTGATTTGTGTTTATGGTAAGCAGAAGTGAAAAAAATTAAAAATTCTAATTCTGAATATGTGTCTATGGAAGACGAAGGATTGCAGGCAATTTTAATTTGTGACATAATTTTTCGTCAGCCAGTAGGTGTTTACAGGGCCGAACTGGCTTCAACATGATAAATGGTTGCAATTTAAAATTTATAATCCGTCAGCGTCGCTTGGACATTTTCAAAGAAAGCTTCAGCGTGTTTTAGTTTTTCTTTAATAATGAAGTGGAAAATGATGAATGAGCTTCAACAGAAGAGAGCTTAGTAGGTTTTTTTATATCTTATTATATTACGTTCAGTAACTGACGCCTTGAGTATTAACAGACAAATAAAGTAAAAATGGGGTTATGGGAATATAAGAGAGAATTATGACTATTTAAAATTAATTGGTTGTAAATCAACATAATTTAATTAGCAAAAATACAATGTAATAAGTCAAAATGAATCATTTTTTCAATATATTTGAATATAATTACTGTCGTTCTTTGATGTTATCATCTTTTATAGTATATTTTTATGGGGTCCGTGAAAATAGTATTTGCATATATAATATTATATTTAATAGAAATAGCAAGATAATAGTTACCGGTATTGCCCTTCACATATCTACGATGCTATAAGATTAAACTGGGCTCTGGGAGTCTCACTTACCCCACGAAACGCGAGTAGAATAAGATGAATCTATTGAACACTTCTCGCCGTTTTTCTGTGAGACAGTGGTACTGCCGAGGTCGTGCCTGCACATTTGGCTGAAGCCTGTACGAAACAGCATGGCATGGCTGCCACTAGGAAGGGGGTTGACTAATTGACTGGTGAAATAACCTCCGAATTATTTGAATAATATAAAATATATAATTATGTACTATTCAATTACGAGTATAACTAAGCAAGCAACCAATGTGGAATGTGATATGTTATTAAAAATTAAATTCGTTTGAGTAATTAAACACGTTGCATATACAATGAGGTTTAAAATATTTTTAATCAGGAAAAACACGAAAATTGAAGCCTAAAAGCCTCATGTTAAAACATTTTAAGTTCAAATATTTTGGGGAATATTGGAAATTCTTTCGGCGCACTTACCTGCCGAATAAATTTATTGTCGGGAAAGTAATTGTGCTATAATGAAACTTTTTAGCCCCCAGCTGTTGTATAAAAACCAATTTTAAAACTCTATAATATAGCAATTTAAAAGAATGAACTGAGATAATATGAGAATATAGTCAATAAATAAATAACATAAATTAATTCGTGACGTTTCTAGATAATAATACAAATCCAGTGGCACTATAACTCATGTGTGGGTTTTGGCCTCATTTTGCATCTCTTTCTATGATCATGTTCTTTTTATAGATAAGTAGGCCCTCTCTGTCTGACGCAGGCATTATTTGGTCTCAGATAAGTCACTTTGCTCATAATTCACCTTCACCGAATGAGCTAGTGTTAGAATTTTTTGTGCCTCATCTGAGGTTTAGTGATACCCTATGGACACTCTCAATGCCGGAGGGCTCGCGTGTGTGTTGCCGTCTTTTTAAAAAATTCTACGCTCTTTTCATGAAGGAACCTTAGTTGAATTGGTTCGGAAATACTGCAGTAGGTAGCTGGTTCCACATCGTGGGGATGTGTGTCAAAACAGCCTTAAGTAACCCTTAGTTGTTAAACGAAGGACGTCGCATATTATGTACTAAAAATACACAGCAGTGGTTCGAATGCACGTCCTCAGGGTTGAGAGTCTTATATATGCAGACGAAGTCACAGGCTTCAGCTAAAATGTACCTAAGTATCTCAATTCAACCGGCGCCGTAGAAAAAATACAAAAAAGAAACTATCCAGCTCCGTGTTTCACTAATGCAAATGTAGTCACTTTTAATTATTCAAGGAGGAAAAAGTTCTTAAAAGTTATCCTAAGCAAGCTGGCTGAGAAAACATTATGTAAATGAGATCCGCGCCATGATTAACTTTGAGACTGTACCGTGTTTCACTTAGCCCTAATAAACATACGATAGTGAACACTATTGGAAACGTTTATCGGATTAACCGATTAATACAAGTAATATAAAAAATATATTTAATACATAATTAATACATCAAAAACTTTGATTTTGTCATGGCGGAAGCTATTATCTTGTATGGGCATTCCTAAACCAATGGCGCTACAACCTTTTAGGTCTGGACCTCAGATTTTGAATCTGTTTCGAGATCATTTGTTTTATTCTGATAAGCCTACCTAAATCAGCTTTCTGCGCCCGACACACGCCATCGACAACTAACTTAACATTTCTTTAAACTGTAAACTGTAAACTGAAGACTGAATTTTGAACTGATTTTTCTGAATAAATTTACAGACTGCTTTATAATGAGCTCAGCCTTGCGATTCTGTAACTCACTTTTCGAACTCGCACAGCGGTTTTTGCAGCGGCGGTCGCACTCAAATCAGTCGTGAAGCAGTCATTTTACGGTTTTGCATTCTGATAAATAATAAACAACAAGCTCCCTCCGTATCAGAATGCCAAATCGATTCGAAAAGTGAGTTACAGAATCGCAAGGCAGATCTAAAAACAACAAAATCTCAGATTCTCGTTTTCACCGATGTTTACTAAAACACACAATACAATATTATTTATTTTAACTTCAGCAGTAAGTCCGTAGCGCTTACGTTATTTAAGTAATGTGTAAATTTTTACGAAGATCGAATCAGTAATATTTTGTTTTTCGTACAGTTATAATTTATTTCATGAGAAAAAAATTAAATGTTTTTTTTGAGGTTTAAGGCTAATTTAAGACAAACACAGCGATTATAGGTTAAAGCGCCACTTCCTATAAATACAATTGAAAGGTAATGAAGTACAGTTTGCCATACCCCATGTTTTTAAACCACATTTTGTAATACCAATATAAGAGCTTTCGTACATTCGTATCGCGAATATGTGGACAGCGGGACCGGGATGTGAATTTAATATCTGTCAGGGACACCGAGGAATGATGATCGCGCTGTACTTGCTAAGGTTTACCAACATAATACCAACGATATTAAAAACATAATACCTCCTGACTTCAGATAGGAATGAGTGAATTTAAGTTTTAAAGTATTACAAATTCATAGTATTGTCTTTTATTGACATAACTTTTACACATTTAAAGAAAACACTTTTTTACCGGATTGAAGTTATGTATGTGAATAGAGGACACCGTGAGCCATTTCTGCCAAAACCCTCTATCTTTTAGTAGATACCAACTCCGGGGAAATAAATACAGATAATACAACTTTTTCTACAGCTGTGATACTTTTTGACATTCAACACCTTTTGTCTTCAGTCACCGTGACCACGCACGTTGTAAAGCACGCGAAACGTCGGATAATTTTAAAATTAAGTAAAATAATTGTAAATTTATAATAATACATAACTTCAATCCGGTAAAAAAGTGTTTTCATTATAAATTCATTTCAGAATTTCTAATTTAGCGCTTTCGCCAACCGTTGTATCAAAGTTTCATATATATTGAAAGTAATACAATATTTATTTTTATACGAAACCTTATTAACGCGATCAAAGGGAACGAACGGGACGTTGCTTGGATCATTTATGTATAATTACAAAGGTGATACGTCTTAACATTGCATATTTGAATTTCGAAAATCAATTATTTCGCAATACTTATACAATATAGGTCATTCTGTAGAGCGATAAGTGACGGTTAAGCCTTCAGTATTCTCAGAGCAAAAATCATAGTGATATAGTTGTTCAGTCGTGATGCTTCGAGTCAAACATTACGCGATAGTCAATAGTTTAAATTATATACTTTAGCGAATAAGAGTTTATAAGACTATTAAATATACCATTACTACCTTAGGAAATTAATATTAAAAGGCTTTATACAAACGTAAAGATATAATGAAACGTAATAATAAAAAACAATCTCCAAATCATCGTTAACAACAATCTGGTTATTGTCTAGTGATTATTCTTTATTAAATAAGTACATAAATTTTTTTAATAAAGAAATAATCATAATCATAATAAATATTGTTTCCAACCTGTTACTACCACAAGAAGAGTATAAAAATGCATATTTATTGCAAGCATGACGAAAATCCTTGAAAATCTTCATATCAATTAAATGGCACACAACATCATCAAAATAATAAAACGCCTTATCTCCCAACTCGGCCCTCCCGGCCCGATTCTCCCCACACAAGGGGTGATTACCCCTTTATTGTTCCCCAAGCGGGCCCTAATGCACGACACTATTAGACTAGATGCCAACTAATGCGCCCAATGTCTTTTTTATAACGAACTTATTGCTGTTTGGGTGTGTCTAGGCTTGGCATACTTTTATGACGTCATGACGCTTGTTAATACACTTAAGGTGGTTGTAAAATTCCTATTTCTGGCGTTGTGTGTTATTCTCTATTATCTTAATATTACTCGTGTGTTGTAGGTTAAATTTTTTATAATGGATTATCATCATCAACTCTCTCTCAAACACTTTTTAATCATAATGATCCTATACAAGATATACGAGTACAAAGGACCAAAATTCCCCAAGGGGTTTACTTCAGTTATTCTATTCTATATTTTTCTATTCCTACCAAATGTAGGTGCAGTAGTAAAAGAAATAAAAGTAACGGTACTGGTAACACAGTTGTTGACAGAGCACGGTGGATTCTCATCGTAGTTTCCCAGATTTAAGGTTAAACAAAATGCAGCCTATCCTTGCAATAATAGAGATGTAAAAACATGACATACAAGGAACGGTACATGTCCTGACTGGCTATCCAATATATTGCTATGAATATAGTAAGAATATAGTACAACACCGTACATATTATAAAAACTCAAAGAAAGATTGTTAAATAAAACTTTAAGAGACACCTTTCTACAATTAGCTATCAGTATAATACTGTTAACAGAAATAAGTAATATTCTTTTTTATTTACAAATACTAATTGTAACCTGTTCAGACACACTGACCCCATCCCATCTACATGGAACCAACAACAGAGCTGGTGCGGCTTGTGATGTGGCCGAAAAAGCTAAAGCATGCAAATATGTCCCATTCGGTGTCGAGATCCTTGGTCCGTGGGGTCCTAGCGCTGTAGGGCTTTTTAAGGAAATAGCAAAAGGGTTAGTCGACATCACAGGAGACCGAAGAGCTGGTAGCTACCTCGGACAAAGAATTAGTAGCTATTAAAAGAGGGAGCTACGCTGCTAGTATCTTCGGAACCTTGCCTAAAGGGACCATCCTTCTAATAATATATTTTAGTTATTATATTTTAAGGTTAGTTATTGTTTTTAGTCAAGAAAATTGTTAATAATAAAATACTAATTAAGAAAATATTTAATAGATAAAACATCGACAGTTCGAGAATCAAACTTTTATAGTAGAAGTATTCAATAAAATGGAATTTTTTGTAGCTTTTTAATTTTTATCGTAGCTTGAAAGAGATCACTTGCTATACGCTGTCTATTGTTTTCAATTATTTCAGTCTTCCGGTTCTTTATTATACTACAACGTGTTGCCGTCGTTGACAATATATAATACGACCTGTCCCTGTTAGAATTTCATTTGCTTTGAGAAATAGCCAAGTGAAATTTAAAATGAAGTAATGTAAAGAGAGGAATTTTCAATTTGACGCCGTTTCTTATTTCCGTTCGCCACAATGGCGGCTAAATGTTAATCAGCTGTCAGGAAGTCGATGCTTTTATTGATTGAAACGGAAACCTGTTCTTTATTTACTTAAAATTTCTTGAACATTTTAATTGGTCCAGTATAAGAAGCAATAAAATTAAGATTCTTACCAATAAAATACCTTGAATATAATTTTCATAAAAGTAATAAAAATGGCCGCAGTTTGTACATGATCTAATTTAGTATCATTTTACTTATTAATTTAGTCAGTAATCCACTTAACTCGAGTTATCAATAGAAAAAGTACATAGAATTGACCGATTCTATAGAGAGAGCTAAAAATACCTCCTCAAAAAATTCCACGAGTTACCTCGTTTCTAGAAGTCTAAAACCCTGTTTTGTCAAAAGACGCCAAATCCTAGAATAGAACAATATCGTAATTATTTCACACCCT
The DNA here is from genome assembly GCA_905332375.1 of Pieris macdunnoughi. Classification (NCBI taxonomy): domain Eukaryota; kingdom Metazoa; phylum Arthropoda; class Insecta; order Lepidoptera; family Pieridae; genus Pieris; species Pieris macdunnoughi. Next base: position 517,399 of record CAJOBZ010000015.1, on the reverse strand, counting down.
CACTGTTATTTATGAGTTATTTACTGTCCATAAAAATTATGAGTATTCTGTTGAAGCAATTTCGCAGTTCCCACTCAATGCCAGATGAAATATCTTAGTTGTCAAATTCCTAACGATTTATAAATGTATTTTCTACACAAAAAAATTATGATAAAAATATGATGATATGATATATTATGAATTTGCTATTTTTACTACGCAAAAGTGTCACTTATATTTACAAAGTTCAAGGAATGTTTTTGCGTATAATTTGCTATAATCTCGTTGGTTGGTTAATATAATATGTTACTAGCGATTTCATGGATAACTGCGCGTGCGTGGTCCCGAAGGTCCAAGTTTAGGTTCCCAGTAGACGAGTTGTTGTTTTGGTGTCATAGGCACAAAAAACTAAACAGTTACATTTCTGATCATCACATTGTTCTCTCTTTAATTGATAGCTTTCTTTCAAAAACGACAATGTTGAAAAAAATGGATATCTATGTTTTTATGCACTATTTGAATCCCATACATTAGTAAACAATAATATCACGCCTACACAAAAACTACTATAATATATAAAAAATCGAGAGAAATTCCCAACACATCATACGAGTAATAATTTCGAGCACCAGACCACCAACAAACACTGCAATAAGATAACAAAAATGCAATAAGAATGGAATTAAGGGAATTTCTTAAATACCAAGACAGGCGCTGAAGAATGCAGGTAGCAGTCGATGAAACACGCTGAGCCGTCAGACATTTGTGGAATCTCGCCATTTTGAGAGCGGAGCGGGATGAATCCATATGACGTATACAATGTTTATACTAGATAATGCCCACAGCGTCATGACATTTTGACATCAAAGTTGTGCATTCTAATAAGAGGGCAGAATATTGCTTTAGCAAACGCTTTAGGTAGTAACAACTATTGGTAATTTAATTTATGATACAAATGTACACAATAGAAAATATTATCTACTAAAATATAATGTGAAACGAATCGTCACTTTTGAATGTATTGTAATAAGTAGTAGTAAGTTAATTGTTTTATTCATGTAGTATTGACCGGTATCATAAATGGTCAAACAGGGTAACAAGGTAATAAGGCCCACCAGAGAATTAAAAAGAGTTCGCCCACTTGCACGTCGGGCTGACGAGCTTAAAGATATTGGTGGGGAAGATTGGCAGCAAAAGCTCAAGATAGAGAGATAGAGCCGGTTGGAGAAGTTCTTTACTCTTTAAGAGGTTCTAGATATAGTTAGTTTTATAATAGTTTATGTGGTGTGAATCTTTTGTAAATAGTGATGTTTCAAGGATTATACGAGGCTTAACTATTATTGAAAAGTTGGTTAACTTGAAAAACTTAACACTCTATTACTTTTCATAGTGTATGAATGGGTCTTGGCCACAGATTGCAGCCGATTAGATCACATTAATTATTTTATAGACAAAAAGCCTTCACTTGTCTGACACATGTCATCGGTTTTGGGATTTGAGACACTGATTTCCTCACGATATTTGCCGTCACCGTAGAAGCAACTGCTAATTGCACACATAGTAGGTAAGTAAATTTTATTGGTGTACAACCGTATTTTTAATGCACGACCGCAAGGATGAGGGACGCATGCTAAAGCCACTAGGCCACCACGGCTCTATTTAATAGTGTAGGATCATGTTGTACAAGGTGTCTCAAAAGAAAGTTGATATTTAGTTGAACGATTAAAAAAAGTAAGTCGTGTATCAAAAATAATCATACCAACATCGATCACCAGGTTTAATTTATATTATTCACAGAATAGTAAATAATGGAACGCTTTAAATTGGCGAGTTAAAATATTTCACGGTTAGTAAAGTTTTAATGAGAATGTATGTTACCTGATACCCCGAGAAAAGTTTAGCACGTGCTCTGTCTACAACTCGCCGCTAATGTACTTTCTAATACCCTCACCCTTAAAGGGTTTCAGGCTAAAACAAACCTTTATAAAGCTATTATAACTTCCAATTTTTGTTTGATTGATTCGTAAAAGACTTCAACAAAAAATAACTATTAAATGCTAAAATCTATTGTATTCCTTCAGACTAATAATTTGAATATAAACACACTATAACAACAGTACATAGCTAATTAAGGCTTATAGCACGTTTATGGATAAATTATGTTTTAAATGGCGTTTTATTTTTTCTAAGCCAAAATTAGCATGAGTTCTAAAACAGTCTTTAGACCTTAGACGTTTGTTTGTCATTGATATGCTGGTTTCCATACGCTGTTTTTCTTTCCCATAAGCATTCATTACGCACATATCACAAGCCGGTTTCGAACCCACGACCCCTCATGTGCGAAGTTAATAGAACATCTAGATATTGTGGGTTGTAAATGAATTTTTATACATTAAACTGGAGCATAACACACGGAAATTTTAACTTTTCATGTATATAATGCATTAGAAATTCAAATAAAAAAAATCTTAACCTCCGCTTGTTTAAAATCATTTGTAAGCGAAGTAATTCATTTAAAATAAATGTAGCTGCTGCAAACTGTATAGCAAAAATCTTTGTATGCCGGCTCGTTATTCACTAGTACACTAATTGAGAGAAATATGAGGAAACTGTTTTTTCATGACTACAAGTGATTTAAAGAGGTTTTTATTTTTATTGAGCTAAATCGTATACGGTACCTAATAAAAGTGAATGAATGGGATTTATGTTATACAAGTTACACTGAATGAAGTTGAGAGTTTCTAGCCAGTTCTTTTCGTCCGCTCTACGCCCTTGATTTAGGAACTGGTAGTAATATTAAATTTAGATCTTAGTTTTTAATAAAACTTTATTTAACCATACTGGTTTATAAGGCAAAGTCTAAATATCATATATTGTAGTTAAGCTATATACATGAGTAAATAATTATTACTTTTATATTGTACCTTTGTTGGATATATAGGTTTATATATACATTGTTAGTGTTGGATAATATGAGTATGATGATCTGTTAAAGCTAACAGGCACGTAAACTTAAATTAATTATAGTGATGGCGATAAATAATTCTTTAGTAAAAAGGAGGATTTACCGATTTCCGAATTTAGTAGTGTTCTTAATATAACTAGAATTATAATTACAACTCAGTGAAAAAGCTTAAATAGCATTCTCAATTTCACTCCGAAACACTTTAATTGGCTTTTATTTAATAAGCGTCAAAAATTACAAAGTTTTCCTTATAACATTGCGCACAACTGTTTTAACTACATTAACGTTTTCACTACGATGTTTTAGTTGGCAAAAAACCAAATATCCACCAATGAGAGATAGTTCTAAATATTTTTTTAGGAATTTGCACAAGATTAGAGACAACATAATATTAGCTGTAAAGGTAAATTATATAGTTATATAATCCGATTTACTTTAAAATTCATAGTTTCCAACAATTAATATTTGTTACTTAATATTTTAATTCACAACTCCGATTTCCGCATTCGGCAGTGACATCAATTATATTAATCGAATTTCGGCAAACGTAACATCGAGAGCCACTCGAGGGGATTAAGAAAAATTTCAATTACCCTATATCCCCAAACGCCGTCCTTCGACCGCCGAGCCTCTACGTTGGGATTTTATTCCCGTCTGAATTAAACCTCAAATGGAATTCCATTTTATAATTTCCCCGATTTCAAGACAGTCCTGTTTTATTACTTCCCGACTTTTCGAATGCTACTTTTGATAAAACGTGAATTAGACGAGCGATTCGTATAACGATAGCGCTATCTCGAATCATGTCAGCGTAATCGATTTTATGCCAATCGAAGTTAATTAAGGTTGAAGGTTCGGCTTAGGTATTCTTATCTAAATAGATGTTTAAACTTCGCACGATTTTCAATGTACTATTCAAACGCTTGAAAACTCTTGTATCTATACGCTTTTGGTGAGAACGCCTCAATCGCTGAGCAAATAACGTCGAACGAAAAATGGAATAAATTCGTAGGTAAAGTAAAAATTTGAAGCGGCCTCACGGCGGAGCGTGAATTGGCCGTTTCTTATTCAGCAATTTTATACTTCACTTCTTCTACTTGTCTGTTTGAGGCGATATCTCCACAGCGATATTTTATTTAATCTGTGGAAACTTTGTGTCTGCATATTTCGTAGAATCGATGATATTGTCTCATGTCGGAATGCATTCAACTTTTATGATAGTTTTATAGTAAATTCAACCTGCAGTGATATTGACTAAGTATTTCATAACTGTATAATGGACTGTTTTTATTAATTGAAACACTATTAAAAATTGGTTGGTGCCAAATTTAGGTGATAGTCAAACTATCATCTCAGGTTCAAACTATATATTACTACATATTTTGGCATGACTCTGGGTTCCTAAAACTATCACAGTCACAGTGCACGCTTCTAACAACTCTTAACCACACTCAAATACAGAGTGTATTATATGAACACACAAATTCACATACTCAAGCATTCAAGCATACTTAAGGTATTATACGACTTTTGTTTCATTAGATGTAACACTAACTTTTTCTTAAAACAATTATTTTAAACATGTATCACGGAATAATTGTAATCTAATTACCCACAACACAGTGTGTCCCTAGTGTAAGGACTAGCGTTAGTTCAATTTTGTCACAACCATATTTCTATCATGAATAAAGTTTCATTAAATGTACTTTGCACTGATCGTTTGCATTCCTATTGATAGTACAGCTTTGTGAAACGCTATAACGTCTCGCACAGGTAGACCAGCTCATCGGCTTGTCAACAGCAGTCCTATAACTCAGATCGGTACTATCTTATATTTTATTTCACAACTGAGAGCCATTCGCGACGACCTCATATTGATCTGTCACCGCACATTTGTGTGCTAGATTTATGGTGAGCCGCTGAGAATTGATGATACTATACAACATAATGCACGTTTGGGAATAATTATTGTGGTATAATGTAAATTTAAATAAAATAAAAAATCGGTTGTCTGTAAAGTCGGTTTACTGACGATAGTTGAACGTGACAACGTCATAAGAAAATGCTGATGGAATCAGAAGAAAATTTCAATTTTATTTGTTTGATAGATATTTTGTATGGATATAGAGGAGGTAAATGGAAATCACAATTGAATTGATCAAGTTACATTTATTTGTACGCATAAATACAATTATGTCACTTTTTAACGAACGAATGCTGCCGAACGCGGATGCCGATTGTGCCACTTTGTCGCTCGTTTCGAGCTCTCGCTTGCACTTCAAGCCTTAAATGGAACGCCTCAGAGCGAGGTAACGCCGCATGCGTCATGTTTTTTCGTGCGTGCAGCCGGCTCCATCGAATTATAAGACGTTGTCACGTCAAAAAACCAGTTAAAGCGAGACCATTAATCAACTACTCGCTACATAAGCCCTTCCCTTTAAACCTCTCAAAACTCAATAAACATATTTCGGAAACTGTATTACAAGTTAATGGTAAATTTAAATTTGAATGTATCTTAATAAAAAATATAACCTTAATGTTTGTTAAATGTGCAGTTTAATATTAAAAATCATAAACGTCAATTAACACGTCGCGTGCTTGACAAAACAGGTTTTATTTATTAACTCTTGCTAAGTTTATAAGTACAAAGCAAAACCTTTGAAAACCCGTGAGTGGGCGGGTGAATAATTAGCAGAACAAAATTCATTTATTAAGACGATTATGGTCTATTGTTAGTTATAATTTGCAAAAGCAGTTCATACACTTTTAACGTGAATTTAAAATAACTTACCGTATAATGGTTTTTCTTTTATTTATTTACAAAAACAAAACCCGTGTAATTATTTCACTACTACTTCTAATCTTCTATGCTGTAATCAGCATATACACAATTTGATAAAAAGTAACAAACCTGGTACAATTTAAAAGAATAATTTAACATAATTTTGTAATCCATAATCGCTAATGAGCGAACACTTGCAGGCAGGCCGAATAAAGGAAAATTGTCAGTTACATAAACTCAAAACTGGTTCGGTTAAATATTCAATATGAATAGACTAAACCACGCCAGGTCAATCTTAAAATACGCTATTGATTCTTGTCGCCTAAAAAGATCGAGCACTGGTGAAAACTATACTGCTGGTAGCTATACTATGAAGTAGCGGATATTCCACAATACACCTGTCATGAAAGATTTGAATAGACACAACAGTCGTGAGCTATTATGAAATAAAACAATACAATATTTTTTATTTTAGAATTATTATTAAATTATCTAAAGAGCATGTAAAGATGCGCAATTTACTTTCTGATTACGTAAATCTAAAACGAAAATTTAATTACTAAGTCACAAACAGGTATGTGTGTGTAAACATAACATAGATTATAAATCAGTAACTACACATTTTCAGCCAAGTTATTCGTCTGTTTAGTAACGTCACACTATGACAGAAACACACAAAAAAGTTCTTTAGGTAAAACAGTGCAATTAAACTGAGTTAGATTTTATGAATTAGATAAAAATAGTTAAAATTGTAAAACAGTCATGTCATGATTTTGTGCACAGTATATACTTTAAACCAGGGCACTTACGAAGGGAAATGTCACTATTAAGACGAAAATCGTATTAAGTATTAAGAAGCTTTCCCTGCTTAATACCATACATGGTTCCGTATTGCGTCTATGTTAACCAACCGTTAATAAAACATCCTCTAAAAGCCTCTAGACGTGAACTAAAACTCTATTTAAATCTATTAAAATGGTGGTTCAAATTTTCTTATTCATGCGTCTTTTCAAAATATAGCACCTAATTATTTCACATTGAGTCTCCTATTCAGTGGTTGTTTACGTGTAGACTTTTGTTTAGTTTTTAATTACAGCACGCGGTGGCAATTACTATTCTTTGTACAAATTTTCAATGAGAGCCTTCACTCCGTAATATGGCCGAGTGCAGGGTTTTAGCGATGCGTGGCGCTCGCCTTAAATCTCTCTTACACTACATTTTGGTTGGATAACCCTTCTTACGAGTTATTGGGTTATGAATGTTTTTGCTATGGGAAGGAAACTGTTTCTGACAGTTTGAAATAAAAAAATGGAACGGCAATATATTTTAGTATGAAAAGAAGCAACAAAAAGATTAATTTATGCGACATGTTAAATATTTGATATCAGGGTAAAAGGCCTGGCCTGCCCACGCTTTCGGCGGAAAATAAACACTTTGATGTGACATCGAAAATTATTTTTTGGGAATTATTACTTCATTTATTTAACTTAACTTCTGCTGTTACAGAAGTAATGTATAAAATTAATGTCTTAGTAAAATGTTAATTCATAAAACAACTTCGATAACGTTCCGTTCTTGACATTTTTCGAGAAGTACTCAGTATTTAAAACGTGTTTTGTCAGGTCTGGTTACAAAGAGTAATTATTGTGCAGCCGTTTAATCACAACGACCGTTAGCTGTTTGATACGACTAGCTAATATTTAGCCAAGTATTAACATTTCCAGCTTTAAGGGTGCGTACAGACTATGTAACATATTATATAACTTGTGTTTTATAACACGTCCACATTATGTAACCTTGTTATTCAACATTATAACATAAAACAATACTGTACACATTAGAATAACAATGCAATATAACAATGTTATATAACCATTTTAAATAACAAAAGAAAAACAAAAAAACGTAGATGCTGGGTTCGTCCTTGTCCACGTTATCTGAAACATGTTGTATAGCAATGTTGTATAACATGTTATGTTAAATAGTCTGTACGCACCTTAAGAGTGTACTTTTCTCTTGATTTAAGTATGTCATTAAAAAGTACTTGGTGTGTTTTTTTATTGTTGTTTATTAAAATAATTTTTAGAGTATTTTTAAATTTGTCTTGACCGCGTATACAACTGCGTATTCTGGTATTTAAATTTTAGATAAAAAATACATTCGTGTGTTTTTCAGACTTGAGAAAACATTAAACGCTAGAATAAGGTAATGTATTAGTTCATCAGCGTTTAGTGAGTTATAGACCTAATGTTCTTTTTAAAGTTAGATAGTTAAATACAAATCTGTATGCTAAAATTCATACAAATGTTTAATTGAATAGCTGTCATATTACTACACACGTTCGGCTGTTATAAGTGAAACGTCAAATATTGCCTCGAATATCTTCACCTAAGTTAATAAATTGATAGATTAATGGTCGACCACTCAAACATTAATCAAAGTTGAAGGCAATCTAGGTGTAGTGCTATTCCGTCCGATTACATTAAATATCAGAGAGACATTTATTAAAGACTTTGACTTAGAATCTTCTAATAGCGTATTTCCTTGCATAATACACAACGTGTAATTTAAACAAATGAAACAAATTAAAAGAGTGAAATATTATGTACTCCGTGGACAGACACAAATCAATACAATATGCGTCTGTGTCTTGATGCATTATTTTTTGTCCAACAAATTAAAGCAAAGAAAATTTGTTATTATTATTTTTAAAATATATATATACCATTTGTTTAGCTTTCGAAAAAATATTAGATTAACCGAAACTGGTCATCGCTATTTCTTTGATATTTTTGAACTAAACTAGGTAAACTACAATAGTATTTTGATAAGATCTCTTATTTAAACCGAATACACCTCAGGAAAATCTGTTTTTCTTTCGCACAGAATAAATTTATTTCATCATCATTAATTCAATAAATAATTATTCTTTTTTTTATGTAATAGGAGGCAAACGGGCAGGAGGTTCATCTGATGTTAGGTGATACCCGCCACCCATGGACACTCACATTTCCAGAAGGCTCGCAAGTGCGTTGCCTGACTTTCTTTTCTTGAAGGACCCTTTTTAAATTGGTTCGGAAATACTGGGAATGGGAATCTGGTTCCACGTTCTGCATAATAAACCAACAAATATAAAATAATTACATTCCTGTATTAAAAAGCTAACTATTTATAACTGTATATTACACTATTAACTGTTGTTTATTAAAAAAAAAGGGGGAAAAAAAAAAAAAAAAAAAAAAAAAAAAAAAAAAAAAAAAGAAAGGAAAAAAAAAAAAAAAAAAAAAAAAAAGGGGGGAAAAGAGGGGAAAATTTAGGAATTAAAAAAAAAAAAAAAAAAGGGGTGGGGAGAAGGTTGTCTAATAACAATCTATTTAATAGGTTGACAAATACGATTATTTTACTATAAGCTGTAATCGTTGATAAAATAATTTTATTTAAGTATATCGGAGTTGAATGATATTTCGTGTCAAAAGAATCTTGTTGCATTCTTAATTATGAGGAAAAATTCCAGCCCGGAACATGATAATTGATTAGGGGACACAATGGCGCATTGTCCTTTCTAGACATTTCCAAGATTTTGTTTTGATTTTATGAAATTGTTGGGGAGTGTTTGGCGAGTGTGTTTGCACTAATGTAAACCGAGTCGGTTTACACAGTATTGCCTTGGGAAATTAAGATGGAAAAACCATATTATAGTGCAGTTATTTGGCATTCGCCTTGGAGCTTGAAGGTTATTTTACTTTTGCTTGGAGTGTCTCTCTTATAAATTAAGTTTGATCACTTTGTTTAAACTTTATATTTATGATCAAAAATCCAGATTTAATTTGGCAAACTTTGTATTTTAAATAAGATCTGCTTTGTGGATGTGTATCAAGACTTATTTCTTACTAGTCACTAGTTTTTTTTATACAAATGGGCTCTTAGGCCGTTTCTCCACTGCTCCGGTCCGGCAAACGTTAATTACCGATCCGATTTAGAAACTCACAACAGTACTTACGTGCTTCTCTACTACTCCGGCATCTGGTTTTTAACGATCCGATAACTTGCTAGATCGGAACGCGGTGTTTTATCGATCCAAGTATCCAAGTTTTAAATTATTATTCACAGGTTTATTTATAGTTTCTTTAATTTGAAAGAATCTGGATAACCTGGACCAAACCAAATTATGTTGCTATTTATTTATATTTTTATACCATAGTATTAGTGAATTATTTATTAAGTAGATTATAATATTTTAAGATAGACAATATAAAAAAAGTAATAAACTTGCCAGGGCAATTAAATACATATTCAGAATTTAGAACGTTTTATTAATAAAATAAAGTATGTGGGTTTTAGTAAATATAAGTGTTGCATGATAAATATACAAGTATCGATTATTGTCGGATCGGATATAGTGGAGAAGTGCAATCCGGCGTTCCGATATTTTTCTCATGACTCATTCCGGTATCCGACGCCGGACCGGAGCAGTGGAGAAAGGGCCTTAAGCACTATGCGTTTACTAAATTGCAATTATTCATAAATATTTTTGGATATACATTTGTTAAACAATTATTGGATAAATTTGTATTTACCTTTATCCATCTGTATTGTAATAAAAGCGTCTTCCGTACTTGCCAATTAACGAGTGTTTATAAAACTATAGAAGATTATCAGATTAAATATTGGATCACTTTTAACAAATTTGCATCGATTTAAAAGTAATTTTTACTAACTTACGTTTGCAACTTAGTCCGTTTTCAAGTAATATTTAGGAAGCTAAATCTCTACTGAACATAGAGGTACAGTAGGTACGTCAATATTAATGTTTTTATGGTACGATTTGTAGTAAAGGGAAAACAAGGATGTAATATCTTGAGGATGTAATTATCTAGAAAACGTAATCATATGTAAATAAATATATTTTATTATTAAGTGTATTATTTACACAACTAACACAAGTATTATTTATACTCTTATCTAGCAAATAACACTTAAAGGAACATGATAAGCAAACATTTTCATATAAATGCACCTATGCCATTCTTATAACATCAATTGTAGACAGAACAGTGCCGTGATGAGTTTTCTAAACAAAGTTGTTTTAATCACCGGAGCCAGCTCTGGTATCGGTGCAGCAGCGGCCGTAGAATTCGCGAAAGTTGGAGCCAAAGTTGCCATTGTTGGAAGAAATGTAGAAAAACTTCACAAAGTATCCGAATTGTGCATTAAAAATGGATCTAAACCATTGGTCATCAACGCTGATCTTGGTAACGATGAAGAATGTAAAAAAATAATTGATCTTGTGATAAAAGAATTTGGTAAACTTGATGTACTAGTAAACAATGCTGGTTTTCTACATTATGGATCCATTTTAGAAGGTAATATTCTAGAAGGTTACGATAAAACAATGAGAATTAACGTACGTGCGCACGTTCACATGACATCGCTTGCTGCACCTTACTTGGTTAAGTCCAAAGGAAATATTATTAATATATCAAGCGTAGCTGCAACAAGTACAACAAGTTTAAAAGGTCGGACTCCATACTTTGTATCAAAAGCTGCTTTAAACCACTTTACTCGATGTTGTGCCAAGGAACTGGCAAGCGACGGTGTAAGAGTCAATACAATTAGTCCCGGTCCAGTAAAAACTGACTTTTTTGACAATTCAGGTCTGGATGACATTGACATAGACAGCTTTGCAGGTATGATGCCGCTTAAAAGGGTATCAGAGTCAGTAGAAGTAGCTGATATGATTATTTTCTTAGCTAGTGACCGAGCTGTTGGTATTACTGGTTCGGAATTTGTTGTCGATAATGGATATTTATTAAGGGTATAATATTGTATTATAATCGTTATCAAATAATTCAACCAAATTATTGTTCTTTAATTCTGTTTAAAATTGGATATAAGCTATTTTCTAAACTACTTTATACAATAGATATTCTTCACAGTAGTCGTCGTTAAGTTTATATAATCGTTCCAGATAATTAAGTGTTTTCTTATGTCAACTTTGACAAACAAGATCAACCGCAAATTTAATAGGTTCCACAGCTATATGTTGCGTAAAAATAATAGAAATACTTTATTTATTCTGAATCAATACAAAAGCTTCTAGTACATACGGGCATACGAAATCCTCCTTAATAAAGTACCTTCAACAAAACCTTCGTTAAATATAATTACATCATTCCCAAACCTTTTATCGAAATTGATCAAAAGCTTTGTCAAAAGATAACTCTTCTAAAGGTCATTGAAAGATGACGAAAAGGCTTACAGAGACCTTGGCAAAATCGATTTGTCGAAACGTGCGCGATATTTTAACATAAGCCGGTGATATACTGACAATATCGATATTAGAGATAAACCATTGAGGTGATAATGTTGTACTTTATCATATTTCAACTATGAATTAATGCTTTGTTAAGAGATATATATATCTATATCCATAATGCAACGCATATTTCGCATAACACGAACAACAATTGTTCGCGTAGGAATTTTCTATTTTGAATTTTTTAAATTTATAAAACAAAATGTGTCAATCTCATGCACTATTAAGGGGTACTCCAAACACACGTTAGCATCGTTAAACATATCAAATATCTCTTATACGAATGTATTATCATATTCATTAAATAAATCTTGTATGACGCTAATACCTACTCATTAGGTAGAAGACTGATAATCACTCAACAATTTCATGTTTTATCGTACGACATTAGACTGTTTGAATAAACTGAAAATTACTTGAAATACTAGCTTTAAGGTACGAATTTAACATAAGCATATTAAGGGAATACGAACAAATTATAGTAACGAAATCTTGTCTTTCTCATTACCTTTATAGTATCTTTACATTTGTATTATTTGGCTAGTATCGGAAACTGAATAGCGGTATTTTCTCAATCATATCAAAATAGTTCCTCGGGCGCAACATAATCGAAAGGTATTGTATCGTATGGAATAATGACAATGATCTTGTATGCAAATGAGTTACATCATATTGGTCAATACGGTGGTAATGTCGTGGTCGCCGCTACTCCATACATAACGTTCTGAACGACAGCTCGATTAAGCACAGCCATTTTGTGGCCATGGATTGAAAACGTATTTTACTTAATATTGCGAAAATATTGTTCATTCGCCGAATAATTTCGGTTTTCAATTTAATGTATTCATGTTAAGTACATTTTTGTACCCATTTTCTTTTAGTGTTTATTAAAATGCATATTTAAGTGTATATTTTTGTACATTTTACCTTTTTTTAATATCGTTTAAGGTCAAATGTGATTTTTGGAAGGAATCGTAAAAGTATTACGTTTAAAACTTTTAGTTATAATTTCTACGGAAATAAGTTATTGTATTCAAATAATAAATACAAATATACACAGTTATCTGATTAATTGAACTTTTGAAGCTATAGACATATACGTATGTCATTTCCTTAACGATACGAGGTTTTGTACTGCTGGGGCTGACGCCACAGACTAACGGCAACAGTTTAACCGTTTTTATAGATTTAAGTGCATACTAACACATAACACTCTATATAATTGTTTTCAATTCAGAACGAAAACAATTGAAAAAAAGTGTTGTTATAACTTAAAAACGGCCTTACTCTCACACTCACTCCGCTGGCTCTACGAACCAAAATGTGTCTTGACGTCCGAAACGAGAAACTTCCGGCATCCTGCCTTCCTGCTACGGCTGAAAGCCAAAAATTGGAGGAAATTGGCATGGGACAGGGATTTGTTCGGCCTACCATTCTTTTATACGATTTTCATTCCATTTAAGTGTTCTTCTACCATAAACACGAATGGCTTATATTGGCTATATAATGGTCTAAATAAAAAAATATATAACAAGTTTACCACACCTATATATTAAAACCACACCGGAAGGTCGCCGAATATAAATTTAGCTACATAGGTTTGGAGACACTGGTAAAAATCCCGATTCTCAAGAAGCCCAACTGAAAAATTATTCTGTGCCAACAACGTATGTGTGTAGGGTTTATAGACCGAATGGATTTCAGTTCGACGGGTTTATTGAAAATAACGTTCGCCGAGTTTTTTCGCCTGGAAACGGGTATGTTTGTTTCGTGGATTTTTGTTTTGTTTTACATCTTGTTAATTACTTATTTCATGTTACTTTTTATTTATCAGAATTATTGAAAATATTTTATTTTTATTTCTTCAGCTATGATTTCAGCTTTACAGTTTCGGGATTTTGGAATATGGCATCTATAGCTGGCTATGCGTCATGCTCGTGAACGGGTGCTGCTTGTGGTGACTGGTCGTACTTGAATTCGTGTATGCGGTGATGTTGGTTATTTCGACTATGTGTTTGCGTGTTGTTCCCACGAGAATGAAAGTGCGTGCTCCTATTTCACCATGCCTCCTGCTGATAGAGGACAACTCTTTGTTTTTAATTTATGTTATAATTATTAATTACTTAAAATGTTACATGGGACATGGTGTAATTGTTGCAGCTCCTTACAAACATTTTGTAAAACAAAAAAATGGCGATTAAAAAGAGTGGCTGAGAGTTTATTGCCAGTTCTGCTCTCCCGTTCTACGCCCTTGATTTGAGAACTGGCAGTAAATGTAAAATTAGAAGCATTAATATGTATTTCTTTACTGACAAGTCATAAGTGTACATTATGTTACCTATATGATTAAATGATTTTTTACTTTTACTTTTTACTTTTATTCAGTGTTTAGGTAGGTACTTCATACACAAATGTATAACTGAATAAAACTATGTTTATGTATTGTATGTATAGATATATTCAAAAACGCGACCTAACCATACATTTTAAAGCGAGATCTGCAATCCCTTTCCAATTACAATCACTTAAGTTATCCTTTACACAATGGACTAGCAAATAAATATGCAATCGGAAGACTTGTTTTACGAAGAGTTATTAATGTGACCAAAATATACATACAAAAGATACCCTAAACATTTATTTTTATTATCTGAAAATAATTTTACATAGATGCAAGCCAACCAACAAACAAAAACTACATTAAAGTAGACAAACTGATGGATACAGCAGTTTGGCGAGTGCAATTATCATTAGAAGCGAACAATGAGACAATTATAGGGCAGCTCGTTAGGTAACCGATCAATTAGCTTCGATTTTGAACTTTCTAACGGAGTTAGGCGTTCGGGAACATTAATTTAGGTGTAATTCGTTCGCTTGATGCTCCCTTAGAGCCAAATGCTGTTTTCCTACTCTGTTTATCCGATACAACTGATGAAATGTATTTTTTTTATGTAATAGGAGGCAAACGGGCAGGAGGCTCACCTGATGTTAAGTGATACCGCCGCCCATGGACACTCACAATGCCAGAAGGCTCGCAAGTGCGTTGCCAGCCTTTCAAGAATTGGTACGCTCTTTTCTTGAAGGACCCTAAGTCGAATTGGTTGGTATGTAAAAATATAATTGCTACTACAATTCTTTTACGTTTATTTTGAAATTCTCATACGAATTATATTTGTACGTGCCAAGAACTGACCAAATTAAACTAAAAGGTGAAACAGAGAAGCTTAAGAAGGTATTTAATTGAATTCATATGACACTTCTTTATAGTAATAATATTTGGGTCTATACACAATAAATAGGATCTATGTTTTTGAGTTGTAAGTCTGCATTAGAGAAAGATACGCACAGTCACGGATAGAATAAGCTTGTTTATCTACGTAATAATCCATTGGCGTACACTTGATCTCTTATATTGCGAAAAACTTGCATTACAAATATTAATGTTTGATAATAAAATAATTATTTGAGTTTTATCACCAGACTCTCATAAACACACAAATACACACACACTTATATACACAACTTATATACATAAATATAAGTTATTAATTATATTGTGTAGAAACTTGTATTAAAAAATATTAAATAGAAAATTAAATAACTAATTTAAACATTACTCGTGCAAGGGTTCAGTGCAGCGATTAAATTAGTTCACTCGAGTGAAATGCCTCCTAAGAAACCTTTGACATTTACCCATGCACTTATAGCATAATTGATATTTCAAAATGGTCAGCCTATTTGGCCTTTTGATAGGTCCTTTTAAGTCTTAAACTAAGTTTTATAAATTTCAACAGATTTAAGAATTAACTATATACAATTTCCGAGAAAAAGGAAGAAAGAAAGAAGGGTAAGGTTTTCGATGAATAGACAGAAACTTTTAAATAGAAACGGAGTTTGCTCCTCGTAATTGTTATCTTTCTGATCCGTCGCCTATTGTTCTTTAGTTAATTAATAATAATATTTTTATATAAAACCATATATGAGATAGGACTTTTATATGCCAGCAAATGATTTGGGTTAAGATACAGTTTTCTTAAAAATAATGTTAAAAATACAACATGACGTGGCAATGTTTTAGATAACGTCAAACTATGAATACAATACCTGACAGTGGTGATTTGTATAAACTCAAAATTGGCTCAGACATTAGCGGTCCGGCGGCTTCTGGAAATAAATATTCTATTTTAAACATTAATCCATCTGTTTAATCCCAATTCACTGATTTACCATGAGATTGCTGCGAAATTGCTCTATTAAAATATTTAGTTTTAAAATGTTTTGATATTTTTCGAATAGCTATATAATTTTAAGTATATTTGGTAAATACTCCGCATTTATAAAGAATTTGACTATAATTTCTATATAAATGACCAATCATTGATTTCTAACCTCTAGGAACATATGATTGGAGAAAATTTAAACTTCGAATTGTATTGTTCATTTGTTTTTGTACTTCTTTATTTAAAATCTGCATTTACCTTGCGTCTGATAATCGACTGATTATCAAGTTAAGCCGTGATTAAGTTCCAGCTAGATGAATAATTAACAGCGGTTAATTATATTACTAATTGGACGTGTGCGATTAAGTTCTTGTTTTATCGTACTTAAAATATTAAACCGCGTAGGTGTTCTGGCTTTAATTGATCAATCGTTTTTTTTTAAAGATACAACAACTACACGTGAAGATAATTCTAATTTTCTATATTATATTTGCAAATCACAATACTCATTATCTATTATTTAAGAATCGGTATAAATTATAATAAAACTATTAAATTGTAATATTCATTAATATTCATTAATATGAAAATGATTTAGAGCCTTCGATTAATCTAACTGTGCGAAGACTAGACTAGACTATAGCCTATAGAGGGACGGAGACTCAGTTTTTATTTTCGGTTTTGTTTAATAGTTGATATATTATACTTTGTTGCGTCTTAATGTTTACCGACGGGGTTCTTCTACAGAATTTTAATTTTTTTGAATTTCGTATGAAGGACTATTAACTTCGTACTAGTACTACCAGCCTCATTGTTGTTATAATAATAAAAAAACACGTGTACAACAGTCTCCACCTTCAGTTTATGAAGAGGTTTATTTTTAATTTTACATAATAACATCTCAATACAATATAATATATAATAAATTGAAGCCCAGATCTAATAAAAATGAATCTTGGTAAGGCGAATAGATATTCGTGAACAGACATTAGGCAAACCGTCCTTTACCGTTTTGGCTTCGTTGCAGACGTTAATTCCTAATTGCATGCACTCACTGCCAAGACATTATCCAATATAATGCGTGAGTTTGAATATCACCATTTTTACTACTGAACCGGATTTAATTTAAAAAATCTATAACTCCAAATGTAATGTGAGTATGAAGTTGTCCTCCCACGAGAATTTAAGTGTGTGCTCCTATTTCACATATCACCATGCCTTCTGTTGATAGACTACAAATCTTTGTTTTTAATTTATTTTATTATCATTAATTACTTAAGATGTCATAAGATAGAACATGGTGTAATGGTTGCAGCTCCTTACAAATGTGTAAAACAAAAAACTTGGCGATTAAAAAGAGTGGCGGAGAGTTTATTGCCAGTTCTTCTCTTCCGTTCTTCATTTGAGAACTGGCAGTAAATGTTAATTTAGAAGCATTTCATATATATTTATTATTTGACGTTCATAAGTGTACATTGTGTTACCTATATGAATAAATTATTTTGAATTTTGTTGTCTGGACAATATCGTATACGATTTTTATTTTTGATAAATATTTGATTTACTTTTTCTTTTCAGTAACTAACCTAATCAAACACGTGACAGCACAACAGTCATCATTATAGCGACATATAGTGCTATAGTAATATCTATCTTCTATGAAAAACACGTTGAGACGTCATAACTTAATATTCTCTAAAACTTTATTATCTACAAATACACTGTTTCAAAATATTATCGAATATGTTAGCGTCGAGCTCGCAACAATTTTAAAACTAAAAATGTAGTAAGAATTTCTCCACAGCAATATTATAAGAGTTTCTAAGACTTAACAAAAGAATTACTCGCAAGTTATAAAGCAATTTCACATCTGCTATAACTAGTCTAGTCTTCGTACAGATAATGTAACATCAGCAGTAATGAAAAACTGGAATGTATCATGGAATAACTGATTTTTTTCATTTGCATTTTACTGCCACTATCATTGATCAATTAAATTAAATATATTATTGTTTACTTAAAAATGGTTTTATTAAATTATATTTAACATGTTTGGCTATAAAGTAAAGCTAGCTTTGAGGTACTTATATATTTTATACAAATAGCAATTGTAGATCGTTTTCATACATATTGTAACGGTTTGCGTTTAGAAAGTATTTTTTTATAAGTATATAACCTAATCACCATTTGATACATTAAGAATGAATGAATTAACCAATGCTCTAAGCTAATAAGCGATATATTCCAACCAACCAGATTTCAATCTTGAAAGAAAGGAACTCAGAAAATGAAAATTTAATATATCTAGATATCTATGTAATAAATCAATAGCGATCATTAAGAAGACACAAGAAAAATTTTAATACAAAAATTGTCTTTACTTGATTCTACACTAAACTTAATTATCACTCACAAAGTAAAAAGTATTTTTAGTAAACTTGTATTTTTGTCTGTTTTCTTATAATAATAACATTTCTAAACATATATGTATTGCGTTGGCTATTATACTATGTTTATTGTATGTAGCAATACTAGATATTAAATAAATCACTGTGATTTCTATATACTAGCCACACGGAAACGTTTCGTCGTGTGAATGCACAACAGTTTTAAACTTGCTATTTCATTCAAAATGACAATGTGATTTTCCGCACTTTACACTATAATGAAAATGCGATCGCGAAGATTTATGCGCGATACACCGATTTGCTTTTAGTACCGAGTCGTGTGTGTTACTTGTCGTAATAGCTTTTGGATTATCACCATTTTCCAATATTTAGATTAACTTTATTTTGAATTCTCTTACTGTAAGATCATATGAAAATGGAATTGAAAATTTAAGATAATTTCATTATTCGATTATATTCTTACACTTTTGTTTCTTTTATAATTACTCAATTATTAATATATATATAATATAATTGTATACGTGAAAGACATAATTGTCTAATAATAACTATTTCACAATGATGAAGCGATGTAATTGAACTCAAATAATTCTATAATACAAATTTTCGTATATTAAGCCAAATTTGTATTTAAAAATCTACAGTTCATAAAAACCTACTACTAAAAACATATTACTAAAATACGAGTACGAAAAACTGCATTCCGTAGTTGTAGCATGTCATATTATGAAATACAAACTAAATAACACACCACGCTTCACAACTTTTAACGTTCAAGACAAACAAGATCAAAGATAGAGATTAGCTAATGACGCGTTTTATTTGCCGACAATTTATGACTAATTTTCACTCTCAATATTTTTGTAACGGTCACCTCGTGATTTATGTCTTTTAGTCTTATCATTTTAATGTATGTACGTTAAATATTTATTTGTATGATTAAAACAATAATATTGGTATTATAACACTGTAAAACTTATACTAAAATCATAGTATAAAAACAGAATGAAATGTAATTGGGAAAGAAATAAAAGTAATATTTAAGTTTATTGGTGTGGATGTTACCAATAAAATAAGCATGATATATTATTTATAACATTTTACGCCTCGATACATGCGGATATTAATAAACCACATTGTTATTCCTTAAAGTAATTTCTATAATATTGTAAGGGGTTGTATATATTTATAAACATCTGATTACCATTACATCGAAATACTATAATTGCACATTTATCACAGATAATATGACTTTTTGTTATTTTATATAGATGACATAACATAATAATACCACAACCTGTTTCATAAGTTATAATCGTGCAAAATAATTACGTTAGTAATTTAAGAAATAAGAATGAATTATTCCTGATAATTTTTTTGGTAATGAGAACTAGGCCTTTAGTGTAGTATGAAAAACGTAGAATTTATCGTTTAAAGTTATACGATTTTTGCTATTATTTCGAAAAGTAAAATAAAATCAAAAAATAATAAAAATGTCTCGTACAGACTTTAAAGACATATCCACAATAGAATACTGAACAACGCAACACAATATACAAATAGTATATTTATGGTTAATTTAATATTGATTTAGGCTATTAATTTAAAGGCTACGTTTTGCGTTTTTTGACTGGTGATGGACGCACGTGAAACATTTGAAATTTATTTTGTAAAAAAAATGCTCGCTTAAACGACAATTTAACAATTTTTTTAACTATATTCACTTTAATTTTTTTAACCGCAACAATACAACCAAAATTTATAAAATTTAACAATTCTAATGAAACAATAGTTAAACTTTCACCACGTTATTTTGTTTCGAACCACACACAAACCACATGACACTTCAGAATCATAGATAAATATTTATCGCCGGTTAAAATTAACAATGAATTATGGAAGCTATAAATCTTTTGTCGCGTTTAATTTAAATTTCTAGTTTACTAAAACTGTTGGCTATTTTGAGTTTCATCTACTTTCGTAAAGCAACATAACCTGAAGGGTTTAAAGAACGTCTTTTACCTTTAAACAAGATCTGCTGTATAGTTCTCGAACGATTTTTACAGCATTAAAGTTTATATTTTTACCACTTAGGTGTTATTATTTGTTTTGAATTTGTATTTTAAAAACTTAGATTGTGATAATTCTCATGAACATACCAGAAAAGTAAGCAAGTAACCTAAGTATAGTACCCATAGGCAGTTAAAATCTCTGGGTATACCTACGAAAAATGAATTTCTATTCAGCTTTTCCTCGTGAGTAAATTTGCATAGCGGCTCTATATCATTCCATAATTATGTTTCATTAATATCGCGGAATTAATGGACGAGGCTTCGTGCAAAAAATGCAAATTATATTTTTAATTTAAATTAGACAGTCGTCTACTGAAAACGTGACTTAATTTTTAATTATTTTTTAATATCTTGGTTATGCTTATCGCCATTTTAGGAATTATTTTATGCCTTTTAGTTTTTTTTATTTATCCAGTAATATTTTTATTTTATTAGTTTTAATAGCAAGATCTTTTGTTTTATTTTCCTATGTATTGTGTAGCATGTTGCATCGAACTATTTGATTTTATGTGAACGATTAATAATTCATGAACTATTAACATGAGTTAGTAACCCTAACTGAGCAATTAATTTCCCAGCAATCTCACGGCAAGAACTCAAAGAGCACTCACCTCCACAAATCAACGACATTTGTAATGCTTTATATAATATTTTCTATATAAAAAATCTCTTGGATATCTACCCTAGATTCTAACTAGCGCGCCTAACTATATTCAAAAGCTATATCTAAATAGAGGCAAGGCAATGAATTAAACTTTGTACTGGCGATATATTAACTACTTAAAAAAATACGTTCACGAAAACACTATTCACGTTAAAAAAATCTGAACTAAATACACCAAATTCGCCGTTGTATCATAAGTGGGCGAAGAACATTGTGTTTATGTTTTCGCGGGAACGCGACAGGGCGCGGCGACGCGGCTGTTAGGCGTGTGCTGCCGGCGCGACTGACACGCGAGCTTGACACGTTGCGTGATGTCACTGGCACGCATGCGTGACAACTGTCAACACATGCGCTATCGCACTGGCCGGTGAGTGTTAAAAGTTCTTGTAGTTTTGACAGGAAGTACTTTCTATTAGTGATTTGATAAGACGGGTTAATTCTGTTTCAGTTGGTTTGTGAACACACGTTTGTGGATGAAATATTTAGATTTGACTAATATCCTAAGTATTTCTATTTAAAATTTAGTTATAAATAAGAAACTATATAGAAATATAGTTTTTTGACCGATTTTCGTTTGAATTTCAATCAAGGTATACTTTATTTTGAAGTTTAAAAGTTACTCAATTTTTTGCTTTTTATGAAATTTATGTTGTATTTAATTTGTAGTAGAAGTTAGACATAATAAACAATAAAATATCATGGATAATATCTTGTATATAACTTGATAATATTATATACTTGTATTTTTATAGACACGTTACGAAAATATACGTAGACTGTCTACGCCGTAGAAGCTACGAACTACTAAGTCGCTGGTGGTTCAAAATTAGTAAAGTATAAAAAATATACAGATATAAATTAAAAAATTTAAATCATAAATAATATTGCTCTTTTTATGAAATTTGTACCGTAGCTTCCAGAAAACTTCGTTATTGTTTTGCGTATTAAAGCACTAACAGACATTATTGCAAATTTCTACTATCAAGCATTCTTCAGCTAAAGCACCCAGTTCAAAACGCACTGTATGTGCCATACTCCGATTTCTCTTTAATAAATCCGACATAAAATTAATAAGTTTAAATGTAATATGCAATATTATAATGTCATTTATGTTCATTTTAATATGGACAACAAGTGTATGAAAATAAGGTGAACAAACCGTTACAATTTCCTGTTCGCGTTATATTTTCACTGGATTAATACAAAACTCAGGCAAGTTGTAACAATATTTGTTATCGTAAATTTAATAATAAACAATAAGAATGTTATAATTAGAACATTTTAAATACAGGAACATTTAGACAACAAAAAGGGATTTAAATAATCCTTAGCTCACCGTTTCCGAACTTATCTGATACACATACCAAATCACTCAGTTTCAGCTCCCAGAAACAGAAACCGTTAAAAAAATCTGTTAATTGTAAAAACATTGTAACGAAATTCTGTAATTTTATAAAATACTAGCTGACCCGGCAAAAGTTGTTTTGCCATGTAATTTCTAGGAAAATGTTTCTTAGAAATTACATTTTAGTTCAATAAAAATAACTATCATAAAAAATAGGGGTTGACTGTAGAGGGGTGAAAATTAAGGGTTGTCTTTATTTTTGTATGCTGTATCATAAAAATTAAAAACAAAAAGTTTTGTCTAAAAAATATAATAATTTTTTTTGGGGTGCACATCCCTTATCACGGCTTTGAAAAATAGATAGAAGCCGATTCTCAGACCTACTGAATATGCATAAAATTTCATAAGAATCGGTTGAACCGTTTTGGAGGAGTATGGGAACGAACATTGTGACACAAGAATTTTATATATACATAGAAATTATAGAAGAAAATCATGAGAAGGTCAAGGAAAGGCAAGATATATCTTGAATATCTAAGTACAGCTAATACTTTTATAACAGTAACAGCAAGAACTATTATTGAACAAATGTTTATTAACAAATCAAATTACTGTGTAAGTACTATAAATTAAGGATGTCATAATGTAAAGTACGTACAAGGATCTTACTGCAGCACCTGCGAATCAGACCTGTGACAGTGACAGGTCATTAAGTCTGATTTATATTCATCCTAGGACATCTCGAAACATCCCAACTCCGTAATTAACCAGCGACATATAAATGTTCCCCTTTTAAAGTATTCTTTGAAATAAAAAGCTAAAGTAAATAATCCGTAAGAATTTTGTAGATATTTCAGCAAGCGGCTGCATATGAATTTCATTACTTTTGTACTAAAATACTTTATAAACTTTATTTCGTTGTACAATACTTAGATTATTTATATATTTTCACATAAATACTAATATCCTTTTTAATAAATTAGGTTAGACTTAAATTACTTATTAGTCTTAAGTTAGGCTAGATCGCAATGTTCCATGATGTCTTAGTGAAGACACATGTATAAAAAAAAATATAAACACTAATAAGGGATTGCTCTAAACTGAGGTCGTGTATTCAAACTCCGTGGATTTCATTTCTACGTGTGCGATTAACACTCACTTGTGTTGATAGGATTTATCGCGAAAAAAAAACCAACATTGTCGTTGAAACTAAAATTGACATTAAGACATCTACTCGCACTTGTATGACCTGTATCGTTCTTATTTTCAAGCTGACCGCTACAAAGAGTATTCAGCCATAAATACTTTACTTAATAAAAAAATCATTGCCTTATTTTATAGTGTTTTAGTTAAAGATAATGCAATCCTATCAAGTAAATCATTTAATGTTTCACTCAACCTGGAACCATGTTTGATGTAAAGTATGAATTGTGTTATTATAATGTTGAATTCCAATTGATAGTTTTTGAATAATTAACGAGTTTCAAAATGTTTTATTATAATATGGTATTTTATTTTGCAAACGCAGACGCAGTTTTAATACAAAGTAAATAATCACACTAAGCGTGTTTAATCTGGTCATGTCTACAAAGGGTTAAATGTTATACATTATCGTAAATATTATATTAAGTAAATTTTAACTTACATTGTAATTGACGTAAACTTTAAAACGTTCTATAACTAAAACAAATTCATCCGACGTGTGGGCACAACCATGCTCTAATTTGAGGCAGCGCAGAGGCCCTAATTAAGCGACCCAATACGAATTGATTGAAGGCACCCTTTGTTACCTGCTCGATTCACTTGGTGTGTGTGCTCTTAAACTTAGGGCATCATTTGATCTGTTGTGGTTTCTCAATTTAGGAGTAACTACGGTCAGAATTTCTCATTATATGTGTCTAGGATTTAATCTACTTTTAACTTCAATTAGTAGAAGTTAAACACCAAAATGGTGTACTAAGTAATACAGTGATGTACCGGAATTATTGTCCGGAAAATAATATTAATTATAATTAATATAACATCAATGTTTAAATTAAATCTGAAATCGTTTGAAATTTGGTAATACACTTTATGACCCGTAAAATTGTAATCTTGTATATATGATATTTAAGTCAAGGATCGAAAATTATTCTCTGAACGAAATCATTTTTATGTTAACACTCGTTAATAACACATACCCTTATAAAGTCGTTCGGTCACTTGAGCAATATTTTCGATCAATCGAGCAGAAAACACGAAACTTTTTTAAGCTTTTTCGAGGCATGTTCAAAACACCCGTTCTTTGAACCGCTCTATTCACTCGTTAACATATTACAACATTTTTTCTACTCTAATATGCCCTATTTCAAAGGATTTGAGCCTGTTATTGACTGAACATCTCCACTTTAAAGTAGTCAATATTTTGCGTTATATTACGTAATAAACCTTTTTGGCAACTTTATAGTACGTATATTTTACAATTAAAAGAAAATATTGAAACTCGATACATCTTACGTAAATATTTTAAACAACTTATATCAGTTAAGTTAGCATCTAACAAATAAGTAATAATATACAGTTTACATTTTCAAAAACTCAATGTTGTATGTGTTTGTTAACAAAAAACATAGAGTACATGTTAAAATTGAAAAGTAACAAGAAACACAAAATCAACCATTCAAAATAGTCATTGTCTAAAAGTAAATTTATTAATGCCTACTAGTCTTCTAAAACTCATACCGACTCAAAGGCAATGAAGTGAGTTCAAAGCGCTCAAGTTGGCTTGTTATCGAAGCAAATAAGATCTTCACATGAATCGTGTCTGATTAAGAGTTGAAGATTTCAGGTTCACATACTGAAACGGGCTTAAACTGGAGGGTAATTTAAAATTGCGTCAATAGCGTTGTATAAACGTTTTTATGAGAATCGTATAGAACTGATAAAGATGCTTGTTTGGGCGGTTTTGTTCATACGGATATAAGCCTTTATGACTAATGGTATAATTTTTTTCTACCTACATAATACTACCTAAGACGATTTCCCATTTCATTAGAATGGAACTTTTACCACCTGCAAACCACATAGCAAATAAAATGCGCTCGCTATACCTGTATACATTTGATAACCTTTGACCTGTCAATTCATCAATCATTAAGCATTTTTTCTTACAATTAAATTAAATAAAGAAATTGATATTAATGAATGAATACTATTATTAATTTTAGAAGCAATATTTTCTATAAGTTAAAATTTATACAATTATTTAAAATTAACTTAAATCAAAAAATAATATTATCAAGCATATTTAAAGTTTCGGGTTATTTTATCATCATAATAATTTCATAAAATACAGGTATTCACTAACAGATAACAAGCAATACAAACTTTAAAAGTCAAAACTTTAAATTAATAGCAAGACAAGTCCTAACTTTTCAACAATAGCTTGCAATTTGTAAAAATTCAACTTCAACTTTTAATTGACGTACTTAGAAAGAGTGTTAACATCGAGCTTGTTAACCCTAAAACAATGATGTAACGGGAATTCAGACCATTCCTAAAACAAACATAAAAAACACTTAGGGTGACAAATTTCCCCGCCGCCGCCCGCGGTCCGCATTTGCGTGGAAGAGTGTACAAAGGGGAATCGATTTTCGAATATATTCTAAAATTTATTATTGTTTTGTACTTATATCTACGTATGTGGTCTTTACAATGCATTAGATTCCTATGTTATAAATTAGGGATAATGTCTTTAAGTATACGCTGTACGACAAAAGCTGTAAAAAAATTGCCACTATCTATAATTGTCGAAACTATATCTTTTTAATTTCCTAAAATAAAATAAAACTATTCTTGGTCATAATTTTGCCAGATCTATTTATATTTTTGGGTATAACAGGAAAAAACAAATTTGTTTATTAAATAAATGGTATTTTAATAATTAATTCTTATTCTTAATGAAATGCGATCATTTGCCTTGTGGTTAGTCAATGTACTTTAAATTCAAAAACGAACACCGTAAAGCAGAATGCGTCAAAATCTACACAGAGAATTCGTCGCTATGAATTATTGGCTCCCACTTCCGAAGGAAATTTTACTTATTCTATAGCGTGAAATGTTCCGTGGTTTTAAAAGAATTTTCTTGAAATTTTGCACAGGAAACATTTTTGATGTCTAATTTTTATGGCTGGACTTTGTGGTTTATTTCCTGAAGTAAAATATTGTTTTTTGTTTTTATAAGGAAAAGAGGTATAACTACGCGCCCTCGCCTTAAATTTGTAAAATACTGTAACATAATTCTAAATTTCTTCCAACGGTGATGTTAATGACCAAGTTATTTTAAATTCATGCTCGTATAATTTATGTATTAAAAACATAATATAACACGAGCCATAAAAAGTTATGTATGAAATATAAACTGTGTTTATTAGATTTGTTTCCTAGCTGACTAGTTTCATTAGATTTGTGTAAAAACATTTTTTTTATAGAACAGATGGTATACGGACAGTAGGCGCATCTTGTGTTAAGTGGTATCGCCGCCCATGGGCACTCACAATGCCAAAAAAACTCGCGCCTTTAAAGTATTATTGGACTCTTAAAGGATCCTAAGTCGTGGTTCGGAAATACTTCGACGGGCAGCCGGTTCCACACAGTAGTGGTTATTTTGATATTTAATAGTTAATCAAAGCTTTATATAGTTACTTTAAAATAATACGTAAACAATCGTAACGAAAATATTTTTCACTGAAATCACTGAAAACTGTGTACTAAATGTTATATCATTTACTCTTAGTCACTTGAACTTGCTGGTATTTTATTAAAATATTTGTATGAAAATCGCTTTAAATATATAACCACTGCAGTTATAAACTGTTCGGTGTAATAACGCGTAATCAACAGCAATTATCAGCTATTAAACTCCTTATCTTAAGAATGTTCCATCGATTGCTGCCGTTAACTAACGTTGCATGAAAGTAGAACAAGTTTTCATGATATTCACTATTTGTAAAACTTGTAACTTATCTTTAGGTATGAGTAATACGTATTTAATTTTAATTTAATTTAATTAAACATGTACTTCGATTATGGAATGTCACGATTCCTTTTTTATTTCACTTTCATTTCCTCATTATGCCTAACATATTATTCATATAAGAATTCCGTATAAATGTTTATAATGCTTCTTATAATGTTCTTTCGCTGAAACTTTGTTTTATTTACAAATTTCAAATACATCGTATTATAAAAAAATAGTAGAAATTGAATTTTTGAATGAATGAACTGTTTATCTATATAATAATTTGACCGCCCCATCGCTAAAACATAACCTGTCACTTATTGACATTGAGCAGGCACTGAAAACTAACCTATTGCACTGTTTAATTGAGATTGTTTTTTTACATTTATCCTAGTATTGTTAGTTGCTATATATTATAAGTGATTACATATACGACACTATATAACAATTAAAAATACGGAAAATAGCAAAAATCACCAAAATATCGGTTGACCACCAATCAATATCGCAGAATGCAAACGTTCAACGTGTGCCGACGTAGCACGCCACAAAATGAATTACATTTTTTATTGTTTGCGTCGCCGTCCGTATATAATCCCTGAATAACGCGATTGTATTTATTATTGTACGCTGATATGCTGAATTGTAGTGGACAATGATTAATGTCCAGTTACTGTTATGCATTTTTAAAGCCTTTTCATTGTATTGTGTTGAATTCGTTTGAATGACATTTAGATTTCAGAAGGAAACTTTTATTTAGACAATTTTGAGGCTTATCTTAAACTTTTTAAGGATGAAGTAAAACAATGGCGGCTGAATATTCTTCAGTGCTAAAGTATAAGTGGTTGACATAATAAAAAGTTAAACTTGTAAGAACGTAGATGGCTGTGTTTAAGACGTTAAGAGGTAAAAGTTTATGATTTATAACACCTGTTAAAAATAACTTGAGAAAACTTGGCAGAGCTTTTTATAGGAGAAGGGTAAGTGAGCAATTGGGTCATCTATATCGTAGACCTAAGAAAAGATAATTAATTATGAAAGCTCTTAAAATATACGTGTTTAAAGTTTGCTAGGTTTTTAAATGCTATATATCACTGGATATAAAAAAATATTATATGCTTTTAAACTTATAATATATATGGAATTTGGAAAGTAACGACCGAGCTCTTTATTGGTTCAAAAATGCATTTCAAAAACTATAAGTTCGTTATTTAACCTTGATTATTCATGTTTTTAAAAAAAACAAATCTATAACCTTTTATGATATATAGTGGGAACAAAAGT
The DNA here is from genome assembly GCA_905332375.1 of Pieris macdunnoughi. Lineage (NCBI taxonomy): Eukaryota > Metazoa > Arthropoda > Insecta > Lepidoptera > Pieridae > Pieris > Pieris macdunnoughi. The sequence goes on along the minus strand of CAJOBZ010000015.1, from coordinate 488,365 downwards.
ACACTCACCGTTGAATCTTTTCTTTAAACTATATTTCTTATAGCAAAACTTAATCAACTTATATATTTTATTTATAAAACAATTAAATCATTTAACTAGATTAAATACGTATATCTATCAGGCAATATAGCTAGCAACACTAGTGGGTGTTGACTAGTGACTCGTTTCATTCTCATTTCATCAATACATCAATCAATCGTAATCACGCAAAACTTCGGTAGTCTAATTCTTAATTAAAAATAAAACATTATAAGTATGCCCACTATATGTAAGTTCTATAATTATTCGTTCAAAACGCTTTTGTGTGTGATTGTACGATTCAGTTATGTCCACCTAATGTTTTGCCAAATTACTTTGATGCCGAAAGAACGTAGAATTATATTCTGAATACAAGACAATGGCTGACATGAGGCTTGTTCCGAAGGCATATTTTCCTCGAATTGAAATTGAAAGTCCGATTAATCAAAAGATTCCGCTGGAAACGTAAATAATATTTCTTCCTTCCCACCTACAGTTTGTTTCAAGAAAATTCTTTTTGTTTTCCAAATGAAAATTGTTACAATTTCTCAACTTCTAACAACCTTAACTACCTTTATGTAATTCTTGGAGAAATTGCAAGTTTTATAGCGTGACAAGCTTATTATATAAGTTATATAATGGCTGCTCATTATTTTATAAGAGATAAATTATAAATATAACGTAGTAGTAGTACCTTTCTCAGGAACTTATGTTATTGTATTAAAATATATAGAATAAATAGGCAATACATATAAGAACTACCAGTCTATTCCAAATTTTGATAAAATCAAATTGAAATAAGTGTTTGCTTATAAATATACTTACTGTTTCCACCGGTACAGAACAATTCGCTAAATTATTTTACGCAAAATAAAATTATTATTGGTATTTGTTTTGTTTTATTTTGATATCTTAAATATTTCTTAACACGTTATAATTATAGTAATCATCTTCAGAATCTTGAGCAATATAATATACGAAATGTGAATTAATTAATATTAATTCGTACTATTATTGTACACGAATAAATTATGCTGTTTTATAAATGTTAAATAGCTAATATGCTATAGCGACTAGAAAAGAGTTTTTCCATTGTAATAATATGTTGAAAAGTTAGAAAGTTCACTCTCTCTCTTACATAACCCCAATACTATGCTAATGTGTTGGCAAAAATACGCGGGCTTTTAGTTCAACTTCTCGACTCGCGATGGCAAACAATCGACAGTTCTTGTAAAAAAAAAAAAGATTTCATATCGATCAACGTCCTGAAATAAAGCAATGTAAAATTATCTATAAGTTTCATAATAAAATTATATGTTAGTAATTCTATCAATTGTCACTTGTCTCTACGAATAGGATTACCTTTATGTATGCCCGTGTGTTTGTCTTTCAGCACTGTAAGTTCATAAATTTTTCCAAATTCCTCAAACATCGGGCGCAAGTCATTTTCCTCTAGATGCCGAGGTATTTGGCCAATAAAAAGCTTCACAGCGTCCTTTCCCGCGCCTGGGGGAGCGCCTGTCCTCTCTGCGGGGGTGAGGGGTGAGGCACTCCTGTCCAATGGACCGTGCACTGGGGTAGAGGGCATAGATGTCACCATCCTTATGGGCTCATGCGTTGGGCTAACAGTCTTCATCAACGGATTTTGCACAAAACTCGGAAACATCATGGGCGTACACAAATTCGCACCGACCAACATTATCACAGTTATAAAATAATCACAGTGTTTTGTACTACGTTTCTTACTCTATAAATTCGGTTTTGTTTTAAAGCTTTCGCGGGCTATTTACTTTCGGAGGGCGAAGGGTGAACGCGTCAGTGTGCGTGATTTGTGTCTGTTTGTGTCTCGCTCGCGTAGTGCGTAATGCTATCGATCTTATAGTAGAGGCTCAACTCTCGTATATTTCACCCACTCAATGTTTCACACGTGCTACGGTATAAACAAGTTTTTTTTGAAGACGGATATTTAACACTTTTATATTTAATTATTAATACAACTATTTATATATAATTAATATTTATATCTTTATTGGCACAGAATTAGGTACTGGATTTGAGCTTTCAATTAAACTAGAAAAGTGCAGGGCAGTTTTTCTCGTAAACAAACTAGAATGAAACGAATGCAGTCTGTTTACGTTGTGAGGCGCATGCCGTTCTGTTTACAAACAAACCACACACTATTTTTCAGTCCCAGTGCAGCACTGTTCGAACGTTATAAACACTTATACTAAACGAAGCACATAAAATATATACAGCATCAGCTAAGTATCACTATACGACGATAAACGATGACGCGACGCACAAAACACAAGACATGCGAACTAAATTAGGCAACAAATTTGCCGTGTACTCGTCTGTATGTCTACATGTCCACTAACCTAAAATTCCCTCTCGGTCCTTTCATAGCGTACGCTATGGGGAGATCTTGATACAGGCCTCCCTTTCACTCTCCCTCAGATATTTAGCTAGGCAAGTGAACTCGGTCGACGTTGATTATTACGAATCTTCTTGTGAGATGTTATGTGCGGAATTATTCTTGACATATTTATTTGCTAACTTCAATTTTATTCGTGGTGCGGCGGTTCGTAGCAACTACGAAATTTCGTAGCGCTTTATTAGTATAACTTTAGTTTAATTTACTTTTATGTATCTCCATAATATTGTATAATGAGATCACGGGTAGAGATGTTTTTTTGACACATTATTCTTATGTACTATAGATGGCAATATCAATTTTGAAAATATATTGCAACAAAAATAAACACATAAAATAATAATTAACAAATAAGATAAATTTTTAAGGTACAAATAACTACGGTAATTTCTTGATTCCTAATGAAGTATATTGTTTACTAAATAGTTATCGTACAAAAGAAGTAAACCTTATATTTGAAGTGTATAAGCACAATTGCTATTAATTCCAGCTAAAGACCGATCAATATCAAATAATTGAATAAAACCCGACCAAAAACTTAACCTCTGAATTATTTATCCGGCCCTCAGGAGGCAATCGTAAAACGGAACGCGAATTTCACTAAAACGGTCTTCAACGTTTGGTCGGACTATAACTCAAGAGCCGAAAATAGAAGGGGATGTTACCCTCCTCTCGTACCGCGGACCTCTCTGGATGATTCCGGTCTTAATGGCTGTTTAGAAAAAATATATCAAATTTTTTTCGGTCCCTGTGTGAGGTTATGGCGCCAGCACGTAATTCGTCATAATGTACAATTTATGCTCTCGCTTGTTTATTATGGGAAGACTTTTGAAGTATATTTTGGTTTGTACAATTATGTAAACCTTAAGAACAAAATTGCTACTACTTTTTTTTGTATTTATTTTACGATGGCTAAGTTATGTATTTCAGCCCTGTGATATAGTTTAAATTAGTGATGAAATTAATGTAACTAATAACATACACTGGAAATATTTTCATTGTAGTCAAATTAGGAATTAATTTCTTTTGGAGTGCTAAAAACTCAGGCTCAATAAACCAACTATATTTTAAATAAACTTTTATATTAGTGTAATGACGCATCCATCCAGCTACTTCAGTAGCGTCTGTCTTTTAACGGGTCCCAGCAGGATACAAATAGCGATACAAAGTAGGCTTTGCGGCTGACGTTTAGGTTCCTAAACAAGAAAAGCTTCGCAATTCGCTTTCGAGTGTTTCAATCAAGAAATAGTTTCTTCTCTGGACTTTAAAACATTAGATTTGTACATATATATTTTTTTAGAACAGATGACAAACGGGCAGGAGGCTCTTCTGTTAAGTAACATCAACGCCCAAGGACACTCACATTGCGAAAAGCTCGAAAGTGCGTTGCTGGCCTTTTAAGAATAGGCACGCTCTCTTTTAGAAGGACTCTTAGTCGAATTTGCGCCAGCATATAAAACATCTTATTTAAATGAAAATAAATTATGAAGTCCGTTGAAATAGTTTTAGATTGAACAAAGTTGTCGGTTTTAAATACAATATGTATCTAGAATTATTAGATTTAAGTTAATTGGATTTAAAGTTTTTTGATTGAGATATATGTTTTTTTTATTGGTACTAAGTATATTTAAAATAGTCAAGTAATATTGTATTTTCAAAAGAAGCTACAAGAAATAAAAAACTTGCTAACCTAATTTAAAGTCCCCTTTCTAAAATATCAAAATAGCACTAGCACTAATGCTTTAAAGTTCAGAAGTCTCGGAATATTTTATTATTATAACTAGAATACCGAGAAACCGAAACTAATAATAAATAGAATAAGTCTTTGAGAATCGGAAAATCGCAGTGTAGACAAAATTCTTTGAATAATCGTATAAATATCACATAGCAATTCAACAGTATGAAAAATGAAGTGTTATTGAGAGTTCTCTCAGCATTATGGAGTAATAGTATAAATAATGATTTATTAAACATCCATCATTAAATTTTTTTTTAATACGTCAGCCACGTGACTCATACCGGCAATAGATTAGTCGACGGTCACGTAGCGCGCTTGTAAATATTACCTAGTAAACTTGACTTTTTTACAGGTGTACAAGTATGGCACAACATAGGGACTGATGTGACACTATCTTGAATAGAGAAGCGTTTTGACTTGTTATAAAATTAATAATATTTATTTGAATTTTTAAAGCCAATACTGAACAGAATTAAACAAAGTTGAAATGTTTTTTTTAAATATTGTCAAATTACCCATTATGATATAACTTTATGACCAACAACTAACCAAGTTAGACGTAAAGGTAAGTAACGCTGCGGTAACTTCTCAAACCATCTCACAGTTCCTATAATATAAGTTGAATGCGCGCACAGAATTAGACCTTATTGTCTTTAAATAAGAGTTAAGTTGGCTTATAAGCAGTATATTGTGAAAACCGTAGGGAGTTATAATTTTAGAAGGTGCTTAACTTAGCAGACCCCAGACACGTAAGAGACAATGCGGTATCTCTGTTAGGTGATTATGAATTTTGTAAGCCTATTCTGAGATTAACCCAAATACACAAAAACTAAATCAGTGAAATTATACCTATGCATCGGGTTTATTTGTCTCTCTGGTATAGCCTTGATAAAGAGCGACAGAGCAGTTAGTTCTTAATTAGAATAGTGTTATCCAAAACCCTTTTTTTACCAAGGTGTAAATGTGTTGACTCATCACCCGCTTTGGAAGCGCACTCCGCCACTCTGATATTTGAAGCCACTTAATTCACCTCCATCCACCAACACGACTGCATCAAAGAGGCTAAAAGGAGTGAAACCCCTAAACTTATTTCGCTAAATTATAATATAATTAGCGAATTATGTACATATTAAGGAGTAAAAATTTATTTCCATGATAGCCATAATTCCGCTATTCTTTATGCGATGTTCGTTTATCCGATATTTATTTGAATATGCAAATATAAATTATGAATCAAATTTATCCAGCAAGAAGGAGCAGATCTTTATTAAGTATAATTCTATTATTGAAGCCTTACATCAATATACAATATTTGGTTTTAATTTTAGTTTTGGATCAATAACGTATTGTGCAATGCTGAACGCGAAACACTCTTATTCCCAAACATAATATCCAAGTCAGAGTAAGGCATAATCTACAACAATGTTTAATGAAAAGTCATGTAAATAGAGAGAGGACTAAAAGTTTGTCTACACTAAGCTTAATTGAAATGTTCTGTGTGGCGACTTAGTGCTTTGTATGTTGCTCAGAACATTGCAATTCACTATCAATACTCAACCAAAATGTATTTGAACTTGGAATCAAGTATTGGGAATTCATATTAGATACTAGAAAGTGAAATAAACTTGTGAATTTTTTATAAAAATGACCTATAAATAATTTTCTTCAGGTCACCTTATGTGTTGTGTCAAACTTTTCTGCGTCTGTTAGGTCAGTATCAACTGTGGCGACCAACAAACTACGGTTTAATTCTTTTACGGGTATAGAAGCCAGTGTGTTATCTACTAAGCATCGAGTAGGGAATTGACTGACGGGAATATGTAGAAGAGTGACGGAGTGTTTATTGCTAGTTATTTTCGTCCGGTCTACGCTTAATTTAAGAACTGGCAGTAAATGAAAATTTAGGTACGTTCATAAGTGTATTAAGGTACCTACATCAATAAATAATATTCTGATTTTGACAAGATGGTTTCGTCCCTTTCTCCTAAAAGATAATGTTATATACTGCGATATTTCTCTTCCAGTTTTAAAAAGCCCAATTACAACATGTAAGTCATAAACCCAGCAATAAAAAAATTTGAAATGGCTACAATTGTTATTGCTTACAAATGTTACCGAATTCCGTAAGCAATTAGCCACCCCAGAGGGTGAAAACTGTAATTTCGGACGTCCAGCTCCCATCATGATTTGAATCTAAAAATGTTTAGGGTGTTGTCGTTTATATTTACATTGTACACGGAAATATACTGAAATTAGAATAAAATTCCTTGTTTTTTACAACCTTGCCAGCCACCACTGGTTTGAAAGATTTTGTTAGGTTTCTATATTGATTGTTGGTAAAAATGTTTACTTTAAATTGCGTTTTTTGCGTGTAACAATCTGTAGCCTTTTTGTATCCACGTGATTTGTATTTCGTTATTCCGGGAAATTTAATTTTGGAATTATTTGTGGATTTTTTTACAATCTAATCTTCTTGAAGATGTGGCCTGGTTTAGAGAGCATTATGTCAAGTATTATTTTCCGACATTAATTTTCACATAAACCGGGTGTATTTTCACTTGTTCTTCAAATATTTATTTTTCATTTAAATCCCCACGGTATTTTTTCAAAGCAAATCGAAGAGGTTTTTTTTATATAACAGTGGGCAAACGGGTAGGAGGCTCTCCCGAGGTTAAGTGAGACCGCTGCCCATGACACTCATGAGACATTTGAGGTATAGTCCTTTTCATGAAAGAAGTCCCCCAGACGCGGCGCTGCAATCGCATGACGTAATGTTGCCATTTATGAGTAAAAAATTTACCTATTTTATTTACATTTAGCAGATGTAATTTATCAAATAATATTATTTTCTGCATGCATGCAAATTATGAACAATTAAAAATAATAGTAACTTTAAGTTTATAATGCTTATGTAATATGTAATATATGTTTTAATTTCAGTTACCTAGTTTCATCACGTTATGTATTTATTCAATTTTGGCGCAAAAACGAATTTATATCATAAAAGTCCCATCAATACAGCAAAAAATTATTAAATGGCAACTCTAAAAAGTACCTGTTATGGCGGCAACTCTCTTCCGAACATTGTTTAGTGGTATTAAAACACCTTGATTCTTATGTTCCGCTTCACAGAACTCTTTCACCTTTAATATCATTTCTCGAGCCGAACTTTTTACAACTTTTGGCATTGTAATCAATCTTTAAAATGCACTAAGCTAGTTAAAAATTCACAAAAATCTACCACAACAAACGAACTTGATAACATCGACGAATGACAACATTGCCGACCTGTCAAATTTAGTTCCAAAAATCACCGCGGGACTTCTTTCATGAAAAGCACTATACCTACCGTTATTTCACTTGCCATTGCCATTATGAAAAATGTATATTTTTACCAGTCTTATGTGAAAGGTATAAACCACATTTAGCAAAGTAAAGTTAACTTCATAACAAAAATTTTACAATCCGTAAATGCAGATATGATGACATTAAAACCGAAGGGCGCGATTTTAACCGCGATTACACGGAATTAGGTTATTATAACGATAATTGTTCTTTCCCGCTCGAAATGTGGCTGATAAGAACATGGTGTTTTCAAATTGTATACTGTGGTTTACGATAGTAAGCCAATTTGTAGGGGACTTAATTTTTGTTATTGTGATTTCGCGTGCTAATATTGTTGAAAATTAGGATTTACGAATGTGTTGTCAAATGTATGTGTCAGAACGATGGTGCTGATATCAGCTGCCATTTTCATAATATGTTACAGAGCTAGTAAATTGACTACGTCGAAGTATTGTCAGTTTATAACCGTTAATATTTGTAGTAAATTTGATTTGCCAATATTAATAGATCTACAAATTAAGAGACTTTTCGATAGAAGAGTAACTTCAGGTATTTGGAAGCTATATCCAGCATGCTCCCTTCCCTCGGTAAAATGGTATGAGCTGGTTCGGCTGTCGCCTGTCAGTATAATATAAAAAAAGTGCGTGCGTACAAAGTACACATGTCAGAAGTGAAACTTCTTGTAAGTTAATTATTGAATAATTATGCCAAATCCCATAATTTAATTTTTCCAGTCTTTCTATATCCATGAATGATACTAAGGCTAGTTAAAAACCAGAACTAAAATTAGTTGTTTTTATGTATATAGAAATACCATATATAATATTTTGTAATTGTTACCATATATGGTATAACCTTATGAATCATATCATAATCAATTAATAAATAAAAATCACACGGATTTGATTTGGCTAAAAGATGTAATTTTTTTTAAGATACAAGCAAAATGAACCGCTCGAATGAAAGAATCTATCGATGTAAATGCAGTGCCAGAATACTGTAAAACTGTTGTAGAGATCGAACTTTATTATAAATGATATAGTAGGCATTAAAAACCAATTTTAGAAATCAATCATTCTTCAATATTTTTTTAATCTAAAAATTATACTGGTGTTGTGATACCGCAATTTTATCCGCGTCGTGTCAAGTGCAAAAAAATTAAAAATAAATTGGGCCCCTCATGCCCCGGGGTGCGGTTCAACGAACCCCAATCACGGGGGATGAAGAGGGTTACGTATGAATTGAGATTTTCGTTCAATAATTCGAATTTCAAGTTGAAATTTTGACAACGTACAGTACGTTTACCTTTTTAATCTGTAAGTCTTCAAGATTGTACCTTTTTTAATTGAGTTGGTAAAAAAAATACTAGTCTGTGCAATTATTTTTACGTCAATAGAGTGTTTGACTGAAGAAATTAGCTTATTATGGACATTTCACATCTCTTTTAAAGTGATAAAAATTTAGTATTGTTTGTTAGTTTATCTAAAAATAATATTTGTGATAATATCAAAATAAACCGTTAAATGACAATATTATGTATTACGAATAGTCGCTTATCGAAACGCGTTCTCAAAGTAGAAGCATTAACTGAGATCCCCACGATGACGTTGTGTTTACGTCATCAATCATGATAAAAGCCGATGCGTATTATGTCCGTGTTCAGTGTCACATAGCAAATTTTTAAACTTCCCAATTTGGTCTTGATGTAATCAGGTGATTCTTGATAGAACAACTTTTATTTTAGTTCGTAATTCTTTAAACGAATCACATTTTGATTACATTTTCAACCAATTCTTAAAAGGTTGGCAATGCACTTGTGAGCCTTTTGCCAATGTGAGTGTCCATGGGCGGTGTCACTTAACATCAGATAAGCCTCCTGCCCGTTTGCCTTGTTACATAGAAAAATGTATTTATCGATTTCACTCTTAAAATTCAGAGACAACGAGGCTAAACAACTACTACTAAGACAGCTTTTAAACAGGCAGTGAGGTTTTACTTACGGAAGTCAGTAAACTTTGTAAGTTTGTTGCCTAACTAGAATAGAATATGCAAAAAAAAGTTTGGTTATAGCTAATATATAAAGTTAATATGTTATTATTTTACTGCCACGTTAATAAGCTAACAACTCGAGGTCTGTTACGATGTTAAATAATAAATATAACAAAAAAAAAACATATATCATAAAATCTTCAAAAAAAATTTGTCACGAAATATTTCATCTCATAACTATTCATATCGTAAAGTAAAAGGTTGAATATGGATACTTTAAACAGGGTCATAAGAAAACGTATTTATTTTTACAAAATATACGAGCCTTTGTTAGACATGTTTATAGCATAAACATAGTACAAAGGAATGATATAAAATAGACATAAAACAGAATCTCTAAAACAGGATGGATGGATAGCTAACTAAAATCAGCACATTGCATATTACGATAAAGCCTTCGAGCAATACAACCTTCGACAACTAGGTTATAGTTGTAACCGTGCTAACATACCCAACGTTAAAAATTTCTTGAGCAACCAAATAGCCGCAAAGTTAACCCTAGTCGGCCAGCAATGGATTTGTCCTTCTAAGGCCCAAAATGCAAGCAAATGTATGGTGAAGAAAATATCATGTTTTCTTTCAAATATGAACCAGAAAAATTTGTGACTTGTGTTAGGCAAAGACGGCGTAACCCGTCGATTTTTGGTGGCACCTTGGTGTTTGAGTGGGTATGAGCAATAGCGAGTCCCAGAAAAACAGTTTGTACGTTGCAATCATTAAGTGCCTTTAATTTTATGGTTGTATTAACACTGTTTATTGTATTTACTTGATTTTGATGGTCGTGTCCACGTGTTTTAGGGACGGCACCGCTTTTTATATTTTTGTATGTATGTCAATTTATATCATGTGTTTGTCCTAATTTTGTGGTCCAAATAAAAAAAACCCTCCCGCACTAACGCCGCGCGGAAGGGTATGCGCAATACCTTTTCCCAAATAAAAAAAAGGCAAAGACGGCAAGCCGTCCGCCGTTCATTAATGTAGGTCAAGACCTACATTAATGAACTGAAGATACCAGTTATTTTTAAATACAGTTTAATACCCACTATTTTACTAGTTGGTATTATTATTTACTAAATTTTATACTAAACTAATGTATATATATATATATTTTTATTGCCAGTTCTTCTCTACCGTTCTACGCCCTTGATTTGAAAACTAAAAGGCACTAAATGTAAAATTAGAAGCATTTAGTATGTATTTCTTTTTTGACGTTCTTAAGTGTACATTGTGATACCTATATATATGAATAAATGATTTTGATTTTGAATAAAGACATATACTTAAATATTACTGTATCACATACGTGCTATAAGAGTATATGTTTACAAATACATAATGGAGTAAGAACAAAGTTGTATAGCTGATTCTTTGCTCTGCTTGGTATTCCTGCGAGAGTAATAAAATGAAGGGTTCGGTTATCGCGGTTAAGCTCGTCAAAATAAGCGCAACTATGAATACAAGAACTCAATTATTTGTGATACCTTTCATATTGATCGGGAATCTTGACTACTAACAGTCATTTAATAAAACACTATTTTGACCGGATTGAAGTTATGTATTATTATAAATTTACAACTATTTAACATAATTTTAAATTTATCCGACGTTTCGCGTGCTTTACAGCGTGCGTGGTCACGCATAATAATAATGTATAATAATACATAACTTCAATCCGGTCAAAATAGTGTTTTATAAAATGAATAAAAGTTATGTTAATCAAAGACAATACTATACTAACAGTCAGCTATAATTATCATATACTCATAATCAAAACCTACATCAGAATAATTACACTGCTCAACTCGACTATGCATTATATCTAAGCGTAGATATAAATGAACAAATAAGTACTTTAAGCATGTAATTGTTATATAGCACTTCCCACTATAACGTTTTCTTCTTATGCAAAGGAAAATGGCAACAAGTTGTGGGTAACTTAAAGGTGAATATGCCCATACAATTACTTTTCGATAACTATAAACAAGTATGGTTGGAAGTTTGACAAATGGAATTCGAGTTTTTAAGTCTAAATGTACATTTTACGCACTCTTGACATTTATAAAAATAAACTATTGTCATGTGAATAATATATATCTCTAATATATCTAAATATCTCTTTGACATTTTCATTTTGACAATTACTATATTATTATACTACTTATATTATAAACGCGAAAGTTTGTAAGTATGGATATGGATGTTTGTTACTCTTTCACGTAAAAACTACTGAATGGATTTTAATGAAACTTTACAATAATATAGCTTATACATCAGAATAACACAAAGGCTACAATATATAAAGATATTGTGTGAATTGTCCAAAATATCAAGAAAGGAAAAAAATTACCATCTGCGACCTGTTCTGGCATGCGCTGCCAAAACCGCTAGAGTTACATATATACGTATGTATTGTATGTTGGAAATGTTGATTGTCAATATTTTAGTTTTTTACGCCACGTATGTACTTGAAATACCAGCTAGTCTATTAATAACTGATCGATTGACAAATTTGATTTATCAAAAAATTCTTCATTTCGGGTCATTTTAATTTTTGGTAGTCTTTGGTAGTCCAGGTCCTGTAACATTGTGAAGATGTTCCCTATCTGCAAAAAATTGCATCTTGACAATCTTGCAAAAATGAATTTACTTAAAATTATTATTAAAAAAAAAGTTAAATAGACTTAATTTCGCTGACTATTAATAATTAAAAGGGAGGTAGAGACCATTTATTTGTCTGGAAAGGTAAAACAAAACTTAATTGTGTCGATATTTTCATATAGAAAAAATTATTAAATTATTTTTGCAAATCAACTATATAGTTGTAACAAGTGATTATTTAAGCATGAATGTTTCCAATATTACCTAACCACTTTAAATACCGCCGCGTCATCGCCAATTCTATTGCTTATAGGGTTGTGAATAAAAAGATAAACAATAAAATTCCTTTGTTAATCAATTTAACCGATTTATTTTTATAAATACAAAACATTTAACATTTTTACGGAGATAGACATTGCAATAAAATTAAGTATTTATTTTAATTTATTTATTATCGAGACGTCTTTATAATTAAATTTACTTTAAATTATAAAGCGGTATTTACTAAAATAATTGTATTCGCCTTCCGCCGGGAAAGAAACCTACCGCAGGTTTCTTTCCCAGAAGAGGAAGATCGGTTTTCGATTGGAAGACACAACTACAGGTTTGCATTACGTAGAGATGTAGGGTCTCTCTGCTTCTTCCAGCGCATTTACAATGGAGAGTTTTCAGAGTAGTTCGGACTAATACCTGCAGCTGAGTTTCATTATCGGACGTCAAGGCAGAATACAAATTACCATCCGTATTACCTCGACGTCCGTCGTTCCACAACTGAGCGATTTTTCAGACAGTTTTTGCCGCGCACCACCACTATGTGGAACCAGCTGCCTACTGAAGTATTTTCGAACCAATTCGACTTAGGGTCCTTCAAGAAAAGAGCGTACTTATTCTTGAAAGGCCGGCAACGCACATACGAGCCTTCTGGCAATGTGAGTGTCCATGAGCGGCGGTCTCACTTGGCTCCTGCCAGTTTGCCTCCTATTACATAATAAAAACCATGCTGTGATACTATCATGTAATAAAGGATCAATGTAACAAACACAAATCATTGATTCTCTGGGCTATTATAGGAGCAAACGTTTTGAGTTTATTGGAAAGTCACCCTTGGTATCCACTATTATAATGATAGTAAATAACATGGAACATTCGTATTCACAGCCCTAACCTCACATAAACACTTTTCCCTGAATTCATCGTGATCAAACGACTGGTAATAAAGATAGATTAATGGCGGTTCCTCAGCTCAAGTCCCTGAGTGGACGCTGCACGCACTGATGTATTCCGACTTGTATTTATTGAAATGAATCGACGCAACTCAACTTAGGTTTTGTCGAGGTTCTTGGCCCTGAGAAGGGATACAAGGAATTAGGGAAGTAGTAAAATGATAGTATTATATAGTTACAATTCTCATGCACTTTATTGGTATGACGGCGAACAAAAGTGTAATTTGACTTTTACATAGCTTTTAAAGAAATCCCTGTGGCTCAGTCAATGACGAATCCTATAGATTTTATTACTTCCAATGGTGCTGCAATCTTTTAGGTCTCGGCCTCAGACTGTTCCGTGATCATTTTAATAGCTTAAATCAATCTGTGCCTGACACACACCGTCGATATTTTGGGTCTAAAGCATGCTGGTTTTCTCACAAAGGATCGAATCTACGACTGATTGAAATCATTAGGCCTACACTGCTCTATTTATCTATACTAAACACCATTAAAATGGATGTGTGTGTAGTAGGTAATAATCACTTGTAATCTTCAACATGTACTACATGCTAATGTACAAAAAAAATGTTTCACTCGAAATATCTTCAAATAATTGGTCCTCCAACACAGACGTATTTCGAACAGCTATATTTTTTTTTTAACTGGTAGCGTACTATTTTCTCTTAATAGTATTTGATATGAAAATGATGATATTTAGTATTTGATAAAAGAAAAATAAATTTGTGATTCCCTTCACAAGAAACTCTGTGAAACCCTCTACACCCGATCCAAACGTTAGTCACAGGTGAGGTCCAATTCCCAGCCAATATATGCATGCACAAAAGCAGTAAATAATTTGTTGAAGCGACATCTGGGCTCTTCCTTTTCCCTGTCGGTCGAGGAAATTCGAAGCTAAAACAGTCACACCCACTGCTATTGAGTTTTGTATGGGACTCTCAGAATTGTCGTTCGTTGAACGCGAGTTTACTGTTGTTTGTATGCTTTGGCTCTAACTCGGTATTCAATGATTCTAATGAATGAACTACGTACTTATAGGAAGTGAAAGAATTGAACATGTGCCTTTTTGCGAGAGTATTAATTTTTCAAATGATTATAAAGTTGGGATAGGACTGCTTATTAAATAACATTTTTCTTTATAATAAATAAAATGGAAACGTTTTTACGGATTCAACGTAGCCGTTGCAGGTAGCTTTCTCCATATTAAGATAACCTAGTCCACAGGGAGTTATTAAGTTTCATTACAAAAGTAGATGCAGCGGTAAAAATTAACAACGTGCTACGTTTTATACTAACTAGGAGATTACTAATGATTTAATAAACGAATAGAAATTCGTTGTACTGTTTGTCATTCTTTTATGTCGTATGTCTTACATTTCAGGGCCCAATAAGATCTTGTATGGAACATAAAAACATCCCCCGACATGCGCTCGGTAATCAACGGGAGAATTCTCACGATTTCTTTTTGACAACGACAAAAGAATTTTGCTGTTTTTACTCAGCAAGGACGCCATTTTAATGTCTCTTTCCAAATTTGACCTGATTTATAATAAAAGTTCTTTAGAATATCAATATACTCGGAGCAGACCTCCATCGATACAAAAACAATTTTTGTTATATATTTAACTTATACTTTTGGTTTTTTGGCGCGTTAGGGAAAAATGATGAGAGTAAATCTTTACGATGAGTGCGCCGTCACAAAAAACCGACACCCTGAATATCTGTTCAAACGTCGGTAAAACAGTCTGGGCCGCTAGTTGGCGCTTGCTCTGTTTTATCGATAAGTTGCATTGTCTGTCATGGCGTAGTGTTTTTCAGAGTCGTGTTTATTTAAACCAAAATTTCAATACAAGAAAACCCGATCCAATATGAGAAAAAACATAGTGTTTATTGTAAAATATCATAATTAGTACATATTATATCGTTTCGATTGGAAGTGACCATTAAAATTTACAAGAAAAATGCAATTCGAAGAGGGAAACGTCCCTCTAAGGCCCGGCGCCCATTATCGGCATCGGTACGACTGAGGATTTTAGGTGGCAATTAGCAATATACTATAACATAATGGCAATAAAGTAGAAATTTCCGTGATATGTGGTCGTAATAACAAAAATACCGCTTCGGTATGCTTGAGGCTGGTGTATCGGCAGCCTTGAGAATGCTTCGGGATGCTTCGGCATCCTTCGGTACGCCGGTACGCCGCCGGCGCCGAGGCAACACAATTCAGACAGCTAGCTTGTAACAACTTTGAGACTGTTATGATGAGAAATACGATATTGAGACGCTTCAGCAAGCTACAGGACGGTGCGGCATCCTTAAGGACGCTTCGTCATCCCTAAGAACGTTGCAGCATGCCAAAGCATAATTGCCGATAGTGTGCGCTTGCATGTAGGATGCCGAAGGATCCTTTTCCTTGCCGATGCCGATAATGGGCGCCGTATAACTTCTAACGCATGTACATAAGTACACACACGTTTTCTTTAGTGAGAATCGAAAGTAGAACCTTCTCTGTATTTTACAGTTTAAACAACCGTGACAAAAGTCAAGCGGAATCAATTAATATTCAATTATTAAGTGTGTAATGCTAGACAAGAGACACCCAGAGAAAAGATTAAGTATGAAATAATAATTTTCTTTGACTTCCGGCTACCCTGTAGTTTGGCAATCCACTTTTGCGAGGCACATTTTTTCTGATATAATCTATGACACAAGGCCCTGATTTATCCTGTTACGTCTAAAGTATATACTTTACTTGACGGCTGTGAAAGATTTATGATGTTTTTTCTCCTGAAAGGTATTTTAGGAGTATTATGTCTGCTTACATTGTTTGGAAAAGATTTTTAACATAATAACTAACAAAACATCTTTAAATAATATGATCTATGTTTAAAGTATTGGATATTTGAAATTGCATCTATATACGTAGCATACATAGATTTTTGGTGCGAGACATGCCGGTATCTTCACGGTGTTTAACTTTACCGTATTACAGTGCGTACAGACTATATAACATAACATGTTATACAACATTGCTATACAACATTTTTCAGATAATGTGGACACTGAATGTTATAAAACATGTTATAATAACATGTTATTGATATGTATGCTAGGACGAACCCAGCATCTACGTTTTTTGTTTTTCTTTTGTTATTTAAAATGGTTATATAACATTGTTATATTGCATTGTTATTCTAATGTGTACAGTATTGTTTTATGTTATACTGTTGAATAACAAGGTTACATAATGTGGACGTGTTATAAAACACGTCAAGTTATATAATATGTTATATAGTCTGTACGCACCCTTAGCAAGCTGTAATAATAATAATAATAAAGCCCGTTTTATTTCCAATCATGTCAAAAAACTAAGTATTATACACAGCTTAGATTATTATTTTACATTTTTTTTTCTTTTACTTGTTATTCTATATTCTAGCTTTTTCCAACTGACTCTGTCTATGGCTCTCTTTCTCCATTCGTTTCCTGCTACCGCTTCTATTTCTTCTATCCGCCTTTTTTTTGGGCAACCTCTTCTCCTTCTTCCTCTTGGTCCTTTCCATACAATAGTCTTTAAGGTCCACTTATTATCGGTGTATCTTGCTATAAGCTGTAAGCTTAAAGGAAAAATCAATTGGTTTGTAACGACTATCTACGGCTATAAAGAGTCCGATGCCGTAATACCCTGAATCACGCACACAAAATTATTCCGATCTCTAAAAAATACCGTGGCGCTACAACCTCTTTAGGTCTGGGCCTCAGATTTCTGAATCTGTTTCATGATAATTTTTCAATCAAATAGAACTAATAAAATAGGCAAGTTGGTTCTTCAAGAAAGGAGCGTACCAGTTCTTAAAAGGCCGGCAACGCACTCGCGAGCCCTCTGGCATTGGGAGTGTCCATGGGCGGTGGTATCACTTATCATCAGGTGAGCCTCCTGCCCGTTTACCCCCGTTCTATAACAAAAAAAAAGGTGATCAGCCTCCAGTGCCTGACACACGTCGTCGACTTTTTGGGTTCAAGACATGTCGGTTTCCTCACGATGTTTTCCTTCACCGTTCGAAACTTCACATAGAAAGAAAGTCCATTGGTGCATAGCCGGGGATCGTACCTACGCATGGATGAGAGACGCACGCTGAAGCCACCAGGCCACTGCTCCATTCCGACCGCAAAGTGTATTTAAAACTTCCCTAGCAAATGGTGGCCTTCCCTAGTTAATGGTTGGACTGGTAGACGATCTTTCCGTAGGTCGTCAAATGGAAGAGACTAGCTGCCCACGACACAGGAAATCCTAGTGGGGGGGCTAGTGCACTTTCTCTTTTAACTATACATCCTTTTTTAAAGTGTAATAAAGTTTTTCGTTCTTTTTTTAGGTTGGAGGAAGAACACAACATCCTTCCTCTACAGATTGACTGTCAAACCCCTAGACATATCGTTTAACCACTAGGTATAGGCCTATTGTGTTACTAGTAAGCCCGGATGCAATAATCGATTTTAGATTGCAATAAAAACAATTATAAAAGTAGAAATAAATATTAATTAAACAAGACATAAAGAAACTTATAATAAGCTGTTTCCGTCAAATCGTATAAGGAACGGAAAAAGGAAGGATATTATGTAAAATAAACATTTATCATATATTTTACATAATTACCTTTTTTTAATATTATCAAAACTTTGAATGCTTTCTTCAAACAAAGCTTTGTTTAACCCTCTTTTATAGTAAATGTGAGCTATAACTTGGGTAAATTTCCCTAAGGGCGAGTGGGTCAAAATAACCCCTGAGGTTCGCTCGTTACTCAGATTGCTATCGTATGTCAGTACTTTCCTTTTGTGATTCCTGCGATAGTGGATCCTTAAAAACTGTATCTTTCGGCTTTATAAAAATATTTCACAAGAATAACTGTACGTTTTATTTTCATGTAAATTCTAAAAACCATCGAAAATAACAGGAAAATATAGTAATATTCAAGAGGGCACTACTGTATTTCTATTATACTATATCCAATATAAATTCAATACGAGAAACGTCCAGCCGACAATCGGTAACCAATTGAAACTAGCGCCCGCCAAAATAAAAGCAAGCCAGTATTAAAAAGAGTGAATATTTCCACCAATAACAAATGTGAGGCTATAAAAAACTCGAAAACATGTGTTACAGAACGTTGACCCGCGTTCAAGTGACCCGCGAAGTCAACTTCATAAAGCTTCTTTTATCATAGGTTGCTTATACCTTGGAGATTGCAATTGACACCCCGGTCAAATAAGCAGAATATCAAACCGTCAATATTAAATATAGTTAAAAAAAACTAAAAAACACGCTTTTAGAACACATCAAACTAAAAAGTGAAAAATAATTCCTAGTTTAGGCTGAAAATGGCAGCAGCAATACGTGTTGTCTCAATTTAATCGTATTGCTTTGTGGACTTAAAAAAAATTTCATTGTTTTTTCGAGATAAACCTTGAAATGATTACGAGTATATTGTCGCTGATTATTTATAAGTGTACAAAGTTTGAATTAAATATGTCCGTTTAATGTGGGTCAAAATCGAGTCCGAAGGAGTCGGTTACAGACATATATACATACATACATACAGGTGAAGCTAATATAAAGCGTGTAATATATTTAGAAGTTTCTCTAGTTTCATAAACCTCTTAAAATCAATCAATGTCCATTACCTTTGTTTATTTTCAAGGAGTTTTCTCATACTTAAATGCAGTTCTATAAATATTAGTTGAGCAAAACTATACTCGCGAGCATTAAGCAACTTGTTTGTTTTCAATTTATCGCAGATTAGAGCAAACAGGCGGATAGCTTATTATGTCAACATCATACCATTTTCACCATAACCCACTCGTTTATAAGAACGAATTTACTTTATGGTAATTTTTATTATTTTTCAATATGCTTTGTAGTAAACATGTTAAGAAATTATGCAGTGACGCTTTTTGCTACACATAATATTTCAAAGTGTGCATGTACCAAAGAAAAATAACATGTTTGAAAACTTTGAAAAGATTTTTTTTATTATCGATTACTGATTGAATAACCATTTTTCTTAACAATAAATTGTAAAAGATTTTCCATCATAATTGTAACGTTAACGGTTAGAGTTTCAATTAGGTGCCCCCGCTAACTTAGTTTCGCCTTAATTATTTTTATTATTTTTTTACTAAGTCTACCTTTTTAGTAACTACATACCAACATATGGAACATTTTGCTATGCTACCCCATATAAGACTGTTCGCTTTTCCGGTATGAAAAACTAAATACTAAATAACTAACAAATGAAAAACTAATTTTTCTTTTGTTTTTCCAATTTTTCACTCCATAACAACCATCCTCAGAGTTCAAGGAATAAATCAAAAAAATACAGGAATTACATTTTTACAGATTCAATTTTATATAGATCACTACAAATCTGCTTAGAAATAGATGAATACGTTTTAAATAGTTTGTTACTTATTCATGTAAATTATTCTCTCTTAAGAGATAAGATTAAATAACACATTAGATTTTAAGTTACAAACCAATAATAATACTATTAATTACGTAACTAAAATTTTGTCAAGTTTACTTAGCAATTACTGATATACTATACTATATATAGTACTATCTATACAAAAAAAAACATTATAACATACCCCCTTCTACTACTTTACAACTCCTTTTAAGATGTATGTCTTAGAAGTATTAGTATCTAATAATTAATAGAATTAAGTTTATTTAATTATGAACAACAAAGACTATAAAGTTTTATTTGCTCTCCACAATAACATTTGTATACTAAAATTGACCAGTACATATTAGAAACAAAGCGATTCTAATGCAACGGAAGTTAGTATTGATAACGCATGCATTGCACAAGTTTTCATATTCCACACTCGGAACCAAACTGACCATTATTATATTTCTACGGCCAAATAAACTATAACGCGTCTAATCCCAGCTGGCTGGATTTGCATTCAATGAATTTGAACAAAACATTTTGCCCTCGACTGTACCGTTATTGTTCCTGCAATTTTCAACCTTAATAAACGGTAATAAGGATGGAGGGTGTAGTGTAGAATTATTTCGTTCCTTTCTGTTTGCCTGTACGCCCGTTTCAATAGCGTATCTAATAGTAAATATTTGGCATGGTAGTTGGAAATGAAATGTATGGATTTCGATTTTAAGATTAGATGCTTGTATTGTACATTTGTCTAGAGTTACGTCTATAATTTTCTTTTAAACATATTAAATGTACCACTAATAAAGGTTCGGTGACCATTAACCCTTTGCTTCAATAATAATATTACTACGCTCAGATTCTGAAGTTAACACTAGAATAGTAATTCACATTTCATTCATCCAACTAATTCCCAAAAAATAGTTGTGCCAAAGAGCAATAGAGAGGTGTTTGAATATAAATAACAGATAGATTTTCTCCCTGAAGAAGCCCTGAGGTCATTCGTAAAATACGAAATTTAACAAAGGAACAACGAGAAAGATTGATATATAATTCTACCAGTGACTAATAAAGAGATACCAAAGCAAGAAGTAATGTTAATATTAATATTATTTTTTTTACGCTTCACAAATTAAAGGAAACAATGATTTCGTATAGTAAATATACTACCAAAAATATCAACAGTGTATATCTATTTTAGGCAAACAGAGGTGATACAGCTTATGCGTTTTAGTTTAAATTGTTATTAGAAGTATATCAGCAACAGACAGGCCTAAGCGTCCTACCTGCTTGGTATCGACTACCCTATTAACACAAAAGCAATACATAATTTTCCCTAATCTAACAAATAGCTGTACTTGGGTTTCTTTTTGAAAACTATAGAAGTGTAAAATATATTATTTTATGTAACAAAGAATAAGTTGCTCTTCAGTGTATCATAGTGTAACATAGGTATAAATGAACAGTGCTGGTTATGAGCGCGTCAGGACACAGTTGCGAAGTAATTTAGCCCGCACTATAAATCTTCTCTCTGTGTCGTTGAATTAAACTTCTTCACCTCGTGTCGTGTAATAAGATCTACTTCCCATGACTGCACGGCGTGGTGGATTGAATTTATAGTGACGTCATTATATCTTCACAGATGGTTATAAATTTATAGCGTTTCATAGTTTTATGATACATAATAGATATAACAAATTCTGTGCGTAAAGTTGATTCATAGGTATCAATTTGTGTTGATAGATGTTGCTGGTGCAACAAATTTTATAGGTAAAAAAACCTTTAATTATGATTTCTTCCCCTTTTTCTTACGTGGATGTTTCTCTAAAAATTAAGACAGATTATAAACGATATCAATTTAGGCATTTTAATAGGGTTTTCGTGTAATTTTCTAACGTACATACGTTTCATACGTTTGCAATTTACGCTCGATGGCAAAGACGTATAAGATTAGTATTTTTTTTATTAGGTATGCTTTTTATAAAGCCAAACCCCCTTATATTTACCACGTTAACACCTGAACCGCATGCTGATGGCTCAACAAAGACTCAACTGATCGAGATTCCTATTATTCTGTCCCCTTAAGAGCACTACATACGAGTACGAGCATTGTTCATTGTTAGGCTTACAGGATACTTTAACCTGTATTTTTTTGGTTTATGACTAAAAATAGATATAATCTAAACCAATTTGATATTAACTAACCAAATAGGTTCGTTTGACCAGCAAATTAAATGCAAGACAGATGAGGCAAAGAGATCCGGAAAGACTTAAAGATATAATGCGAGGCGAGCGCAAAGGTCGGTAAACTCTGTGCCCTCAGATTATACGCCATATTTATTAACCACAGTGGTGCAAATAGATGAAAAATGTTGGT
This sequence comes from Pieris macdunnoughi, assembly GCA_905332375.1. Classification (NCBI taxonomy): domain Eukaryota; kingdom Metazoa; phylum Arthropoda; class Insecta; order Lepidoptera; family Pieridae; genus Pieris; species Pieris macdunnoughi. The sequence continues at coordinate 466,131 of CAJOBZ010000015.1, read as the reverse complement.
ATTCCAATTAAATATTTAAAAAAAAATCAGTGGCGCTACAATCTCTTTAGGTCTAGGCCTCAGATTTCTGAATCTGTTTCATGATCATTTTTAAATCTAATAGGCAAGTAGGTGATCAGCCTCCAGTGCCTGACACACGCCGTCGACTTTTTAGGTCTAAGACATGTCGGTTTCCTCACGATGTTTTCTTTCGCCAATTAAATATTACTAAATTCAAAATTCTTAGTCTAAATCTCTAGTCTAGGGCTTCAGTTTCACTTTATAGGCTTACAAGTGATTTTAAAACCTAAAGTAATAACTCCCAAGGCTAGCAATTAAGTAGATCCGATAAATTTTAACAGCAGACTTATCAACGTGCTATGCAAATGTGGAATAAAAATGTTAAATTGAACGTGCCGAGAGTGGAAATTTATCGGAGTAACCTTCCGAGCTAAAAGCCTTTTTACAGATTTTATAAGATATTTATAAACATAATTTTAAAATAATCATTGTTAATACATTCATTTATTCTTCATCTTATCTTTATTGTAATCGGCTACAGTATTGTAACAGTTTTATTTTCTCTTAATTACTGCGTTATAGTTATTTAATTTCATACACACAATATAATAATCTTTATATACACTTTCTTTTTTTTCTAAGTGTAGTCAGGTAAATACTACATTAGTACAATAGTATGTATATTTACGTCTAACAGAATAGTAAGTTAGAGAATGTAATGAAATGATAAGGTAACTGAAACGAAACCGTAAAACGTTTTCCAAACCAGCGTAATCCACAAGCGACATTGTTTGGCCGGTTACAACGTATGGCCACTCTGAAACACGTTTTCAAACCCCGTAAGATTTACTGACACATCGAATCTAACTGCAGGTCAACGGAGCCTTTGGGACATTCGCAATTTGCGAGCGGGAACGCTCCATTTCAGATTTTTACACACCCTTTGCTTTAATTGCGTTTTCCGCTTATTCGAATCTCTCGCCGTGATAGCCAGTTTGCGTAGCGCACATTGCTGTTCTACTTGACTTGGACATTGCATCTGTCTTTACCAAAGAAGTGATGAAACTGTGGAAATTAATTTAAGTATTTATTTTTGGTGTTGTAGTGAAGGACAAATAAATGATAGCAGCGTTCGGGTGGTCGAAGCGACTGCCTCGTAAACCTCACGCATTCAATTACTTATTCTCGCGTTTTTCCATCGCCAATGGACAGCGGGTTACAATAGAAGCAATTTGGTTAAAAGCCGATGGAATCACTCAAAATCTGGCTTTTGTGACAAATTAACGTGCCTTGGTTCTTAAAATATAAAAAATATAAGTGAAGATTTTGTTTTATTTCAGATACCCCAAAAAAATCAAATCACATTTATGAATTCAATCAAATAAAGTAATAAAAATAATATTTATTACTTATCCTTTTCAACTTTATTCGGAATTGTGAAAATCAACTTAATATTATAATGCTTAAAAATGCATTGTCTATCTATCTTCTTACACTGTAACAACTAATTCTGTTATTAGTTACAATTTGACCCACGCCTTCAAAATTAGTATATAGCCTTATTATCCATTGGCATACTCAAAAAGACTTGGAAAATACCTATCAGTTACAATTTTCCATTATTTAACTTCCTTTAATGTTTTAAAAATGATATTCCACATTCAAATCCCTCATGAACTAAAAACGTTCACCTCCGTATTTTTCCACAATACATATTTAAATGCAATAAATCTTCCCAGCTGTCTCAGTAAGTTAAGCCTTTTGTTCGCGAGATGTAAACTTTACGACGACCCCTAAGGATATGAACAATGAAATTAAATTAATATGATACGGATGAAGCTTGAGGACAGAGGAAAGTATTATAATTTTCTCATACAGCCTTTGGAAAATATAATTGTTTGAAATATTTATTTTTTAAACGCACCCAGAGGAATACTTTTGTGGTATGGAATTATATTTCCTTTAACAGTTTTAAGAATGTGGTTTATCTACTCTTATCAAGCTTAAGCGATATTTTATTTAAATTTACTATAATTTAAATGTGTTAAACGACCGACCGACTTAAATTAATCAAAAGAACTTAGAAAATACTGTATGACGCCTAGTCTTTAGCTGACTTCAGCCAGTGCTTTTTATAACATAATATACTCGTATATCTAATATAAAGTCTAAACCAGTGATTCCCAAAGTGGTCTATATGACCCCTGCATGAGAACTGCATCTTGCATGCGAAAATTTGGGTTCCATGATGAAGATGGGGCCCTCAACACACACTGATAGTACTATTTACTTCATGATACATCTTATAATACAAAACAACATATGATTTATTGCTTATGAATTTTATTTATAATATGATTTAATGCTACGTACATTTTACTATAGCAGATACAAAATTTTATTTTTGAGAGTTTTAGTTCTTTAAATGAATTAACATGTTTTACTATAAGTTTTTAACACTAATCTTCACTACAGTTAGAAATTTACTGGAAATCAATAATCAAAGTAAGTAGGGGTCTACCCAACACGTATAAACATGGCAAGGGTCTAGCCCAAAAAAGTAGCTCTTGTCTAAACAGTATCTATATCCCACTAAAGCATTTTTCTCTACTATAATATCTTTATATTATTGCTAGATGTCGCGCGGTGCGCTAGACCACATCTTTGCCCCAAAGACTAAATATATCGGATAACTATAACGAACTAAGTCTGTAGACTACACAAAAATAATATTAAGGAAATAAAGACAAATAATATAATTACAAAAGTATTTTTAATGTTGCCATATATACGTTTTACTTTAAAAAAGTATTTGCCTAAAGTATTTCTACCAATATCAGCGGCAAGTCATAACAAGTCTACTACTCTACTACTAAATATTGTATGATTTTTTTCTTTATTTAAGTTGTGAAACTTTCAATTGCTTATTTCTAATTGTATACAGCGTATGCAAATAGACTAAGTTTGTGCCTAATTGAAGGTTTGCAGTGAGGTTAACACCTCAGTAAAGTAGTAACGGAATATCGCATACACGCCCGTGTTTTAATTGCATACAAACTCCGTAACGAATTTTGTACTATTAATTGCTTGTTAAATCTCTTTAAATGGATTATTTGCATTTATATGAGTATCTTTTTCAGTTTTTTGAACGATAAATTGACAAAAAGCGCTAGAGTGATTAAATTTGATACTTTAAAATGTCAATGAACTAATAAAAATTTTTTTTTTAATCTTTTGTGCTTCGATCATGCTAAATAACGTGTTTTATACGATATGGCATTTTTTTTATATTTAAAGATAATGCCAATATGCATATTAACGTAAAAGTACAAGGAAATTGTAAATAAATAAGAAACCCATTTTTTCATACAAAAATTGGTAAAATGAGTCAATAAATTTAAAACACTTGCAAATTCATTAATACTAGACATCGATGAAAACAGCAACGCGCATTGGGGTGCTAGTTAGGTAGGATTAAAAGAATACCTACAACCGAGACGTAAATATTATCGCTAAGTTCGAAATCATAACAAATTAAGATCAATAGGATACGATTGTTTAGTTTTTAGATGTTCAAAAGTTTCGTATGAATATTTCAATAAATCTCAACTATACCTAATGTGTGCCGTGCCGCTAAGGTAAGGTTCACCTTTGATTAAATTAGGTTTACTCACGTTATTAAACTTAATGTATAAACCATCATATGATTTTGTGATCTTACACTCCTAGGTGTAAGTGCAAAGCGCGAAGCGGCGCGACAAGCTATGAACTAGCGCTGAGCTATCTAAGAAATATGCGAATATCTTTTAATGTATTCGAAAATTATAACTACCCGCAAATATTCACACATTACCTGTAAAAACGTAGCTGCTTTCTGAACATTTTCCCCGTTTTTCCCAAATTTTATTGTTTCCGCGCTAAGAGTTAAGAGATTAGCGTGGAAGCCTACAACTGCGCAGTAAAAAACCACTTCAGCGGCTATATTTTTCCACGTTACCTTTTTTCGGTATGCTTTTCCATTTGAAAAGATACGTTTATTCATTTATTCGTGGTTGTGGAGCGGCGGTACGTCAGGGCAGGTTTATGTGCCGTCCTGCTCTTTGTTTGTTGCAAAATTACGACTATCGTACGCTGTATTCTTTTTCCATTTTCAAATAGTTGCTTTAATTTTAGTATCAGGTGTTTTGGCTTGGGTTTTGAAATAAAATTTAAAAATGGAATATGTACAGTTATTTGTATAGTTGGGGAATGTTTGATTCCCTTGATGTAATGAATACATACTTAACGACTAACCTAACAGTGTTGTGCATTTTTAATACTTTGTAATATGAATAAAAAAAAGTCGATAGTTTACAAATATTTGTTGAAAACACACGAAATATATGCGTATCAAATTAATGTAACATTCAATAGTTCATCGGAAAGGACAGCAAAAAGGCTCAAACTAAAACTAGGCCACACGTTCAAGTCGCCTAATAGCTTAACATCAATCCAAGAATAGGTGCGATAAGGAATATTCCAAGTTGGTACGAAGCGGCCCAAATTACCGGCAGGCCAAATACTCGCCGGGCTCAGCCACTAATCTATTTCATGCAAGCATCGGTAATTTGTATACGCTCTCAGATACCTCGAGCTTGCATGCGATATAATAGCCGAGACTGTGGCCTCGATACATACAGCTAAGATCTGTCTAACAATAAAACACGGCCCTACAATTATCTTTTAGTTACTTGCCCTGCTTTATAGAAAACTTTATCTAGTGACTGACATTTTTTACGATAGTGAAAAAAAACAACAAATAAAGTTGATTCCGTTTTTGTGCTGTCTATAAGGCTGGCCACTATTTAGCTGCAGATGTTTTATTTAAAAACCTTACAGTTAGACAGTTAAGACATTATATTATTAATTTAAAAACATAGCTATGATAACAGTAATTAATCAATAAGAATTGGCATCCCTATTCATAAATAAAATACATTGTTTATTATGCATTTAATATTTATTCTAAGTAACAGTAGTAAAATAAAAGTTAGGCGCAAGTTATGTAAGCTAACATTTGTTAAGTAACATATAAATATATTAGTTAATAAGTTAAAATAAGTTACATATAATATATTTATTTATAGCGAAAACAAAATGTAAACAATCGTCGCACACTTGAAGCCAATATGAGCCATTTAGTTTTTACCACACTTATAACTTGTATTTTAACATTCTCGTTTGCGATAATGTCCAAATATATAACTGTCATTTAGATTTATGGATCCTTAGATAAGCCAAGTTAGTTTTTGTTAGCGTTGGAACCCCACTACCCCTAACTTTATGTTAGTTATAAGCTCATATTTTAAACCATTAAAGTTAGTTGTTACCCAGCTTCAAACAAAATGTTTTATTTGAACATATCCATACAACAACCGCCACTGAACTTAATTCGCATCATGATAAAATCTTCGTCAATTTATATGTCATATTCATTACAACAATTATATAATACTCGCATAAACAAAGATAATATAATGTCTATAGTTTTAAATTTAATGAAGACTATAATTTCAATCGACCTATGAGGAAAATATAATCTGTGCCAAGCAAGTTATTTTCTTATAAACAGTGTGTATTCCAATATCAAGCCTTATCAAGGTAAGGAGGCACTGCCGCTCAATCGACTCACTCACTGATGCTATCTTTGTAGAATTTGAAATAATACGAATATACTAACTTTATCTGAGATATAGATGAGATAAAGATGTCCTTAAAATATTAAAATTAAACTACTTTCTTCTTATTTAATGTTGAATTGTAAAACTTATTTGTTTACCTGTTATTTATAATGCTTAGAAATGTCTTGTCGTGTTTATGAAAAACACGAAATATAAGAGTAGTTCAGATTTTAAATACTTTTTTTGGAATGGCGAGGAATATCACAAGAACATGCCAAATTTAATTATTATTATCCATTTCTATGAAACATAACGAACGTATAAAATCAACAGAACGGTTTTGATCAATATGAAGTAAATGGCCGCAAAGTAAATTTGATTCTCGTTAGGTTTTATCAAACATAGCGTGGATTCGTTAGTCTATTTTTATGGTAGTCGGTTAGTATAAGGTTGAATATGTACATGCAGTGAAATTATTTAAAAGTATAATATAATTGTGATATCATTATGATTGTGGCAAATATTGTTTTTTATTACACGCTTTATATTAGCTTCACCTGTATGTATGTATCTATGAAACCGACTCCTTCGGACTCGATTTTGACCCACTTTGAACGGACAGATTTAATTCAAATTTTGCGCACCTGTCAAAGATCGATGACAATGCAATAATCCGAAAAAAAAAAAAAAAATTTAACTAAAAAATAAAAAATTAATAATAGTTAAAAAAAACTAGTTGCTCAATAGACGAAAAATATGGCACAGAGCGCCCCACGCTTTTTCACAATAATACCAGTATTTTTTGTTCATAACCATTTTCACCCTAAATTAGGAATTATTTTTCACTTTTTAGTTTGATGTGCTTTAAAAGCGTGTTTTTTAGTTTTTTTTAACTATTATTTATATATTTTGTGGTCATCAATTGTCCTATTTGTATTGTACGGAAAATACCTTTTTAATTTACGGCCTGGCCACGGGGATCGGCGGTGCGAACGGCGATGCGGGAGGCGAGGCGACCATTCGGGCGGGGCCGTTTGCAGGCCACGGACCAGTCACGTTTGCCGCCGCGACCAGTAAGGAAGTTCGACAGCGAAATGTCTTTATCGAAATCATCTCGATATTGCTTGGAAAGTAATAGCTTTTGGTGCAAGACCTAATATTTGGAGAAATTGTGGAGAATTCCACAAGAAGTATGAGAAATTCAGAATATATCCAGAATTATTTTTTTGAGTATACCAGAATGAGTATTGAAACCTTCAATTATATTCTTATGAATATTCAACCAGAATTGGAGAAAAAAGTTAATGCAAATAGAATTTTAAGTGCCGCTGAAAAATTGTTTTTGAGATTAAGGTATATTAAATTAATGCTGTGGATGGCCAGACTTCCAAATAGCTGGTCTAGCCAGTATTTCAGTAACAAAAAACTCTGTTTTCATTTTTCGCCGCGACCACGACTAAACTTATTTATTCCCTTCTCTATTCGCCGCGACTGCCGCTCGACTCCGTGGCTTGCACCGTACTGATTCATGCATTTGTTTCGCTCGCCCGTCGCGACGTCAGTCGCCCGCGCGATTCGCTCGGTACATTTCGCCGGTCGCATCGCTCGTCGCCGTTGCGCGTGGCTTGATTAGTACATTGCTATGAGTTTATTTCAGTCGCTAGACGCATCGCGGTTCGCACCGCGCGAATATTCGCGTCAGCGAATGTCCCGTGGCCAGGCTGTTAAAGCTATTATAATAAGTAATTCCAGTTTCTAATTTCTTATTTTTAATATCTATTAAGTATGTTATTAGAGATTTTATATGGAGATAGTATTAGTAACAACCTTCTTTATTATAAATATACGTGAACTGACCAGAATTTTAAGAAGCTACGATATTTTTAATGTTATCAGGCGATTAGCCTTTTTGGAAAATTTACTCGATATTTAATTATCTTCTACGATGACTAAAATAAGAAAGAAATTATAGTGGTTTATTATGCAACTTTATCAAAACATGACAACTAACATAAATCAATCAATTAAATGTCATATTACCTGGCTTATTACAAATTAATTACATCGCATATTCAAGGTATGTTTACAAAATACCTAAGAAAAGTCGCCCACAACACGTACTCACGCCATTTTCCTTTTTCGCGAGAAAATTTAAAGTGTAAAACATGTTAACTGAGGCTAACGTGCCGCGACTAGAAATTACTGCGATTGCATTTAGTAACTTGTCATTTTATTATCCAGCTTTTCCATTTGACTTCTCATGTGTGCACAGACTTATTTTCTCCAGATCTTTTAATATTGTATGTACCTTGAGCATTTTGTAAAGTTTTTTCTTTATTTTATTATGTATTGTATAAGCCATACATCAATCTTTATAAACTGTCAAAGAAAACTTGTCTCTGGATTAATAAAAGTTCATATTTTTATGCTATGATGCGGCTATGTATCAACTATACGTAACCACTTCTAAAACATATTTTAATCACAAAACACATATATTATTATTACAGTACGATAAGCCAATACGATAACGTAGAAATATAAAATTAAAATATATAATATTAAATACATAAGTCAATTTTTTTCTCATTCGAAGACTGATAACTCTTTATACTTCTTTCAAAAATAAATTGTAAATAGGATTAGTAAAGCAGACATGTTGGTTATTTCGTGTCGGCACACGGCGGGCGTCGAACCTGCTCGTAAATCTGAACTATCTGTGATACAGTAGTTGTGTGGAGAGCACTCACGGCTGTCCTCCAGTTTCAAGTACCACGCAAGTGAAATACTGTGGCGGAAAATTCCTTTTCATGGTGTAATTAGAATGAATTCACACAAATATTTATTCAAATAATAATAGTGGTAATCATAAGCTTCATCAAACAAAAAAACATTTACATATGTTAGATGAATTTAATGTACTATATTTCAGTAATCAGACTAGCAATGCAGAAATATAGTTGAAGAAGTAATCAAAATTAAACTAACTAAGAAAAATGTTTTCTTGTCGCACAACCTCCGAATACAGCAGATATAATTATTTTTTGTTTAAATATTTTTTAGACTTCTGTGTCTTTAAACCTGAGATACAGGTAGAAAGAGATTTAAACCAGAATTTAAAAGATATGTTCAAAAAATAAAAAATAACCCTTTAACTATAATGAAGACTCTGTACTGTACTAAAAATAAACTGTACTGTTTACCGTATAAGACTAAAGCCTTGACCAAGTCAACGCTCCAAACTTAGACCAAATTCTCACAATCGGCTACACGGCTTTATGCGCTTTTTAGCGCTTGTGAAAGAGAAAACGTCTCAGCGGCAGCTGTGCCCGGAGAGCACTCGTGCTGCCTGAATTATATTACATCTGCTATTTGCTAAATGCTCTAAATAATTCGTTAACACTTTGTTATATATAGCAAGTTATGTACTCGCGTTTATATTCAGCAACTAATTAGTGTTTCTTCTAATTGTAGTAATATTTTAAATGTTCATGAATACATTTGGAACAGTAGTATTGAGAGGTTTAGTGATCTTCGTAAAAAACTAAACTTAAAACAACAATAAAAATTTTAATTTTATGACACAGTTTCTATATATTATCAGCCTCTGTATACGATATAACATAATGAAGGATTAGGAATAATTATGATATTAGAAATCAGTTAAAAATGATCAATTAATAATATTTCCAATATTCAAGTTATTCATAATCTCTCATAAATATAGTTTTATAAAATAACTACAATATTTTGCATGTTATAGTTAAACCTTATAGTTTTGTGAAATCTAGTGTCCCGTTTATTTCTTTTTCATGGGTCATACGAGTAAGCAAGACAAAACATTTAATAATATGACATAGAGGAAAAGTCACGAATGCAACTGTTTACTAGTGCATTGTTTAATCTGCAATATATCTTAGGCTAAATTCATGTGACAATTTGAGAAACATGTAACCGACATATTCGGCGAGCAAGTGTCGACCACTTGAATATTCAATCAATAGTGTGATCCGTAACTAACTCTAACTACGAAATACCTTGCGATACGAGAATTGTTTCTATTGTAATTATTAAAATATTTCTTCGTAAGGCGTATATTTATGAAACCCTCTAAACCCCAAAGGAGAGCTATACACTTCTTTCTGTTGTGGTGATGAACTTTTTGTGGCTTCAGCTTCAACAATTGTTTACCAGGAACAAAAGAACCCGGAAAGGCATATGCGTTACCAAGTACGGAGATATGTTATAACTATATCAAAGAATTTAGATTGATATTTAGAAATATATATATTCGATAAAAAAACACTTTACCTTAACGATTACGCAACTTGATTTACGTACTTGGTAAATAAAAATAATAGAAATTAATATATTACAAATTTACAGGTTGTGTGTGAAATCACAGTTCAGTTAAATAAAATTGAAAAAAAATCTTCATATTACAACACAAATAACCAGAAATAGATATATCGTTACTAAAAATGCTTAAACAATTATATTAAAAACTCTTCTATTTGTTTTAATGGCTTTGTTATGAGCCCTCTTTTATATCAAATATATTATTTACAATTTATTATATATATTTTATTTTCATTATTTTTTTAGTACTAGTAGTAGGTAACAATTGTTAAGTGTGTTATATGTTTATGTTTGATTGTGTATTTTTGGCTTTTGTTTTTTGATTGATAATGTAATGTTTAGATATTGTATAATAAGTAGCTGTAGGAATACTGATAAGCAAATAAAATAAAAATAAAAAAGTATTCTTGGTTTTCTAAAAAAAATTCTTTACACAAGTTTTAAAGGTTATAGTTTCACATGCTGGCTTCCACACAATATTTTTCTCTGAAGAAATGTTTGCTGCGCTGATTGATCCACTAATACTCGACCACCAGCCACGCTGGGGCTCGAATAAACTTCCTTTATTATAAACTTGACACATGGGAATTATGAAGTTATAATAAAAAATCCTTAATACCTTTGAATGAGTTAAAAGTAATTAACTTATTGAATAAGCAATGACGCTTTAACAAATTTCATTTTAAATACATAAAAATATAATATTAGTAATGTAAGATCGTAGCGACAGCAAGTTAGGTAAACTTATATTTAAACTAAAATACTCCCATTTGATAATGTTGCCAAATCTTTCACTTATTCTGCCTCCACTAGATGTTAAAGCGTGTGTAATAATGTAATATTCTTGTGCACTGTTTGGCCTAAATCCAAAACATTTTATATTTCACTTTAAAACTCCCCTGACATTTGAATCGCTCTTAATATTCATGTTTATTCAAAATTTCAACATTTTCTACTATATCAAAGTTTTCGTTAAAATTTTCGTCAGGTTTTTATTTTTAGGCTTGTATGTGAATTATATGTTTTCCATATGAAGATATATTTGGAAGCCGAGGGGGTAGAATATGACATAGGCATAATGGTGATCAAGTTACTTATGTTTGAACCATGCTTTGTATTAAAAAAATATTTTTATTATTATAGATGTGTTAATATGAAAATAATTGAAAGAAGACAAATCTTTGTACAACAACATATTTTAGCTATTACTATTGCCTTATTTCCCTTGCAATTATTGACTTCAACATCGTGTTTTGTGAGCTCCTTGAAACCGTTGAAAACCTGCACTCAAGTCCATTCTTAGAATTCAGTTCGCGTTCCCAAAATCCGATAACGCGATGCCCAAACTCACAGACTCGATTTCAAGTGAAACATGATTACAGCTCAGCGCCGCTGCATCTCCTACCTGAGACTCAGACGTGTGTCACGTAAATCGAATTGCAACTCGTTTTTGTTGATATTGGAACTTGTTTTTGAAATTTTCTTGTTAGATATAATCCGTGATGTTTTATTTTATAGTCTAGAGTCATATATTCAAGTAATTATTTTATCGAATACTTATTGTGATATCAAGTAATTCATTCGTATTATTTGCAGTCATTGCAATTACAAAGACATAATATGACGCTTATGCCTACGGTGCCAGTGCTAACTTATTTTTCATATTGTAAGATTATATAACCATCCTGATTGATGACAACTTTTGGTTTTTTTTCAACTAAATTTATACACTTGTAGTATTTATAATCGAAGTATAATGTGACGAAGTTATTGTCCTATAACAACTTTTATAATTCTAAAACTTTCTGTTACTATTTGTGATGTTGTGTGTTTAAACAAATTTATAATAATTTGTGGATGTCAACAGCGATAAGACATTTAAACAACGGAGCCTTAAATAAATTATAACACTGTTTTGATATAACATGTGCACAATTCAGTTAAAGTTTTTAGAGAAAAAAAAAAATCCTACTTAAAACGTCACATTCTTTTGTTTCCTTAGTTGGTATCGAAGCTAAAAGCGAAACCAACAATTCGCCACAATAAGTATAAGTAGAAGTGAGTGTTTGTCGAGGCTTCCGCAAATTGTGGGCATAGCTTATTTACGTTTGGTTTTGCACCTGCCTACTTTCTATATTGAGGCGATTTTCGGCATGACTTTACCCACTGTTTAGGTTCAATTTAAGACATTTCATTTCAAGGTTTTGAGGGATAAGTCTACCTTAACACAGAACACTATTTCAAGACATCTTAAGTGTACAAAATGGTAAGAATATCTTTGCATAGTTTAAATAATTAATTTCCTTTATGTATGCTTATTTTTTAAACTATGCACCAGAAACTATGCAACAGAAATTGATTATAAAAGTATATAATTCACATATAATATAAAACAACATCATTTCCCACCATTTATATGCTTTTTGAAGTTATACTTCTTTAGGCGCGTTATGAAAAATTTATGAGAGTGAAATTTTACGATGCGCGCGCACCGTTACACAAAATTAACAGAATGAAGTTAGTTCTAGGTGGCATGAAAATCGATAATAACTATGTTCAAGTTGTATATTCTAGTATTTTTATATTTAGAACACGTGTTTAAAACAGTACAATTAAACAGTCTGAATAAATAAATATTATTTTGGTGTTTTTATTATATCAATTTCATATACGACGGTGATAGTTATTACTAATAATAATTTTATTGATTAATATTAATATTTATCGTTAATCACAACTGCATTTTAGTTATTTTTTTTCCATACGCCAAAGAAGTATAACTTCTAACGCGTGTACACGTACTCTTTTTTTCGTTCCACCGCGAATTCGCGCGAGATTTTGTTTCCGTGTCCAGCCATAAATTAAATCTCAATACGAGGCCTACACAGATAAATTAGAGGGCAGATGCTTCTAAATACCTAGTATTATTTATCTCTGATATATAGTCCATATAATTTTTTTTTTACTTTACAGGTACTATTTAATTCGCACAGTGAGTAAAATTGTCTAAAGTAGCGATTTTCGTTGCGCTGAGGTGATTGTTTACACGCTTGTTCAAAAGGAAATGACTAGTATTTTTGTGTATTATCGCCTATTTGACCGTGTGAAACTAGCTATTTTCTAAAACGAGTTTAAAGAATTTTGTAGTGTTTTGTTTTGTTATGCTTTTGACGTGTTCAAATTATAAAGTGTTCAATATAAAAAAATAAGTGAATGTAATCTGAATAGTTTTTTAGTAAGAAGTTTTACTTTAGAAACAACCACTATATCAAATAATTTAAATTATATTGTACTTGATATATCACTGAACTGCAAATTATCTTACCATATTTTGCACTTAGAATCAAATATAAACATCTTTGGGATCTATTCTATCTTTGAGCAAATCTCGATCAAGATCTCGATTTATCAGATTAACTTTTTTTTTTTTTTTTTTTATTGGACAATTCACACCAATTGACCTAGTCCCATGCTAAGCTGTTGCACATATAAATACATATTTAAACACCCAAGACCTAAGCACAACACCAAATGCTAATCACATCGATGTTTGTCTCAGCCGGGGATCGAACCGGGTCCCGCCCATGGATTCAGGGGTACTAACCACTAGACCAATGAGCCGTTGCTTAATCAATACAATCAATCATAATAATCATTTCGAAAATGTAGATGTCTAATGTACGTGGTTTAATTACTAATAGCTGCCTGTACTGGCTTCGCACGGCTGGAGTTTTTATCTATTGAATGTCAATGGTGAGGAATAATGTAGGATTCTAATGGTGAAAGAATTGGCTTTCCTGATTTTAAAATCGATCCAGTACTTTTTGCGTTTAGTCGCAAGCATACAAAAATATAAATATCTTCCAATATTAATATAGATGTAAGTAAACTTGACTCCTATATTTTTATTAAGACACAAACCGCGCATCATTCTTACGTTTAACACGGAACTATTTTACAATATACATAATGAACTTAATTTAACATTACAATCGAATATACAGTCTACACACTATTAGAATACACATTTTAATTTCTTAACCTACATAGTAATAATAAAAATTAAAACAAATGTAAAAAGTATAAGTTAAGTATTTAACATTAAGTTTTATTTTTCTAAAAGACCACTGAATAAAGCTTTGCTTAGTTTATACCACAACACAAAGCGTAAATACACAGGCATTTTAAAAAAGCCTGTTTTAATTTCCTGTAGCAGTCTACCGGACGTGTGTTTTCTAGACCAGACGCTTAGATTCTCACCTGAAAGCTTAAATAAACTGCAGTATACGTTTATAATAATAATCATACAGAGTAAAATTTGTACAACTGTTTTTACTTGTGTTAAAAATAGAAGTAAAAAAGTATTACAAAATCCATATTTTTTTTAAATATCATTTTACCAGATCTTTGTCCATGTCGTCAGCATTCTCATAATCTACACAATATCTTAAACCTATTTTATATTTTAACTTTCATACGTTAGCATTATTTTTTAACCAGTTACGTGACTTATTTGTAGGAAAATAAAAAAAGGTCCTTAATAAAGCAAGCTATATGGGTAAAATATTGAAATTTGCATAAAGACTGATACTAAATGTTCTGAAAGCTAGACAAACAGGCCAGTAAACTAATGAACAAGAGTAGAAAGTGCCGGTGACCCCAGAGCTGATGCTGTCTTCGCTCAACGAATACGTCTCGCAATACAGTGAAGAAATGCTGCACTAATAAATTATTTTGTTTTCTATTTATATTTTTTAGTTATAATTACGTACGTTAACCATTAAAATATTAACAAAGCTATATTAAACATGTTTCGAAACATATCGCCAACGCTATCTAAACACAATGGCGATTTGTAATTTTGCTATAATGGAAGTATCGCACTTGGCATTGTTAGGCCTCCAGCCAGATGTTATGTGTCGGCCACAATGTTCATACTACATACAGACGTCAAAATTCTGCCTTTAATTAATACATTTGTTTCATTCAAATTGTCAGACACTTACTTGCCCTTCTTTATAAAACTCGGTTTTATTACACCGTGCTTTATCCTCGCACCCACGTTTTTTCTGCATTAGTAGTTTTTATACAAAATATATTGTAGTTAGTAGTGACAAGAACAAGGAATGACGTCATCTGATGCTGACTCAATTTAGGTTGTTCGCATCAGCCATTTAATTTCGTCATTAGAGTCTACTTTTAAAGGCTTCAGCTTGGTTCGACCGCTCAATCGAACTGTGAGCAATTCATTGTTCATGTTTATCCGCTCCTCTACTGGGGCGGACTTCGGCCAGTTCGGGCAGAGCTCCCGCTGGCGGTGTCATTGTTCACGGCCTGCTGATGCAGGAATGGCACTGGGGCGGGCGTATAGCCCTTTGTGTGGTGGAGACAAGGACTCGACTCGTCTCAATCGTTGTCTTGGTTCATCCGTTGTAAACCGTGTAAATCTATTAATATTGGCAAATCAAATAAAGTACTTAACGGTTTCGAACTAATTTGACTTTGATGTTATTAGATTATAATGACAATGGCAGCTAATACCAGCCCCATTGCTCCAACATTTATGTATATTCGTTATATATCTGATGCATCTTCAATCATAGTAATACAGTAGAACCTCTTTAATTCGAACCTCGATAAGTCGAAAACTTCAAACTGTGTTCCCTGCCCTTGAAGCCCCAAAACCTCCATTACTCGAAAACTAAACTCGGAAAAAGCCGTTTTGGTACATATTTACCCACTATAACTCGAAAAAATTAATTGGACATCTGTATCTCGAACAGCAATTATTAATTAACAACCTTTACAATTCGAAACGTAAAAATAATAAATATCAATATTTAAAAAAACATTTTAAGAATTTGTCGACAATAAGCCACCATTTTATCTTAGAAAAGAATAAATCTTACTTGTAGACGACAAGTCGAATCAAAATCCACCTAACTGAAAATCCTTCATAAGATTTTTTTGGCGTCTTTTTGATGTTCGAGTTATAGATGTCCTACAGTAAGTAGTATAGTGGTAGATAGTACTTTTAACTTGTCACTTCTCGTCGTACGTCTTGTATTTGGTCCAGTTATGTACGACGAGGTAAAGTCAACCCGACTTCACCAACCAGGGTTGCTTAGTATATCCTACTTCTTCACCGCTTCTCATTCATCCGTTCTACATTAAAAATAATAAGTATAATAATATCGTAACCTGAATACGGTCTTTCGCATTTTGTACCTAAGTGGCACCTTTCATCAATGAATTTGAATCAATTTACATTAGACATCATTAAATGGGTGGACGTAAATAATTTCCATTCCAATAAGCCGTGAGTCAGTAACAAGAATAAAGAAGGGGGAGGCGGGGGCAATTAAGACCACAATTAGAGGACAGTGTGTTGCAGATTACGGCCACAAGTCCGCAACCCCGGTCCCCTCGTTGTCTGCCAACTATTAAGACGTTTCAACTCTTTATGGCTTTGTGTGACATCACTTGCATTTTAGCAGATGGTTTTAATTATCTTCATATAAAAAATATTTATTCGCGCTTTAGAAATCTGTAATACGTAAGCTAGTTTTACTTAGGTTTAAATCCTTTATCATATAAAAACAACTTTCTTGGTCAGGTTTGTTAAGACTTTTTATATGTTATTAAATATAGGGATAAAATGACCACGGCTAGTCAACGTAGTAGTCAAGTAGTTTATTTTCAATACAGAGATCGTGAATGACTGTGCGCATTTTAGTTCTATGTTCACAATAAATACTTGTTCTTACATTGAAGGAAAGGATCGTGAGATTCGAGCATGTCCTACATACAAATTGAGATATGAAAGGAAGGCTGCCTTTTTTGCCGTTAAAGAAGAATAGGTCAGGAAATAGACAGAGAAATTTATCTGTCCTATGATTCATTACTTCATACATTCAGGTTGTGATATTTTTCGTACTTAGACGGTTGCTATATTTATTTATATAAGCTTGCCAATGTACACTGATACATTGGTACAAGAGCAATAAAATACAATTCTTTAATGTGACAAGCATTTCCTGTATGTTCTGTTATAACAGCCTATAGGCATTATTTGCCTATAGGCAAACATAACATACACGAAGGGATAATGAAAATAGATAAAACTATAAAAACTAAACGAGAATCTACTTTAAGTGTGAGGGGAGCAACTATGGCTATCCAGACCCAGCTCATTTATCTGAATGCTCAATCTGGACATCGGTGAGTTTTGGCCAAAACGCGTTCTCCGGAAAGTAGGGACATGTCGAGTGATGGGATGCCAGCGTATTTAACTAATTAGCTAAATAATTATTTTTTTTTATCATTAATACTTGCCTTGGGATTTGTTTCAAAAACCATACACAAATATAACAACTCAAAACGTAAAGATACACATAGTACAAGTCTATTATTGTTTTAAGTTTGCTATTGCATTATTATTAAGTCACTGTAAAAATAGAAAATTAAAAAATATATAAAACCAGAGAGTATATTATTTACCATAAAATAATAAAGTTCAAACACATCGTATACATGTTCAGATAGTACTATAAAAATTGAACTACTCGTAGCATGCATGTTTCTTACAGTTTAAAACAAATGCGATACTGAGTTTTCCAAACTACTTTTCTCAACGCCCACATAAAAGTACATCTTCGATATTTACATTTACCGCATCGGGATTTCAGTTACCTAAATTGAAGGAAACCACTAAAATATATTAACATTTTCAAAACCGCTGCCGATCTACTTTGCTGTATTGAAGCGATTCTTTGTAGAAATGGTGCCAAGATATTATTCAATTTATATTTTTAGTATCCCTCGATACAATTATTACATTGCATTCACATTGTTGGTAGCAATTACGACTTGTTTTTTTTTTATATAATAGGGGGGCAAACGAACAAGCCCTTCGCTGAATTTGGTCAAAAGGAAGAAGCTGGTATTTGGGAGCACCGGCCCAGAGATGCGAGCAGTATTCCATATGAGGTCGTACTTGAGCTTTGTAAAGCTGCATACGTTGCACCTCAGTGAAATACTGCTTAGCCCTACCCAAAACACCCAGCTTTTTGGAAGCCAGTTTGGCTTTTTCTTCCAGATGACTGCGGAATTGGACTTCTTTCGAAATGCCAACCCCAAGGATACTGAGATTATTCGAGATTATTATTATATGTAACTCATATATATTATATATATATATATATATATATTAAGTTATTAATATTATTTTTAAAGTACGTAGCAGGTTTACCTTGTAATCCTGTATCTTATTTATCTACTAAATATTACAAAATAAATCGATGGTTATAAAATTTTCAACGACAATTAGCAAGTATCACTCAATCACTATGTTGTATCCTCAAGCTTATTTTATATTATACTAGCAGACCGGCCAAGCGTTGCTGTGGCTAAGGTTTTTGTTATATTACATAGTAGTAAACAATTCAAGGGAAACGGTAGGAGAACACCAGTCATGGGGACCACCATGCTTTATTGGTGGTTATGCCATTAAATTGTAGCTTATGTGAAACGTTGGTACTTTCAACACAGCGCCATCTGTTAGAATTGTGACTATTAAATAATAAACAAATATTTTGCAATAAAATAATAATGCGGGTATAAATTGAGATGTAAGCTATCCTATCTTTTAAGTTGGATCAAACTACACACGGTGTGCAAATTTGATTGATATCGGTTCGGTAGTTTAGGAGTCCATAGCGGACAAACAACGTGACACGTAATTTATATATATTAAGATAGTTATTAGTATTACTTTAAGTTTAAAATGTCCTAGTCTCCTACATTAGACAAGTGTAGTCAAACAAAATCATATTTAGCCAAGACTATCCAAGTTTATGTCCAACTATGAAAACTTAAAGCACACATTTGAATTAGAGATGTACTAGTTGGACTGATTCTCGCCGTAATGTAAACCTCGGTTGTTTTACTGCGGGCCTTGTCATATAACTTACGAGTTACGTCTCTATTCATGTACATGCTTTACATCTTTATTAGGTTCAACTAGATACATACGGGTGGAGGGCTGGAATGTTGTTCTAGCAAATACATTTTAAGAGTATTATTAAAAAAGGCGACGATTCTAACTAAATTAAATTAATGCGCCGCAACTTTATATATTAACCAAAGATCTCCAGCCTTCTGTTACTTATTTACGCCGATTTGCCGGTATTAGGTGAGCTTTGCTTTGCTGTATGAAAATGTGTTAATTCCGCGACAATGGAAAAAAATGTAATGGTATTCAGCAAGGGCTCAAACGCACCACTTGAGGGTTGAGAGTGGCTGGACTAAAACTATAAGCACTTGTAGATTTATCTCTTTCGTAATAAAACAAAATGATTCGAAATCATAACAGAAACTAGTGCTGGAACTTAATTTCCGGAAAATATAAATCATTCTCAACCAGCTTGAACTCAATAGTTCACGTAGAGGGATGACGTAGCAGTGCTACGGTTTTGTCACGGTAAGCTACGAATTATGGTTCTACGGTATTACTGCGTACCGATACAGACCACAGCATCGTTCATTGGCTTATCAGTCGCGCTACAGAGCCAGTTATTATAAATTAAGTCAGCTCAGACATTTACATCTAAAAACAGACATTGTATAATGTAAAACAACGATTTGTTTTTACAACAATTAACTTAAAGCACATCAAAAATTTTACTAATAATAGGATATTTCCTATTCTTGTTGCATCACATTTGCGTATATTATTAAAATACACGCACAGATTACAATATCTGTGTATGTCATCTGAAATTACATAAGATTTTTTTTTAAATCTTTTTATGGAATATTCATTTCAATTATGCGACAAAAAGTTTAGTTGCACTTCATTTGTTAAAACATCATTTAGAACTCACGTAGTCGTAATAGAGTTTGATTTTAATTAAAACTCGTCATAGTTACACCTTCGTTGTATTATCACTTATATAGTGACAGGTTCATTCAGAAACCAACAGATAAAAGAGTGGTCTAGATACCAAGCAAAGCGTTTATGTAGTAGTACTGTTTTAAGGAAAATGAGACCATTTATATATGTATCTTATGTCACGGTTTTCAATAATAGAAACGGAATTGGGTCCAAAGATATCTTCAGTTTGCGCAGCACTATAATTACAACGCCCAAAATTTAGCTGTAACAATATAAAAATAATATTTTTACTTTATAAATAATAATTGTAAGCTCATACAAATACATAGGAACTAAACTATACATATTAATAACTTCAAATATCGTTCCTTTTTTTGATAACGACATAAATAAGTAAATTCGAAACAATTTTTTTGCCCGCAAACTTTTGTATTCGTTCCCGACTTGTATGGAAAGGGTTCGACTTTATTCAAATTAAGTTGACAAATAACCATTCAAGTAGACCCGTGGCTCAAAAGACTTTGTATTGGCTAAAGGATCTGGGGCAACTGGAGGGTTTTTGACAGAAAAACTTGATTTACATAACAGATAGAAGTGAATTTGAATAGAGCTTATCGAATTTTTAGATCGCTTTCATCAAGGGGCGCGTTTAGTTTCTATATTTCCTTTACATTTTGAAGTAGTTCTCTACTGTAGTTATGACTTAACATTTACCCCTTTATTCGTAAAAAAAATAATTTAGTCTTATTATAGTTTTAATTAAAGCATTACAGCTTAAACACGATTGGACAATAAATGATGAATGAGCATTTTGTTTAAACTTACATAAGTTATTTTCTGTTTTGTTACAAAATGATCATTTAATATACTAATGTTTTACATGGCGACTTTGTCTTCGTAGTAAGTTCCTCCCGCCGCAAGATGTAAAGAATATATAAAAAAATTATCCAAATCGGTCTGATACTTGCAATCACGTTTACTTAAAATACCTTTGCGCTTCAGAATAATATAATTAAACTAATACATATCAAATATGCTGAAAAAGTTTTCCTACACGTTTTAATTTTTAAATTGTCTTTAATTAAGAATTACTTTTAATCAAGAAAAAGTTTAAAAATTGTGCTGAAAATAAAAGTTCGCAAAAAGCGTGCAAATTCTATGACCATTCAAATGTATATTTTTGTGGGAAAATAGTTAAAAAGCATGAAGGAGTACATTCGGTGAAATTCCGGTGCATCGGGCGCTGATTAAATTTGCAGCGGCCGAGCAGGTGAATACGTACATACAATGCGACAAATCGCGAACGATTTCTAAGAATAGTGCTGCATTATTAATCTACTATATTTTATACTAAGACTTAGAACAATTTACAAGTTATTTTTGACGAAAAGTCTTGTTACCATTTTAATTAAATGGTTAAAAAGCAAATACACGGCATGTTATTATGATTTTAAGTTGATGACCATTAGCGGTGTAGTAGCTAAGAGTAAATACGAATTAATTATAGTCATTAAGTACGTACGTTTTTTAATTAATTATTTCGTTTCGTTCGCCGAAATTAACTTAAAACGTTTATTATTATATTGTTTCTTATGGAATTTGATAACGACCACTTTAATAACAGTTATAGCCGAACGAACAATGAACTTGAATTAATTAGCTCTTTTAGAGACTTGCACAATGTTTTAAATACTGGCATTGTACAGACAACAAAGTATACATCATTTCAAGGTATCTCTCTATGTACACGTGCGGGGGCAAAACTTTAATTAAGCTCAGAATAAATCCAAAGTTTTTCGCGAAGCTCGGCCGGTTTGATACAGATCGTTTCGTACTGCCTTTACTTTTCAATTGCTCCACTATTCTGCCTCTATTCATTTATATTTTAGGCTTTCAGTGGGAATATGTTATACTGTTACTGCGCATTGTTATACTCTATAGCACTACAACATTAAAAGTATCACATTTACTTGCACTAGTACGTTTTATGCGACGAGTGGGAAGGAAAGATAACAAAACGCTTGTAATAATTAGATATTTATATATTTCTTTTTATTCAACCTGTGAAGGAACTCCAATTAAATTATTTGCTAAATTTCATAAATGCTATTTTATTCATATTTCTTCAAACGCTTCTGACGTTTCAATTAATATTCTTGAACTAAAAATAATTTGTATACATCTATCATTAATTTGAAATATTCATATAAATCTAAGAGCATTTTATGTCGTTTGAGCATAACAAAGCAGACTTTCATGTCAACTTCAAATTCCTTGAACAATGACGTATTTAGTCTAAGACGTGCCTTACTTTATATTGGAGTTAGTAAGTCGTCGAGCGCAAACTCATTTAAATACCAAACTATTTTGACTTATTTATTCTCAAGTTTCTTAAAGCGATTTTACTTGTATTAGTTTACTGTTCGTATGAACGTATTCAGAATAAACGATTCATGGGAAGAGAGTCTACTATATTAAGATGCATATAGTTATAAAATCATATGCATATTTAGTTATAGCAACGTGTTATTTTGAGTTTTTTTTTGTTAATAATTTTTGCATTACTTGTACTCTACCCTCTGTAGGTGTTTCTTTTTCATTGTTCCACTTTAGGATTGCCTGGAAGAAACCGCTTATTAGCGATTAGGCCGCCCGTTGCCTTTTAATTTTTTTTAATTTTTATTATGTGTATGTTTTTGATTAAGGTAATGTAGTATAAATAAATAAATCTGTAAAGGAAAATTAGATTTTATATTTAAAAAATGTCGTCTGTGTCGGAAAATTTAAAACTACCTATAATGATAGCTCTGCTATAATAATTTTCAACAAATAAGTAAAATAAACTATTAATATTATTAGGGAAATTTCAAAATAGGTATCATTCTTGTTATTGTTAAATAACTTCTACTTGCTCTTTGAATTTCCTTGCTTATAAATATTTGTTTAATTTTCTGTTTGAAGGACTCGATACCCCAATATTTCGTAAGTGAATCATGTACAGGTTATAATTTGTATACAGTTAGCATTATCTGCCACGAAATGGCCACCAATTGACAATCTGATTTTAAGACTAACAAATTCGCTGACACTTCTTAATATTTAACATGTTTAAATAAAACCTGATTACTGATAAAACTATTATAAATTAACAGTAATAAAATTTTACGTACTTTATTATTATTATGGTACACTTAACTATCTGTACGAATAGAAATATTCACTTTTGCTATAACGAATATCGAAAACTCGGCTACAGCCACGTCATATACATATTTCCGCCGACCGCATCTCCATTTATTCAAAAAGGCCTGGAAATCCTACAAACGGGAACAAAGCAAAAACTATGCCTCAGAAAAGTTAGCAATTCTAACGGATCACGAACTTCAAGCCCGGATACAATTGACGGGCGAAACCGGTTGAAGCTTCGCCCGGGCAACAAAACAATTGACACTAGCCGAGTACCAACTGCTCTTCGATTGGGTGGAATTTATGAGTTTTGTTCAATTGTTTGGACTGGGATTATTGATTAGCTTATGGTATTGTTTTGAATTTTTTAAAACAACGATAAATAACGCAACTTCACACTGCGCTAAAAAGTTAAAATTTTCGGTGAACAGAGGCAGTTGTTTTACGAATAATATAAATATTTTTGAGACGTAATAATTTTTTGAAGTTGTACTTCTTTAGGCGCGTTATGAAAAATTGATGAGAGTGAAATTTTACGATGCGCGCGCACCGTGACACATAATTAACAGAATGAAGTTGCCCACGGAAGATGCTACGGACATAATTTTAAAACAACATTCGAATAATAATAGAATTTATGTTACACTTAATGTAAGAGAATAATAATAAATATTTATTTATTTAATTTTTCAAATGTAAACTGAACTTTATTGACTATAATGACTCCTTTTCCAGTCTTTGATTATTTAATTGTAATTAATTATTTGCATGCAATCAAAAACTATTTTTAATAATGCCAAAGAAGTATAACTTTTTACGCGCGTACATAAGTACACGCACCCTTTTTTTTTACTATTAAATATACAATCTCCTTTGGTTTTATATTGGTGCTGTATTTCTGAACGGATAACTGTCAAAACTGCATAAAAATCCTATTCTATGCGGAGCTTGACTTTTGTATTTTACATATATATTTTATTTTTTATTACACACAAATCCAAGAGCGGAAGCTTTTTTTTAACTTAATACCTGGCAGTAGGGTTTTGATTCCAATTACATAGCTGACTTCTAAGCCAAGCTCAGCCTTCAAATTAAATTCATACCGCCACGTTAACCTTTAAGTTAAACTTTGGCCCATCATAAAGTTGTGGGATAAGGCTAAGTCAGAACTAAACAAGATTAGAAGCGGGACCAGTTCAGTTCCAAGTCTCAAGACTTTGTTTGCACTAACAATGTAATGTCTGACATACTTGGACTTGTATTTGCATAACTCGATTAAGACAATTTAGTCAAGTTGCTTTATTTACTGTTGGAATTTACTTGTCTAAACTATAATCGGGTTTAGGTTTGGTATAATTTTCAAAATTGTGCATTGTTCGCAGCAGTTATTAGCGCATAAGTTTAAGAACCAATTTTTTTGTAAACACATAATTTATCAAAGATGCTTCAAAATGCATAAACGAACTATTTCTGGTTTTAACTGCCTTTTTCAGTTTCAGTCCTTCAGTCAAAAGGTTATCAATTCTACTTGTAATTTTTTTGTGTTTGTTCAAGCATAGCTCCTGTCCGTGGACCCACTTCCAAATTATCGAATTATCGATTAATACATCGAATTCTCTTGATAATACAAGAAATATTAAATATACTTGGTAGTGCATTTTGGAGACGGTTCTATGTTTTTAAAGTAATTTATGAAAGAGTTAGCAAAAAACAAGAATAATGAACGTGAATGGAAAACCTATACTGAATGAATAAAACTTTAAGATAAATACAAACTTCAACAAAAAGTCGGAAAATAAAATCAGCAGCGCGTCAAAAATACGCAATCTACACTAGTTGGTTGGAAATAAAAAGTAATTAAAGTCACCAGTGGGCGGCCGCGCCGGAAATGAACGGGATCCATTTTTGTTGATTTTAAATTGAATTTCACTTTGCACTAGTTTGAGTTCGCGCTAAACGGCTCTCAAATCCATGGGTAATGAAAATCTATTGTAAGCTCAAATATTCGTAATTGAGAATGACCTCGTATTATTTTCGATTCGTGTTTAATATTCTTTTGTATTAATGGAAAATTATAGATATTCACCGTAATATAATATTTCTTCTATGGATTAAAATAAATATTGTAATTGGTCGAAAAATTATGCATTAAATTACGAGCAAAATGGTCGCTCGGATACTTCGCCCACTTTCAATGTTATGGTGATATATATAATACAAATACCTTTAATTAGATAAAGTTCAGTCGCAATTAATAGTTATATTATTTTTACCAGTAATAGTAACGGCTAGAGGAAGTTCACGGGTCAAATATTCCATGAACTATTTGCTCATTCAATATAACAGCTCGGATGGTGAACCTTTTTTTCTCTAGAAAGAATAATTTTCGGTTAAAATAAACATTATAATCGACTGAAAAATTATACATTAAATTACGAGCGTAATGATCACTCGGATACATCGACCTCCTTCAATATCGTGGGATAGATTATAATTTACGTTCAATGTTATGGTGATATATATAATACAAATACCTTAATTAGATAAAGTTCAGTCGCAATATTATTTTTACCAGTATTAGTAACTGCTAAAGGAAGTTCACGGGTCAAATATTCCATGAACTATTTGCTCATTCAATATAACAGCTCGGATGGTGAACCTTTTTTCTCTAGAAAGAATAATTTTACCGCGAGGTAGTATAGAGAATCGCGACCGAAATTTAATGTTTGTTTTATAGTACACCCATTTACATTACTTGCTTGTCCCGTAGATGTAAATGATGGTTATCATACAACCCGCAATGAATGCTGTTGAAAAATATATGCTGCATAAAGTTTTCTCTCACTCGGTCTCGCTATTTCCGTGTTTTTATTGTTAAAGAGAAGTTTCCGTTTATTGAATATGCTCATTCTTTCCAAGTTTGAAAATATGTTACAAATATTTACACTTATTGTGCATACACGTAAATATGTAAATCTTATTTAAAACAAAAAGCAAATAGAGATTTCCTAAAGTCGAGCAAAAAGCAGACGCTTTACATTTGCATGCGTAGAGATTTAATTAAAATGAAAATACCCTGTGCTGTTGTTTTTTAAACTAAGTCTCAAAAAGGAGACAATTCAGGGAATATACAGGATTTTTATTCAACAGCCTTTGGCTTTAACCTCGTGATGTGAAAAGAAAAAGTTTTGTTTATATTTCCAGTGTTTTAGTAAAACGAATATTGTTCCGTATTCTTTACATTTTATTCGGGTGGGTAAAGATTTATTTAATACAAGTGGACCCCACAGACGTTGCATGATATTTAAAGCGATTAGGATATTAAGCAAAGTATGAAAGTACCGACTGCAGTGCCATCTGCCGGGCTGATTTGTGAATCTAAACCATTCCCAGATCCCCTTGAACACACACAAAAAATTTCATCAAAATCGGTCCAGTCGTTTGAGAGAAGTTCAGTGACATACACACTCACAGAAGAATTATATATATAATTATATATAGTTGGTGGTGTATTGTAATAGTTTTTAAGTAAAGTTTGTAATTTGACTTGTGACACGTGATGATCCACAAGCCAATTCCGTTTATAATTCATCAAATGTTTGCAAATTTATACGAATTTAAATAATGATGACAACTTTAAAGAATTTCTCTTCATTCAATAAATATTTACAATCGTTAATATCAGCAAAAGGAAGGTTCGGAGCTACCACGGCACGAGGTTATATCCAAATTTTAATAAGAGGTCCACCCAAAAGAGGACAAAATACCCTCAAAGCGTGTTACTAATGTTCGGCTCTAAAAGGATTCCTGAATATATTAGAGAAATGAATTATTAAAATGATGTTTTATATTCATTGCAGGATTGAGGGCTGTGGGTATACATAAGTACAATAAGTTAGTGTTTTCAGTCCCGTTTTGATATTCCCAGCATTTGGTCTCTAGAGGATTGATCCTAGAATTTCTGCATTATGTTTTAAACAGTTTGTGAAAACCAGCTTTTTGACTTTTAAGCTATTGCATAGATTTTATCGCGGACTTTGAGCGCGGCGACCGAATCAAGAAATTCCGTAACGAAAAAACCTAACAGACGATGACGTAATATAGGTGCGGCAAATACGCGTCAGAGTGGGACAGAACGCATACTGCGTATTCCCATCTCTCTCTGACGATATCGGTGACGTAGCGTAAGCGCGGCCGGTGCAGCCAGTACGCGTTAGAGTGAGACAGACTATATAGGCGTTTTAGTCTGAGTCTGGTAGAGTGGTAGATTGAAATAATATCAAAGAAAAACAAATTCTGCATAAATAAAAAATAAATAAATAATTATAATTGCATAACTTGATAAAAAATGCGATGCAATAGCTTTACCGCGGCAGTCCCCGAGTGCCACACGTATTTTTTTTTTAATACATATCTATAATCATATTGTAGACGGAAATGATTTGTATGTTAGTACCGAATAAACTAAAAACTTCTGAATCTATTTCGAATTGTTTCACCACTAATGTTACATTATGACATGCTATAATTATTTAGAAAATATATTTATAAACGTCCACCTATTCGTAACCAGGACAGGCTTATTAATATAAAAAGTATGATAAATTAATATTAATTATTTAACTAGATAAACGTAAAAGTATCAAATAACTTTGTTAACAAATTATGTGTCAAATGCACAACAACTGAACATGCGTTGTCATGAATCTGATCCTACACTGTGGTATACGACTGTACCTACCATTAAAATAATCTAAAAACACTACAGTTTCTTTGAGTTAGAGAAGTACATAATAAGTATCATAAAGTTATCATTTCCAAAGCAACGTGAACCTCAAGCTGCGTTTGAACTTGTACGTGAACATAATATACTTAGGTGCTTTTACCGGCGCCCCTGTTTAATCTCATTTCGCCTATATAAAGGATGTCTCATATTACAGATGATAATCACCGAGAAAGCCACATTTGGGCGAGGACTTTACGAGGGCATAAAGCGAAAAATGCAGTTTATAACCTAAAGGTTGAATGCTGTTTTTTATTTCTTCTTTACGGTTTTTCACGCGCGTGGTACTTTATTGCTCTGTGGTAAGTTCATTGGTTATTACCAAAATTGTACTGACAACGCTGTGAAGCATTCTACCTTAAACTATTTACGTTTTCTGTACTAAGCCCGTTTACTTTGTTATTAAGAAGTTATCATTCAATAAGAATTGTACAGAATTGTACAATTGTATCTAATGTTTTATCACACCGATGTTTTTTTCAAAATGATAAGAGTGTGATCGACAAAATATGATAGACAAAGAATATTTCACATTACTAGTATTAGAATTATCAAGAAAATGTGAAATAAATAAATAATGGTATTTTTACTGCCAAATAAATATATAACGGTACCTACAACTTTATAGACAAACTAATCCGGGTTAATAATGTATTATACACTTTACAAGTAGAGTTAAGAATTGTTAATGTTGCAATCCCTAGTCGTAGCGACGTGCATCAAATTCAATGTTGTTGAGATCGTAAACACTACTTGCTCAGTTTATGTCATTTTTATATCTTTGAAAGATATCCGTACTCAGTATTAAGCCTAGTTATACAATGTATGAGTGAAGACGGTATCTGACTGTTGTGTAATCGAATAATACACATAATGATGCAAAACCCTACATATGAATTGCGAAAGTTAGTGTAATTTTTAACTGAATAAGTATTATTCATTAAACAGTCTTAGTACTTAAAAAAACTTCACAAAAATGTACTAACACTCAGGTCGCTGTATACAATGGTGGTAGGCTTAGATTGGCTTATATATAGTTAGTGAACAATCCTATCTAATCGACCACTTTTCAAAACAAATAAGTTCAAGACATGAGAAAATTCATAAAACAAATGGTCCAAAGAAACTTCTAAAATACTTTTAAGTTACAGAATGTCAGTGTACTAAACTGATGAGTAAAAAGCAAAACCTGCTGATGCATCCCCTCTGACTTCATTAGTATAGATTAAGAAAATGTCGTCTACCATTAGACTGTACCTATATAAAATATCACCTACACTAGTCTCACTATCCAGTCAAGGTATATAGATAGATAGGAACCAAATAGTGTACAGAGATTTATACGTATACTGTCGTATATCGAGCGGTGGATGGCTCTCGATGAGAAGTAAGGACCCTTATCTCGGCAAATTGACCGTTGGCTCTTCATTAGAAACGACTAATTGACGTTCAGGAATTAATTTTTTAGCTTAGTTTATTGATTAAAAACAAACTGTATATAATTATTTTATTTAGACTTAAAGTTGTAAGATAATTATTAAATGTAGACTTATTCAAATTCTACGGTAGATTCTGAATAGCTCATAAAAATGTACAACGCAAAACATCTTAAAAATATAGTATTATCTTTTATTGACATAACTTTTACACATTTAATAAAACAATTTGTAACCGGATTGGCTTTATGTATTTACAATTATTTTACATTATTTTAAATTTAACCGACGTTCTGCCAAAACCCTCCATATTTTAGTCGATACCAACTCCGGGAAAATAAATACAGATAATACAACTTTTTCTACAGCTGTGATACTTTTTGACATTCAACACCTTTTGTCATCAGTCACAGTCTTCAGTGACCACGCACGCTGTAAAACACGCGAAACGTCGGTTAAATTTAAAATTATGTAAACTAATTGTAAATACATAACTTCAATCCGGTTAAAAATTGTTTTATTAAATCTTAAAAAGGGTTATAATAAAAATAACTTAATTGTTAATTAACCTCATTTTTGTTGGGTTTTATAATTTCGGGTTATTCGTTAATCACACTCAAATATTTTTTTAACAAAAGAAACGTAAAAAGGTTAATAGGTAGAAAAGATAATGTTCATAAAGATTTTCCAATACCTCATTTTCTGAATGTCAAACCAACTACATTGTGAAGTGTGAAACTGCAAGTTATTAGATTATGGGCTTTCTCTCAAACCTTTGAACGTTCAGTACGACTGAATGGTACTAACTCAATTACAGGAGCGTGCTGTGTTTTTTATTCAACGAACTTCGTTCTGTCTTCAGTTTTCACTCGTTCTTGTTTTAAGTTCATTGTTTTAAAATAGTTTAAGAGATGGGTCTGTACTCCGTTATTATACATGAAATTACAGTTTACGAAAATCAATTTCAATTATATACAAGCGACATGAGTGCCGGAACTAGTTCTTAGTCTCGAGATTGAATTTGAACCTTTATAGGCTGTTACAATTAAATTTAATTATTTAAATCAGAGTATATTTATTAATATAACCATTGAAAATATGAATTATATTAAATAGAAATTGTAATAAAAAAAAATGCACACTATTTTTTTTTTAAGTTTAAACACTGTATAATGCTTCCTATCTCATTTTCTCCCACGTAAAATCTTATAAATTAATGTGGCTGTCTCTTTTTACTGTCCCTTTCTATGCCAATCAACTTCCAAATCACCACGACGCTAAAGAAGTTTTCACTTGAAAATTTACGTCAGCTATTAGTCTATAATTCCGGTAAAAATATATTCTTTGGTTGTAAAAAAATAGCTGCCATTGTTTCAAGTCGCTGTCTATAAACAAAACTTTTTGAAGTACTTAAAAAGATTGCTTTCAGTGAATTGATTTTATTTTTAGTCCTCCAGCAAAGAATTTTATTTCTGATATTTAACGTGAAAATATTGAGCGTTATATACCTACTGATTAAATAATATTTACCTTTTTTTACGATGACATATTTTTTTTCATTATTGAATGTATAGAAGTATAACAGAGTATAAAAGGTATTAAAATCCTTAAAGTCCGTACTACGTATTTTGTATTGAATTTAATTTGATGCTCGAAATATATATCGGGTGAAATGTTTTTTTATTTTTTGTCAATGACAACGCTTGAAAGATTTTTATAGTAATACTAGCTAGCAAACGTTGTTATGCCATGTATATTATTTCTAGAAATCATTTTTTAGTTTAATAAAAATAACTATCAATAATAGAAAATAGGGGTTGATCGTAGAAGGGTGAAAACTAAGGGCTGTATGTATTTTTGTATGATGGATCATAAAAAAATAAAAACAAAAAAATTTGTCGAAAAAATAACAAAAATTGTTTTGGGGTGGACACCTCGTCTCACTTAGGGGTTTGAAAAATAGATAGTAGCCGATTCTCGGACTTACTGAATATGCATAAAAAAATCATAAGAATCGGTCGAGCCGTTTCAAAAGAGTATGAGTACATTGTGACACGAGAATTTTATACATTGGATTGTAAAGTCTTTGGGGTCTTAGAAGACAATTTCTAGATCGACTAAAGTGATTTTGAAAAATATTTCACTCGTGTCATTATCAATTAATTATTTAATTATTATCAAAAACTATGAATAAATATGAAAATACTTTCTCGTGGAAGACAAATGTAAGTCGGAGTCAAAATTGTCAAACGAAAACGATTCTAACGAACGGTGCCTTAACGCGGGTTGAGTTGTAGAAAAAAGTTATAGAGCTTAATAATGCCTACGACATAATCAGCGACGGGAAGTAAAAAATATCTGTTTATATTCCACAATATGTGGCTGAAACAAAGCAAAAAACGGTCTTATATTTTACTCTTTACCACCTTAAGAGCATTCAGTAGAATGATACTTCACTGATACCTTGTTGTTTGAAACACACAGTCACGTAGTTTATACAACAAGTACGTGCGAAACTGCTTTGTAGTTATAAGTGACTAAATGAATGTCTTTGTTTGTATGTTTTAGTAGAGAGATTAATAAATAATACCTACAAAACTAGTAGTTATCAAACCCTTACAACTAGATTTCGTTTGAGGCAATTTCGTCATTATTTATTTATAATAGATGTCATGAATGTGTAATGTTAGAAGCTCCTTAGCTCAGCCTTCCTATGCCCTTCATTCGAGAACTGCAAATTTGAATCAGCTATTTTATTAGTAATTTTTTGTCGCGTGTCAAACCTACAGCAAATTTTTAATTTCGATTTGATTATTTCATGCCTTCTTAAATTTTTAAGTCTAAGTCTAAGGCATGCCGGTTTTCTCAAGTTTTCTCCTTCACCGTACGAGTTAGTGCTAATCTTAAAGAATAATATATTAAAACTATTTAGAAAATATGCAAATAACTTGCGCTACCACTGACAGCTGAGTGTAAATCCTTACTGGCGATAAAGTGTTCATTAAATAAGTATCGCAAAGTATATTTGCCATTCTTTCCAGCTGTGTATCATCGCGGCCTGTACAAACGCGCTTGATCCCAGCTCTCTTTTAATTAATACCACTTCGAGACCCGAAAGAATGCTCAAGTCATTAAAACTTTTAATGGCGTCCCTCTCTTGCTACTCACTTACAAATTTTAGCACATTTTGTTTTCATTTCGTTTATAGATAAACTTTTGTTTTATTCTAATTAAAAAGAACAACGCTTTGACAAAACATGTTTTACATAAACATATGTTTTAAACCTTTAAAAAGTTACAAATATAACTTTTATTTGACATTCAAGACCGACGACAGACGACCAACTAAAATTTTTAAACATTTTGCAAACTGGTCCCTAGGAGGTATCCCTTAATGAGGTATGGAAGAAATAAATTTCATGTTGTAGTACCTACTAACTATAATGATAATATTATTAACCAGCATATGGTTTTCATTATATAACTATAAAATGCGTGATTTGAATCATAAAGTTTATCAGCGCGGCAATTCCAAGTCGTGACTAAATTGGATTTTTATCTGTAGCTGGCGGATTGTAGAAACTTTAAGCGGTAACATTTACTTCATAGTTAAATCAACCGAGAAGATTGCGTTCTGAAAAACAACACGAGATTAAACTTTTAGCTTTAAATCTCTTAGAGCTGAAAGGAATAGTTTTACAGCAGTTTTTACAGCTTTTAATCTAACCTTTTCATTAGGTACGCTTACAGCTATTTTTAAATGGTTAATAGAAAAAAGCGGTAGACCAATATTTTGATTCATCAGACAATCTTCAATCATAGCCATAGGGTTTCATTTCTTGTTTGATTTCTTTCATCCAATCCGTAAAGGAGCAAAAAAATAAAAAAGTCATTTAAATAGATTTTTAACAAATAAATCTAGTTGAAATCATTTATAGCCGGGTATCCACTATGTTCGCTTTGAACCTCTTGCGCTCCGCGCTCCCGTAACCGCTCTGATGGAGACGGTAACGCATATCTCCATAGAAACACGCATGCTCGCGTCCACGAACACTGAGCTCCCCTTTGTGTTCGCCCAATTTACCGCCACCCATTGGAGCGCTGAGCGCGGAGCGCGCTCCGTTCACGCTCCACGTTCGCAAACGAATCCACTACGCGGAGCTGTTGCAAGTGCGCGGAGCGCAAGAGGTTCGCGAACATAGTGGATACCCGGCTTTAGGTATCTTATTTGATTCCAGAACAGGTATTGACATATTGTATATCCTTCAAATTTGATGTTAACGTATCGAATTGCAACGCAGTATTCACCTTTGACGAATCTCTCTATTAAAGAAAAATACTTCCTCATAAATAAAGAAGCCACTAGTAAATATACAGCTATTATAATAATCATTTTAATTAAGATACCTTGTAAGTTAAATGTGCGTATATGGAAATGTATGGGCGTCTGTGTCGACTCGCATCTCACTGTCACTCGTGTTAATTAAACGCTTTCACAGTGATATAGTTGCTTCTAGATGTCTAGAAATATAAAATATCAATACTATGATTGACATGATTACTATGCAAAAACCTGATTTTAAACGGTAATGCGCCCTAATGCGTCACCACGTGGTGCCTTTTTATTTGCTGCCTTAATATACTTTTATGAGGAAGATTAAAGGTTATAAAGAGTTCTGTTTCTCTCGTTGTTATGACAAGACACTAAGTATATCAGGGTGTATTATGTCAATAATTGTGCATCATCCTTATTTAATTTATTTGCTTTTTATATAATTTCAATTAAAGCCTTACTTAACGAAACTTGGAAGCAATATTATTTACAATAAAAATACGTAAGTAACTTTTCATAAAAGTGTAATAAGTATGGCTTCACCGTGCGATTCTCATCCCTGAGGTCGTAGATTCGAACCCCGACTGTGCATCATAAGACTTCCTGTCTCCATACACTAATTCCTTGAATGAAAACATCGTGAGACACCCGGCATGCCATAGAAAGTCCACAGCATCTGTCATGCACAGAATGCTGATTACCTGCTTGACTAAAACCAATCAGACTTAATAGTGTGTAGCCCACTGGTCCTTTATAAAACCTTTTACCTTTGTTTTACCTACATTTCATCAAAACAAGGCGGATGTTTAAACTCAAACTCAAACTCAAACTCAAAATATCTTTATTCAAGTAGGTAACCAAGTACACTTTTGAATCGTCAAGTTAAATTAATCGTAAATTTACATTTACTACCAGTTCGCAAGTCAAGGGCGTAGAGCGGGTAAGAAGAACTGGCAAGAAACTTTCCGCCACTCTTTTTAATCGCCAAGTATTGTCATACAAATTGTTTGAACTGGAGCAATTCAATCCCAAGGATTAGGATCATTTAAGTAGTCCTCAAATTTATAAAAAGCTTTGTTGATTAATTTTCGTTTAACGAGGGCTTTGAATTTATTTAGTGATAATTCTCTAATTTCGCTTGGGAGCTTGTTGTAAAAACGAATACAATTTCCATATAAGGAGTGGTTTATCTTTTGGAGCCTGGTTGGTCGTACACTCAAATTAGTTCTATTTCGCGTATTATACTGGTGAAAGTCACCATTTGTTTTAAAATCGTTTATATTTTTTTGGACATACAACAAGGCTTCAAGAATATATTGACCAGATAGTGTCATAATATTTAATTCCTTAAACTTATTCCGTACCGACTCCCTCGGAGAAACACAACAAATACCCCGAACAGCCCGCTTCTGCAGCACAAATATGGATTGAACCTCTGCAGCAGCACCCCACAGTAAAATGCCGTACGACATAACGCTATGAAAGTAGCTATGGTACACAATTTTAGCCGTGTCCTCATCAGTAAACTGTCGGATTTTATTTACTGCATATGCTGCAGAGCTCAGCCTATTCGAAAGAGTCTCTATGTGTGGGCCCCATTGGAGTTTACTATCTATTGTTATGCCTAGAAAAACAGTTTTGTCAACAAAGTTTAGTTCACTGTCCTTAATTTTCAGGTTACCAATATCTCGCTTTACGCTAGTAGTTGTAAATCTAATACATTTTGTTTTATTCTCATTAAGCAATAAGTTATTTACATTAAACCAGTTAACTATACGAGAGATAGAATTGTTTACATCGTCCAATAATACGTTATTCCTATTCACTTTAAATAGAAGTGAAGTGTCATCAGCAAACAATACCATCTCATGAACTTCGTTGACAAAGAATGGGAGGTCATTTATGTAAATCAGAAATAAGAAAGGCCCGAGAATCGATCCTTGGGGACGCCCATTGATACCTGCGAACCCGGAGAGGTGACTCCATTGACATGAACTCTTTGGATCCTTCCCTTTAAATATGAATTCATCAGGCTGGAAGCTTTGCCATCAACGCCATAGTGTTGAAGCTTTCCAACGAGTATATCAGGATGAACACAGTCAAAGGCCTTTGACAGGTCACAAAAGACGCCGACTCCATCATATGATTCTTCCCAGGCGTTAAATATGTCCGAAATCAACTTCACACCGGCATCGATTGTGGAGCGACCCTTAGTGAAACCATACTGTTTATTATGTAAGAGTTTATTTTTATTAAAATGTAAAGAAAGCTGGTCTAGCATTATCTTTTCAAAAACTTTGCTCAACGCAGGGAGCACGGAAACAGGTCTGAAGTTTGACGGATCAGACTCACTACCGGCCTTGAACAACGGTGTAATCTTACTTAATTTCATTTCGTCCGGAAAGACTCCACAATCGATACATCTGTTAAAAATTATAGACAATTCAGAGCTTATTACATTAATAACGGAATTTAAAATGACTGTTGACATACCCCATATATCTTTACTTTTTTTTAAATTAATAAGCTTAAAAGTTTTAACGATATCATTACAAGTTATATGTTTAAACTGAAATTTAATATTACATTCAGGTACACATTTTTCTAGCAATGAGATCGCAGCAGCAGGTGAAGAATCTAGGGACTTGGTCGTATTTAGCGGTACATTTGTAAAGAACTCTTCAAAAGAAGAAGCTACCTCTGGGTCAGATTTTATTAACTTCCCTTTAACTTTTAACATATAATCAGTTCGTTTGTCAGACGTTTTACCTGATTCTTCATTTATTATTTTCCAGGTAGCTTTTACTTTATCCATGCTATTTTTTATTTTTGAACTTAAATATTGAGACTTTGCAGTTTTGCAATCTTTTTTGAAATTATTTGAATACAACCTAACATATTCCCTAAATTCCACACTAGTGTTATATTGCATTTCATCATAGATTTCATATAATTTTAACCTTTTCCTGTGTAACTCCTCATTTGCCCAGTCACAGAAACTTGTTTTCTCAGAGACCAATAAAGTCTTTTGAGTAAATACTTTCTTGAATTCATCAATAAATGATCCAAAAAAAGTATTGTATAAATTATTAGGGGATGAGTTGCCACACAGAAATGGCATTCTATAGACCAATGCTTCTCTAAATCTGTCCAAACGGTCATTTGTAATAGGAGTTATCACAATTTTCTTCTTTTTACATGTTTTTTGTTTCCTTAATTGGAATTCAAACCATTGACCAGTGTGATCAGATTTAAATCTATTGAAAATACAAACATTCAAAGGGGCTATGTCACTATATATATTATCTATACAAGTTGCGGTGCTAGCTGTTATTCTTGTGGGTGAATGAAATTGATTTATTAAATTGTATGAACGAAAAAGACTAAGTATGCGTACACTTGAATTAGAATGACAAAGTAAATTGACATTAAAGTCCCCACACACAATTAGCCCTTTATTACACTTTACTAATTTACACAATATCTCCTCTAATACATTTTCAACATTATTATAGACAGCTGATGGAGGACAATATAGACATACAACAATGAATTGCTCCAGTTCCACACAGGAGATTTCAATAGTTAGTTCTACAGAGAGGCTGATAATATCCTTTCTTTCTTTGCATTTAAGTTTTTTACTTATTAGGATTAATGAGCCACCATGAATTGCATTTTCTCTGCAAAACACACTACCAACCCTGTGGTTACAAAAATTAAACAAAACTTCATATTTTTTTAACCAGTGCTCTGTTATGCACAAAAGTCTATTTTTTGACTATTCAAGAATAGTTCAATTTCTAATTCTTTATTTTTCATCCCCTGTATATTTTGATGAACCACAATAATTTTTTGGGAATGAATTTTATCACATAATATACTTACCTTATTATTGCAAGAGTGGTGCTCTGTTGTCCTATTATCTAATTTAAATAAATATTATTTGGAATTTCTTCCAAGGTCTTATAATCTAATGCTTGCTCAATAGAAGCAAGGGGTCTAGCCAAATTCTTGGCTGTCATCTCTATAAAATATGATAGCGAAACAGCTATCTGTCTTTTTAAGAAAGCAGGTAGGTAATAATATCTACCCTTTGTAATAAAAAACTTTTTCGTATACCTATTGGTATCTATGACACAAAATTTATCATTATACATTGCCAATGTATGCAATGTTTATACTCCAGAATGAAAATTATTAATAAAACTGAAGGGACTGCTGCAGCTAAAATCCAGCAATTAACGGGAGTTGTTACAGGACAAGGAACGCCGAAAGTTTCTGGTTTCGGAGTCCAAGACACTTTTTGGGCCGCAGAGCCAGCGGACTGACTAAGTAACCTTCCAAGTTTCACACGCGATCCGTGACTGCCATACAGGCCGAAGTTGTACGAAGGTTGCTCGGATCTTGCCAATGTGCGAAGAAATGTCTTCTTCTGTACCTCCAGTTTCAGACACGACGCTTCCGAGGTAAACCAATTTATGAACGCTTTCTACGTCCTCTACACCCATCCGCAATGGGGTACGGTTCTCAACTCCAACACGCATTTCTTTCGTTTTCCGGGTGTTGATTATGAGTGACTCAGATCCCGTCTCTCGATCCAGGATGTCCAACTTGGATTGAATGTCACGGTGCGTGTGCAGCGGAGTGAGAAAGTGTGAATAAAATTTAACATCTAGTAAAATATATCTCTGTTATGTCCCTTATATATGAGATCATGTTGTATCTGTATTTATGTTACATTTTTCATAATTGGTTTTCGATTTAATGGCGCCTGCTTCAACCCTTGTATCACCACAGATTGCAAATTAATTTATACACATACACTTATAACTATATGTACTAACTAGTGTCTTCTCTGCTCATTTAAATCAATATTACACGATTTTACCCTAAGCTCTAGACTGTTTATAACGTAAGCACAATTTAACGGAATGACTACTTAAGTTATACTTGAGTTTGGATGAATTCGGTTAGGTATACATGTAGTACACGGAAACGTCAGCGAAACTGTAAATTTCATTTATTACGGTGTCATGTCTTAAATTTTTTTTAAAGAGAAATCAAAAATAGAGACCGTTAGTTCGTTTTCTTCTATTTCCATAGAAACAAAAGGTTTCGAATAATAAACTGAAACTTAAACAAGTCTCATGCGCAGACTGTTCAGTTGTTGAAGACTGCATTTGGCAACTCATGCACAGATTTTACCGTTCTCTCTAATGGACTGTCGTAAAGATCATTTATAAAAAATGGATATATACTGTTTTTATAAATCGTTTATTAAGATCTCTTTCCTAAATATATATATAGGGTGTCTCAGTAAGAGTGCACTTTCTAAAATTTTAATATTTTTGTTGTCCTGCAAGTGGCAACTCTGAAATTTGACAGCTGTCACCTCTGATTATTCCGATTATTAAAAATGGAGCGCTTTTTGAAAGAACAAGTCGTTATAATTGTGAAAACTCATTACAAAAGTAACGCTGAAAACGCTCGCAAACTTCACCAAATTTTCAGCCGAGAAAGTGCACCTAATGTGTCAACCATTCGAAGAGTGGTCAAAAAATTTGAAGAAACTGGGTCAATTATGGATAGTAAGAATCCTTTACGTCAACGTACCGGTTGGTTCCTGAAAACATTGCTGCTGTAAACGAGAGTGTCGCCGAATACCCAAAAACATCAATTCGACGCAGCAAATTTTGACTAAAGACCTCCATCTTCATGCGTACAAGATTCAGTTAACTCAGGAGCTCAAACCAGTAGACCAAGGAAAGCACCGGCAATTTGCTTAATGAGTAATGGAGCAAAGGGAAGTCGATGCCAATTTTTCGAAAAAAGTCATTTTATCCGATAAACTGAACAGATTATCTCACGAAATTCTGATGTCAACTGGCCACCAACATCGTGTGATTTAACGCCGTGCGATTTTTTGTTTGGGGTTTTGTGAAATCTCGAGTTTATGCGAATAAACCCGAAACCATTCCTGAGCTCAAATCGGAAATCCAACGCGTCATCGGTGAGATACAGCCACATCTCTGTGCAAAAGTCATGGAAAATTTCATGAAAAGTGTAATGGCCTGTCATCGGAGCCGTGGAGGTTATTTGCCGGACATTTTATTCCATACTTAATCAGAACATGTCTTCTTTACAATGCAATAAAAATATCAGAACTCTGTCATAAAATACTTGTCTTTATTTAAAAATGAAAATACAAGGATTTTCAGTTTTTTTTTTAAATCAAGTTTTGCCAACATTCTTCACTCTTTCGTGCCTCCAGAATGTCCCGTCTCGCAAAGGAACTTTTGAGGTAAATGTTCCTTTATTTCATTTTTTTTCAATACGTGTATTCGTTTCTGGGTCTTAGAATAGTAAACCATTTAATATTTATGCTAAGTATTTTAATAACATACAGCTTTTTAATAGAATCGACACAACAGATAAGGCGTAAAATATACCTATTTCAATGTTATTCTCAATATCTAGAAAAAAATTAAACAAGCAGAACAGGGTTGTACTATACTTTGCGACCTATTCTCATACGCAAAAAAACCATAAACCGAGAAACAATATACTATACATAGATAACGGGCATATGTAAAAAACGATAGCAGAAGTGAATCTCAGTAAGCAATTAATTGCGACTCACTGGACCGGTACATTAACTTAATTACTTAACAACGAGTAATTTTAACAGCCGTAGCACTTACATTATTGCACACTTATATCCACGACGCTTCCATTAACGATACATTATGCAACGACGATTTTATTACATCTTTATGCTTAATTTACCTGAAGAGGTTTTAAATGGCTTTAGTGATGAAGACAGGATCTTGAAGTAATCGAATAATTAGTTCGCCAACTTTGCGTTTAAAAAAAATCAGTCAACCTATTTTTTAGGTCTGGGCCTCAGATTCTTCTGTATCTTTTACATGATCATTGATCCTCCTGTGCTTGACACGCCGTCGACTTATTGGGTCTAAGACAAGCTGGTTTCCTCACGATGTTTTACTTCACCATTCGGGCGAATGTTAAATGCCCTCATCTAAAGAAAGTCCATTGGTACACAACCGAGGATCAAACCTACGTCCTTAGGGATGAGAGTCGCACGCTTAAGCCACGAGGCCAACACTGTTCTGACTCAACTTTGCGTTTATGTTATACAATACTTGTAGATTAAAATTTGTAACGCAAAATCAAAATACATTGTATAACTGATTTCTATTACTAAATGGGCCAAAGAGCAGATACAGAATTGTTTATTTAATGGATAATTTTTATAAAACAAGTAGATTTTTCTCCGGGAATTGAACTTAGGTGATTATATTCTATAAGCGTTAACCAGCAAGCTACACAGGCGGCATATATACAGAGATGGATATGCGGTTTTGCGAACTGCCCTTACTAATTAAAGTAAATAATGTCGGCATTGGAAGTTACTGAGTAAGGACCCTGGTGTGGTAAACACAAATCAATGCAGACTTGTTGTGGGTATTGCCCACTTGATTATAAGGTGATTCTCAGAGATTTCAGTATGTGTTACGACACTATACCACCTAGATTATAAAATATGCAGGTTATTAGAAGGTAGAAGAGATAACAAGACGGCTATATATATCTGCACTGGCAGGTGGTAGGCTTCCAGTAGGTAGGCATGTATGCATGATGATGTATGCTTGTAAATATGTATGTGAAACGTAAATAGAGACGGTATAAATGTAAGTCGCACATAGAACAAATTAAAAAAAAATATTTACTAGATTACTTAAGTTTGAAAAGAATATAAGCAGTTATTGTAAGTAGATAGTTTTGTGAGTAATATGAGCAGGGATTCGTCGTCACAAATTGTTGGCAGTGATTTATCATTTGTTTTGGCTATGAAAGTAAAACTCTAATACAGTTACGTGAAACTTGCTTACTTTTATGTTCTATTTTCATTCGTTTTTTATTACAGACTAAACTTTCTTATACTTTATCTTTAAAATTAAATGAACGATTGTTTTCCTAAAAGAGATAATAATAATAATAATATTAATAATCTAGTAGCGCTACAACCCCTATATGGGTCTTGGGTTCAGGTTTCATTCATTTCTATGATTTCATTTTTTACAGTCGAGTGATCAGCAACATATACCTGAGACATGTCGTCAATTTTTGGGTCTAAGAGATGTTGGTTTCCTCACGATGGCCACCTTTACTTACTGAGCCAGTGTTAAATGCTCATATAGAGAGAACAAATCAATGGTGAAACGTGAATTTTTTTAAAACTTATAATACAGATAAAACTAAAGTTGTAATGTTTCGAAAGGTTAACTAAATTTAACAATGAGGTAAACTACCTGGGAACTATGCAATCTTTAGATTAGATTTGCATTTTTGACATACCTAGGTTTACTTGAATAACCTTGGGAAAAAAAGGGTGCGTGTACTTATGTATGTAAGAAGTTATACTTCTTTAGCATTATTAAAAATAGTTTTTGATTGCATGCAAATAATTAATTACAATTAAATAATCAAAGACTGGAAAAGGAGTCATTATAGTCAATAAAGTTCAGTTTACATTTGAAAAATTAAATAAATAAATATTTATTATTATTATTATTTTACATTAAGTGTAACATAAATTCTATTATTCTATTATGTTGTTTTTAAATTATGTCCAATGCTGTAGCATCTTCCGTGGGCAAATTCATTCTGTTAATTTTGTGTCACGGTGCGCGCGCATCGTAAAATTTCACTCTCATTAATTTTTTATAACGCGCCTAAAGAAGTATAACTTCAATAATTAGTCTGTATCGAAAACTTTAGTCTAATGTTTCTTAGGTATAAATATAAATCACATAATAGTTATGTAATAAGACTTAGAAATCTATAAGTATAGCAACACATTTTTCTGTAATTTCTTACATAACATTTTTTATTACCTTTCAAATAAAGGCCTACTAGCTAGCTGTTGAAAAAAGTTATTTTCGTCTTTCTTCTTATAACAACTTTGCTATTCAAATTAGGCTTAGTATAACTTATACTTTTAATTCTAACTAAAAGCTCCAAAAATTTGATAACATAATTATTCTTCGTGTATTCATACCTTTTTATTCTTAACAGTTAAAGCGCAGCAATTACAAGTTATAGTTAATGAAAACACGAATGTGAACGTACGTTAATGCACGGTTAAACACGCCACTTTAACTGTTTGTCTTTAGGTTTGTTATACATGAACGCTTATTTGTAGAATTCATAATAACTGTATAAATATTTTACGGTTAAAATCATTTCAAAGTTTCATTGGGTAAT
This sequence comes from Pieris macdunnoughi, assembly GCA_905332375.1. Lineage (NCBI taxonomy): Eukaryota > Metazoa > Arthropoda > Insecta > Lepidoptera > Pieridae > Pieris > Pieris macdunnoughi. The sequence goes on along the minus strand of CAJOBZ010000015.1, from coordinate 423,191 downwards.
TAAATAGGTAAAGGAAGACTAATATGCTGTAAATGCTTAAAATCTTAATATATATAAATTACGCGTCACGTTGTTTGTCCGCTATGGACTCCTAAACTACTTAACCGATTTCAATCAAATTTGCACACCGTGTGCAGTTTGATCTAACTTAAAAGATTGGATAGCTTACATCTTAATTTATACCCGCAAAATATTTTATTGGAAACTATTTGTTTTTTATTTGACAGTCACAATTCTAACAGATGGCGCTGTGTTGAAAGTTTTCACATAAGCTACAATTTATTGGCATAACCACCAAAAAGCATGATGGAGCCCATGACTGGTGTTCTCCTACTGTTTCCCTTGAATAGTTTAGTACTATGTTAAGTAACAAAAACCTTAGTCACAGCAACGCTTGGCTGGGTCTGCTAGTATATTATAACAACATAAACTCTGGTCTACGTAAATAAATAAATACAATTGATGACGATATGACAAAATACAGATTATTATTATTAATAATGTGGTTTGTTTTAAAGATCCTATTACAGTAGGTATTTTTTTTTTTAAATAATAACATTAATTAAGAAAAAGTAGTTAAAGCTTATGTACAATATACAATTTAAACTGATCTTGACATTTTCAAAATATATGACTAATAAAACAGTACATAGATAAATTGTTTGAAAACATGTGAACAACCCATTTATAACGAAAAAAGTAATAGGTGACCACTACTGTACTCTCACTATTATACTATCACTTTGTCATACGAAAGATTTAAACATATTTCATGGTATCATTATAATTGCTGTTTATCGTGACATACAGGCTCATCGAGAATGCTCTGTGCTACGGACAGCTACGGACCTCTACGATTATAGTAATGACAACATAGGGTATTAAGTGCCTCTTGTTTTGTACTGCATAATTATATATGGTTTGTCTCTGTCCTCTTCACATCATATCCATATGCCAACCAAATCAATAATATATACCTTTAAATTAAAAATCTATTCGTTTTTATATGAATTTTACTAAAAACAGCATTCGAGAATAGTTTTTAAGACATGAATAATAAAATAAACGAAAACCATACACGTGTCTAAAGATTACAGAAAAAGAAATAAAATGTTGAATGTTGATCTGATGAAGAAAAATTGCTAGATATACATCCTTCTAGTATAATAAATGCACCTTAATTCAACGTTTTACTTAAACGCAAAAAACGCAAGTTAAATTGCAGCGTAATAGCGTTGTTCGATTAGTTGATTAAAATTTAATTAAAGTTTGAGAAGGGAATTAACTGAGAAATTGCAAGTATTTGCGTGTGAATTCTTGAATGACTGTTAAGAAATTTATTGACATTCAACTACATTTCAAATGAGGAAATCCTGGAGAATAAAAATACAATAAATATTGTATATTGTTAATCTATATAATCAATAAGTTGATATTGGTTTGCAAATAAATTAGAATGAAGAACCCAAAGACCAAAGTACATAGATTTGTGTATATGTAATGATTAGTAAACATTCACACTTCAGTTCAGTGCACGAAAGTGTCCTTATAAATGATAAATGGCATACAAACGTTTGACGATATGTGATATGATATGACGTGTGTGCGATATATGTTTTCATAAGTGAATAAGATTGACATTAGATTAAGGATGAAACATATAAACATTTTTGCGAAACAGTTGCTAATAACACATAATTATCTTTATTAGGTTATTCATAACACGTGTAAAGATTAGAATTGCATTTATTCCGGGTGAGAGTAGTTTTATGTAGATAGCAATAAACTCGCTAGGAACAGATTCGTGGAAAACGTGGACCGGTGCCAAGAGGGCGCAAATGTGACTCAAAATCTGTCATTGTGTGCCGAAAGTAATACCATCGCTTGCCAAATCCTTACTTTTTAAACTTTTAATACAAAGTAAACGACGATTTTTGAAATCTACCTGTGTTGAAAGATATTGTTTAGGACATATCTTGCATAGAAAAATAAAATGTAAGTAAAAATAACTCACAACTTTTAAAATAATGATTGGTGAATTAGGTCATCTATTTTATTTACAAAAAGCCAAAAACCTAATATTATATTTAAAAAGTATTTAATTCATTTTAGGCTGAAACTACTTTACGCGTTAAGTAACCCGTTGTGTACCCGTTCGTAAATACTCCCAAGAAACTCATCACTGCTTAAGCAGTTAAAAACACTCTAAGTTTCGTAAGTCGTTTATTTATTCAAACGTAATTTTAACTTGGATAAAACCCTTAATAGATAATGTATGCACTCCGTCTCCAACTTGTGACAAGCCCTGCGGGACTCAGCTTGATAAAGTTTTTGCGGTTTTTATCAATTTTAAGTACGTGTTCATTTAAAACTGTGCTTAATTTTCACAACATTTTGCTTTTCAGACGCTTCATTTGAGTTTACTGTATCTAGTAGCTGACTCGGCAATCGGTTTTTGGAAATAAATGTTATGTTCTGTTAATACTTCTAATTGATAACTTTTAAAAGTATAAATAATTGATAATTTATTGTATCTTTATATATTAGTTACACTGCTATAATTCAGAAACTTTAGAAGTAATTATTTGAACGTATCTTAGTAAAACGTATCATAGTATCACTTAGGGTAGACACATTCTTCACATACACTCGGCGTCAAAAAAATCGCACCTTTTCTAAAATTCGTGTCAAGCGATTATAACTCCGAAGATCCTTCCTGTACCCTATCATAATTAGTATCATTTGAAAGCTAATGAAATCCCTTATTTGAAAACGGTAGGAAATTGGTAACCACCCCCATAAAAAAAGAAAATTCTGGGAAAATGTGAAACAATGTGTATTCTGATCAAAATTACAAAGAAAATGAACAATACAAAAATTAAAAATAAACAATAACAATAATTAAAAATTAGTCTTAAAACCTAGTGTTGCCTCCTCTAGCCCTCCGACCAGCTTCCAAGCGGTCAGTCATAGACCTGATGAGCGTCACGACGTGTTCCTGGAGAATATTGTCCCACCCCTCGATGACGGCATCTCGAAACTCATCGAGAGTGGCAGGAGCTGGATTACGGGCCCAAACTCGCCGTTTCAGCTCGTCCCAGAGGTGCTAGATAGGATTGAGGTCTGGGCTTCTTGCTGGCCAGTCCATAACCTTGATGCCAACTCGACGTAGGTAGTCCTTGACAATCAAGGCTGTATGGCACCGGGCGTAGTCGTGCATGAACTCGAAGTTGGCGCCGACAAAACCTGCACATGGGACCACATGCTCCTCCAAAATCTCGGTGATATACCGGTGGGCAGTCAGAGACCCCTGGCCGCGACCATCTCCAGCTCTGGAGCCGCACACGAGGTCTGTTTTGCCGTCGATAGAAATGCCGCCCTAGAACATACAGGATCCTCCTCCATACCCGACGGTTTCCACGGTGCAGGCTGGTGTGAAACGCTCCCCTGGTCGCCTGTAGACTCTCTTACCCATGTCTATGGTGTACAGGCACACTCGGGTTTCGTCGGAGAACAGGACATTCCTCCACTGGTCGAATGTCCACGGCACGTACGTTTCGTAAAATCGCTTCCTGTTCGTCCGGTGGATGGCAGTCAATTGGGGGCCTGTAGCAGCTCTCCGGGGCATCAAATTCTTTTCTCACAGCCTTCTTCTGATAGTGGAGACGCTGTCTGCTGTCCTTCGAGTAGCTCGAAGCCACTGCTGCAGCTCCACAGCCTTGGAGAAGCGGTTCCGCAAAGACGTCGACACAATGTAGCGAACATCTCTGACGGTAGTGCAGCGACGTCTCCCGGATCCATGTCTCCTCCAGTCCTCCAGATGTAACCTCCAGTATCTTGAAACCGTTGGTATACCCGTTGCACTCGAAATCGGCTGATTTTCAGTTGCCGAGCAACTTCAACCTGCCGTAGTCCGGTTTGAGGTAGGGCCACCACTTGAGCTGCTTCTTCTGCCATGGTATCCATTTTCACTGGGTTTTTTACTGTCGAAGCTCTTCAAGTGTGACCTCTGTGACGTCTGGATAGCGAATAACCCATAATTGACTTTTACCCCCCTCGTTTTATACGCGTCCAGGGTGGTACAATTAGTGAGCCTCCAAATGCGTACATCGCCACTTTTTAATCAAAGTGCTGGCGATTTGTGGTTTTTGATTTTCCGTTAACAAATGATTATTTTTTTGAAAGCTTATTAATTGAGCTTTTAAATGATACTAATAATGATAGGGTACAAGAAGGATCTTAGAAGTTATAATCGCTTGACACGAATTTTAAGAAAGGTGCGATTTTTTTGACGCCGAGTGTACTTTACTTTTACTTACAAAAATTACTAATATCCGAATCGATTCGGGCCTTATTATAAAGTATCACCAACTAAACGACTGATATTTAAAATCTTTAAGTAAGCAAAAGTTAATCTAGCGAAAAGTAGTAAGTAAAGAAAAGTGCATTGCCGAAAATAACTTCGATCGAAGTGTAATTTAGTATGAATTTATTGAGGTTAATAGACTGAGGGTGATCAGCATTAGTTACGGCATTACTGATGGCTCACTGAGTGCGCTACGGGCGACGATTACGAAGTTTTTATATATCTTGATGATGGCTTAAAACTTGTAAAGAGAATTGCATGTATTTATTTTAAATATATAAGTCACGCCTGTTTTCCAAAAGTAGCTGAAACCATACCCCCACTTGCCCCACCATCTCTCTCGGTTCTTTCAGCCTCATAATATTCAACATACACCCTCGATTATGGCTGCTTTTGACCTGCCTTTTTTCAATTATATTCTGAATTTTTGATTCCAAAAATGTACGAGTAGGTTTACTAACTCCATTTCTTTCACACGTAAAATATATAAAAAATATATATAAAAAGGTGTTTTTAAATTTTGCCGATCCGAGTATGTAAGAGTTAGATTACTCTATTAACAATTAATCCTAAGACGTTGATAGCATGAGTTGCTGTAACAACTACTGATGGGGACTCTTGATAGGATGAGTGACCCCAATTGGTAGGGTTTAATGGGTCCCAAACTGTTTGCTGTAGTACGCTGAAATATGGAGATTATTTATAACTTAATTTATTCAGTCAAATTCATTTAGAAGTATCCCCATAGTAATAAGGATTTATGAGTACATAAGTATTTTACATTTATAATACTCCATTATTTTAAGCACCGTCCTCTATAACATTACCAAAGTTCCTTGTGTTGTTACCTCGAACATTCCATGTTGAAGCCGAATAAGCGGAGTTGAACAATCCCTGGATCTTCTAAACACGAGTTAATGTTTTAATTAATTATTAGCAGCCACATGTCTTGAAACTTCCCGATAATAGTTCTTGAATACTCGTGCGTGCTTAATTTCGGGGAATTTGTTTAAGCCTCACGGGCAACATGAGTTTGAGTAAGCGGCACGTTACCCTGTGACTTTTAATGTTATCAATATTATATTATGAAACCAAAAGTAAATTAGTACTAAATAAACAACTGAATATTTTGTATCGTGTTCTAATGAGGTTAAATTTTTAAAACTGGTTAATTGTTATTGGTAAATGTTTAATAAAAACAAATAAAATTGTAGTAAAATATTTACCTAAACCAGAACTAGACTTATCAACACGTGACCACATTTATTAATTTTTGGGTTGTTTCCTAACTAATATTAAATTTTATAATCGATAATGTTGACGGTTATAAAGAATTATAAAAACCAATCAATCGAAGATGATCTATCACATGTCCGTTTTGTCCAAGCACCCGAATGAAAAAGAAATCTTATGAGGGGATGAAAAGAAGTCAGCCCGCCAATGTCCCGTTCCATCAAAATGACATCAGCCAGCAAAAGTCCTCTAAGAATTTATTACTGCCTTCATGACCTCACGACGTCTATGGCTCCAAAGGCTGATCGCTTGTAGTAAGAAATAGAAAAAAATAAATGTTGAAAATATAAAAAAAGGTAGACAACCTTACTCTTAAAATAGCTTTTTTCCTAAAATTTGGATCTATAACGATTCCTACACGCCTCTGTGGCCTGGTTAAAGCGGTTTGCTGGCAACGTTTTTGTTGGCTGTTGCTGGCAAACTTTTACCAACTTCATGCCTCGCCTCGAATTTAATATATAAATTTTTTGTTCACTCTTCCGAAGGCAATTTTAGTTTGACTTCGTCCGTGTTAAGATATATTTAATATAGCCAATCACGCCATATTTGATACGAATAAATATTGTTTTCACTGAATTCTTAATATTATGTTTTCGCATAGGTCCATATCACGCGGATTCGCGTTTCAAGGAATTTACTTTTTGAAATAAACACCGCAACACTTCTACAGCTTTAATTATGACTTATAAATTGTCAAATTTGTTTTATTTATGCACTAAAACGATGACTGAAAGGATATCGTATCTTTTCTGTCTCGGACATATGTCATTTCTGGTGTGCAAAATAGAATATCGTGTGGTAAAAAGCATTTATCATGTTTTATAGTATGTATTGTGGTATAGCACGTTTTCAGAATCAAATATCCCGATGCAATCTTGATCGTCACAGAAGTTGGTGTTATTGGCGTGAGCGTGCCAAGATCGGCCTAAGCGCTATCTCGAGACCACAGCACCTCGCTAGGCTTAGGGTTGCCAGTTGCAACAAAGAGGTTGGATATTCACATTTTTTTAGAAAACGGAGGTTGAATGTACAAATAAAACGTTTATTTTTATGATACCTCAAATGATAACTCAAATCTAAGGAAATGGAGCAAATATTTACGGATAAAATAAGGTAATCAATATTTAAATTTTAAAATAAAGATGAGAAATTCATATGAAACGAGATATATAATAATACTTTTTTATTTTATTTTAATCAAATAGATACTTAAACGTAAACTAAGTTCATCTTATCTACAATGGACTAACTATAGTTGGGCTGACTACTGCTACAAAACAATTATTATTCAAATCAGAGCTGAAGAAATATTGTTCCAAAAAAATAAATAAATCTTTTACGGATATAAAACTTTTGTATTACTACGTCAACTGGCTTGTTAAAATTTTATGAGATGTATTCTAAAATAAACTTGTGACATTTCGAAGTGCTAACAAATGCAGAATGAAAGAAATTAATGTATTTTTATTCGTATATCTGACAACCCTATTCTCGAACCGAGCCCGTCCGAATTATTCAAACCGGATTATCCGCCCGAATGGTTCCTATATTGATTCCCAGAAATATTGTCTTGAGTTCATTTGGATTGTGCATCATGAATTGTACACTCAGATTGGAAAAATTCAACCTTAAACATTCATAATACTACTTACTAACTATTGACTGTCAAAATAAATCTAGTTTTAATTTTGAAATAAACGTAACAATTGCTCTTACACTACAGTAAAAGATTAGAAGTTTTTACCAACTTCTGTCTTCGCTGTATTCTGGGTATCTACTTACCCGAGAAGATTTCTAAGAAGCAATATTGTACATTCCACCAGCATTCCCGAAGGAACCGGCATAGCTCGCAACATTGCGAGCGCTGGTGAGAAACTCTGATTAGCCAGCAGATCAGAGATGCAAGTAGAAATGAAGAGATTCCAATTTTATCCCCAAGCAGGCGCTTAACTGGAACCCGCAAGGAATGAGTAAGTATGGCCTTCCTAAGGTGTTCCATGGCAAACCTGGCGTCGTATTGTTACAGATGTAGCAAAGAGAGCTGGAATGACTTGGAGGGAGGTAAAATACGAGGCTTAAGAGTGAACGCGATGGAGACTTATAGTGGACTGCCCCATCTAGGGATTAAAAACATTAAGTCAAGTAAGTCACCGTTCAAGATTATTATTATTATTAAGATTAACTTTGATTTTAAAATAATATGCATGCGATTAGCTTAGTTAGGTTTGTTTGTATTTACTTGTTGTACATCTAATCAACATACTTTTTGTAATAGTATTATGAAATAAATTTAATAAATATTTATTATTTGTTAAATTAAAACTTAACTTAAAATTATAACATCTGAACGACGTGTTTTAATAAACCACTAACTGAACTTTATATGAAAAGTTTATATTATTATTTTCACAGTACAACAACCTGCATGTGACGAAAGATTTTCCCTATTCACACTAAGTGCTAAGGCCGGTTTAAGATCAACAAACAGTTTCTAGGCTGAATGTGCTTCTCCGTTCCATTAGAGTCTTCATCGAGCATGAATAATTCCTACTAGATCACGCCTAAGGGCCAAATAAAGCTCAAATGCACAATTTGCAATTCCTACTGCGTTAGTCTTATACATTAGACTTTTGATTTAAGGATAATTTAGGTACATTGATAACGTATCCGCATGTAATGTAAAAACTGTGAATAAAGATAGGTACACAAGGTACACAAAGTATCTAGCGGCCAAGCCGTCACGAAGTTTGACAGGTTTCTTCTTTTAAATTGCTTCCGATTTGAAAATAGAATATGAAAACACCAATTGTTCGCGGGAGAATCAATATACACTCCACACTAGACACAAAGAAAAAATACGGCTGTTAGGTTGGGCAAAGATTTAAATGATGATATTAGACAAAGATGAAACGCGTCTTGCACATATGAGCCGTCATTCAAGACTTCTTTCTACTGATGTAGACTTGTCATATCAATTTCACTGTACCCGCTATGAGGTCAGGTCACTATTAGATCAGGACCACAATCCATATTTACAATTTATTGATTAAATAAAGCCTATTGAAAACAAGTCTTTTGTAAAAATATACCACTAAATTTTTTTTATATAAAAAATATATTTAAATTAACAAATATAGTGAATAAAATAAAAAAGTGGCACTGTTGTGGCAGTGGCACTACAACCTCTTTAGTTCTGAGCCTCAGATTTCTGAGTCTGTTTCATCATCATTTTTCAATCTAATAGGCAAGTAGGTGATCAGCCTCCAGTGCCTGACACACGCAGTCGACTTTTTGTGTCTATGACATGTCGGTTTCCTCACGATGTTTTCCTTCACCGTTCGAGCGAATTTTAAATGCGCACATAGAAAGAAAGTCCATTTGTGCATAGCATGGGATCGAACCTACTACCTCAGGGATGAGAGTCGCACGCTGAAGCCACTAGGCCACAAATGTGGACAGCGACAGCACTCAAATATACAGTTGACGGCCTTTCAAAAGGAAGAATTAGAAACAAGTTAGAAATAGTTTCAAACTCACGTAGTGATATGACTCGCTGAATCGCTTTACATATCATACTAAACTCCACTTGGCAAGAACATAAAGACCAATTTAAATACAATTTAAAGTAGCAAAAGACGTGTTCGAATCAAAAGTCTGGTTAGGGGCGGTTTGGCAAGTTTAGCTATAAATCACGGGCCTCGAGTGGTACCGAAGATAGCTAGGCAGTTGGCAAGCTCCCCGTTCGTACGAAGCCGAAACAATGCGCTACAAGTTACTGATCACTGGTAAATCTGCACTTATTTGAAGATTCTGGACGTGCGCCACATCGGTAATATTGGAAAAGTGAAAATGCGGTAAGCTTTCGGCTTTAATGCGCAGTCTATAATATACTAAATGCGAAAATAACGGTCATCTTCAATGTGATGCGCTAAGTTGAATTATGTAAGTTATCTTTGTAAAAGTCAGAGAAGTCAAGTTTATAGATACTTGATTTTATTTATAATTTCTTGAAAGCAAGTAATATATACGTATAATTGTCTACTAATCTACTCTACCTAATATAATTGTTAAGGGGGGTAAACTATAAACATATTACATCTATAAGGCTGACAGTATTATAAATGTCTATTAAATTTATAATTCATTCATTTTATGTATATTTGCAAAGAATATAAAAAATAAATCAAAAACGAATATAACATATTTTTAAATCAGTCTATCTATTGAAGATTGTTTGACTATCACTCACTTCGATTTATTTATTTATTTACTTACAGCCCATGCATGGCCAAACTCAGACTAAAAATAACATAAAACTACAATAAAATACAATTAAGTTATTTACAAAATTGACAGTAAATGCTATCCTCTTATCCCCTCCAAGTATACTCTCAAATCACAGCATATACGCTTCCCAAATAGGTCACTCTCCGGTGAAGAGTCGAGAAACCCATTAAGCAGCGAGAGTAACCGCAGCGAGAGTAATCGATGTTGGTCTTAGTCCATTTCATTATCTTAAATAGATAGAATCATTTCTCATTCTACCACTATAATTTTCCTAAAATGAGAACAACAGCAGAACCTTATCTCAGATAAAGAATATATGCAGTCCGCAATGAAACATGGACACGCAAACCACGTTTGAAAGTCTTAAAGGACAGAACGCAATATAAGATATATTTTCATGGGTCAATAAATGTCGGCTTAGAATTCCAACTTGTAACATCCCAGGTGTGTCGCTCAGCTGATATCGTCTGTGAGAAATGGTTGCTACGTGTTTGTGTACAACTCAGTGGTATTGGCAGAAATAGACTTATATTCCTTAATGATTAGACTTATTGTAAATATATGAGGAACATGTATACTAACTTTTTTTGTATAGTAGTTTTATTCTAAGAGTACATTGTCTTCACATATAATTATTTAACTAATGTAAACAAAATATTGTAAACCTATTTAAAAAGAGTAAGTGTGGAGTTTCTTGCCCATTTTTCTCCACACGAAACTACCTTTTGGAAGGGGCAACTAGAATCTTCTTTATATTTTATTTGACGTTCAAAGGTGCCATTTTAGGTGGTCTAATTGAAATAAATGATTTGACTTTAACTGTACCAGCATTAATTCTCGGAATTATTTATTTCTCGGAAGTTAGGCTCTATGTATAAGTTTGGACAATCTATGTTCCTCCAGGAAATATCAATAAAATATAGAATTTCAGTACAAAACTTTACATTAAATTACATGCATGCAGTCTTTTTAGTTATTTTTTAGAACTAGGGTCAAACGCGCAGGAGTCTCATCTGATGTTGAGTGATACCGCCACTCATGGACACTCTCAATGCCAATGCCTCGCGAGTTCGTGGCCGGCCTTTAAATAATCGGTTCGCTCTTTTCTTGAAGGACCCTAAATCGAATTGGTTTGGAAATACGTCAGCGGGTAGCTGGTTCCACATAGTAGTGCCACAAAACTCCCTTAAATAACGCTCAGTTGTGGAACGACGATGAAACTCAGCTGCAGGTATTTCCGAATATTTCCTCCGAACACTTTCCATGGTAAATGCGATATATGCAGAGATACCCCACAACACTACGTAACTACGTAATCTTAGTGTCCATTTTACATATTAGTTTTGCGCCGCTATATTTCAATACGTATACAGCAAAGGCGAAACAATTACACTTAAGGTAAGGATAATAAAAAATACTTTTTCAATTAAGCTAAAAGCCAAGACTGAATAAGACGCAGAAGTTCATTTAGATCAGTCTCAGAATGTAGCGTCTGGCATTAAAGTTAGCTAATAGCAAGTAGATAGGGCACTGTGAATTGAATACGTCCCAGCCAATCTCCACGAGATGCAATGTACTGGCCCAAGTGAAATTCTTTTCCTATATATAGAGAAACTATTACCGTAGCATTATGTAAAAACGAATATTAAAGACGATGATTTCTCTATGAAAAACATAGCAGCTATGCTCAGCTGTGCGTGGGCGTAGAACTAAACGCAAGCTCCAAATCCAATCGAACATATAATTCAAATAGTAATTAAATCATACGAATGGAAAATCAAGCATTTGAATTAAATTAGATATCAAATTTAACATAATTAGCATCAAATACGTGCTAAGAGCGCTGGTACCAGTTTGCATTTACGTATAAATATTATAATAATGTAATTTATTACAACTAAACTAAATTGTTAAGTAGAACATTAAAACGCTATTTCGTATGTATTAAACCGCTTGAAATGTATAGAAGAAGTATTGAAACAAGATTGTAAATACGACACTGATAATATTCTTTTTTTACCATTTCTCTCTCTATCTTCAAGAAAATAATAAAGCGTATATTTAACGTTCTATTAACTGAGAATTCATTAGTTTAGGCTTATCATTAAAAGTCATCCACAAATGATAGATTTTACCAATTGATGTGAATTTGAATTAATTATAAAAAGTTTAATTGATTTCGACGTCTGCGATAACAGAATCTTAACATCGCTACCGTATTAATGGTAATTTAGTAAATACGAATATAATTTTAAAACCTCTTATAATTACCTTAATCAATAATACGATATTTAACTTTGCCACAATAACTATTTCACAATAAGTACTAAGTTTATATATAGCATTTAATATCGGCCATATTAATTAGTATTTGATGTTTTTTATTTTGTCGTTGTGTGTGACCACCACCAAAAATGGAATCAATAAAATTGTACAAATCAACAGTCAAAGTTGTCAGACACAGATTGGAGTCGGGTCGAGTAGGGTTGACGTTGACATTTGAATAAATTCGTGGACAGTAATTTTAACCCTTAACTAGAAAAGTATAAAAGACAATAAATAGAAGATAAGTGATTTCCTAGTTATTGTTATTGTTAGTAAAATTTACATCTAAAAGACACCTAACCCCAGATTCAGCGTTATTATAACGTGGGCTACTGCGTTGTTACCATGATTACCCTTACTTTTATATGAAGAATACGCTACTATTTACCATAGTTCTAGTACAGCCAAGAGGCATTGTGAACTATGCAAAATTGTTCTTGAAATTATGATTTGTTTTCTATAATTATAATAACAATCCAGTGGTACGAAGATGGGCCGATGCCATTTAGGGCAGGTAATCAAGATGGTCCAATTCATGTGCTCAAAACCTGCCGGATCCTCACGGTGTTTACCTTCATCGTAGAAGCAACTGTTAAATGCAAACATAGAAGAGAATTTAGTTAGTACAAAGCCTGGACTACGCTTAACTAGTAGGTCAACACTGATTTATTTTATTTTTATTTATTTACACTTTGTTGCATGTAAAGGAAAGGCATCTGGCGGCCTTATCGCTTTCGAGCGATCTCTTCCAGGCAACCACTGTGAGAAACGAAAAAAAAATTATTAAATTGCATAAGGTAGACAAGAAGTGCAAAAATACATGTATTACATATAGTTGTTAAGAAAAAGAAACTAAACTAATAAAGGATACATGAAAAAAATAATAATAAAAAGTGCACATGAATCATAATAATTTAATTTAAGAATTTAATTTAAGATCAGTCTCACGTCAGTTAGTACGTATTATTAAAGTTAGGAATACGATGTGGACAGGTAATGTTTGTACAGAAGAAATTTAAAGGAAGATAGAGAAGGAGCTAAGCGAATAGGGACTGGAAGTGTATTCCATAGCCGAACTGCAGAGACCTGATCTTGATATATGTATAAGGATAAAAATGTGTCGTCAACAGTTTATCATAAAATAATATGTTCCGATAAATTAATAATATATACTATAAATATAATTATTTATCCACATTTGTAAAACGTCACAAAACTGATTTCCCATAATATTGAAGCGTGAAAAAACTTCAAGATTAAATTTTAAGCTCCCGATATGGAAATATTCCCGAAGCGACGCGACGCTTGATACGGTTCAAAAATTTTACAACCAATTTCGAATCCAATCTTCGTACGCTCGTAACTTAAAATTCATAATACAAACTACTTTTAATCCCAAGAATTATTTATGATAAATGTGCGACTCTATAAAAAAATCAATAGCACAACTGTCTGTAGAAAAGATTTTACGCTATCACTATAATTATTTATTCACACTCGTGACAACTCAAAATTATTATTTAAATTATCTATGGATACAATGTTGAGACATATTTAGATAGTGTACTAATTTAATTTTATTATACTTTGCATAAACTTCTCTAGAAAAAGTATAAAAACTAGAAATAGAAGAAAAACAAAGTACCAGGAGCTCATAGCTACGCAGAGCATTCGAATGAGTGGGTGATTGAGACACGTAGACGTAAGCACCGGCGCCGCATTTCTTTATTACGAGTGATGCGTGGGGCGCCGACGTGGCGACAGCAGGTGACGTCACCTGCTAATTGTTTCCCATTGGACCCTAGTTGAGCCTATGTGTGATTAAAGTAATTGGGGTTTGATTAATGATGTCTTAATACGATCTTGTTAACAGACGCACTTATTAAGTAATCTTATACTAACTTAGGCCTAAACAAAATAATAATAAAATTAATTCACTGGTCCAAATTCGATTGACATTATGATCACTATAGATTCAGAATGTACAGAATATGATACAACACATAATTATTCCAAATAATTGTATCTTTCACTACATATATTATGTATTAACAATCTCAGCACTAACAAGGCTGTCTAAAATACCGGAAACGAGGCTTTCGTTCCATAAAAAATGTTGTTGCAATAAAATTGGACATATTACACTGAATACTATGTTCAATCCTGATAACGTTCGACAGACGGACAATACAGTGACTTATCTATTGTATATTGACCATGCTTTATTGCATCTTGCTGATAAATTGGGGCATGTTTAATTTTATGGGGCATATTTTTGAAGTGAAAACTTCTTTGGCGGCGTTGTACACTTTTTTTGGAATGGGTAAAAAAATTTAAACTCGCGTCAGGACAAATTCGTAAAACGGATGTTTTTTTAAAGGATTATGAACCTTCGTGCTATATAGTTAGGGTTTTAATTAATTTGTCTCTTTCCTCAGATACATTAAGGCAAGTAGAATTGGACCTTAAGTCAAAATTCTTCAAGGTTTAATTTCGCGAAACATCTAAAGCTTTATTAATAACGATTTGGTCAGACTGACGCGAATAAAAAATGGCAACTTAAAAAATAGTGATTTTTCCTAATTGAATTATTTCGTAAGACGGATGGAGAGTAGACAGCGGGCTCGGCGTATTTAATGTCATATAAATTGTCATGTTTGTGTACGATAGCGCAATAAATAAATATTATATTCTACCACATACATTTTTCTTGAAAACACGTTTTACTTATAAACGAGTTTTTACATGATATACTTATTATTCATTAAATGTCTAAACACCTCGTTTTGGCCAGAATATTTTAATTTAATTATGTATGTGTCTATTTATTAATTAACATATACGTGTAGTCTGTGCTATTCACTTGATGTACATATTGAGTCTACAATGAAAAATTACTAATAAAACAAATGAAGAACATTCCATGCCTTATTGGTGGACTTCATGCAAGTTTAAAGCAGCCTTAACATTTGTCGTTTCATAAAAATTGGTACATCTGTTATCTTGAAACCTTAGCCACACAAAACAATTATAGTAGCCACAGCAGATTGAATGCCACAATGTTTGCTAATAAGCGCGGTAATTATTTTTGACAATATTAATTAAATATCAATACCAACTTTGTCTATCAAAATCGTGACGTGTGTCCACCCTCGCTATAGATCACGGCTGACCAACTAACGATGGAGGCAGTGGTTTGTTTCCACACAAAGCCACGATTTATCGAGCTGTACAGTAATTGATAGGGTTTACGCCGTAACAGAATGCTGGCACACTTGTTCCGGATGCCCGTAAATCCTTGACAGGCTTTTTCATTTCATTGCTACTTTATTTATAGCTGCAAATTAGTTAATTGGCCTGTATTGTGTACGCTTTATCGCATTGCACTGAATAAGATTATACTCGATGCAGGATTCAAAAGCAAATTTCGTTTGTTGTAAATTATAACATGAATCATGTGCAGCAGTCCTATATGAATTTGCTTGGCATCACTGCATTTATTACTTTAAAGATTTATATAGACAAGTACATGATCCGTCTTATGTCTTTAATTGTAAGGCTTATTCGTTTTAATATTTTGAAATTGGCTCTTTGGTCTAGTGGCTACCCCTGACTGCGAATCCATGGGTTTCGTATTCGATCTCCGGCTGAGACAAACATCGATGTGATGAGCATTTTGTGTTGTGCTTAGTTCTTGGGTGTTTAAATATGTATTTATATGTCTATCTATCTATAATATGTATGTATATCCGTTGCCTAGTACTCGTAACACAAGCTTCACCAGCTTAGCATGGGACTAGGTCAATTGGTGTGAATTGTCCAATCATAAGTAAATAAAATAAATAAATAAATATTTATGTTATAAGAAGATAATACATATTCTTTAATATTTATTGGCTAAGAAGGTTTTACTTATCACAATCCCACGTGGTCAAATTATGATATACATAATATGCTTATGAATTGATTCCTTAGTATCAATTATGTCATAAATTTTGAATATAGATACAGAAATACTTATAATATATCATTAATAGGATCAATTTCAATCTTAAGTATTTAATATTAAGTCTCTTCTCTCTCGTCTCTTTAGTTTGTGAACACCAATTACCTTCATAGCTTTTGTTTAAAACGACGATGGAAAATTTTCTATCTGTGTTCATACATAAGTATTCGTAATTACAAAGCCTACGTCTATACACAGATTTTATCATGTTGTCAATTGTCATACAGAAACGAGTTGCACTACGATTCCAAGATGGACTCCTAACCAAGAACAAAATTACCAAAAACAAGACCTGGCTGTATGGACTAAAGTCCTTTGCTTTTACCATGAGGGATAAATTAATATCATCATCATCGAGTTGCACTACACCTTACTCTTGTCCCTAGATTTATGTATCTGTTTCGTAATCATTTGTTATAAGCTATTGCATAGATTTTATCGCGGGCTTTGAGCGCGGCGACCGAATCAAGAAATTCCGTAACTAAATAAACCTAACACGCGATGACGTAATATAGGTGCGGTCAATACGCGTTAGAGCGGGACGGAACGCATACAGCGTCTCACATTGGATAGGCGTGTTAGTCTGAGAGAGTGGTAGATTGAATTAATATCAAAGAAAAAAAGGGTGCGTGTACTTATGTACGCGCGTAAGAAGTTATACTTCTTTGGCATTATTAAAAATAGTTTTTGATTGCATGCAAATAATTAATTACAATTAAATAATCAAAGACTGGAAAAGGAGTCATTAAAGTCAATAAAGTTCAGTTTACATTTGAAAAATTAATTAAATAAATATTTATTATTATTCTCTTACATTAAACAAATAAAACACTATTTATCTTTAAAACATTTTTATTTCATTATACTATTTATTTTTAAGTGACTCTAATGTCTTCATCAGAATTTCGGTTTGTAATTTTAAATTAATCATTACTTGGTTGTGCATCTACGAGGCTTCTCCAAAACTACTTGCTTTCTGCAACAAATAAGAGAATATTAATTTAAGCTCTGTCCATGCAAAACTTAAAATTTTTTATAATTCATATTATAATTTTTTAACACATTTATATTAATATAATTATATAAATGTGTTAATAATATAATTTGTAGCACATGCTACAGACCTGGATAGCAACTTTCTTTTATTCTATTTAGAGATAGAGATAATTTAAATATAATACCGTTGTCTTCCTTGTAGGTTTCTTTGGAGTTGTTTGGGTATTCTTGTTGTTCAGTTCGACATGATTTTCTTTAACCTTTCTTTAATCCTACAAAATAATGAAATTGTTAAGTTATGTTGTCACTGTTGTGCACACCTTTGTTTGGCTTTTTTAGTATTCAAGTTATGTCAAAACTGATTTATTACCTTGTCATTGTTGGCTTTATTTGCTTTTGGGATATCAATTGTTTCCAAAATGATTTTATTTGTAATAACCTGAAATATATAAATAACATCTATTAATTTAAGTATCATGGTGAGTGGTTCGCACTCAGGTATTAAGGTGTATTATACCCACTGTCCATTATAAGTGGGAATGGGCTCACTTCTGGCAGGACAGAGTTTCGGTACTACAAGTGCAACATGGATGTTTTGAGGTATTACAATATCTCTAACTACCCTGTAGGGGAATAAAGTAATGTTGTAAGCATATGCCTATGCTTGAAAGGTTGAACCTTGAACATCACCATACATCATATTTATAATTAACATTCCTACCTCGACACCATCACAATCAAATTCATTGAAATCTACTTCAAACCATTGTGTCTCGAGAAGGTGATGGTGGCTTTGTTCCACCTCCAGTTTTTGATGTTTCACGGCGATAAGATGACAACTCTTTTTTTGTATTCAATTTAGTGCACTTCCACTGATTCATCAATTGTTTTTTGTCTCTTGTCCTTATATTTGCTAGATTAAATCTGATGTTTTGATTAAATAATGTGGTCATTTTTTTGAGATGCAGGTACTTATTAAAATGTTTACTTCTCTGTTATATCGCTCCAAGCCTTCATTTTCTCCTTATTAGGATTCGTGCTTAAATTTTTGTTCTCAATTATTGATATATAGGGTCGTAGAATATTTCTAAAAAGTTGCTGTAACAAAACGCAATAAACAAAAGCAATGAATAATGGTTCATGTTTCAGTTTTAATCAACAATAATACTCGATAATACATACGGATAGTTAACCTCAATTGTATTGAAGCACTCAGGAAGGTTAGCACAGTTTTTTCACAAATATTTTATATTATTTCACAAATATTTTGTATAATGAAAATAACTAGGTATATAATTATTAATTTTAAACAATAATTACTTCACTTCACTTCACTTTATTTATAATGGCGACATCTGTGTAAATCACAATTCCGCCAATGTCACGTTCTAAGTCTTCACACAGTGAGGATAGATTTGATAATTTTGATAGATTGAATTTTATCTAAGCAGAGTTACCCAAAACAAAAATGACATCACAATAAATACAACACACACAGACATCTAATAATATATACAAGAGGTTAACATTTTATTACAAGGTATGGAGGGGAGAATCTTATTTATAACTTTAATTTATTAACAGAAATAAATTTCCCTAAAATTTTGACGATCGAGCTGGATGGGAGGGAAAGTAGGGAGTTAAGGTTACATGGACGAGGGAAATCTGGAGAAAGATGGTCAAATAACGAGTCATTAATTAAAGAACAGTTAAAAATATATGGTCTGTCGAGCCCTCGTCCATACCACACTCACAGAGAGAACTGTCTTTAATTTTAATTTTGGCTAGATGAACGGGAGTACAAGCGTGCCCTATACGAAGACGGCAGATTATAGACGTGACCTTTTTGTTTAAAAACTTATGTTTAAAAAACCACGGCGAAGAAGGGATTGAAAACTGAATATTAGCATAGTGTCTGCCAGTTTTTACTTTAGAAGATTGCCAATCAATAGTCCAGGATTTTAAAAGGTGGGAGTACGCAAGAGCTGATAGGTCGTGGGCCGAGATGTTGGTATGCTGACAAGATCCGCAGAAAATAGCACCTTTTGCACAAGAGTCAGCAGTTTCATTACCCGCTATACCACAATGACTAGGTATCCACAAAAGTACAATATGAATATCTTTTTTACTACACCTAAACAAAGCTTCTCTTATTTTTAGAATCGTATTATGTTTTTTTTAGACCTGAATGGATTGGAAAGAATTGCCTGTAAACAGCTGCGAGAATCGGAAAAAATTGTAACTTTATTTAGGTTGTGGGACTCAGCATACAAAACCGCTTCTAGGATTGCAAAAGCTTCACCTGAAAAAAAGGAGGAAGTTTAAAGCTCAATACTGTTTTGAATGAAGGAACCCATACAGCCGCACCGATGTACTCATTATTGGGAATCTTGGAAGCATCAGTATACATCGTTAACCAACCCTGCCAGTCTTATGAAATTTTTTCCAGAAAACAAGTGGAAGCTTGGGTGGATTTTTTTCAATTCCAAAGTTTAAAATTATTTTAGGATCAAAAATGAGGGATTCATAACTATTTAAAAACAAGGGATTACTAGGGAAACTTTCAATAGGATTAGGAAGACGAGAAAGTTTATTAAAACTGTGTAACAGGCATGGAACATTACCTGTACTAGATGGCATCGTGAGATTAGATAAGCGACGTAATTTGGACAAGATGGAATGTGAAGAGTATTGAAGGACTTTTATGAAGAAGCGGTCACTTAAAAATTGTCTACGTAAATACAGGGGGGTCAACACATTCTATTTGGAGAGCATTGATGGGAGAGGATTTCATAGCACCAAGGATGATGCGTAAAGATTTCGATTGAATTTTGGAAATTTTATCAAGGGCTTGCTTGTTGCCAGGATCTAAAAGGAAGGTGCCATAATCAAAATGACTTCGTACCACAGCATTGTATAAAAGCTTCTGCGAGTAGGGGTGTGCTCCCCACCTCACACCAGATAATGAACGGAGAACATTAACACCCTTCTCACTTTTTTTAATCACATGGTTAAAATGAGGAACACCGTTTAACTTTGAGTCTAAAATAAGGCCTAAAAATTTTACTTGCTTACAACACGATACCAAGGACCCTTTATATGAAATGTTACACCGTGGAACCTTGTATTTTGTAGTAAACGTGACTGCCGAACATTTGGGCACAGAAATAGAGAGACCATGATCATTTAACCAATCACCCAAATAATCCAAAGCCGAATTTAGGCGTGATGATGCCTCTTCAATAGAATTTGATGAAAAGTATAAGGCTACATCGTCCGCGTACTGAAGAATCTGACAGAAGGAATTCACAACAAGCTCCAGGTCATAGGTGTAAATGTTGTACAGAAGAGGACTCAAAACAGAACCTTGGGGTAAGCCCCTCCAAATAGATCTAGGAGACAGCTCCGTATTTTGAGATCTTATAATAATATAACGATTCGAAACTGCATTGCAAACAAAACGTACCAACTTCTCAGGAATACTCAGCTGAAGCATTTTTTGCCTGAGCACTGGAACCAGCACGTGGTCATACGCAGATGCGATATCCAAGAAAACACCCACCAGGAACTGTTTCTTTTAAAAGCAATGCGAATGTCGGTCGTTATTATACTTAGGCTATCCATCGTACTTAAGCCTTTCCTGAAACCAAACTGGGATTTTGCAAAGATATTGTTACTTTCACAAAACCATTCTAAACGAATTTTAATCAAATGTTCCATAATTTTTAAAAGGGTAGAAGACAAAGCAATAGGTCTGTATGAAGAGAAATCTGATGGATCTTTGCCAGGTTTTAGAAGCGGAATGACGATTTGTCTGTTCCACGATTCAGGAATAATTCCATGATCGAAAAAACAGTTTACTAAATCTAGAAAGTACCTCTTAGTGCCTAATGAAGAATTTATGAGGAATGAGTAAGGGATTCCATCTTCTCCAGGGGAAGAGTCAGAGAGACCATTTAATGCTTTGTTAAGTTCTTCTAAGGAGAATTGACAATCTAGACTGTTTGAAGAGGGGATGTAAGAATTATACTTATAAGGAAGACAATCATAAAAAGGGACTGATGGAGGAGCCAATTTGTCGGCAAAGGAGGTAATCCAGCTAGACGGATCATTAAAAGGGACATCATAAGAATTGAGGGAACAACGGAATCTTCTGATCTGCCTCCAAACAACAGACGAAGGGGTACCAGGGCACATGCTCTCACAGAACTTATGCCAACCAAGACGTTTCTTATTATTAAGAAGTCTGCGAGCAGCTGCAGAAGCTTGTTGGTAGACTAAAAATTTTCCAAGGTCATGCAAAGACTGTATGACCTTTCTGCCGTTTTTCTTTTTCGAATCATCTCAGTACATTCGGAATCCCACCAAGGAGGAGAAATTTTCCTTAGTGTAGAAGATTTGAGTGGAATATGTAAACTGGCAGATGAGGTGAGGGAGTAGACAAAATCATTGTATGAAGATAGGCAGTTTTCAACAGAAACTGCGGGGAGCGCAGCTATCTTAGAGTCAATAGAAGATGAAAAGTCTGACCAATTGGCCTGATTCAGTTTAAATTTTAAAAGAGGGGAAGGGCGAGTAACCCTCCTTAAATTGGTTGGGAGATCAATTAAAATGGGGAAGTGGTCACTCCCACAAGTGCTCTTAAAAACACGCCAGGAAAACAATAATTAAAACTCCTATATTTGTTTAAAAGGTAAATGTCATTGTCAGATGTCAATTGTCATGGTCATTCAAAATTCTTGTTAAGCTGCTAAGCTAGAATATGCGTGAAGTTAGCTTCACGCATATTCTATTTCTTTTTACTTGTAGTTTGTCTTATTCCCATCTCGCTCGCGCACGCTATATGCACATACTGCAAATTTTGTGTCACGGTGCGCGAGTTAAGAGTACCAACCCTATTAATATATGCTTTGTTAGCACTAAGCCGAATGTAGGTCGTGCGTCAGCAACGACCAATACTTAGTAAGTAAATCTGAATGTATAAATGCATGAAGAAATAGATATTAAGTTGATTATTGTTTAGTTCTTAATTAAGTGCTGTCACTCTGTTGATTTAAATAAATTATTTTTAAACCAAAAGTCCGTTGCCGTTCCTTTACTGGCGCAGCCGGTAGGATCTCCATAAGTTGCCTGGAAGAAGTTATACCGCGTTTTTTTCGTGATCTAGTACCAACCGGGTAACGTACGTTTTAACGGAGATCGCCGAACAAATAAATAAGTTAAGGACAGCACGGCATCGGTGGAAGAGCAGCCAAGAACTAGCAGTATCCCGGAGGAGCATGGTCAAGATAACAGGACTGTGAGTAAAACTTTTCACTTCCCGTGACTTTCCTTGTTTTCCTCTTGTATTAGTTATACGTTTATTTCGGATTGGAAAACGCCGGAAAAATATTTTTATTAAACAATCAAAATATTGTTAATAGAAGTTAGGTTTATACAATTATTTTATAGGTAAATTTTTTTTTTTTTTTAATATTCAAAATGGAAAATATTGTAAGAGTACCTGTAGAAATGGTAGAAATTATTCCTGTTTTTGATGGTGATTCTAGATTATTACCATTATTCATTAAGAAATGCGAATACATTTTACAGATATTTCAAGGTGGCAATTTACAAAATGAATATCTGTTTCACGTAATTACTAGTCGATTATCCGGGGAAGCCGCAAGTCTAGTTGGGGAACGGGAACAAATAGATACTTGGGATAACCTTAAGTTATTATTAAGCCAACACTTTGGCGATCCAAGGTCAGAAGATTGTCTGGCTATGGAATTAGATTCCCTAAAAAAGGATAAGAACGAAAGTCATTTAGATTTCTGTCATCGTGTCCAACATTTAAGGAGTATTTTATTCTCCAAAATAAATGAAACCGTTAACAACCCCGAAATAAGACAGGCCAAACAAGCGATATATAATAATTCGGCATTAAACGTTTTCTTATTTAATTTACCAGCGTACCTTGTAAGATTAGTGAGATTACGTAATGTTACCACGCTGGAAGATGCTTTAAAAACCGTGTTGGAAGAACAAAATTTTCAAACGGTTTACGATAGTAAGAACCAAAGGTCCAATCAAAATTTTAGACCTAATTATAATAATTTTAATTCGTTCCAAAATAGGAATTTTTATCCGAGACAAGTTAATAATTTTAATTCTCCAACCCATAACGTCCAAATGAACTCGAATGCATCCAATTATCAAAATAGTTCAAATAATAATTCTTTCCTATTTAGAAATGATAGAACATTAAATAATCGAAACAATTATAACACGGTATTTAGGTCACCAGAAAAACAGTCGTCGTCACAGCAGCGTCGGCATTTTACGAACAATGGATTACAATACCAAGAATCGCCCATGCCATCGACCTCCAATACCGATATTACGATGAGAACAGCCAGTTCAAGACGCGTTAATTATACTAATATTGATAATATTCAACCGTCTTGTTCATATGACTGTGAATCGAACCCGACTAGTTCAAACCATGATCAGATAAGAAATTTTTTTATGATAGCCACAACAATACCGAATAAGAATAATGAATCGTCTAGAATAAGAATTAATGCTCTTGACGATGACCTCGACTCGACTTTGGTTAATATTGACGATAATGACGAAAGACCTCAACAAGTAATACAAGAACTTAATGACGAGTTTGTGATAGTTAGGAACAAAAACCCTAGGTCTCAGCCCGATATGTCATTGTTTGATTTAGAAAATGAAAATCGAATGGATATCTCTGACACAGAATGTGAGAAACCGATAGAACTTGTAGAAATATCAGACGACGGTGCTACCGCTAATTCAGTGTCAAATAGGAAACGTCTAAAAGTTCTTTACGAATATGTCGCGGACAAATTAAAAGAGGATAAGATTAAAGTTAGGAACAAGAGAGGTGGTGAAGAAATATCTAATATTAAAGAAGGTGATACTATTTTCATGAAAACTACTAGAACAAGAAAAGCTAAAGAAATGCCGCGTTATGAGAAAGCAAAAGTAGTGGGAAAATCGAATCATAACATTGTACCGGTAGAGTTGAATAAAAGAAAAACCAGAGCTGCTAAAAATATAAAACGTCCTCCCCAGGTCATGGCTAGTACTCCTGATACTAGAGAGCCAAGTCCACAGCCTGGAACTTCGAAAGATGGACCAGAATCCAGGAATCATCCCAATGAAATTTGGAGTAGCAGTAATGAAGAATAGTTATTGGACAGTTTTTAAAACAGTAGACATTAAAACTTTAGGTATACAAATAAGCAATAATATAGAACTATATAATAAATTAAATGAATTAATAATGGTTAATCACTTAGATAGGGAATTAGTTGTAATAAGAGTTCAAATAGATACATTAATTAAAATAGTAGAAAATAAGTTTCACCTGTTACTTCCATATAGTATGAGGAAGCGTGCTATTTTTAGTCCTTTGGGTTCTTTAGTAAAAGTCATAACTGGAAATTTAGATGAGGAAGATGCTGTTAAATTTAATGAGGAAATTAGTAAGATAAGTAATAGAGAACACTTGACGGAAATTAAAGTATCTTCTATGCACAAAGCATTTGCTACTTTAGCCAATATATCCGAGATAATGAATCATAATATAGAAAATTTACATTTTAAAACAAATGAGTTTGATAAAGTTGTCGAAAAAGAAATTAAAATTAGTAATGTCATTCGTACTATGAATAGTTTATACCAGATTCTAAATAACTTTCGTTACATTTATGAGAGCATACAAGAAATTGAAACTGCTATTGCATTTAGTAAATTGCACACCTTACACCAATCTATTATTAATTCTACAGAGTTATTAGGCGTTTTTAAAGTGATAGAAAAACATGCACAAACAATTTATCCAGTAACAAAAAACAACTTACTTAAATTAGAACGTAATATTATATTAAAGTCTTATATTGATAAGAATAAATTAGTATTTGTATTAGAAATTCCTTTGATAGAATCAGAAACGTATAACTATTACAAGGTTACTCCTATTCCTATAACAAAATCCTCTAAAACTTACACAATTATTCCTAAATATCCTTACCTTTTGGTGAATGGTTTGAAATACAGAAATGTGTTGAGCCCTTGAGAGAGTATAGAAGACAACAAATACTTATGTTCAGAAGAAAATATGGCAACAGACAATGAGGAAACATGTATCGAGGAATTAATGTTAATAAAGAATAATTACAGCCTATGTCATCAACATCAAATACGAATTGAGAAGCTAAAAAATCCAGAAGATAATGAATAATAGCTGGTTGATATTCACAGCAGATAAAATAATTTTGTCAGAACACTGCAGAAACGACGTCCGTCGATTCAGTTTACTGGGGACTTACATCGTGACGCCAAGTCAAGGGTGCAACATGCAAATTGGCAGAACAATCTTCGGTCAATCAAGCAATGTATCGGATGTGAATATACAGATGCCACTGGTGGTGATTCCCGAACTTCAGGAAGATTTAGCAACGGCAGATAAAAAGTTAGATTTGACAAACGTGGACTTCAGTGACGTAAAAGAAATGTTAAATAATGTGAGAAATAGCAATAGTGAAATAGTGGTGGAAAGTGTGGTGACACATAACATAAGTGTATGGACATTAGTTCTTTATTTTATAGTAGTAATAATAGTAATTGTTATAATATTAAAGTTTAAATTGTATTCTATTTGCAATAAAAGAAATTCTCCGAAGTCACCTTTAGCCCCTTCGGATAATTTCTCTCTTAGGGAGGGAGGAGTTAAGAGTACCAACCCTATTAATATATGCTTTGTTAGCACTAAGCCGAATGTAGGTCGTGCGTCAGCAACGACCAATACTTAGTAAGTAAATCTGAATGTATAAATGCATGAAGAAATAGATATTAAGTTGATTATTGTTTAGTTCTTAATTAAGTGCTGTCACTCTGTTGATTTAAATAAATTATTTTTAAACCAAAAGTCCGTTGCCGTTCCTTTACTCGCGCGCATCGTAAAATTTCACTCTCATCAATTTTTCATAACGCGCCTAAAGAAGTACAACTTCAAAAAATACTGCAAAAAATAAATAAATAATTATATTGCATAAGTTTATAAAAAATGCTATGCAATAGCTTTACCGCGGCAGTCCCCGAGTGCCACACGTATTTTTTTTCTAAAAGTAGGTGATTCTGTGCTTCACACACATGATTTTTTTTAGTCCAAGGCATGGCAGTTTCCTTACAATATTTTCCTTCACCGTACGACATATATTCTATGCGGATAAAACATAAAGTCCATTGGTAAGGTTATGCTCAGGGATGATCGCACGCAGAAGCCACAAACACAGTGCTATTGCAGTCAAAGCTTATATTAAAATTCACCCGTCAAAGGCAATGAAAATATATAATGAAAATGCATGACAACAATATTGGTAATTAAGCGAGACAGACGGGAGGGGGCCACAAATCATAGTGACGTCACGGGATTAATTACAAGCCTCGCAGATGACATTTAGACATAGCCATGTGCATGTCTCATCGTTAATTACGACGAATAATTAGATTTTGAATTTTGTATACGACAGAGATATCCGACTGTGTCAAGAGAGAATGGAGAGATGCATTAATTACAGCCAGGGAAAACCACTATTTACCGAATGTCGGTACAACCTTTGCCATACCCACCACATACAACCTTCTCGACACCCGCTTGTGCGTTGTGTATAATTTGCAGTTGATTGACATACTTGCATGCTTCTATCGAAACAATAAGTCCAACCTTCTAGGGGCTAATATTACTAATCCAGTGGCGCTACAACATTTATGGATGTAGGGTTCAGATTTCATACGTTCCTTTGATCATTTTTATTTTTATAGACAAATAGTTGATCAGCCTTTTCGTTCTATGCTTCATTCCTCACGGTAGTTTCACCGTAGGAGCAAGTATTAAGTAAACATTTTCATTCGTTTTTAATTTTTATCAATGTGCGGGATTCGAACACACGACCTCAGTTGATAGTCGCAAGCTTAAGCCACTAGGCCACGACTTCTTCTGCAAACCCTTTGTAAGCTAAATCCTAAGAAATAAAAAAAAAATTCCTTTCAACTTTTTTAGAATCGCTTACTCTGTCATAGTTTGAAGGCGCAACCGTCAAATTTTGATTCAGTCGAGAGGTCATGGTACGAATTCACGTGGGAACATAAACTCTCGTCTCGTTTATTCGATGTCATGGTGTAAATAAGCGATGCATCTCAGTTGTAGGTTTTCAAAATCATTGCTTATGGTAGGCCTTCTGATCTTCATGATTATTACTTCAATATTATATTAATTGGTATATTTTCGTGCTCCCGAACTACTATACCTTAGATAGATTAGCTTACTATAGATTTAGCAGTGCGCTTGGCACTGCTTAGTTGTGTATATAGTAGTTGTGTTTACTCTCACTTTTTATAAAAAATATTCTTATATGTAAAGTTCTCTAAGGACACTTCTGTAACTATAACTTTTATTTATATATTTAACTACCGTATTTTTTATATATCTTATATTTGTGAAACATAACGTTTCATTCTTGAAAATAAATATTGTAATAATAATTAACGTTCGTATTAAACCTTTTAAACCTTCCATTTAAGTTATATATTATATACGTCACATTATAAAACACACGTCAAAGAACTTCCAAAACCAATAAATAAGAAAGTTTGTGTACACATTCAGTAAATTTAAATAGTCTCGAACTGGAATCAAATGAGGCATAAGCCAAGAGAAAGTTCAGTTTTGTTCGAAAGAGTAAAGTTTTAGAGGTACCGATAAAAGAACTTACTCGATAACCTGAAGACAGAATATTGTAGTAGGTTTTTAGTATACTTTGAAACAGATGTGGTCTCTTACTTAACGACAAAAGTAGTAAAAATGCTAAGAAAGCTGAAAAAATTTCGGAGATTAATAAATACTAAGCCAGGTATAAAGTATATAAAGTAAGTCCTCGCTTTACGTCATAGTTGTTATACGTTTCTAAAGGTGGGAACTGACCAAAGTTACGAGGTGTATTGTAACACGTTACACAGCGAGCATTCGTGCAGTTAGTACGTCGTGTTACTAGGAAATCAGCGAGCAACGAGCCGCTCGTTGCTCGCTTTGAGTGCTCCACCCGGCGGTCGGTTTTTCAGCGAATCCTTTGACTGTTACGCGGTTCAGTCAGTACGCGTCGCACGTCGCGAGTGATCATGATTATGATTTTATATAAATTGTGTCTTTTTTAATTACTTTTGGTCCAAGTTTTGACGAGCATGTTACGCCGATTTTAGAACACAGCGTAACATGCTCGATGCGTAACACGCTCGATGCGAATGCTACATTACACTTCGTAACTTTGGTCAGTTCCCACCTTTAAGTTTACCAATCTGAACGAACTAAGTCGCAATTGGGTGAGTTTTGGATTGCAGACACAACCTTCTTTGATTACTGGACCTACAATTATGTTTCATATATAAGTAACCAGTAGGTACAGTAGTATATATATAAGTTCCTGTAGTGATTTCGATCTAAATAATGAGTTTTTCTTTCGCGCAATCTCAAGCTCGCGACAGCGCTACGGATATTGAGAGAACAATATAAAAAATATTAAAAAGTACGAAAATCTTCGTGTGTCTCGCTAAAACACGAGAATGGCTCTACTTATTTGACTAAATATGATTGAAATATATCTGGAAGTTCAGGGAAGGTTGGGAAACATAAATAATATACGATATAGTAAAGAAAAATACTTAAAACGTCTGCTGGGAAATATTTGATGTCTTTTGTCTTTTTAAAAATAAAAAATTGCCACTTGGTTGACATAATATATTGATTCAGGAATTTGTGTTTCATAGCTGTGGTATAAGGTCCGATCACTTTGATCTCGTTTAAAAATGTTGTATTAAGTTTTGACACAAATATATAATGTAGGTGATACCAAGTTCTCCGGGTCATCCAGTACCATATAAATTGTCATTTATTTTATATAGATAACAAGGTTTACTATGTATAATAAAAATTTGAAGCCACAAATACCTATCTAACAGTATACTCGATTTTCTTATTGCGGATAGGAATTCGCCTTTAATGAAAAATACGCACGCCTCGGAATTCTACATCGATCCAAACTGACGCATCTACTGCGCCACCTGACTTTATTGTACTTTGTTACACCGAAACGAATAAAGAAAAGAAGAAAAACGTTTTATAACGCTTTTAACCTTTTAACCTTAAATAACAAGAATTTATTAAAATGAAAATGTGCTATTTCCCGTGTAACCCGTTGGACACCAAGACTCCAAAAGTGCATTGAACAAAATTGTGACTTATGTGTCAAGTAAACGAACGTCGGTAATAATTATTAATTTTGATATTTTTATTTGATAGTATTTCCTATACCTCGTAAGCTTTATAAATACTTATTTTCAAGGCAGTTTTTGCCGCGCACCACCACTATGTGGAACCAGCTGCCCACTGAAGTATTTCCGAACCAATTCGACTTAGGGTCCTTCAAGAAAAGAGCGTACCAATTCTTAAAAGGCCGGCAACTCACTCGCGAGCCCTCTGGCATTGAGAGTGTCCACGGCGGCGGTATCACTTAACATCAGGTGAGCCTCATGCCCGTTTGCCCCCTGTTCTATAAAAAAAAATTTAAAGATGTCGAAAGTAGGACAGTTTTAAGAAAATATCTTTGCACGTTTAAATTGCTTTTTCCATGAAAACTTATTATTTTATATATGAATAAAATTCGCTCATAGCCTTGGGGCTGATTGCAAATAACCGCAGAAAAAAAAATTATGAATATAAACCTCACGTTAATAGCGTATTCAGTTTCAATACAGTACAACACTTGTATAAAATATCATAATAATATTGGTAGCAATTGGAAGTAAATTAAATACTTTTAAGCGGCACGATTTTATTTCTTTGCACACACTTACAACACGGTGTAACGCGCCCCACTTAACCTTAACATGCCAATGGCGTCGCGGTATATTGGAACAATTTATGTGAGGACCTTTGCAATTTAGAAGAGCACTCAAATTGAAGGTATGGAGGCTGACACCTCTCCCTCGTTACCTGAATACAGATGAATGGTTACCGTGGAGTCTATCGCCTATTGTCGTGAGTGAAGCTTGTCAGCGGGTGGATGATACACAATTGAAGGGAATGAGGCTACCATTATGTATTAAAATAGACGTTATTACTGTAGTAATGCAAACTTTACATTGAAAATTAAAAAAAACATCATTTTATGGTTGGTACTATAATCTATATGTACCTATACGAAAATTTTTTAGGAGACATTGTTTAATTGTTATGAAAATTTATCGGAAACTAAACCTAAACGCTTAAATATGCAATTGATTGATATAACATGTTTAAAAATATTATAACGTAAATAATTATTGCACAATACTATTTTTTTTATATAACATTTGGTTCAGCACTTCTCGCACGCTTATTACAATTTTTATGTATTGTGTTTCTTTTATTTTTATTGCAACGAAGTGTAAATAAATAAAATAAATAATTACTGAAAATGTAAAGAGATGAAGAGATGAAGTGTTTTTATTTTTTAAGTAGAAAAAATTGTTAGTAGTTTCAGTAAGATATTCTATATTATTGTTTGGCATGTCTGCTAAAATAGGTAAATACATTTTAGTTACTTCTAGCTAATTCTCGCTCTTTATTTCTAAAGGTCGTGTAAACGTAAACACTCTTATCTATGGAAAGCTTACATTAAAGCCTTACCGACACCTTATATGTTTAAATAATGCTTGTAAGCTAACACTTGATTGGTCCAGCGAGTCAGAAATCGGCCTCTTGGTCCAATCTTTTGCACTCGGCCAGTTTTGTACATTCCAACATACATTAATCAGTTGAGGGTAGTTCATGAAAAATAGGAAGGAACGGTGATGGCTGTGTATGTATATGCTAATAATGCGATTTGTAAAATTAACTTAAATCTTGTTGTTTAGGAATTTGGGTAACTTTTTAAGCTGTACATTTGGTCTAATTATTGATTTAGGTTTTATTTTTGAAGCATTTGTGTTTTAGCTTCTGAAAACTCGCTCAAAGAAAGTTCATCATACAGTTTACAGATAATTTACGTATTTATTGATAATAAACAATTAGAAACAATTTTATGTTCTTTTTAATTGTTATCTTTAAATCCTCCTGGTGCCTACTTTTATTTATTTAAGTTAATGTTACGGTTTAAATTAGTTTCATTTCTTCCAAACCAGTCAGTATTAGTTCTTTTCATTATAAAGTAATTTTATAAACATATTTTAAGACACTTATAATTTTACTTTACTTTATAACTCTTGTCTTTAACTTTCGAAATTGTAAGTTACGTCTTACATAATTAAATAACGTAGCAATCCAATTAAACAAAAGATATTTGGTTAGTTTAAATATAACGTTACACAAATACCTCGGAGACAAAGGTATTGTGAGCTTGGAGCGAGCTTTTACAACTGCATTCAATCATTTCGACTCCAATTTCGTCTGATGTATGGACTAAGATAGGAGAGCAAGCTACTGCAACTGATCCATAAGGCTTCTGCTGCTTTATCAAATACAAACGTAATAGATACACAAAATTAAAATATCTTTCCATCAATTAATTATAAATGAAAGGCCAGTTGTGGTCGATATTTTTTTATTTATTTTTCTTGGTATTCAAGACATTAAGAACGATGTCTTCTAAAACGGAAGCAACCAACTTACTGCCGGTGGATATTTGTAATCATTACATTTATTTACCCAATTATTATTTTTTAAATTGCACTAGCACCTGCTTATCTTAATAGTCAACGTCCTGCTTTGAATGAACAAACGGGCAACGGGTTTGGTCGGTCTTTTAGGAATTGGTACGCTCTTTTCTTGAAGAACGGGTAAAAAAATATTGCGTTGCTGGTCCCACATAGTGCTGGTGCGTCTCAAAAACACCGAAATAAATAACGCTCAGTTGTGAAACGATAAGAATATCCCAGCAAAGGTGTTTCGCTTTATAAGAAACTGAATTATGATCCTTAATACCCTATTAACCAATACAATATTAAAATAAATCATTTAATAATTATTATTTATATTTTAATGCTATATTTCTCTGAGTTAATTATGTCCATCGTTTCTACTTATGTCTTGTACCAGCCCGATTCGATGTAAGCGTTCCTTGTAGTCCCAAAGGACTCCTATCACAGGCTAGCGGGCAGGCTTAATCTAACGAATGTTCCTTATACTACCCGGGACGGGATTCGATGCCCGATTTAACTAAGTGCTTTTAAGTTTAATGGTCTTAAATATAGCATAAAAAAACAAATAAATAAATAAATACACTATATTTTTTACTTCAACGAGTGTGTCATACCCAGTGAATTCACGTGCAAGAAATGTGTGCGTAGCAGGTTTACGTTACCACGACTGTCCCCTAGTAGTCGGAGACCAGTAGGTCGGCCTAGGTACCATTTGATCGAAAGATTGGAGGAGGAACTTCCTCCAGAAGCTGAAAGCCAGCACAAGACAGAGAGCGCTGGAAGATTCTCTTTTCATAGACAAGACACTTTTTAGGTCGCAGAGCCAGCGGAGTGAGTGAGTGAGTGATTATTGAAGTCATTTAATGAATACAAAAAGTGTTTTACATCTTCTTTTAAGGAAGATGAGGACATTTTATGGTTTTAATTTTTTCTCTAAACTTATTGAATAACGGATGTATATAAAGCAAAACTCTTTGCTACAGTGGGATAATAAGCAGCTTGCAGAAAGGAGATTGTCAAAAATGTGTCGAGTTGGTTTCTGGATAATTTCGAAAATATTTATACGATCAGTTATTACCAAAACGTAGTCATGCACGGTAGAAAGTGCTTTAAAAAGCCGTTGAAGAAATATTCTAGTCAGATCTATACAATACCTTCCGAGTTTCAAAATGATCTAAATTGAAGCTTATAAAAGTAAAGCCATCCGCATTTCAATTTCCCTCATAATTTTCCATTACAATGTTTTCGAACGTTCGAGAATTTCATAAAAAGAAATACCACAATCTTACCAAACAGAGAATTCACGTTTTTAATAAGCAAGAAATAATTTTCCACGGCTTAAATCCCTGCGGACTCAAAGAGGTTGTTTAAATAACATGAACATAATCAATGGCAGCCTCTGAAGACACGCTTTCGTATTATAAGGGGCCGGTAAAAGAAATTGCTTTCCGTTTAAGCAGTATTTACCTCGCCTTTTTTTACCCCATCACTTCTTAGTTCAATTAACCGTCTGACTTATCCAATGCGTAGATGTTCTGTTACCAACAGGCATCAAACGGTTTTTACAATACTGTAACCTACACAAGCAGCGTTGAGCAGTGTTGGCCTAGTGGCTTCAGGGTGCGACCCTCAGGTGCGAGGTCGTAGGTTCGATTCCCGGCTGTGCACCAATGCACTTTCTTTCTATGTGCGCATTTAACATTTCCTCGAACGGTGAAGGAAAACATCGTGAGGAAACCGACATGTCTTAGACCCAAAAAGTCGACGGCGTGTGTCAGGCACTGGAGGCTGATCACCTACTTGCCTATTAGATTTAAAAATGATCATGAAACAGATTCTGAGGCCAAAACCTATAGAGGTTGTAGCGCCATTGATTTATTTTTTTTATTTTTTATAACCTACAAAAAGCCATACATAGTCCTTATTACTATTTTGCCTTCTACCGTAGCAATAAATGATTTTTAATTTTTGAAGATGTCCCTTTTTTTTAAATAAAATCTCGCTGTTGGCCTTAAGGGCCTTAACAACTCAGCTCGGGCTGTTTTGGCGAGCATAGCTCGGCCGGAACATAAACGGATATTATAAATAGTATAAACCCATCAAAATTAATATAAAAGTAAAAACATTGGGACGTGCCGAACGTAGTTTATGGCGGACAACCAACCCTCGTCAGAGATAACGTCGCATCAATGTTATCAGTGAGTTGTGGCTGTTCTGGGACTGTCCTGGCTTTTACATAAAATACTCGACCGTGTATTATACCTCATATAAATATGAGAACTTCTTAGTATATAGTTCTCATAGTTATGCACTTATTTTCTTCAGGAATTAATGTTAAAAGCACTGGGTTTGAATTTTATGCAAACGATGTAAAAATCCTATTAGGTTTGTCTTTGACAGCGTATTGAACGATTGTAATATACAAACGATTGTAATTGTCTTAAAGTATTTTTCTTTTTATTTTGTCGTTGTCTTTTGTAATTATTGTCTATGAATTTGTCTTGTATTACTCCGTCTTCTTCTTCTGGTGCCTCTCCATAACTAGAAGTAATGGAGCCGTCAGTCTCGTGAAGCGTGTCTTGTCCTGTTCCGGTTGCAGCAACTCTCCTGCAGTCGCAATATCCAATACATAAAAATTACGTTTTTTTTGATATTACAATGAAAGTCCTAAAACGAGTCAAGAAATTTCTTCGTTGTGTGTAACTAAGATCGGCCGTACAATACATCCGAATACAGAACGTATTAAACTAGTACTAACTAGTACATTCTTTTATTGCTTCAAAAATATATAACAAAACGACTAAAACCTCTTCTAGATCAACAAAGCAATCGGCTCAACAATTACCCATTTAAATGAGTTCATTATTCAACCGAACGATTTGCAAAGCCTGTTCGAAGTAGCTTTAATTAAATCAGCTATCCATATTCCGATATCCAATCAAAGGTTTGAGAAAAATGGAAAGCGTCCAAGTCGTGTAATTAGCTTTGCGGGTAGAGGGGGAGGCAATGAATATTCAGTCTGTTTGTGGGAAGGTACGGGACGAGAGATGAATAGATAATTCACTTGTGACGTTAACCATCTATGTTACTTTGTTTTTCAATCGTTGTTGTTCTTTGGTTCGAATCCCGTGGTAAACATGCTGGAGGGCTCAAAATATGTAAAACTGTGTAAGTAATATCAATAGCGAAAATCCTGTAAATTAATCAATTATTTAATTTGTAGTTGAAGATTACAAGATTGCGAATGATTTTACCAGTTCTATATAAAAAATATGTACAGCGAATCTTAATTTTTACACGAAACACAATACTAACTAGCTGTCGGTTTGCACAGTATTCCAAAAGGACAATTTAACAAAAGCGTTCATTATCTCGTTCAATATCTGGCAGAGTTACAAATCAAACGATGCTAAGACAAAAACAATGTGCAATTAGCATCACACGCTCAGTTAGTGAGTTGGCAAGCTCTGGATACGTCTTGAAACTTGTACTAAGTTTGGCACTTAGTTGTTTTACTAAGTTGCACTTTGATGGCCGGACCACTACTATTGTAAAGGAAAGTACGCGTTACGTTGGATAATCAGCCATTGCTGCGGCTCAAACTATTATAATATTTTTTATTAAATTTAGCCAGACACTTCTTAGGCTAGCTAATACATGCCCCCGTTTTCAGTTTTATGTACTATCCGTATAAAATATATTTATATAATTGACACAAAAAAGAAACACAAAACAGCTGGTTCCACATAGTGGTGGTGCGCGTCAGAAATTTCCTTAAATTGCCAATAGTAGGGTATGTGGTTTTTGGTTTTCTTTGTCCGAATTTAATGGTATTTAAAAAAATTCGATAGCGAAGCTGTTGTGAAGGTAAGTCTAACTTGGTTACGTTGAAATATAGCCGGCATTGTACTATCAAATGAATCTTCAAGCTTCCTATTAGGCTGATTCTGAAAGTATACATATTTATAGACAAAGTAAAATATACCATCTTTCATCAATATATATATAATTATTCTGTGAGTGTGTATTAGGGTGGGTCAAATATGTATGAAGAAAAAAAAAAGTTTGGTTTTTAAAGTAGCACAGTGACTAAAAGGTGCTAAATGGTGACTGTAAATAGAATACGGAGTTTGATAGCATTCGGAATTAATCTTCTGCCTCCGGAGTCATGTGAAAATTAAAGAAATAAAGTAAAAAAGGGCCATTGCATATTGACAAGCAAAGATCTTTTGTTTTTAATATAAAGACCGAAAATCATAAGAATCTTTTGTTTATTAATAGAAGAATATTAAAATAGAGTAATAACAATTCTCATTAGCTAAATTATTATTTAATTGAAATGTTTAGGTGCCGTTAAAATCCTTCTTGCTGTCGAATTTTCGCATCGCTTTCCTTCAATCTAGCTGGGCGTCTATGAATCCCTCTCTTGATCTTTTATCGCATAAAGTGGCTGAAACTTCTGTCACGGCTTTAACGGCTCTTTCTACTGCTTGAGTGTGACAAGATAGACGTAGTAAAGCCGGTTCTCCTGCTCCTTTCTGCTCAATAAATAATAGATTTTTTTTTCGGTAACAGATTTTAATAGCGGTGGTTCAGTAAAACTTTTCTGCCAATTCAAAAGGTCGTAGTATGCTATTGCGTCAAATTTTATCTTTGTTAAGTGAAAACGACACAGTGGTTTTAATATTGCTGATCTAACATGAGCTGAACTTTCAAAATTCGACGTGCAGCTAATTCGCGAATTTTCCGCTGGGGTCTGTTAACAATTCAAGAATTTTCTGGGTGTGTCAATAACAGCCTTCAATGCTGTTGGTGCATATTGCGTTTACTCAATAAGTTTATAGATAGGCCTCGATCCATCATTACAGCTTGAAAGAGTTTTTATGGAAAAACATATCGGCGCGTAAAGCTTAACAGCTTACGTTGCAAGAGTGTTTCATTCATCACATTCGTTTAAAGAGATTTTCAGAAGGAGTCTCTACTTTAGCATACAGACGCAAAATCTTATTGTCTCGTTGGTTAACCATGGGGCATGAGACATTATGCCTGGTGATTTGTTCGATAAATTGCTAGGAAATGTGCCTGTTGAAACTGCTTCGACTATTCTGTACAAGTAGTTCTGGTCTGTACTAACAGAAAGCTCCAGTAGGTTCGTAGGAATAGGAGTAAACTGAGTTATGGAACCCTCTCACAGATTTTAAGCTGCTTACTAATTCCTCTGAAAATGTTTTGGGCTCAGACGTACTGCCGTCAATATGTTGAAATAACTAATTTTGTCATCTGTTTTGTTGTGTCGACATCTCTTGAATTACCATTTTTCTCGCGGATCATCGATCTACTATGAAGCTGTGTTTTCTTGCAGGTACTTTTTACCCCAAAAAGGGGCAAATCTCGACACTTGCAAGTCGAGACGTCATTCCATGACGAAAATCTTCGATCTTAAATCTAGGTTTTTTGGGAGAGATTTTAGCAAATTTTTGCAGTTTAAATGATATGATTCCAGCATTTCCTTCATTTTTTAGGTTCAACTGTAGGAAAAGAACATTTCGCCCATATTTCTATTAGTTTTGCAATCACACTACCCTCAATTTCTTTATCTCCCGAATTTTAGCTTGTGTCGGTTTCACCCATACAAATTCATCACATATTCATATGTGGGCAATATTATGTTGTCTTTCAAATCATATAGACTACCAAATAACGGATAATTCCAACATCTTTTCGTACGTTTCATTCTTAATAAGTCGTTAAAAAGTGACTGCACTCAATTACGTAATGCGTGCAGACATAGATTGTCTTTGCTATAAGTCGTGCGTTTCTCGTCAAATCTAACACCACACCACACTGGTACCAACCCCTCTTTACACTTTTGTCCTCGAACTAAACAAAACAAAAGATGCACTATTCGTTTTAAAAACAAATAAGCGCGAATAAAGATTTAAATAAAGTGAAGAAAAAAATCGCAACATGGGCTCAAAAATTACAATTTTTAATAAATTCTAACTCAATCCGGAGGCAATAAAATTTAAAATAATTATATTTCAACTTTACGTATCAATAATTTACGCCATTTAGCACCTTTTTGACGCTGTGCCTGTACGAATAACTAGATTTATTTTTTTTGGCCCACCCTAGTGTGTATGTCACTGAACTCCTCTTAAACGGCTGGACCGATTTGAATGATTTTTTTTGTATACGTATACGTTTGGGTGGAGCCGTGGATGGTTTAGATTCACAAAACAGCCCGGCAGATGGCACTGCAGTCGGTACTTTCATACTTTGCTTAAAATCCTAATCGCTTTAAATATCATGCAGGACAACGTCTGTGGGGTCCAATATTTATAGACAAAGTAAAATATACCAGTATTGTAGAATAATTTTCCCCAATATAACTAAAACAAGAAAATCATTTTTCTTATACGCTATTTCGCAAACACGCTCTTTGTTATACCCACATTAAAAAACAAAATTCGAACCACGATTTGAGTTAAAAATTCTAAAGTTATGTCGAGTAGCATTTAAATTTCTCTCTAAAACTTAAGGCAAAACTCCATTATAGGAAAAGCTTTCAAGATTTAGTCGAAACTTGAAAGCTAGTACATTTAAAATCCGTACCTTCCACGTGCGATCGTCGATCAATCAAAATTATATTACCAATAAATCTACGGAACTCATACTGAGCCGAGCGCCTTTATGCGGTACGATATTTTGAATATCAATTTTAATATGTGTTTTGAAAAGATTAATATATGTCGGAGAAATATCGTCATTCCACAGATATTGACATCGGCATTAGCGGGTTTAGTGGGCGTCATGTGGGTAAAGTGAGTACAAAGACACGAATAATTATCGTACAATATTTAACTTAGATTGATTCTTATTAACACTTTAGCTTAGATTATAAGGAGCAGTGGGTTCAAGGCATCTACTAGACCCAACTCGGTCCAACCTCTCATCACCACAATGCTCCACCACCGTACTCAATCAGTACTGTTCTGCGTCCTCTGAACGCACTGCCAAAAGTTAAGATGGCGCCTCGACCCCACTCGAAACATTTGCTCTGCTCTGATTGGTCGTAACAATATTCGTACTATTATTCGTTAAGTTACGATTCCAAACTAAAAAACAATTAAATTATAACAAAACAAATCGGATCAAAATAAATTACTATTCTTAAAAGTAACAGAAGGAATCTCAATGATTTACCATTATTAATATTGCGTAATGGTGAACACATATGATGTGCCTTGATCAGAGAATATGAGTACCTATGGGAGGCGGTATCGCTGAACATCAGGGGAGCCTTCTGCCTGCTCGTTGTATGCATTACAAAAATGTACTTTTAATATACTAATATTTTTTTTCCGATTTCCGATTGGAATATTGTATATAAGCATCTTTATTACTCAATGATATAAATAAATTATTTCAAAATTAAATAATAAAGTATAAGCTGGCGCTCGGTAATCTCTTTTAAGCATTAATTAAAAACGAGATGATTAATGCGAATGAATATCGTATGATTTAAGTGTATCGGAAACTTTACCATACACTGATTGCTTCATAATAATTTATCGAGTGTAATCTGGAATCCATCGAGCGTGTTATATTACTCACGCCAACATCCAGCCCTCGTTCATCTTGCTAATCTGCTGATGATGGGAATTTTCTGTATTATCATCATATATCTCCTACTATAACCGTTTCTCTATTATGTATAAATAAATGTTAATTTTATTTTAACTAGCAGACCCATCTAGTACACAAGTCTTAAATACAAAACGCTCAAATCAATAAAAATCTAAACCATTCTCGAATCCACTTGAATACACAATAAAGTTCATCAAAATCGGTCCAGCCCGTCAGATTAAAATAGAGAAAAACTGAAAGAAGGTAGTTTAAACATCCATGCTGCAACAACCAGTTTGAATTGAATCCTTGGTAAATGATCATTGGTGTCTTTTAAACATATGTCCAATGCTCGACAAGATGCCATTTGTGTATATAAAAAAACAAAATAAATACCAACAAGTTTAATGACACAACAAATTATATATTATGTATTAGAGAGAAAGCCTTGATAATACTATTTTATTCTGTATTAGATTGGATGCCGCTATACAGCTATTTATTCGACGGTAATATTTCGCTATTTGGCAAAATCACGCACGTTTTCTATTTCGGTGACCACAGACTATAATCCTGGAAAACATAAAGTATACTCATTTCAGATTTATTCCCATTTTAATAGCAATATCTTACTTGTAATATAGTACTCATATTTTTACCTTATTGAAATTGTAACAATATTTAACTTCCTCAAATATTGCTATAAATAGAAGGTATATAATAAATAAAATAAATTAAAAATCCTTTTTATTTCTTGCAAAAAACTAAGACTCAATACTTTTTTAGAAATTTTTTTTTAATTTTTATTTTACTATTTTTTTATCAATACTAAGTTATATCTATTTCCTAATTACTTTTCAAGAACCCTTCCGCAGGTGCAGGCCTCCTCCAAGGATCTCCAGGTATCTCTGTCATGGGTGAGTTGCATCCAGCTCGAGCCAGCCGTTTTGGTAATATCAACCGCCCATCGTGAGCGGTCTTCCTCTGTATCGTTTCTCAATAGGGCGGGCCTCTCCACCGGGTCGCCCTTATGGTCCATCGATCGTCTGACAGTCTTGCTAAATATACTGCCCATCTTTATTTAAGCTTTAGAAGTTCAAAAAGTTCTAAAGCTTAAATGAAGATGAGCATCTATCAGTAATTCTAGTAACGGTCTTAGTGCGTCTTATTTTATTATTTTTCTAATTCAGAGTATGGTCCATTCTAGGACCTTTTCACGAGTTCTGATTTTTCTTTATATTTCTGTATATTTTTAAGTCTGGCAAGCATGTGTTAGACATGGGAAGAGTAAGCTTGACATGGCTTTGATTTGAAGTATTACTGGTATATTGGTATAAAAAAAACAATGTAGACTAAGTAATTCCTCTCTTTGTCAGTAGCAATTTTATCCGTTACTTGTGAAAAACCACAAATAAAATCGAGATTCTTCAATAATTTGCCAGGGCAGAGGGAGTCTTAATGAACAAAGTATTTTAATTTATAAAAAAATAGAAACATTCTAGGATCAACCTTATCTTGTCTTACTATCCAACCCTACTGTTCTTTCGTTGATGATCAAACCCGCGCCGGATTATACAACCCGGTCACGGAGGTATTAACAAATTCAATTTTTTTATAGAATAGGGCGTAATTGGGCTGGAGGCTCACCTAATGTTAAATGATAACCATTAACACTCTCAATACCAGATAATTCGCGAGTGGTTTGGCGGCCTTTTAGTAATTGATACGCTCTTAACCAATTAGGCGATTGAAATCTTTACAAATATGAGTTGTTTCCACCTAAAGCGCCAGAAGAAAAAGAATTTGAAATGAATTATGTGAAAAAGTCCGTTCAATCTAAAGTGCTATAAATATGCCCAGCACCTAAAGTAATTCATTCCTGAAAGACAGAATAATAACTTGTTAGACATGAAAATGTCACCATTTCGCTAGAGCCCTCACGCAGGTTATTATGTCATGCTGTGGAAGTGGTACGGCCCTACTGTCAGAGATAAATGAGACAATTATTTTGTTTTTATTTGCTAGCTTTATCTATGATCTATCTGAGCAACTTTTAAGTCCCCCGTTACAAAATGAATAATATTTTTATACGGTACCTATGTACAAATATAATCATCCCGTTATTTGTTGTAAAACCCAACAGGTAGCTACCTAAAACCCTATGTGATTAGCCTTTTTAATTCTGAGAAGAAAATGCTATATTATTTACCTCCTACAACTCTCTAAGGGTACAACAGACATCCTCAGAGCGCCAATTATAGCCACAAACTCTAAACTCCCCGTTGAGATACTCCTAGCATCGATTTTATATAATTTTCAAAGTCGACTAATAGCTAAGGCTTACTGCTTTCCATACTAAAACATCTTAATAAATATAAATGACGTGTCACGTTGTTTGTCCGCAATGGACTCCTAAACTACCGAACCGATATCAATCAAATTTGCAAATATTTGTTTATTTGCAATTCTAACAGATGGCGCTGTGTTGAAACTACCAACGTTTCACATAAGCTACAATTTAATGACATAACCACCAAAAAAGCATGGTGGATTGGTGTTCTCCTGCCGTTTCTCTTGAATAGTTTACTACTATGTAATATAACAAAAATCTTAGCCACAGCAACGCTTGGCCGAGTCTACTAGTATTTTTATAAATTATTAAACAATGGCTTTTGAAAAAGAAAATTTTGTTACCAACGTAGGTTATAACTTAACGTTTGTAATGTAATATAATTCTTAAATAAACCCTAGTAACAATACAATTAGATGGCAAGCAATCAGTAATGCTTAGTTTTGTCTTAAAATTTTTATTTAAACTCGCTAACATTCGCACCTAAATTGAACGCAACGCGGGCCAGTATTTTAATAGGTATGCTAATGTACAGACGAACTCGTTACATTCCCAAGTTATTATATTCTGATACAACTTTATGTGACAAGCACACAATATTGAACGATAAAAATGTCGATTACGCGATCAATTTATACGATAGGGCTTTTATATTTTTTCAGGATATCATCGCAATTTATGGATAAAAGCAATATTGCTATTTTATTATTTTATTTAGATATTTAATCTTGTTAATTCTCTTATAGCTTTATCAAGATAATTATTACAGGTATTCTGTTTATTTTTATATAGATATATAAAATGATAAGCTTTTGTTCCCTGTGTATAACATATTTAGATTATATTAACATTTTATCTTACTTTAATTACTTCGAGTATAATATTGTTTTATTTAATCTTTTTTGGGACAAGTAGGTTCGTCGACATAAATTTACGTTATACAACGTTTATGTTAGTTTTTGAAGTGAAACTTCTTTAGGCGCATTTAAGGGTAAAATTTTTACGGAACGTCACGAAAGTGTTACCCATTTTTGACTATATTTTAATTTAAAATTATAAATATTTATTTATTTGCTTATGGGTATTTACTGCAGCTACTTACTATACAATATCTGAACAATTACATTATACACAAAATCCACATTCAAACATTAAAACACAGTTAACGATAATTATTTCCTACTTATGCAAAAAATAAAATATATATAATAAATTGTTAGAAGCATTGATCATTATAATATATTTTTTATAAAAGTGATATATAACAAAGCCATTATATTAATTAATAAAGGATACCAGAGTTTTTAATATTATTTTAAGCATTTTTTTTTAGTAACTGTACAGATAGGTATCTATTTGCTGGTAATTTGTGTTATAATCTGAAGGTATACGATACGATACATGACTGAGTTACGTAAATAGTTTTATTACACCAAGGAATTTTAAATACATAATTGGGTTTGCCTAGTTTTGTATAAAGAAGAGGTGTGAAATAGTAAAAGCGACAATAAGTCGAGGCAGTCGATTAAACCGTTGCAAATAGCGTGTAAAAACATCAGGTCGTATTGTTTACGTCTACATTCTAATGATTCAATACCAAAGTACTTGCAGGAATCTATATAGCTACTATACTTTCGGAAATCCTTAATACTTAAAAGATTTCCGAAAGTATAGTGGTATAGTAGATACCTCAGTTATTATATCTATATATATTATCTTTAAAAAAAGCGATGTGGATTATCAATAAACTGTGAAATAAATAACGCTAGTATACTTTAGTTTATTTTACTTAATACGTACACTTAATAATATATTATTTAGTGTGGGTTTGTGCGTATAAAGGCAACGTATTAGTTATCAGTCTAACCTCTCTCATTGTTCCTATACTAATTCTTTTCTTATCCTACGACTGTGTGCCTTTTTTCTTTATTAAGTTTAATCAAAGATCTAACGAGGCTCAGGGTTTACTATTTATTGTTAAAATAATGTTCATTAACATATATATATATAAGAAATATATTATATATATTGTTTTATTGGACAATTCACACCTAGGCCCATGCTAAGCTAGTGAAGCTTGTGTTATGGGTACTAGGCAACGGATATACATACATATTATAGATATATAGACATATAAATACATATTTAATGAGCCGACGAAATTACTTTTAATTCATATTTCTTTGGTTACATTTACTTTTAAGTTTATTGCATGTACGGCTATCTTTTTAATGTGAATATTTTAAGAACGACTACAATGCTATGTTAATCTAAAGTATTATTCTCATGTAAGTGACATTTTTTGTCTTTTTGAGAAATAAAGTCTTTAAACCTATATAGTATTTGTATTTTGGTATTTTTGTTTGCAGTTATTATAGTTTTATGGATTACTACACAAAACTCGAACAACAATATTACAACCCTCATACATATTACTTGTAAAATGAAGTAATATAGCGCAATGTTTCTCGCATAAGGTTGTTAGTTGCAACTTGGAACAAAGTGATTTTTAAATAAGTTTCTCGACCGTAAGCCCCTCGTTAGGGCTTGACGAGTTTATAATTGATGTGTGTTGAGAATAATTTGTATGTTTACACCCGCGAAATAAGGTAGTGAATTTTCTAGTCAACTTTAGTTCCGAACAGGTTTTAAGCTCTCTTGATGTTATTATAGCCAATTATTTCTTTATTAATGATTCATTCATTGCGGTTCAACTTCCTGTTAACCATTAAAATAAATTCTTTAGCAGCTGAAAATATAATTCTCGATACTTCTTTAGCCACGCTCTTCATTTCTGAAGGTCGTGTTGGTGGCGCCGCACAGCTTTCTCTCCTCC
This sequence comes from Pieris macdunnoughi, assembly GCA_905332375.1. NCBI lineage: Eukaryota > Metazoa > Arthropoda > Insecta > Lepidoptera > Pieridae > Pieris > Pieris macdunnoughi. The sequence goes on along the minus strand of CAJOBZ010000015.1, from coordinate 378,352 downwards.
TGCGACCTTTGCGCCTCGGTGATGGTAAGACGTGTAAAGGCCTTTACGTCTTGATCGGTCCACCGAGTAGGGGATCGGCCTCAAGGTCTGGTGCCCTTCATTATATTCAGTGCACGATAAGGTTTTGGATCTCTGCGTGTTACATGTCCAAAAAATCTCAGTTAAAGTTAAATTGTTGAAAGAAGATTTTTTAACTGTAACCCTGTAATCCTCTTAGTATGGAGATGTTTGTTTCTCAATACTAAGAACGTGCCATTAAAACTCATCTGTTCACATGGAAACCGGCATGTCTTAGATCAAATAAAGATAAATTATCATCGAAGCAGAAACCTTGCTAAAGAGACACGCTACGGAATTATTATAAACATTTTTTACTTCCTACAAGTAAATAGTCCTTAACCATCAGTTCATTAATTCAAGAGCGTGAAACGCTGATAAAGCAAACACAATTTGAATATCAAAATTGGTTCAAGAAGTTTCCTCATTATTTCTTACCTGCTGATTTTTTTCGCTCTCCCGATATTTTTAACGTAATTTATTGAAGACACGTGACTCTGCACCTTTTATGCTTGTTTGTATGTATTAATATTATGAAAAGTCGTAAATAAATTGTGTAAATGTACTTATCTTTTATTTAGCGTTTAACCAATTCAAAAGAGCATTAAAGATACATATTAGAATGAGCCTAGTAGACTAAAATTTGGACGGCTGATGGCGACCTGTATCTCGTTCGTATATATTAAGTTTCTCATGTCAATTTCTTTTTGACGTTTATAAGTGTTGTACACCGAAATGAATAAATTATTTCGATTTGATTTGAATAAAAAATACATTTTTTGCAATGAGATATATAGTTCTAAACATAAATGTTAAATTTTCTACATTTTAGATTAAGATTAATATATTATATCATAGTATGATAAAAACTGGTAAATTTGTTCTATTGTTATATCTATGTAAACTTATTAATTATATATATTATAAGGGTTATGTTTGTGCACGCCGTCAGCATCGAGGGAACACATTATTTTTTTTTCTTGTGTGTGGCCTTGTAGTTGTATATTATATATAAATAAATTACACGAATTTACAAGCGTAAGCAAACAAATGCACCCTCCTAAAACTAAACAATAATTAACAAACTGAATGTTAATATGTAAACTTAATAATAACTCTAATCATATTAGTTAACAATAGCACTATCAGCGATTTCGACTAAATTTTTTTGTACTGCGCGATCTAAACGCTGCGATATTAAAAAAATTCAAAAAAATTCAAAAATCATTTATTCACGTAGGTAACACTTGTGATTCGTCATTAAAGAAATACATATTAATGCTTCTAATTTTACATTTACTGCCAGTTCTCAAATCAAGGGCGTAGAACGGAAGAGAAGAACTGGCAATAAACTCTCCGCCACTCTTTTTAATCGCCATGTTTTTTTTACACAACGTTTGTAAGGAGCTGCAACCATTACACCATGTTCCACATGACATCTTAAGTAATTAATAATAATAACATAAATTAAAAACAAAGACTTGACCTCTATCAGCAGGAGGCATGGTGAAATAGGAGCACGCACTTACATTCTCGTGGGAACAACACGCAAACACATAGTCGAAATAATTAACATCACCGCATACACGAATTCAAGTACGACCAGTCACCACAAGTAGCACCCGTTCACGAGTATGACGCATGGCCAGCCATCGGCCATCGGCCATTAAAAGATGTCGAGAGTTAAAAATTATGAATAACATAATTTAAGTTGCAGACCGGCTCAGAGTAGTCTTGAATTATAGTAAATTTATATTTAAAATTAATAATTTCTTTGTGTATTAATAGATCATTTTATGCTATAATGAACGTTCAAGCCTATTTTCACATTGTATACAAGGTTTAATTACACAAGCGAACCCTAAGAAAGTGCACGCCAAGATGCGTACTTCAAAGTTGGCGGATGTAGCCTCGGAAGTCTTTCTACCAGCACAGACTAATTAGTTCCTCTGACTGTCAATAGCGATTTTTAATTAGCCAATGTGAAACCTTGTTGAATAGAAACCTCTTTGAAACTGCAATTTTGTGGTTATGTTTGTGTTTTAACTTTTTACGAAATGTTTGTTTAAATTTGAGAAGAATTAGAATCCTTAAAGTAAACAACAGAAACATGAAAACAATTTTTTGCTTTTTTAACGTGAATTTGATGGTGCGTTTTGAAAGTACGTCGGTTATTACTATTTAATTGATAAATATTGTGTAAAGGTTTCATGATTCATGTAGGAAGAAATTCAACTCAAGAAGGCTCGCAACTGAATTCCTATACCGAAAAACATTGTGAGATCAATGTTATGTAATACCAAGTCGGTTAATTTATTCAGACCCTACTTAAGGGACCTTCTGCCTTAAGTTATTACGTAATTAGCTAACCTAACAAAATATTTTACTGACTTTATCAATATTACAGAGCAGTGTTGGCCTAGTGGCTTCAGCGTGCGACTCTCATACCTGAGGTCGTAGATTCGATCCCCGGCTGTGCACCAATGGACTTTCTTTCTATGTGCGCATTTAACATTCGCTCGAACGGTGAAGGAAAACATCGTGAGGAAACCGACATGTCTTAGACCCAAAAAGTCGACGGCATATGTCAGGCACTGGAGGCTGATCACGTACTTGCCTATTAGATTTAAAAATGACCATGAAACAGATTCAGAAATCTAAGGCCAAGACCTAAAGAGATTGTAGCGCCACTGATTTATTTTTTATATCAATATTACAATTCTCCTAAATAAATATTGACATTCAGGCATTCAATTTTATCCGCAACATATTAGGTATTTATTTGGTTTGAACGTAACCTGAACTGCTTCGAGAAAAGGATGGTACGGTCGTGCCGCCTTTTTGCTCGACTTGGCGGGCTTGCCCCCAGATATGATGTCATCATTAAAATAAAATCACAGTTAGATAACATCTACCAAGTCCCCAGTGGCTAAAGAAGAAGCACATATTAGCGAGCGGAATAACTCCGTTAGCGCGTTTCAGGATATGACGTCATCGCAGTGATTGTCGTAGATTGCAGGTGTCGCTACACGTGTAACGTCGTATAAACTTTTGTATGTAAATACAAAACGTAACATAAAACTTGTACAATACGTCATGTCGCTAGACTAAAGCGACATTAATAGAAGTCGTTAGTAAGTCGCTAAGACGCGGAGCTGCGAACTTGAGCTAATAATAAACCTGCATAAGCTGCAAAACTCCATTTAAACGTGTTACAAGTGTCACAAGTGTTACAGAAATTGCACAGAAGTTATACATTCGGTACAGTCGGCTTGTCACAAAAACTTAGACGTGGAAACTTGCTAGTTTGCCGCGAATTTCGAACGGAGGTCTATTCCGATGTAGCGAACTTTCGGATACTGACAATGACGGCTGCGAATTGGTTCCGTTGTGATAGAAAATGGACCGCAAAAGATATAGCGTTTTTGTATCGTTTGTATCTGATCGAAACAATGATAAGGCTTCATATTTATAATTGGTGCTATGCTTAGATGTTAGTTTTGTAATCCTGCCTTGCTATTCTGTAACTCACTTTTCGAACTCACACAGCGGTTTTCACAGCGGCGCGGCGGTCGCGCTCAAATCAGTCGTAAAGTCATTTTACGATTTGGCATTCTGATAAGGAGGGAGCTTGTAGTTTATTGTTTATCAGAATGCCACAGAATCGCAAGGCTGTCTTGTATAATACATCATTAATTTATATAAATATACAGTATTTACAATATCCTAAAGCTACAAAAAAGCTTATATACTTTGATGAATTTAGATGTATAAAGCTACCGAAATGAGAACTATTTTAAACACCGCTATTTAATCCTATAATAAAACATTTCATTAGTGTCCGTAATGATTATACTCTTGTTAATAAGATTATAATTAATGGCCCTAAAATAAGTGATACCACAATTGATATCATAAAATGAAATATATATCGTTAACTTAAGGAATAGTCACCTAATACAGACTAATGTATACAGAGAAATCACTAAAGACCTCTCCATATAAATTCTAAACTTGGTATGATTAAACGATAATTAGAAGAAAAACACCATACTCAAAGTCGTACATTAATGAAAGTTAATAGTGGAACATGGTGTAATGGTTGCAGCTCCTTACAAACATTGTGTAAGACAAAAATCTTGGCGTTATAAGTGTTGGAGAGTTTATTGTCCTTTATATATATATATGTGTGTGTGTGTGTGTGTGTGTGTACTGTGGTTTGTTTGGTAAGTATAAAAGTACCAACAAGAATTTAAAACAATTTTCACTTAAAACAATTCGGATAAATTTTCGAACAATATTGTTAACGTAATAAAATTCCCCACGAAAAGGTATAAGTTTTATTTTAATATCCCTTTATACCCACTCATTAAGTTTTAACGAAGCGTCCCGTGTAATGTGAGAGTCATTACGTTATTTCCTCAACTGCTCCAATATACAAGTTAAATTTCATTATTTTCATATTATTCGTTAATTTGAACACAATTGTCCTTTAATATGTTTATTGCGAAGGCTTTTTCATTTCAGGCTTTTGTAACTGTTGTTAAATAATTCTTTAATATTGCTTTTTAAAGGAATAACCGACGCTTAAAAGCCGTATTATAACCGGTGCCTTCTATGAAATATTAACCGAAAGCAAATGCACAAGCCCCTATAAAAATACCTAATCAAATTTGACCATACAATAACATACAACCAAATAGTCGTCTAAGTGCGGAAACGAAGTCCACAGTACACGTGTACATACATACACAATTTATTCACGGACTCATATAAAAACAATTAAAAATAATTGGCAGTGTTTAAGCGTGACGCCCTTCGGTCGTGCCTGGCTGTGGCACGAATAGCTCTTATAGCTTAGCTATTGCGCAATTAATACTTGATTGTCCAGTGTAGGTAAAAGAAAGGAAACCACCACGCTTTAGACCAGTGATGCCCAACCTTTTTTGTGCCCCACCTTAGAATATTTTAAATTCTTATGCCCCCAAAATAAGAAACTCAAATGATAGGAAGCAATTACTAGGAAATTGTTAAAGAAACACAGTAAGTAAAGTTTTAAAAACTGCAATTCAAATTCCAAATTAAAAACTCCATTGGTCCACAGCCTCGAATCGAACCCACGACCTCAGATAACACTGCTCTGTACCCGCATATATCAAGTACAGAAGAAAGTTTATTAACATCCAAATGCACTTAAAATCATTACCGAGCTGCAACAACACATAACTTAGAAATAGACATACGATTTATGGCATAGCTGTTTGAAAAACTTTTAAAAATACTTTGAGAAATATTTGAAAAGGTACAAACAAGTATTTCAGGTGAGCGAGTAAACATAGGCGGTAAATCACCAAGTTTAGATATATTGTTACAACACAGTTGCAAACTGAGATACCGATATGAGCACATTATATTTACCGTACGAATTTATATGGATTTCTAAGCGTGAAAAGGAAACGGACAAAGTCCAATGCTTGTTTTATATTCTACAGGTTCATCTATTCCTGTACATAGCAAAGCATGGAGGGTTTGCATTTCATTGGTTCGTGTTTAAGAGCATGGAGTGCGTGCATTTTGATATTTGGTTCATGTTCATGCAAGATGCACAGCATCCACCATCAAGGTGTACCTTCCTAAAACAATCTAATCCTTGATTTTTTTTTAAACACCATCTACTCCTTTACATAGCAGAGCATGAAGTGCATGCATCATATTTGGTTCGTATCCTGGGAGCAAGACATACAGCATCCACAACTAAGGTCCTTACATAAACGATGATTTCAAGATTTTACATAGCATAAATCCCAGAACCCTTAATATATAATAATGTATTGTTGTCAAATGAATAAACTTTTTTATTTATATCACCTGCACTCTTCTTAGTTATTACCAATAGATACGACATGGAACAGGAAGCATACGTATAACTGATAAAAACCTCAGTTCGCTTAGCAGACAAAGGGTCTCAATCATATCTGTTGGAGTTTCTATGTGGGGTGTCAAAAGATGCTGCAAGCTGAAATTGTGTCCTATGAAACTGTTTGTTTTTAAATAAGGTCTGCGACGAAAAACATAATTAAACAAATGATGACAAAGTTTATAATTGCCTTACTGCTAAAAGTTTCTTCCAGACATCACAAAGATAAATAATATAAACATGAAACATTAAATACAAGACAGCACTTAAAACCAAACTAAACTACTCAATATAAAAATACATAAAGGTAAAAATAGCAACGGCTCCAATGTTGTTAGTTGTTTCTTTAATGTAAATTTAGTCTGCGAGGTCTGCACGGCTACAGACAGAGTATTCCACAATCGAACGGCAGTATATGAACTATGGGCTATACGATGAAGATGTTTCCCGCCTATGATATAAAGAGAACTGAGTCAACAAGTAAAAGTAAAAAAATAATTTAATCATATAGGTAACATAATGTACACTTAAGACTCGTCAGTAAAGAAATAAGTCTCTACGACCTCTTATAAAATATTGTACGTAATTTTTATAACAACTCCAAAAGCTCAGATAAACATTCAGAATAGTATTATTATTATATTACTACAAATGCAGGAGCTTCCTATATATTTAAACGTAATAGAAACTGTATGGTTTCACTCAAAGCATATTTTTTCTTTTCAAAATTTCATTCAGAAAGCTTTAAAATAAAAATTGACGAATTAAAAGTGCTTTGTTTTTTACTATTTTGCTTTGACGTTGGTTTATACACTGCTTCATTTCCTTTTGTCGTACCCTTTCCACTGCTCTATTAGTGATGTTTTAAGTAAAACAAACGTGTAAATTCACGCAATGTTACCGAACAGTGTACAGTTTTGGCACAGAAGCCGGTACAAGTAGCAATCTCAACTAAATGCTGCCATTAAACCAACTTGCCGCGATTTCAAACTGAATTAAAACGATGCTTGTTTCAGCGGAATTGGCTAAAGAGGTGTTTTTAAATATTTTGTTTGCGAAACAATTATATAAACCTTACGTATATATCTATTTATACATACGTTACCAACCGAGTTTTCACTTAGCTTAGTGTATACGTACACACACGTTCATGATCTCTAACATTATTATTATTTTAAATCGTTAAAATTTAACATAGATTTCAATTTTAAAAACTTTTAGCATTGGATAGAATATTTGTGTAAATATAATTAAAAACAATTTTATTTTTCGTTCATTCATGTTTATGGCGAATTAAATTTTATTAATAAGTAACATTTTTTTTTATAACGGTAACACTATTGACCGTTTTGTATTGGATACCCACAACACTAGGAACTACTTTGGAATAAGTGATACATGTATCTTATGTTCCATAATAAACATATTTTATTTTAAACACAGGGACAAGCATACATTATTGTTTAATAAGTTCCGACAGGAGTACTACTTTAGAATATTGTATATTTGAGAAGTCAGAAAAACCTTAAATCTTTTTTTTTTTAAATTCACTAGTTTCTAAAATCGTTTGAATTTTATAGCACATGCAAGTAGGCTCTTCGCGCAATATTTTCACAGTTCAATATTTTATGATATAAAGGCAGCTGAATGAAAATTTACACGTCTCTATATTGTTGTTTATGGCACTCTCTGGTCTAACAGTGATCTGTAGCCCGCGGGCGTGATCATAATATTCTAAACAATATTTAATAGACTGCAAAAATCGGATTTTCTACAGAAATAATAGTCAAACACCTAAATATGACGGCAGTAAGATATTCGTATAAAAGTTTGTGATCAAGATATTTTTTATGTACGAATGCATTTTCTGTATTCTGAAATAATATTTATTTTTAATGTAATCGTTTTACGACGTGAAAATAAAGACATCTTTTTTAAATATACTTATTTTTTTTTTATTTTAAGTGAATATTTCTAAATTCTAAAGTAAAGTAAAAAATCATTTAATCATATAGGTAACATATTTACACTTATGACTCGTCAGTAAAGAAATACATATTAATGCTTCTAATTTTACATTTACTGCCAGTTCTCAAATCAAGGGCGTAGAACGGGAGAGAAGAACTGGCAATAAACTCTCCGCCACTCTTTTTATTCGCCAAATTTTTTTTTACACAACGTTTGTAAGGAGTTGCAGCCATTACACCATGTTCCACATGACATATCAAGTAATTAATAATAATAACATAAATTAAAAAAAAAACAAAGACTTGTCCTTTCAGCAAGAGGCATGGTAGTGAAATAGGAGCACGCACTTACATTCTCGTGGGAACAACACGCAAACACATAGTCGAAATAACCAACATCACCGCATACACGAATTCAAGTACGACCAGTCACCACAAGCAGCACCCGTTCACGAGCATGACGCACACGGAAGCGTAGCCTGAAGGATGCTACCTTCCCTAAAGCTGGGGTCTGTAACTTGACCCTTACATAAAATCTATACAATTTTTAATAAAACATGCCTAGGGGTATAAAACTAAATTTGATTTAAAATCTAACCTCCCGTCGAGACGTTGTAAAATAAACAGATTCTCAGATAACTGGCAACTTTTTACTGCCAATAACATGTTTAATAAGTTTGCCAGTAAAACGTTTTTATGTGAAAAGGTTCGCCATGGAGGCATTAAGCGATACATTCGTTCCTATTTGACAATGTGTTTTTGCTTTTATGGCTTCTCAATGAAACATTTCAGTACTGTATATAGCAAGATTATTTGTTCAGCATCATTCCCTTTTTTGTGCACTGTTTGCATATTGCGGGTAACTCTCGATCAGGTCTTGTGTTCGAAACTTGTGCAACAATGGATTTATTATTCGGGTGGGCAATAAATACGTACTTATGGGTATAAATATAAATAAAAACGTGTTTATTCATTTTAAGTACATAGGCATTACAATGTGTAATATTTGGGAACCCTTTTAAGTAAAAAATTCCTGTGTAATGCCGGCCATACACGATACGGTCTACCGGAGAGGTAATCTGTGCAGGTACGCCTGCGCAGGTCAACCGAACAAAGGTCTTCAGTTCTCTTTGTGATGGCATCGAATGTGGACGATGACACGCTGGCGTTGCTAGGTCTTGTTTTAATTTTGAAGAAAAATGATACGAAAAACAAGCGAAGACAGTGGTGTAAGCATTGGTTATTGAAAAGGAAAACATATAGTCATGTTAATTTATTAAATGAATTGAAATTTGAACCAGAAGATTTTAAAAACTATCTTCGAATGGACGAGAAAACAAACATTAAATTACTTGAAATGGTTACTGCTATAATAAAAAAAGAAGACACAGTTAAATAACAAATCAAACTTAAAACATAAGTAAGAAATGTAGATACATTGCCGATTACTATCTTAACAACCTGCGCAGGCGACCGGAGTACACGCACACACGCACAGGTACACCGTACGGCGTCACTAGAAAGAATCGATTTTCGATCTTGCGCCGGTCGCCTGTGCAGGTTCAAAAACCTGCACAGGTCTATTCCCACACACATTGCGGTCTACCTGCGCAGGCATACCTGCACAGGTGGACCTCTCCCGTAGACCGTAGCGTGTATGGCCGGCATCAGGGTTCCCAGCTCTTCCATAACAAACTTAATTATAATTATTTATAATTAAATAACATCTTTTATTTTTATTTATTTATTTTTCAACTGTTATCAACACGCCTGAGTGCATGAGTGAGTGTGTGGGTGCAAATATGTGAGTGACTGAGTGAGTCAGTGAGTGAATGAATAAAGTGTTTAACTAGGTCTCAGAAATATCTCTAACACTGCGTAAGGTGTGTTCATTTTTTTTTCGGTTTATAAAAGCATTAGGAGGAGTTCGGTACCCCTAAGACCTTAAAAATTCGACGGCGCGTAGCCCAGAAGTCTGATCACTTACTTGCGAATTAACAAAAATTATAAAGAAAGCAAATACAGAAAGACCGCTAGTACAGCTGTGCCGATATCAAAATGTTTTTTAGTACTTACACCAGTCTGTAATATATACCAAAACAATTCATTCGATTATTCTAAATCATAAGATATTTCAGCTGTAATATTTCATTCCCCCCAATAAAACTTTAATTAAATCTCTAGGATAAAACAATTTTGCGAGCCGTAACGATTTCGCCACAAGCACAATATAAAAATATTATTTGGCAACTACGCCGACGGCTGTGATAGTTACTATGATTTAATATATAGTATTTAAGTTCGTCCATTCAAAAAAGCAGAAATTTAAAAGGAAACGCCGCTCATAACTTTGATCAGGAGCCAAGAATAATCCGTACCTGAAAGGTTCCCAATTCACATCTTTTGGCACGAATTCTTAAACTGTCCCGAGTGAGGTTATAACGTATATACGGTATGCTGCGGCGTCTTACAAACTTTTTTTGATACTGTTGGAACTCGAACCAAATCTATTCCGAGGGTTGTATACCCAAACTCATTGAAAATACATAGATAATTTAAGTGAGATTGAAGCGGATGATAAATATAGCCCTGGTCGCTTTTATATTAGTAACACATACAATTTTACTTCTGGCGGGTGTATACAAATACCAGAGCTTTGGTGCGTTGGCCTTCCAGACGTTTCGATCGACCGTTATATTCTGACTGAAGGAATAGAAACGCGACTTGTATATGCATACACTTGTGGACTGTACGTATGTGCCAGTCTAAAATCGAGAATTTAACAAAACTATTAATATGAGACTTAAAATAAGACTTAAAGTCTAGCATGTAAGGTGTTCTGGAATTCGTTAAATAAAATATACGTATACTAGCAGACCGGCCAAGCGTTGCTGTGGCTAAAGTTTTAATTATATTACATAGTAGTAACCTATTCAAGGGAAACGGTAGGAGAACACCACCATGCTTTTTTGGTGGTTATGCCATTAAATTGTAGCTTATGTGAAACGTTGGTAAGTACTTTCAACACAGCGCCATCTGTTAGAATTGTGACTATCAAATAATAAACAAATATTTTGCATAATATTGCGGATATAAATTGAGATGTAAGCTATCCTATCTTTTAAGTTAGATCAAACCGCACACGGTGTGCAAATTTGATTGAAATCGGTTCAGTAGTTTAGGAGTCCAACGTGACACGTAATTTATATATATTAAGAAGATAGAAAAGTTAATTATAAGTCGTAATAATATATCAAAAAAATAACATATATAATATAGAGTCTCGAGTTTTCATAGTAATAGTTTTTCAAAGGAATAATGTACTGGAAATTTTGCCTACAAGTCTGCCGTCAGGTAGGCGCTCAGGCACACGTTAGCAAGCGAAGTAATTAGTCGGCCGAGACTTCAGTTCCGTAAATAAATTACACCTAAGAAATCGTTTTACGTCTAAGAGATTTAACGGTTGTAAGAACCTTTGAAAATGAATCGTGGCTTACGTTTTGGTAAGCATTATTTGAGCCCCAATTTCATTTCTAAAGCGCGCTTAAATTTTTAGGTTATTGCGAGGGTGAGTGAATGACTGAAAATTTTAATACAATTTTGTTTAAGTTTCCACTTGTCCAACGTTAAATGATATATATTATGTTTAAATTGGGTACAAATTTAAGTATTTTCTGTTCTATGCATGATGATGCGTAGCAACAGTTAAATTAAGACATCAAAGACATTGATTGTATTGTTGTAGTCTGTATTCGATTTGCGGGAAACAGCTGACTTACCCCATGCCTCATTGGGGGTTCATGGAACTTGCAACAAAGCTATGTTGCACAGTAAAATTTGAATAGATTAAAATAAAACATCTTTTTTATAATATGTTATATGAAGAATAATTATTTTTATTCATTTTGAAATTGGATTCCAAAAGTGTATTTACTTGGTAGGTACTAATAATAATTGTTAGTTATATGAGCTATACATTTAACTTTAACATAAGTACCTACTTAATATTTCTCTGGATATATAAAGGATTGTAAATGCTTTTGTTTTCAAATTCAGAACCTTTATTTATCCGTTTTTTACCACCCTCACTCTGCAAATAAAAACTGGAGTTTTTGTCATCAAGTGATTGATCGAAGACTGGTGTTTCGAAGCCAAACATTTGCTGTGAACTATTATTTTATATCACAACTCACACAAAATATATTTATAATGTCCCCGAACACTGTACATGATAACAAATAATGCTCAAATACAAAAAAATATATAAGATTATAAACAAAAACACGACTGATTTGGTCCTAGTTCTCATTATAATGATCATCAACTTCTTTCATCCGAAAGAGCCACGAAGATCAAAAGTCACATCAGTTGTAATAGCAATCCTGCCCTTTCTTTGTTTCTTTCTATCTATTCTTAAAAGGTCGGCAACGCCCTTGCGAGCCTTCTGACAGCGTGAGTGTCCATGGCCGGTGGTATCACTTAATATCAGGTAAGCCTCTTTCCCGTTTGGGAGCAAAAAAAAAAACCGTTCTAAAAAAAAACTCAATACCAAATGAATGAAAATAAAAACATAGTTGCATTTTAGTCTATTCTAATTATTGTAATCAATCTTTGTGTTTATAAGCTAGTAAATCTCGTTCAGTTGTTCATCAAATGGTTTAGGTTCAGTTTTAAGATTCGTAAATCTATTTATAGATAACCCATCACATTTGAGATGCTGTAATCTATTGTAATGATACACGTTTACCACTATCATCGAATCCGTGTGATCCCATGGGATGTAAGCTAATCAATCTAACCGGCTATTACAAACCAGCTATTAATCTAAGCCAGCATTGACTGAGCGCAAGTTATACCGACATTTATTGCTAAGTATCGACGGATTTTGTGGTAGACAATTTGTGTTAGTGTATGTAGTGTCGACAAATGAATGTAGCATGCAATCTTTACTACTAAATTTAGAATGTATATGACACTTTTAACCTTATAATAGGATGAAGGTGTAACTGGATATCATAGGACACTTTAAGCACTCAGCCAAACTTTTTTGCCAACTGAGGCTTGGCAGAGCCCGGCCGTATGGTCACCTGCCAAGTCATAATTGCTGCCTGGAAACTGAGCCGGCTTTATTGACAGTTTCTTGGCAAGAGCCAATTTAATTACGTGCCAATTTTTTCAGTCACCGCAAGTCTGGCCAAGTACGAACTTGGAATCTTTTTCAGTGATATAAACAAAAATATACAGCACTGAGGATAAGCACATAAATATTACATTAGAGAAGTAAAACTGCTTAGTTAGATAGAGGTCCTACTTTGGTATTCTCACAGTCATACTCAGAAGACAGTCTCCTTTAATACACATGTAAAAAAAACAGTGGTGCTACCACCTTTTTAGGTCTGGGCCTCAGATTTCTGTATCTGATACATGATTTACCAATCTAATAGGCAAGTAGGTGTTCAGCGGTCATCATTTCCTTCACCGTTCGAGCGAATGTTAAATGCGCACATAGAAAGAAAGTCCATTGGTGCACAGCCGGGGATCAAACCTACGACCTCAGGGGTGAGAGACACCAGCTGAAACTACTAGGCCATCATTGCTCCTAATACACACTAATTAATCATTAATACACATATTATGTAGACTAAAATTTGAATAGTTTAATGTTCTGCAAATTAACAAATGTGCTGAAGCATTCTTTATTTGGGAAATAGTATTTGTATTGTTTAGGAACGAGAACGAAAACAAGAAGAAGCTCTTTAAATAAAAGAATATGGGCAAAGAGAAAGAGTATTTACATCTATACTCCAAAATATTAATATCATATAAACGGAAAAAACGTTTTATTGAGCAGTAGGTACTGTCCCCGCAGTCGTAGGTTCGAAACCCGACTGTGCAGTGTGCACCAATGGACTTTCTCTGTGCGCATTTAATACTGGCTCGTAAGGAACATATTGTAAGGAAACCAGGATGCCTTAGATTGAAAAAGTCGATGGTATATGTCAGGCAGCCTGATTAGAACAACACAAATAATCATGAAACAGATACAGAAATCTAAAGCCCTGACCTAATAGCGCGTTGTAGCGCCACTGGGTTTTTCAAAATGTTTTTTGTGATACAAATTAGTACAAGTTCTACTGCAAATTTGTTTCTGCGATAAACTTAAAAACGCGACTCAGTTGCTTTAATTTAACATAAAGAGATTGTAAGTCTACGCGCGATTTAATATTTTTACACAGGGCTATATGATAAGCGCCAAAGCGGAGAATACAGTTTATCGCGCGGCTTTGTCCGAAGTTGTGGGGTTGATACGAGTTTTATGACATAGTCGCGGTTCTGCATGGTACACAACGGTATCTAAATTAGCAAACATATTGAATTCTTTTTCTGAAGCTAGCTAGATAAAAATGATTGTTTGCCTTACCATAAATGTATTTTTCTTTATGTACTTTAATAATACGGTGATTCAGTATCTAAGTGGTATTTAGATTTACTTAGAAGAAGTTGTGATTGCGGAACATACGGGAGTGGATCGACACCGAGGAATTGTTTCGAATAGCACTAGAAACCCAACTATTACAGTTTTAGCCTTTAGTCTTAAAGTGGCCCCTAAATAAAAATAATAAGTAGTCAACAATTCTAAATTTCATATCACAAAGAATAAATAATTTAGTATTGTCTTTGATTTACATAACCTTTACACATTTAAAGAAAAAACTGTTTGACCGGATTGAAGTTATGTATTATTATAAATTTACAACTATTTAACATAATTTTAAATTTATCCGACGTTTCGCGTGCTTTACAGCGTGCGTGGTCACGGTGACTGAAGACAAAAGATGTTGGATGTCAAAAAGTATCACAGCTGTAGAGAAAGTTGCCTTATCTGTATTTATTACCCCGGAGTTGGTATCGACTAAAAGATGGAGGGTTTTGGCAAAAATGGTTCACAACTAGGTGTCCTCTATTTTCGCGGATTGTTTTTCTTGAGATTTTAATTTGGATATTATTGGATCCCAGGTGTTTGACAATTTTAGGCCGTCTTCTCTATTAAAATTGGGGTGTTTTTTGATTTCAATGGCTTCGCGTACCAATCTTGGGAAGAATCTTTTTCTTTCGCAAGTATTTTCGGTTGGTCAAAGCGTATGTAGTGATTAGGTTAAAATTATGTTAAATAGTTGTAAATTTATAATAATACATAACTTCAATCCGGTCAAACAGTTTTTTCTTTAAATAAATAATTTGTTCATCAAATTTAATACCTTTAATCTGGATTTGGTTTACTATAACAGTGTGGTTAAACAAGATCCGGTTCTGCAGAAGAAATTTGACAATACATATATCAACTAAAATATTTAACTGAAAACGTTTTGCATGTAAAAGAATTTTTAGAAATAAACTAAGCTATTAAGCATGTGATTCACAATTACATATTAAATAATACATTTATTTATTCGTTATAAGTACATATTCATTATATTACAAAAAGGGTATGTTATATTGGACACAGGTATGTTTTACTTAAAAGTACCCCGGCCCTTACACAACACTATGATACCTTGCAAACCAATATATTTATTTAACTGCCAAATATAGGCCAAAATACGTGTGCCCCATTCCATTTTGCAATCCAATATCTAATGTTTAAAGAACTTTATTTCTCATTACAAAAATAATGTATTTTATTTACATGAGAAACTTAATATATATACGAACGAGATACACGTCGCCATCAGCCGTCCCAATTCTAGTCTACTAGGCTCATTCTGATATCTATCTTTAATGCCCTTTTGAATTGGTTAAACGCGCTAATATTACGAATTTTAGACAGTAATTGATTAACTCTAACATTTTGGTATCCGCTCGTAGCGTCTGTATGTATCACCCCGCCTTCCGCTGCACACGCTTTAGGTACAACGACAATATATGTTACATCCCAAACATGCTTATATTAATGAAACGTTTATCAAAGTTTATATTGTCTGCTCTAAATTGCTTCTACAGTGTACATAAAGATGTAATGATGGCTTAATCTCTCACCACGTACAAGGATAGAATTGATTAGGCGTTTGTAATATAGAGTTAAAGTTACCACTAACACTACTATTACTACAACTTCTTGGGTCTGGGCCTTAGATTTATGGATTTATTTCGTGATCAATTATTGTTTATAGCAGGCAAATATGTGATCTACTGTGCCTGACACACGCCAACCGTTTGGAACTAAGGTATGGCGGTTTTCTTTCAATTTATTTTATTCTCAATGGCTTTTTAATTTTTATGAATAGTGAGATTTATAAGCGAAACCAAAATGATACAAATACAAAAGGATACCTTCATCAGTTTAAAATTGATACAATACAAGTTTACAAAAATTATAAAAAACAAAGGCATGGCAGTTTTCTCGCGATGTTTTCCTTCACCGTATGAGCGAATGTTAAATGCGCACATAGACAGAAAGTCTATTAGTGCAAAGGCGGGGATGGAACATACAACCACAAGGAAGAGAGTCAAACACCAAAGCCACTAGACTAAACTGCTCTACAAAATTAACATAAAACGTGATATTGAAGAAAATATGATGAAAAATGATCTTCGTGCAACATCAAAACTAGGACGGATTTTTATTATAAATATGACGTTATTTTATATTTGACTCGATTAAAGTATATAAATCTACTTAGCTAGATGTTTGAGGAAGATGATAATTATATATGTGTTTTTCTATTTATCCTTGAATTAAAATCAAATCGACTTTTTTTGAAGTTATACTTCTTTAGGCGCGTTATGAAAAAATGATGAGAGTGAAATTTTACGATGCGCGCGCACCGTGACACAAAATTAACAGAATGAAGTTGCCCACGGAAGATGCTACGGCATTGGACATAATTTAAAAACAACATTCGAATAATAATAGAATTTATGTTACACTTAATGTAAGAGAATAATAATAAATATTTATTTATTTAATTTTTCAAATGTAAACTGAACTTTATTGAAACTATTTTTAATAATGCCAAAGAAGTATAACTTCTTACGCGCGTACATAAGTACAAGCACCCTTTTTTATTTAATTTAAAAAAAATATGTATAAGTTTTACAGTTCCTTACAATTTCCTTGTAAACAAAAAGCTTGTCTAAAAGAAAACCTAAAGAGAGTAGAAGAGATAAATTATTGAAAGTTAAAAATAATATTCAGGCTTTCTAGTTCATTCACCCTATTTCTCCGTAAAATTCTAGGTCCTACTACGTCAATAGCCTTCCCCAGTCTGTCACCTATCCCACTCCGTCATATCTAATAAAATTTGTATACAAAAATAGTGATAAGTTTACTAGAATAGAACATACACACAATGTTAATACACGGAACAAACGCAGGCTGCAATTTCCCCGTACTAGACTATCTAAAGTTAGTAAATCTTTTTTTGGGGAAAGGGATACTCTTCTTTAATAAAATCCCAGAGGCTCTTTTATCACTGCCTTTCAATAAATTTAAGAAATGTATTAAAGAAAAGCTGTGTAAAAAGGCTTACTATAAAGTCAACGATTATCTAGTTGATAAAAGGGCCTGGGAATAGTGCTAGACAGGCTACTTCTAATTAATTTGCGATATTTGTTTTAAATAAGTGTTGTTTGATGATTTGCTGTTTTAAAAGAGTACCGAGAGTTTTTTACGCCGGCTTTTTCTCTCGGCCTACACCCTCTGTCTTCTTTGCCGATGAGTAGGGATGCCTTCAAATTTAATGACGTGGAATAAGTGATACATGTATTTTATGTTCCATAATAAACATATTTTATTTTATTTTATTTATTTATAATTATATCTGACATAATATAAGTTTTTAAATCATGTGTCTGACATGCTTATAAAAATTATATCTAAAACAGTTATATTGCTGTTTTTCAATTCCTTTGGCCCTAGACAGAATAATATATAATCTTATATTACCAGGGTCCAACCCAGGATCTCCGTAAACCATATATAATTAAAACCATCGGTTATGTACCACCAATAGATTTTAATTGTAGATATCGGCTTATATCATATTTTTAAACTAAGCGAGAACTTATGAGGCTTTGTAATAGTAAAAAGTTATTATCAGAGCACCTTAGTATGTCTCATACAATGGTAAACAAAATGTTTTGAAACATTATTATTTATTTCAGCGAGTTATTTATGAGATATGCAAACTCAACATCTGTGGGATTTCAAAAGTATCATAAAATACACTAAGCAGAAAACGTATTCATAAAAATTAGGGATGTGGACGTCTTCCTGAATATCGATAATTGAATTCTAACTCGCTCTTCGACTTCGACATTTGAGCACTTTATTTACTTTTATAAGACGGTCTTTCCTTACCCATATGTATACTTCTTTAGTCACGGCTGTATAATCTAAAAAACGATAAAAAGTAACATTATTGAAGTATATAAAGCTTCATCTAAAATGTCAACACCAATATTGATCGCCGAGATATTGGCGACTTTGTCGTGCAAAAATATCGTGAACGAACATCACTGATAGTAGAAAAATTCAAAGATACGTTTTCGCAGCGTCTGCGGCAAACGACAGCTAAATATGTTAAGGACGGGACGCTCGAAGACACCAGTGATGCTATACTTTGCATCTAGAGTGGCCAGTAATGTAAGCTAGACGAGATATAGTTGAGCTTGCAAATATTCATGAGTAACTGAATTTGTACGTCCCAGAATTTGTCTAAAGATTTTTTTTTACAAAGCAGTAGCAATAGTAGCAAACATGTATGCGGTTTCAGCCTTTCTTTGTCTCGACTTAGTCAATAACAGAAATGCTGTCATCTAAGTTCTCTCAATATCTGTAGATAGCGAAACTTGAAGTAACGTGGTACGGAAACTTAGTATCGGGATCGCTACTAGATTAAATGGTAGCTTTACAACTTACATGTTGAGGTACGCGCCAAAAATAAAATTACTGACGTAGTAATAAAACACAATACTGTTATTATGAGTAGAAATATTTTATTGCTGATTAAACACTACAAACTATAGTTTACTAAATTTGAAAAATAATGTCTAATTAAACTATTTATATTTATTCAAGAATTGTCAAAATCAATTTATAGAAGACAAAAAGTATCATGAAAGTGAAACCATTATGTAGAGATAGCCTAACCAATTCTCGACACGATTCGTATAGCAATAGCGATCGGGAATCCATTGAAATTCCAACAATAATGATAACATGATCCCCGTATCCGCGGATAAGATTCTGGAGCCGAGCCACACGTCCCTAACGTACGAACAGGAAACATTCGCCACCGTGACCGGAAACACAAATCGAACTTGTCACTACTGCTAAGACGCTTATGTCATGCGTCTTGCAATATCGGAAATATTGAAATATATAAACGTCTTTATTCTGATATTTTTGGTTTTTTAATTGAATTAATAATAATTAAAGCTAGAAATTTGTTTTATGTAAAATTAATTACAAACTCAAGAAAAAATTTATTTGAAATGTTTGCTGAACCATTTACCTTGTTTGTTAATGTATCGTCAAAATCTTTAGTTACCAAAGCAAGGTAATGCAGAAAGTCGCAGGCTTTAGCTAGAATAAAATATTAATATACTTTCAAGTCGCGATTTCTACGAGGTAGGTATTAACTTTCAGGAAAGAATATATAAAATTGCATTTGAATCTAACCATATTTTAGCGGAAAGCATTTCAAAATGGCATCCGCTCTGGCATAATCTTCTTTATATTCGTTCATCGTGCGGACGGGCTGGACGGGGAAATGAATGCACTGTCATCGTGTGCTGCGGTGAAAAATGCTAGACTATTAGCAACGTGCCATGGCGCTGTCTGGGGTATATCTCTAATAGTACTATTATGTGGGGAGAATGTGAATGATTTTTCTTTAAGGCTGTTAGACAATATAATGGGACTTTGTACGTTACGATATGTTGTGTGTCGTACTTACATTTATAATTTGTAAATTTCTAATGGCATTTACTCGTTTTTCTTATTATAACACTAGCTTTTACCGTACTTTGCCGTCTTTATACCATGGCGTGTAACTGAACTGTGAACTGTGTGACACAGTGAGACAATTTCTAATTCAATTTTTTTTTATAGAACAGGGGCAAACGGGCAGGAGGCTCACCTGATGGAAAGTGAGACCCATGGACACTCTCCATGCCAGAGAGCTCGCGAGTCCGTTGCCGGCCTGGAGCTGATTCCACAAAGTGGTGGTGCGCGGCAAAAACTGCCTTGAAAAACGCTCAGTTGTGGAACGGCGGACGTCGAGGTGATACGGGTGGAATTTCATATTCTGCCTCGACGTCCGATGATGAAATTCAGCTGCAGGTATTAATCCGAACAACTCCTCTAAACCACTCTCCATGGTAAATGCGGTAGAAGATGCAGAGTGACCCCACATCTCTACGCAACGCCAAAGAATCAAGCCGCTCGGAAAACTAGCAAGCCGCTCTAACATTATTTCTTACAGATTTGATTTATAATTTAGATAAGATGACGCAGAAGCTCCAAAAACAAATCTGTACACGACAATTAAGTCGAAACAGCAACAATTCTCAAATTCTCGCGACAATTACTGACTTTTTCAGCGTCGAGTGCCAAGTGGCGATGTAGGAGGTGTACATGCTGTAATTAAATGCTTGCTTGCCAAATCTGACTCTGGACGATAATATTAGTACGGGCTTATAAGTGCCATTAAATAATATAAAAACTCTGGTATCCTTTATTAGAATAATGATATGGAATAAATAAATAAAAAATAAATAAATAATGGCTTTATTATTCCTCTTTTATATTAAATATGTATATTATAATGGTCAATGCATCTTACAATTTATTATATACTTAGGGTCTGTTTCACAATGTATGAATAAAGTACCAAATAGCTATGCAACACATAAGTTATTTGGAAGATAAATTGTACTAATAATAATTGTATTTATAACACTTCATCGACTCATAACTTATGATGGACTTTATGTGACGAATAGCGCTATCTGACAGTCGTGAAACGCAACAATAGTGTTTAGCCTACCAATAAGTAATAAATAGCTAATTTGGAACTTATCCGTACATTGTGAAACAGACCCTTAGTCTGGCCATAAATACTGTTACAATTAAAATAACAAAATATTACATTTGAATTTGGAATCTGTCATTTGTATATGATTGTTCATTGGGTTTTCTGATTTTCGCGCCAATACATTAAAATGGAGTGGGGTGATAAAGAGAACCGAATCGCTGTGTTTGCATTACACAAAGGAGGTATGGAGCGAAATGCAATTTTTAAAACTCTCCATACGCTTGGTATTAGTAAAATATTTGTGTACCGGGCTATTAATAGGTACAATGAGACCTCCTCTATTTGTGACAGAAAAAGATCTGGCTGGTCCAAGTAGTGTTCGTACCAAAATGGTGGTCAAAGAATTAAGGGAAAGAATTCGAAGAAATTCTGTCCGAAAGCAAAAGATTTTATCTCGGGAGATGAAGCTAGCACCTAGAACCATGTCGCGTATTTTAAAAGATGACTTAGGACTTGTATAATAGACGTACTGGTCATTTCTTAACTGATATTTTAAACAAGAATAGGTAAGGTGGTAAAAACAAAACTACTACTGAAGCGGTACGTACAGGGAGATCACAGATTGGCAGTGAAGAATTTTCCCATGGAAAGAGTGCGTGCTTCTATTGATAACTGGCCTCGGAGTTTAAAGGACTGTATTGCAGCGAATGGAGACCACTTCGAATAAGCTTTTTATATTTTTAATTGTTTTATATTTATGTATTAAACTAACACACTGTAATAATAATAAATGTTATTTGCAATAGAAAAAAAATTATTTTTCTTTTTTTCAGTATTTATGGCAAGACTAGGTATATAAATACATTTTTTTGTACAAATAGGTTAAGACTGCTATCGGAGTTTTATGTTTATGTTTGAATGTGCATTCCGTTTTTTGGCTTTTATATATAATGTAATTGTTTAGATATTTTATTAGTCGGAGCAATACTGATAAGCAAATAAACAAATATATAAGTTGGGCCGTTATGAAGAAAATATCAAATATAGTAAAAAAATCCACATCAAACTGAACAATCATACAGTAAAGCGGCACATACAATATGTTACTTTGGCAAACCAAAATTTATTCTTTTTATATACGAGTATATATATTCTCGTAACTTAAAACGGCTGTGTAATCTATCTAACATTAGTTCACGATTTATTTTAAACCCACGCAAAGACCAAAGTGAACGTAATAAAACGTTACTTTAAAGAATCCAATTTAACTCAACAACAATACGTGTGATAAATAACTGTTTTAATTAAACTCATAACATCTTATTGCTCTGTGCACATTGCTGTGCTCTGGACAAGCGAAACAGATTAAAAATATAAATTTAAAGTAAAGCACGGACGTTATTAGAAATTAAGATTTTGTTCCACTACCATAATCAAATTCTTTTCCAATAAGCTTATTTATTAACTAACACTTATGCACAAAATACCAAAAGCTATAATATAAGAGACGCACACAAACAATTAGACTGCAGTAGGTCGTGCAGTTAATTCGTTTTAAATTTAATGTATACAAAACCAGATAATATCTCATACATATTATGTACGGACAGCGCGAGCCACGAGTCCTTTTAAGTCAATTCTTTGTATTTTCATTCAAATCGATTATTTAGCATATAGCACTTTATTACGAAAATAAAAAGTTTTGGATTATCAATTCAGTCAATATCACTATCAAAAGATTAAATATAAGTTCGCATTTAAAGAGTTTAAAGCCACATTAATTATTCAATACAAAAAAGCATGTCACAGATCATTTTAAAGTTTAGTATGGTACAGTTTAGATGAAACATAATGTTTAATGTAGACAACGTCGATAGACGATAGCGTAGCGTAGATAGCGTCGCTGTAGAATTTTAACCTCGTAAGTCAAAAAACCATTATTTTTTTATTCTTAGACTCTTGTCATTTAACTGGTATAATCATGAAGTAAAGACTTAGGACGATAGATATTTTATACAAATATTCACGAATCAATTAATAATAGTGTATGCTTCCATGAGTGTGATTTCTATATTTAGCAAATCACAGGACAGTTCCCCTCTGTTTAGTTATATAAACTGTGACAATACCAAAACTAATTAAGAGACAATATCTGTACCTCATTAATCAAGGCAGTCCATTAACGAACAAAAGAGTTGAACCGATCAATTTTGTATCCGACTCGCTACAGGATTTCACATCTTTTACTTACTCAAGTCCAACAAACTTTATTCATAAACTTTTTACTTCTCAATTGTCATCATTACAAAATCTTAATGGTTTAAAACTCACTAAATGGATCTAATGTGAATACTAAAGAGTACTAATGTGAAACACAATACTGCGTTTTCTTTGTTGTTTATTTTTTTTCTACCAATCCAAGACCATCGGTTGATTGTACGTCAAATTCGTAAAAAGGTAATGTCGTAATCAAGGAGGTAGTAAACACTATATTCGACCATATAAGAATACAGTTTATTGTATTGATTGAAAATACTAACACGGCCAATGACCAAAAGGTTATGAACACCAAACAACTTGTTTGAACTCATGAGGAATTTAATCATTTATATATATCAATTTGAATTCTAGACAATATTTATGGTATCATTAATCCATTATTCAAGCTAGCCAAGCTTAAGATTAATCTTAACCAAATTTAATAAAAAGGATATTTAACTTAAGAAAGTGTCCAATCACACTACTTACCGTCTCTATCAAAGGGAAGACACTCTGTTCTTGTGTTCAATTTCATTAATTCATTAATAAAAAATTTCATTAGTAAAACTTAGGTACCTAATTTTTTTTGGAAAGGTTTACGTTGGTATAGAGGAGAAAAAGAAAAACGTTTATATAAATAAAGATTTATTTTACAAACTCATGAAAATGCCTAAAACAAAAATATTATATAGATAGATAGATTTTAACTAAAATTAAACGGAATGTTGTTACCAGCTTCTATTTAATACATATTAATCACAAACCTTTGCTTCAACCATTCATAAAATATATTCATTATAAACAACAAAATATTTACAAAAGTTTACAACTTAATTTTAACGTGTTAGGAAATGTACAATATAACGTTTTAACTTTTAAATTTAAACCTAAACTTTAGATATAGAATATTCTAAAGAGTTACGGACACATATTCAAATTAACAACACAAATGATATGTTGGCGGATGATTTGTCATCTATTTTGAATTTTCCATAAGGCGAAAAGTTAAAGAAATTGTAATACATGTTTTAATAAAAAAAAAAGTGTGTGTACTTATGTAACAAGATAAAAATCTTTTCAAAAAACGACACTAACAATAGAAAAAACTAAAATGTTGAGTATAGCTAACTTCAGGGTGTCGGTTTTTTGTGACAGCGTACGCGCGCATCGTAATATTTTACTCTCATCATTTTTCCCTAACGCGCCAAAAGAAGTATAACTTCAAAAATTATTTACCCACACTTACTCCGCTGGTTTTACGACCCAAAATGTGTCTTGGCCTCCGAAACAGGAACTTCCAATATAGTAATAAATACTTCCGTTAGTAAATTGAAATAGAGAAACAAATTCGTTTTTAGAGTTAACATAAAACGCTTTATACTTACACGAAATATACTTAGGAACACTTTCCTGTTCTGTACGTACTATGCTACAAACAAAAAAATTCACACCCACAATTTTAACTTTATTTAGACACAATTCTTTCACAAAAACGTTGGTTTCCATGGTAACGAATACAGTTCACATTTTATAATTACCCCGTACCATCTACATAGTATTAAGAACCATTTTCTTCTCAGTGGCTGTAAAATGTAATACCGCAGTAATTGCATTTAACATATGTTTTCGACCGGCGTCATCTGTTGACATGAGGTACGCTAACACAACATTCTTGAGGTATTCGAGATTAGCGCCCTCTCGCGATTGGATGCGACGTAATCTGAAAATAAATTACGAGAACTATTATTTAAATATTACACAACACATACAAATAAAATCGCTTAAAAATGTGCAACATGGTGAATAGAACAGTGACCGAAAAAGAATATAAAATAACTATAGTATACCTTATTCAAAACAATAAAAATTACATTTTAATACAAAAGTGTGTATAGTATGTAAATATATTTTTATATTTAAATATTATTTGCGTGTGTTTGTAGTTCAACTCCTTCTAAGAGAGCGTTCAAGTATTACGTAACGAATTTTGGAGGGGGGGGGTACTTTTGTAAAACGTTACGATGCGGGGCGGGGATTGAATTACGCGTTATTGTTAATATTATTTTCGACTTTCCAGTACTTAACACCACATAATGGTAACTTTTAGGTGCAAAGACTCACTGGCTGGTCACGAAACGTTTTACTATTGGGTACAGTAAAATGTTACGGCGCGTTACATGGGGTTAATAATCTCCAAAAATTGCGTGACGTAATACTTGAACGCTCCCTAAACAGCGATTTTGTTTTTATTTATTTAAGTCGTGTGTACAGGACAACATCTGTCGGGTCCGCTAGTAAATGTATGTATATAATAATAAACTATAGATGATGTTATTTGGGAATACGCGGTTAGATAAAACATTACTGGTAACAGACAAAAGGATTACTGATATTTCTAATTGTTTGTATATTACAATTAATGGACAAAACGTCCACAAATTTAATTCAAAAAGCATGTTTTCTTTATTGCAATCATCAATAAACCATTTTCAACCAATTCATGAAAAGTAAACTACTGATGCGATATTAAATTTTATACTGTCAATTTCAAAATTTAATTCAAAATTTTGTCAAATTTAAAATTAAATCTTGCGAATTTATGCTAAACCACCAACATTGCATGTAATTTGGTTTGAATGGATTCATAAACCATTAGTCGGTAAAATTAAGGACGTTCTTTTATGCACCATTTGCCGTCGTGTTGCGGACAAAAATGAAAACTAGATGGCGCTAGCTGTGTGCTAGTAATTGAAACTAAATATAATTAAAAGCTATTATTATAACTGGCCTTATCTTGCCCAGATACCATGTCTTACATTTTTTTAATATATAGCACAATGCCAACACAATGGACACGATTCGAAAGTATCTTTATTTTTAATTGCGCGTAAATTTTACTCTTTTATACCTGTCAATTTCCTCCTTTAGGGTCCTTATAACCTCTTTGAATCGTTCCTTGTCTATTGTCGCATCCCGTTGACACTCCCTATACTGCCCCTCGAGGTGATGTTTTTCACGCCGTAATTGGGTAATATCAAGGTCCTTACGGGCCAATTCGTGGGCGTAATGCAGCATGTGTGGTAAGGCGGTTTTATCCTGCTGGTAAAATTTAAATTTTATTCATTTTATTCACTGAATATATAGTTGATTTTTATCGCCACCACCTCCATATATTTGAAATAAACAATAATCCATATTATTTAATATAGTCGAGTTACTAAATATTTGAGTGGAAGAAATTGAGAAATAAATAATAAGCGAAATATACGGGATCCATTTTATGAGACTTTGTGTAATCTATTCAACCAACAGATAAGTTATTTTTAATGTGTTCTTACAGTTAAAACATGGCCATCCTTAAATCCCTCCTCCGAGCTGACCTTCCTGGATCTGTCTCCTCTCGACCTGATCAAGTTGTCTGTCTCTTCTAGCAAAGTGGAGTATCGCTCACGTTGGGTCTGAACGTGCTTCTCGAGATTTTGTATGCGGTTACGCAGATCGGTTACTATCTCCGTGTGGTAGTCTTTTTCACTTTTTAATTTCTGATAAAATATAAATAAACATAATTAATAATAATAATATATAATATTATCATTAATACCAGAGGACCAACCAAACCAAGAGGACATAACCAAGTAAAAATGTGTAAAAATAATTTGACAACAAAAATGCTTTTTTTAATTCTAAATTTTGCATTAAAATTACATTGTAAAATGAATAAAATTTAAAATTAATCTACAATTAAAAGACTAAAAAATAAAAAGTATTTCCCGTACCGGGAATCGAACCCGAGCCTCCTGGGTGAAAGCCAGGTATCCTAGCCACTAGACCATACGGGAGGTACTAACCATAACGAAATTGAAGTTTAGAATATTGCTTTTGTTTGTGACTGCATCTATGTAACATCAATGTATGTAGGCCTATTTTCGTTATCCAAAAATCATAAAATCAGTTACAAATTTAAAAAGAGGAATTTTACACAAATTTCCTTAACGATAGGAAAAAATTTATTGTAAAAAAATATTTTTCTATGCTATACTTTTCCTACAATTCAACAAGATTCACAGCTTGTTAATAATCACTTATTAAACGCGTTTTGTTCTGATCATTTTACGTTGTTTTAAGTGAAACTCTTTAAAATAACCTATTAGATAAACAAAGAAATATTTAAAAAAACATTAAACTTAGCAAAATCAAACTAGTATTGTCTTTGATTAACATAACTTTTATTCATTTAATAAAACACTATTTTGACCGGATTGATGTTATGTATTATTATAAATTTACAACTATTTAACATAATTTTAAATTTATCCGACGTTTCGCGTGCTTTACAGCGTGCGTGGTCACGGTGACTGAAGACAAAAGATGTTGAATGTCAAAAGTATCACAGCTGCAGAGAAAGTTGCATTATCTGTATTTATTTCCCCGGAGTTGGTATCGACTAAAAGATGGAGGGTTTTGGCAAAAATGGCTAACGGTGTCCTCTATTTTCGCGGATTGTTCTTTTTGAGATTTTAATTTGGATATTATTGGATCCCAGGTGTTTGACAATTTTAGGCCGTCTTCTCTATTGAAATTAGGGTGTTTTTTGATTTCAATGGCTTCGCGTACCAATCTTGGGAAGAATCTTTTCTCTTTCGCAAGTACTTTCGGTTGGTCAAAGCGTTGGGCTCTCTGAAACTTTCAGAGAGCCCAACGTCTTTGTGATGATGCCCACCTCGAGGAGGAACTACAGCATGTCAAACAGGTGCTACACCGAAACAAGCTGCGCATCCCCCGGCTGCATCACAAAAACAAAAACAAGACACAAACAGTTCCCCCGCTAGCCAGCCTACTTGCCATATGTAAAGGGAGTTACAGATAGAATTAGCCGGATCCTAAAACGAGCTTCTATTCATACAATTTTCAAGCCGCACAAGAAGATTCAGCAATTCCTAAGACCAATCAAAAGTAACACCCCATTGCAAGATGCAGGTATATACAAACTGGATTGCGACTGTGGCCTGTCTTACATAGGGCAAACTAAACGCAATATGTCCAGCAGACTCAAAGAACACATTGCAGACATAAGACATAGACGACACACAAAATCAGCAGTCTGTGAACACATACTAGATAGGCCTAATCACTACATACGCTTTGACCAACCGAAAGTACTTGCGAAAGAGAAAAGATTCTTCCCAAGATTGGTACGCGAAGCCATTGAAATCAAAAAACACCCCAATTTCAATAGAGAAGACGGCCTAAAATTGTCAAACATCTGGGATCCAATAATATCCAAATTAAAATCTCAAAAGAACAATCCGCGAAAATAGAGGACACCGTTAGCCATTTTTGCCAAAACCCTCCATCTTTTAGTCGATACCAACTCCGGGGGAAATAAATACAGATAATGCAACTTTCTCTGCAGCTGTGATACTTTTTGACATTCAACATCTTTTGTCTTCAGTCACCGTGACCACGCACGCTGTAAAGCACGCGAAACGTCGGATAAATTTAAAATTATGTTAAATAGTTGTAAATTTATAATAATACATAACTTCAATCCGGTCAAAATAGTGTTTTATTAAAATCAAACTAATCGTTTTGGCTATTAGTATTAAACAAAATAACTTTCATAACAAACCTCTTCTTGCAACTTAAGTGAATCCATCTTATCCTGTTGTTCTTGCTCTAACATCAGCTGATATGTCTCTACCTTATCATTTAATACAGCTATCTCACTTTTCAATGTTGCTATTTCACTCTCCTTATCCCCATTTACACTACTCTTCACACTTATTCTATAGTTTTCAAACTCTTTTCGTAATAATTCATAATCCTTTTTACATTTCGAGTGCACATGCTCAAATGCCTCAATATTTAAAACAGTAGTCAAATCTATGGGATTCCCTTGTTTATCGTTTTCAGCTATAAGTTCCTTTTTCAAAATGTGTATTTTGTCTATGAGTGTTTGTAAGTACTCTGTGTCTGCTAGCTTGTCGTTGTCTGTTTCGCTTATTGAAGAGTCATCTGTAAATATTAAGAAAAAATTATAAATCTGTCTAATCTGTTTAGACAGGTTTATATATATCTTTATTTTTCAAATTTGAAAAAAATTATTTTCAGATTAAAGCTAACAATAACAGCTACTTACATTAAGTAAACTCCTTATTTTTAATGTTAAATTTAATTAAAATACATATATAAATAATTAATCATAATATATCGTTAACCGACATAGATAATAAAAAATGTGTGCGTGTACTAGGTGTACACACGTAAGAAGTGAAACTTATATAAAACCTTTGTTGTACGCAGAGCCATAATTGGTTTGTTTTAAGTTTAGAGGTCCGAAACTATTTCTTTAAAAACAGTAAATTTTGATACACTGCCTAGCATACAATTTACAAATTAATTGCTTCAAATTGCGATTAGCAAACTTCAAAGTCAAAAACATACTATATGTCATATTTTAACGCCGATAAAGAAGTTTGACTTCGAAAATGTAATCCGTTGTCAATCTTCAAAGTCAAAAACATACTATAATATGTCATATTTTAACGCCGATAAAGAAGTTTGACTTCAAAAAGCAACATGGCGCGTAATGGAAAAATGTGACGCGTAACGCAAAAATGTTACACTAAATTTTTTTCCAACCCCGATAAAGAAGTTTCACTTCAAAAAATGTTTTGACACATGTTAGGCTCTATGTCAATCTTAATCAGGCATACGATCGATCAGGGAATTGCTAAATGGTTAAGCAGAAGCTTTTCTAGGGAATCCAAAGGATCACTTTAGGCATTCTAATGAACGCAAGCATATCAACCAAGGAATTCATGCGCCCAATTCCTTCTTTATGTCTTTAATGACGGTACATTGAACGAAATGTATGGCATACCAAACGTTACGTTACGTTACGTACGTAATTTGATAGTCCTTTAACCTTTTAATCCTACATTTAATAACTTTGGGCACATCAAATAGTGTTATTTTATCTGATTCTATCGTAAGAACTGAGCAGTGTTAGCCTAGTGGCTTCAGCGTACGACTCTCATACTTAAGGTCGTAGGTTCGATTCCCGGCTGTGTACCAATGTCTATGTGCTCAATTTAACACTCGCTCGTACGGTGCAGAAAAACATCCTGAGGAAGCCATTGCCTTTGACCCAAAAAAGTCGACGGCGTGTGTCAAACACAGGAGGCTGATCACCTACTTGCCTATTAGATTGTCAAATGTTCATGAAAGAGATACAGAAATCTGAAGCCCAGACCTAAAAGGTTGTAGCACCAGCGGTTTTTTTGTTGTTGTAAGAACTTACCATCCAATCTACTAGTCATTCTCTCTAACAATCTCCCATTTACAGAGTCCCGGAGCTGTCGAATAGTCTGCTGGTCCCTTCGTCGTTGAAGATCGTATTCTCCTATTGTGTGTGAGAGTTCCGCAAGTTTTCCCTCTAAGAGAGCGACCCTCTCTTCCTGTCGAGCGCAGATTTTTCGTGCTGACTCCTCAGCGCGCTTAACTTTAATTTGCTCCTGGAATTGGAATTTAAAAATAACACCTTGTACTCGTCCCTTTTCTTTATAAGTTTAGCAATTGTTTCAAGGATGGACTATTTCTATTATAATTTTTTTGAAGTGAAACTTCTTTATCGAGGTTGGAAAAAATTTAGTGTAACATTTTTTCGTTACGCGTCACATTTTTCGGTTACGCGCCATGTTGCTTTTTGAAGTCAAAGTTCTTTATCGGCGTTGGAATGAAACTTCTTTATCGACGTATGGGAGAAATTTTGTAGCAAATCGTCACGTTTTTCAATGATCGTAATAATTCTATTACAGTTAATGAAATTCTATAATAATCTTCGTAGTAATAAGGTAAAATGAAATATTTGTAATCATGTCCATGATAATAAAATCCTTTTGTTAAACTTTATCTAATTTAACGAATTTCTGTAAAGTTGCATATAGTAGATCATTTTTCGAAAAATAAGATCATAAAGAAGTTTCACTTCTTACGTGTGTACACGCACAATTTTTTTTTTTATCCTACAGTATTACTCTACTACCGATGGCTCAAAAACACGGTGTGGCTCTGGCGCTGGCATATTCTCTCTTGATCTCAACATCAACATACACCTATCCCTAGGCACACACGGCTCGATTTTTCAATGTGAATGTGTCGCAAGAATGTAAGTGCAGAAATGTGAAACATGGTGTAATGGTTGCAGCTCCTTGTGTAAAACAAAAAACTTGGCGATTAAGAGTGGCGGAGAGTTTATAGCCAGTTCTTCTCTTCCGTTCTACGCCCTTGATTTGAGAACTGGCAGTAAATGTAAAATTACAAGCATTTCATGTATATTTCATTTTTGACGTTCATAAGTGTACATTATGTTACCTATATGAATAAATGATTTTGACTTTGACTTGACTTGTCGTTAGGAAATAATAACTTCTGTATTAAGTTCGTATCCGACAGTGCGTTTGTACTCTGTGCTGATGGCGCAAGAAAATAAAAAGTCAAACAACATACTGATACTGGAGTGACACAATGCACTGGAAGCAATTAAACCCTGACAAATAGGAACGAACTATCAGCAATTATGCTGTCGATGAGTTTGCGAGGAGAGGCTCCGAAATGATGCCCGCTGGCCAGTATCCGCTCCTTCCCTTGCCCATCTCGTAATTCCGAATCTGGATTCGCTAAAGGTCTGCAGTACTCCAACATCAACGATGGTCTAAATCAAAATGGCTCTGCCAGCAGTTAGCCAGCTAGTGACAAAGCCTCAACAGAACTAATCTCAAAACAATTATATTATCTCCTTAATAAACATCTTTTTGTCCTAGGCGCGTAAGACAGCCCCATGTGTAGAGGCTGTTTCAGCAGGAATCAGTCACCCACGTAGTCCTGGAATGCTAGGCTGTGGCTAAACAACGTACAGAAACCCTCGGAGCAGTGAGGTCGCTTGAGGCCCTGCGATGCGCCCAGGAGACACGTGCTTCTGGAGCTAGGCTGGCGGAAACTGAGTCGACCAACCTTGAACCTCTATTACTCTACTGTTACCTCGTTTATGCAGAACATTGTAGTTATTACAAAAGTCACATTCAGCAGCAATTTTGCTTTGTCAGCATTAAAGCAGCAGCTTATATTTAATACTTTAGTAAAACCATACTTTGCAAAAACGAAACACTTATTTTTTTCTCAACTGTATATAAGGAAACATTGAACGGAAGACGCAGGAATCTTTGGCATTGAACTGCTGATCGTATCATGAGAGCTCAGAATCATATATAAATTTAAATTTGGAACTGTGTTTAAGGCCCTATCCCAGCACGAATCGCTGTGTCAGTGTCTCGGGGTGGACTGCGGTGCGCAGTGGAGAGCTGGAGCACTGAGGCACTCCGACCCGTATTAACAATTAGTTATGCAAAAGATTAAATTAATGTAATTTTATCATTATTTTTTTCTGAAATGGATTGCTTGGCTTGATAACTACTCAACTCCACCATATATTTTTTCCATTCGCCCTACTTCAAGAAATGATGACGAAAAATGGAAAGAAAGAATGTACTTTCTTGTAGTTTGGCGACCAGATAGGTCGTTAAGCTTGTGCCTAAGCTTTTTTGTCAAAGAAAATTGAATAACAAACACGGTTTTGGTGAAGCAGTTTTTTTTACTGGATAGAATAAAAAATAAACTTAAATACCTCTCGTATTGCAACAGAGTGTGACTGTTCCAGTAACGTCAGTTTCTGCTGAAGTCGCACAAGAGACGCCGGCGTCTCACCAGAGCGAGACTCGGCTCGCGCCAAGCGACGTTGGTTCGCTTCCAAAGCACTACTCAAGTCACGAACTCGCTTTTCGAGCTCTGCTTGAGACGCTGAAATATATCATAAATTCATTTTGGACAAAAATATAGTTGACTCCAGAATGCACTAAAAAGTATTAAATAACAAAAAAAATATTTGTATTGATTGTGTGAAAAATTCAACATATAGTGTTAATCAGTTTATTTATATAAAAGTGGAATGAATATATTAGGCTATTTTATAGTAATCAGAATAAGTTAGACAAAACTAGGGCTTCCGAACTAGGCAAGTTGATGATTGTAATCAATCACACGGATTTTTGGCATGTAAGTTACAAAGGACCGAAGCCACTTGATCCTGATTGGTATAACACAATTTTTTAAGTGAATCTTAGGTCGCAGTTCCAGGAAATTTATTATAATTAGTTAATAATGATGATTGACAACCTGATTTAACTGAATTTATTTATTCAATAATGTAAATAAGTCATGAAAATAGCACTATTTTAGATGGTAATAAAATTAAATATAACCACCTTGTGACTCACTTGTGGTAACTACTTTATCTTCTAGTTTTTCTTTATATTTCCTTTCTTCATTGAATTTCACATGAAGTTCTCTGAAAGTTGGTGAAATAATAGTCAGCTATATAATATTATTTATGTACTTTTGTTAGGTTAAAAATTGCATTTTCTATGATATTGCAATTTCGATAACATAGGAGTATGTAAAACAGTTTTTAGATTTTTTGAAGTTATACTTCTTTAGACGCGTTATGAAAAATTGATGAGAGTGAAATTTTACGATGCACACGCACCGTGACACAAAATATGAAGTTGCCCACTAACAAATCCTTTTTTAAACCAGCCGGGCGCCGAGCGTGCGCGATCGAGATGGGAATAAGACTATCTACAAGTAAAAAGAAATAGAATATGCGTGAAGTTAGCAGCTATGCCAAGAATTTTGAATGACCATAATGACCTTTGTAGAACCTTTTAAACAAATACAGGGGTTTTAATTATTTTTTCAAATAAATTTAGCAATGCTTTTTCACAATGACCTATTGTTACTTAGTTAAAAGGTTATGAAACATACCTAGTTATTAAATTGAATGAATAATATAATAATAAATAATAATATTAATTAATAATTGTATAATATACTAAATATTAAATTATTAACGTTAAATACTTATTATTAATTATTTAATATTTAAAAAAATAAAGAAAGCCAAAGAAGTATAACTTCTTACGCGCGTACATAAGTATACGCATCACTCACTGCCCTCATTGAGATAAAGTACTGATTTTCATACAACAGTAACATTTTTATTTTTACACTTACTTCAACATTGCCAAATGGTCTGTCCTCTCTTTCTCCCGTTCTTGAATTTCATATGCAATTTTTGCTTTTAAATTACTAACTTCAGTTAGGTGTTGCTGTACTAACGTTTTTGTCTCTTCTCTCATGGATGCTATTATGTTTTCATACTGTAAAATTACAATATACAAGCAATTGAATATCTTCTGATATTTATTCCTAGCTGTAAACTGTTAAGGGGCACTAAAATTAATTACTAACCAAATGCTATGGAAATTTAATCATATTTTTAATATTTGTTCTCCATAAAATTGTTATTCAATGGAAAACACATTACTTTCAAATAAGCATACATAATGTAACAGTAGCCTTGCTACATATTCTTTAACTGCTTGTGGAATATTTTAGTATAGTAGTAGTATGGATTTTTCAAAATAGAAATCTCAAGCATTGAACATACTTAGATTGTTCTCCACGTTGAAACTGTCATGGGCCCTAACCTCTTACCACTCTCAGCTATTCTAAATCTCTAATAGCTATAATTAAACAATATGCCAGCCACAAACGTTGGAGATATGTACAAATGCAAAGATAAGTTCACTCCCGACTCCATAACACTTTAAACAATAATTTATGCAGAACAGAATCACTGAAAAGAATCAAAGCTAGTTTTTATGGTGAATCTGCACAAAGTCACCCAAGCCTTTACTAGTACTGTTCAAAATACCTTTTCCCGGGTAACTTTCTTATCAGACTGAAAAGCCTCTTCCATACGTGATTTCTCCGTAGTAAGTGTTGATAATGACAATGTAAGTGCCGCCACAGACTCATTTGTTGAAACTGGAATAGAAGTATCAATTAAATACACTACAATTTGTGTACCATATGTTCATCCTTTGTTAACCCACCCTTCTCAAAACATTCAATTGATGATGTATTTAATGTATTTGTGCATTTTGCTTTAAACACATTAATTGTGAGAATACTATTAAACATATAAAACTTTTATTTCAATTTCATGCCTTTTATTAGTGTAGAAAGAAATTATGTCTTGATTCTTTATCTAAAAATACCTTTAAAAAATGTACATACCATCATTATTATCAGATTTATTTAAAGCCTTTAGGCTTATTTCTAACGCCTCTTTCTCTTTTACAAGGCCTTTATATGCAGCAACAACATCTGGAAAGGTTGAAGAAACAGCTGTTATTCAGTCAGTGTATTCTAGAAATATTTTATTTTATATGGAAACTAAAAAAAATACTGAATATTGTAACTAGTAAATAACTTACCTCTAAGTCGGGTTTCATATCGTTTTATTTGATCAGCCTGTTTAGTTATTGTGGAAATCAATTCATTCTTTGATAACGACTCCATAATTTTTACCAAATATCGCAATTCGTTCAATTAACTGTTGAAGCCGTACGATACCTGACCTTAAACCATTTTCTTGTGTATAAAATGGTGTAATTAAAAGTATAAACAACTATTATCAATTAATATTATGCTTTAAAGTTTAAACTATTGAAGAGATGACAGATAACTACTAGGTTGAGTACTTTAATTTATAAGTATAACAGCTGACATTTGTCCACAGACTACTAAAAGAATGTAAGTGCACAGATATATAATATGACAGCAGTCTCTCGACTAACGGTTACTTAATTTTCTTTGAAGATTTTATGGCTTACTCATGGTACAAAAAGTTATAATATACTAAGTCGTCAAGAATTTTATCAACTTTTAACTGATTTCAAAAATAATAATATAATAATACGTCGTGAGCGAGACGAAGGAAAAAAGTATAAGTCTATGTCTGCGGCTTTATACAAACAATGGCGACAAATTGTAATATTTGAGTTTTTCACGGTTATTTGCTACGTCTCTTTTGGTTTGACTTAGACATATACGCCAGTCAAAAGCTTAAAATAAATTCTATAAAAAAATAGAACTTCATGATAATTAAACATGTTAAACGATAAAATTATTTATATCCAGAGCATGATTATCCTATTAGGTTTATTTTGGATGTCGATGGCAAAAATCAATGTGCGTACATATAAATGTAATGACTGCAATTGTGAACCTCTTATTGGCACAGTAGGATCTTTATACCCCGTATACAAATAAGTAATCATTTAATACATTTAATTATCTTTATAATTCCAGACCAATGAATACAATTAATATATTTTGGCGTCGGTTCTAATGTTCTCAATAACTTCTACGATAATACTTGTAGAAGTTATTAGTAGTATTAGAGTACTGAGGTCCTTTACTATGATATAAGTCTATGTCATTCAATATCAATTTTATAAATCTTAATAAAAACTGTTCAGTCACCGCAGTATGAGCAGTATACCATTACGGTTTTTTGAGGATGGATTGATTTGATAGAGGGAAACAATCTAATAACTAACATAATATTTTATATACGTCCCGGGGATAAAGCGTTATTTGCCATCCACTATATTAGTACCCATTTAACTTTATGATTTTAAAAGCATTTTCAATACTGTTTTTTTTAGTTTCTCCATTACAAGCACAAAATAAGGTCTAGTATACATAATATAATGAAGTGTTGAATTATAATGATGATTAAAAATGTTTTTAAGCATATCACTAGGGAAACGATCGTGAGACAACAAATCTGGCACATTGATCCTCCCCGTTGTATACGCAATGTATCAAGTTCAATGAACTCATGGGGTGAATTCACCCCTCGACAATCTTTCTTTAATAAAATTGGGCCGCCGAATATCATGTGTTATTTTCGCTTCTGAATTTTTGTAGCAGTCAAGAAATATTGTTATTATAAAATCAGTTTATGTAATATTAACTCTTTAAAATTATTAAATATTTAAGACATAATATGTAATTTCATTTGCTTTTGGCTAAGTTTTGGAATGAAATTAAATTAAAAAAAAAAGCGATCTATGTAAAACTACATACTTGATTTCGCGCTTTGATGCAAATTAGTACCTATCGTTCGACTATATGAATTAAAAAAGGCCAAGGGCTACAAAATAAAAGAATATTTAAATACATTATTGCTAATGTCAATATTTAATGTCTATATCAATATTAATTTCTACATCAGATTACATTCGTTGACATTTCAATAATTAAGTAAGCCAATTAAAACCAACGCATTACATACCGACGATTTGTACTGTTACTTATTCTAGCTAACCTAGGCCAAACCTTACTGTACCCAAACCTGCCCGGAAATGAATTAAATAAATCTGGTTAAATATAAATAGTTAGAATACATAAACACTAAGGTAAAAACACTAAAACAAAAATAATTAGCACAAATTACTAAATCAGAACGAAATTATAATTTGGACAGGTCACAGGTGTTAGGAGTCATCGATCGCCATTTGCAGAGCTTTCCCCGCAACCGTGCAAGCGAGTCTTAAAATCCATGAATACACCACAGAATTGAAATTCTATCTCATATGTTGAGGCAGTACTTGATAATGGAGCGAATACTTAAAATTTTAGGTGGGATATATTATAAGATATAATTTTTTTCAAGATAAGCAATTAAATGTAGTTTTAAACCTTTTTTTTCTACGGACTCTGTCATCAGGATACTTTTGAATCAAAGACTCGCTCGACGTAAACGATAACGATATCAAGGAAACCTGCCGACAGATCTTAATGTAATAATTAAATTCGACATTATCATAGATATTAATATAGCCTCGATAACAGTCTTTTAACGTCTTTTTGGGGCAGGCTTCCTTTTTAAGATTTTGAAACCTTGTAACTAAATGAGCCAGCATATAGTTCTACCCCGTCGGAATTTTTAACCCTACTACTTAGGTACATTTTTATCAGGTGGTAAGTATTAAAAGAGGACACAATGCATACAAATTACAAGCAAGGCTGTTATGAATTTTTTAGACTGTTTGTGTAATAGTAATGAATGATAAGAGAAGGTAAATGAAGGAATTTTTAGGTTTAAGAATGAAAGGTAAAAGAATTTTATGATGCTAACTAAAATATGTAAGATCTCAATCAATTATAGTAATATGAAATTTCTTATAGACAGTTTCTTTACATAATATGATTCAGTATTCTTAAACAACAGAATGAAGGTTATCAACCTAAAAAATTCAAAACAGTTTCACAAACAAAACAGGTACAATTATTTAAACCTGTGACTAGTTTATACACACCATTCGTTCCTGTTTGTGTATTTTTTTAGACTAATATTAAAGAAACACCACACCAACATAGTTTAAATTCAAATCCTAACCAAAGATTAAGTTACAGAACACAGAAATTCAACTAAGTAAATACTTAAGTTTAGATAGGTACTTAGATTAACCATTGCAAAAATTATATAACTGACTAGTTTCGTGTTGTTAAGTATTTAACTAAATAATAATCATAAATCTTAATGAAAAATTATCCCTATCAGTAGAACTTAAAAAAAATATGTAGTCCAAATGCATTTTACAAGCCCCACATAATATATTATGAGATAATTAGAACAGCTTTTTACTTAAAACTTATATTAATAAACCAAAATATATGTGGAAGTTAGTTTGCAATGTTTTAAGTAAGTAACTTATTTTTACTATAAATCCAATTGGAATTATTGTAAAAATGGTTTATTAATATAAGATCTTTAAATACATTATGATATGCGTTCACATTTATCTATAATTTCTCTAAAAAGTGAAAGATACTACACACATGTATAGTCTGGATTAAATACAGTCACAAATTTATAACATCAAGTTGTTGAGTAAATTTATAAGAACTAATTTCAAACTTACACTTATGAGATATAATATTATGAAAAGAAATCTATTATAATAGATCTATCAACTAGAATAAATTATTAATTATACATTACTTAAATGTAATAATAAATAGTGATTATACAAATTAATAAGAGAGACAATATCATATGGATAATTTTCAATATGCATTAAAAGCCGAGGCTTCAGCTTGTGTACTATGCATTAAATTTTAAATTTAGTTAAATATTATGTATTGCTAATCAGTTTCTTCTGAAAAAGTATTCTATATTATAATCAATGTGATTTTTTTTCATTAATTTAGTCAATAGAAATTATTAATAAAATGTTGATCAATCATTAATACACTGATTGTCATGGTCTCCAAATTTCTTGATTTAGTCAAAGTCTCATTTGAAATGAAATGGCAAAATATTACTAGGTACTTTTTACAATTAAACAATTTTTTATTAGACCTTTATCTAATGATTTTGTGCATGAGTCAATTTCAAGACTATCATAAATACTTTTTATTAATTAGATATCTATAAACGGACAATCCCTACTGTTATAAAAAGTTTAATGGAAGATATTTTGCTAGCCATTATAAGTAAATTTTATCTAGCATTCTGTTGTCTTTGGTAATGGGTATGTAATTGAGATTTAATATATTACTTATGCTTTTAAATAGATATTGCCATATTTTGAATATAAATAAGTGTATAATTGCACATTATACATAATATATTTTTTGCGTCTGTATAAGTTTACTTATAGTAAAAATTTAATATTGCACTGTCAATTAGGTTTGTAAAAATAGAAAATATATTGCTTATATTTTGTGTCATTTCCATTAAAATCTTGGTAAATATAAACCTTAATTTAAATGTAAATAGGTTGATCTTGATCTATCAATGGTGTTTATTTTTTAAATTTTGATAAATTATGCCAGTATTAAATTACGAGTATTAAATTTTTACAGGAATTTGTTAGCAATCATTGGTTGAAAAGATTCATGATTAAATTTTCATGTCTTTTTTATATAACTCATTGTTATAAAGATACATATTGAGGTGATAAAGGTGGTTTGTACATATTATTGTGAATACTGGTTAACTGTCATGTCATGATTTGTTACTTATCGCATAAGTACTATAGTAATTGAATATGTGACAACAAACCATGACAGTTATGATCAACATTTTTGCATTAGCTACAATTTATTGACTAGGTTTTGAAAACACTTAGGATTTACTCTTGTTCGTTTTGAAGCTGACCTGCAGTACTTGGCCATTAAGTGAATAACCATTCAGTGACTGAATTGCAACAACAGCCTCATCATAGTTGGTCATAGTAACAAAACCGTAACCTTTACATTTGTTGGTTGCTGGATCTCTGATGATTTTAACACTCTGTACTGCACCAAAGGGGCCAAAAAGCTGCCACAGGATGCTCTCCTCAGTGTCAGCACCAATGTTGTAAACGAAAATGCACCAGCCAGAACCACCTAGGGCATTACCTTGTATGAGAGGGTCAGCTAGGGGTGAGTATCTTTGAAGACCTTTATTAATAGCTAGCAAAGCCTTACCAGCAGGGCCAATGAAGCGACGAGCAGATGCAGGAGCCAGGTATGCTGCTAATGGAGCTAGTGCCTTGTTTTGATTGCTAGGATTGTTTGCACATTTAACAGTCATGGGCGCAGTTCCTCCAGGTGGAACAGTGCCATTTAGTTCACGAATAGCTGCTTCAGCCTCACACCTCTGGTCATATCGTATGAATGCAACTCCTCTTGAAGGTCCCTGTAAGCCTCCTTGATCTTCTAAGCCTGCTTGCATAAGATGGCCCACATTGACATTCTCATGGAGAATACGTGAGCTGATGATGGAACCATATGGACAGAACAGCTTTTCTAATTCTTGCTGTGTCATATGTTTGGGGAGTCCTGATACATACAAATTTGCTCCTTTGATAGCATCTGAGCTGGGACGGGCATAAGACACTTTTATGATCTTATTTTGCAAACGGAGACCATTTAAAGTGTTTACTGCTTTTTCAGCATCTTCAGCTTTGTGGTAATTCACAAATGCATAGCCTAAACTCTGGCCATTGAGGATGTGATCGGGAAACACCGTCACTTTGTCTCTGATCAGCTTGCAACTCTCTACTTCACCCACACTGGAGAACAATGACCTTATCTCTTCTTGAGTCATTGTTTGTGGTAAATAATTTACTATCAAGTTTGTCTTAGACTCATTGTGGCAGGGTTGTAACTTGCTACCATTTTGTGTGGGCTGATTGGAGTTTACCGTGTCCATCGAGTTGGCCATCATTTTAACAAAATTTCGTTTCACCAAAAACTGAGAAATTCACTTGTTTTAACAGTTTAATAGATTTATCATTAAAAGTTGAGCAAGATCATTGATTAAACGGGCCAGGTATTAACTTAGGCTCGCGTTGGTTGAAAGCATATGCATGGAAAGAAAATCAATAAGATGCTGTCCACTCTCGTACTTATCCTGTTTTCGGCTGAATTGTGTTCGATCCGTTGAATCAAATTGTGGGAGTAAACACAAATTAACTCGAGTTTATTAGATCTTTTTAAGAATATCAAAGCAAAGTGAAAAGGAAATCAACCAAAAATCTATGCAACTCGCGACCTATTCTCGTAAATTCATTTCTTTC
The DNA here is from genome assembly GCA_905332375.1 of Pieris macdunnoughi. Lineage (NCBI taxonomy): Eukaryota > Metazoa > Arthropoda > Insecta > Lepidoptera > Pieridae > Pieris > Pieris macdunnoughi. The sequence goes on along the minus strand of CAJOBZ010000015.1, from coordinate 336,567 downwards.
ACTTCAATTTTTTGTAAATGTTGCCATTCGCTAATCGTGTGTTAAACTACAAGTTACAACCAATGATAAATTTTCCCAATCTCTTCTGTAGTCTATCATAGGGTTACAAAACAGTGGAGTACAAGATTTCAAGAATTAAATTACTTAAACAAAATTGTGCTAAAATTGTTTTGGTTCATAAGTTAATCTTTAAAGTATAAATTTTTTATTTAAATAATAAATTTATATAATTAAACAAATAGTAAACCTCCAGATAAAATGAATCGTATTATTAATTATTTATAATTCAAGATTAGATTTTTTTATACAGTACCAGTAGATTAAAAATAACAGAAATTATTTTATAGTATCTATAAAAATAATTATATTTATTTAATTTGACATACATGAAAATAATTTGCTCAAATTAAATGTGATATTTTTAGTATAGTAACATTTTACAGATATGCCAACATACAGAAATTATAGTAGTTACCAACATTAAGACATTTTTATTCGTTTAGAAACGTGATTGGGTTTTTAAATGCATATATTTATGTAAAAAAAACTACTACGTTAAAAACTGTTCTATTTATATATAAAATAAGTGATCATATTCTTATTTTCACTATAACTTTAATGCGATTTTCAACCTCTACTTAATATTTTGAAAACAAAACAGTACTGTTGAACTCAACTTGACATACTACTAAATTACACTAGGCTCGTAGAAAAGCTTTTTTATATTTATAAAACATTTTTTTGACTTTCTTCCTTCCTTTCTTCCTTTGCAAGATTCCTCGCCTTCCTTTAGGTATGAACTTATTAGTTAAATACACAATTTTTATTGCCTACGACAAAATAATAGCAAAGTAGTTGTTTAGCAATTTTACTTTGATAAAGCGGTAGACCGTATCTTTTGCGCATACAATACCACGCTAGAAGAGCAGCCCTGCGATTCTGTAACTCACTTTTCGAACTCACACGGCGGTTTTCGCATCGGCGGTCGCTCTCAAATCAGTCGTGAAGCAGTCATTTTATGATTTGGCATTCTGATAAACAATAAACTACAAGCTCCCACCTTTTAAGTGAGTTACAGAATCGCAGGGCTGTGACGATAAATAACTTAAATATACGTAGATCAATTATTATTGTTTTAATTATGATATATATGAAACCTCAAATCAAATCTTTATTTTTTTTGCTAAGACATATTTTTTTTGTCGGAATCGATTCATTAAAATTGTTTAAACTTACGGCCTCGATAGACGAAACTAAATAGGAGTCAGGACTTAAGATTAATTCATTAATATATCATACTCAATAGGTAACTTTATTTATATATTTCACGAAGTCCGAATTTTGTGATATCAATGCAAAATATTGGCTACAGGTTTTATTATTTTATCGGAAGGCTGCAAGTTACTATTATCTATTACGTAGGTATCAAATATTGATACTGATTATTTATAAACAATGGTAGGCAGCGGATGTTCTACTAACAACGTCCCTTCGTAACATTACGCAAATCGCAATATAACTACTACTGACTCATTCAATCCAAAGGAAGGGCTCAAATTAAGCGCGTAAGAGATAGTTTAATAATTGATATATAAAATACAGGCATGCTAAAGCAATAATGTCACCAGGTATGTCCATAACACCGTATTATTAATACATAAAAGTAATATATTTATTTGTAGATTTTTCTGTGTTAGTCGCTGAACTGCTCGCTGTTCACGCTTGTTGCTTGATATGACGTTCACGTTTCGGCTCCAAATATTAGTATGCTTTTTTCTTAAACTGTATAACTTCAATTATATTTATTTGATGATGACGCCATTTTCAAATTCGGGTGGCGCTGTCCAGTCACGCTTGTTGCACAGTATTCAATATGATTCCCGACCCCTGTACGCTAAAGAATATATTTTGGCCGTATTTGTTGAGTGTTATGCCTGTAACTTGAACCACCATTGTTGGTAGTAACGGGTCGATGTCAGTGCATTTAGTACACGCGCACTTAAGCCGCTTTGTGAAACAAAGTGAACGATTAGTAATATTATATTGAGTAACTTAAATATAGGTTGAGTGCATAAGTTAAACATGTATCTGTGTCAATTTAAGAGTTATATTCTATGATGAAACCTACGATTTAAAATGTCAAATCATATACAAAATGTTATTGGGGGTCATTAATAATGTCTACTTAACTAATAGCCAAGGAGCTATATTAAATTGGGGTTCAAGTTTTTTCACAAACCTATATTTTTTGGTTAATTTTTTTTATTCACACAAGTTATGTTACCAGTAAACTTCAATAGGAAAAATAGTATATAATAAAATTTAAAATACTTCTAGAAGTCTTTTTTGGGCGATAGAAATTATTAATTCATAAGAAGTGTTCATTTTGAGATAAATATTTTTTTTTTTAAATGCTAATTACAGATTGAATGTCTAACAGGAAATAAAGTCAGTTTATAACAGGTTATTTCGTAAGAAGTTACATTGTTTACATGCGTCATAAGTCATGCATTGTTGACAATAATGATTTGTATGAAAGCGTCAGAATAATTCCGTTGTTTGTTAGGTTTCTATGTTCTTGAACTTAGAAATAGCGCTATATATTTTACGATTCAGGTGTTTGCTTATTTTCAATAACAAAAAAAAAATTTAAAGAGAGAAGTACAGTTATGAAATGCTTTCATTTTAGTACTAACTTCATTGAAAGGTAAATGAAACAAAGTTTCAAAAGGATTTTAATTACATTTCCTAAAACAGCCGTTAGGTAGGTACTTCTGACACTTCTCATTCCGTTGATCGCTTGACTTCGTAAAAATAATCACTTCTTTTCTCAACCTCAATAATTAATTATTATTTATGACATTTTAAAATTCGTCGTTAAAACTTTAAACTTTATCGAAATGGGTTGGCTGGAACAAGTCTCTGTATTGTGTAGTTTTCAACTTCTAAAGCAATCGATTTTGATGCTAAATATACCATTATTGGATTTATAAGTGAAGAAACTGTAAGCCTTTCTAAAGCTCAAAGATACAAAATTTTTTTATTAATAGCCAGTAATACAGTTGACGACAGATCTTCAGTAAGTCACAGTCAACATTTTTAGTTATTTCAGTGCGGGCTCGATGGACGCTTCCTTTGTTCTTCGATGTATGAGTTATGACTACCATTCTGCATTGTTCCCCTTTAGGCCGAGACAAGCACTTGTTATATTTTTTTCTTTTTCAATGCATATACGGGTAACTTGTTTTCATATTACAAGAGTTACTTTTGTCTAGTGTTATTTATATCTCCATATATATGAAGCCTCCTTGAGTGCAACCCCGTTAGTATATTTTAGATGAAGATTCCGGAAAATACAGATTATATTAACGAGGTTTTTCAATATCCCAATCCCTAAAACAGTAACTTGATCACATCACAAGTCAAAATTCAAATTGCAATATAATAGCGAGATAGAGGTCCAAAAAGGTCGGATTACTGTGATGACCATAATAAAAAAAAAAAAAAAATATCGCAGTCCAGTATAAAGTGGTATATTAGTCTGTTAGCTACATATCAATTGGAGCTAACTGATACTAAAGCATGCTAACAAGGAGCAATTGCTCCAATTGGTGTCAGCGGCCGCGATTCAATACGATGGTCGATGCATTCTTTATAGAAGGTACGTGCCACATTTGTGATTTATGGTCAAAGTATGCATATATTGCACTTAAGGTTATTATAGGCATGGATATATTTTATAATTATATTAAAGGTTACGTATTTATCCAGTTTCAGATATAAATTGGGGCTGTAATCGTGAATTTGTTAGGCTTTTAATTTATGTTGATCGTGTTAAATTTCTTAATGTGCATACTTTTATTACTATATTTTTTAGCTAATTATAGTAATAGTTACGGATATTGAGAACCCATAGATGGAGCGCTTTATTGTTTACTTGAATATTGTAAAAAGTAACATTGCAGCCTTTTGTGGGCTTAAATAAATAAACTTAGGTATATCGGAATACATATTAAAGTCATAGTCAAAAATAATTTATTCATATAGGTAACACAATGTACACTTATGAACGTCAAAAAATAAATATACATTAAATGCATCCAATTTTACATTTACTGCCAGTTCTCAAGGGCGTAGAACGGAAGAGACGAACTGGCAATACACTCTCCGCCACTCTTTTTAATCGCCAAGTTTTTTGTTTTACACAACGTGTACACAGCTGCAACCAATACACCATGTTTCATATGAAATCTTTAGTAATAAATAATAATAAAATAAATTAAAAACAAAGATTTGTCCTCTAACATCAGGAGGCATGGTGAAATAGAAGCACTCACTTACATTCTCGTGGGAACAACACGCAAATATATAGTCAAAATAACTTACATCACCGCATACGAATTCAAGTACGACCAGTCACCACAAGTATGACGAGTATGACCCTTTCACGAGTATGACGTATGGCCAGCCATCGGCCCCTTCGCCAGGGAGAGAGACAACCCGATGCATGGACGCCGCCACAAGCAATGACATTTAAGAGAGCATGACGATCCTTGAAACGTGAACTTGGCTACATAAGAAAATAATAATAATACTAATTATACTTACTTAAATAATTTGATACCACATGGATCACGGTTTGTTCCCACTTTCCGTTAAAACAGTCGTGAATGTTGACGATCGCCCTAGAGTCTGGAAATGAAACCGAGAGATTCAGTCGCGTTACCTCTTTCTTTTTATACTGGAGCAATTCATATCCAAGCACTAGGATCGTTTAAACATTCATTTATATTATAATAAGCCTTAGCAAGCAGTTTTACTTTAATGTACGATTTAAATTTATTTATTGACAACACTTGTATCTCACTAGGGATTTTGTTGAAAAAACTTATAAAATTGCCTTTGAAAGAATTACTCGTTTTATGCAGCCTTGTTGTTGGTGCGCTAATTTTGTCTTTATTACGAGTACTATAATTATGGAAGCTACTATTCTTTTTAAAGATTTCTATATTTTTTCGCACATACAAAATATTCTCATAAATGTATTGACTTGCCAAAGTCAAAATATGTGATTCCTTAAACTTCCTTCGTGTATGTACTGATATTATGTTATGGGGTACCCGTAGGTACGATTAAAAATGGGACGTACTATATTAGGTACTCAATTACAATTACAGTAATGTACAGATGTCTTTCTGTGTCTCGTTTTTACTTTATTAATCCCAATAGATTAATAATGCTCGTGTACAACATTGTTGCAACTTGCAAGCCGTGTTCTGTATTGAACATACATAGATAGTAGTTTCAATGGGGGTTTTCTTTGTTCATTTTATAAGTCTAGACATTTAGCAACAACTAGCAATTACATCCTAAACCTATTTTTAAAATAGTGTATATTATGTATCTAATATAGCAATTTTATAATCTTAATATATAAATGTGTATATAAATTACGTGTCACGTTGTTTGTCTGCTATGGACTCCTAAACTACCGAACCGATTTCAATCAAATTTGCACACCGTGTGTAGTTTGATCCAACTTAAAAGATAGGATAGCTTACATCTCAATTTATACGCGCAATATTATTTTATTGCAAAATATTTGTTTATTATTTGATAGTCACAATTCTAACAGATGGCGCTGTGTTGAAAGTACCAACGTTTCACATAAGCTACAATGGCATAACCACCAAAAAAGCACGGTGGTCCCCATGACTGGTGTTCTCCTACCGTTTCCTTTGAATAGTTTGCTACTATGAAATATAACTAAAACCTTAGTCACAGCAACGCTTGGCCAGTCTGCTAGTTTAATATAAAAATGCAAACAATATTTATTGTAATAAAATTAACTTTACTAGTTTCTTGTTCTAGTGCTTATCCTGCTTGGTTTAAAAAGTGTTAGACAAGGTTACGACCAAAAATAATGAAACAAGTGAATGCCACACAAATCTTAGTTATTATCTAAGTCCAATACATTTTTGACTCGTAAGTATGTATTGGATTTTGACATGAGAGTTCGCGCTAAGTCTCGTTTCTGAATCTCACTCAAACCGCTCTCTTTCACTCCGTCTTGCTGTAGATACCCATTGTATGTAGAGTGAAATCGTTCGATTATCTAAAGATTGACATCTATTTAGCAAAATATTATTTATGTGTATTATTAATATTCCTCAATCTCATATATAAGTAATACATACATGGAGTTTACTCGTGCATGCTAGGTTCAAAGGTTTTTCTTTGTGCTGTAAGTATGATTGCAATGAATCATTAGTCGACGCTTGCTGTAAAATATTATTGCAAAAAACTGTATTCTTAATTAAGGATTGTAAGGTATTAATATTATATGTTATGGATATTGGTGGGTTTGATTGAAAACTCAACATTTAGTTATCAAGAAGCAACGCTAGACCAATAGATATCTTTACACATATGGAATAGTGGCATAGGTAAGTAAAGGACACATGATTTTTATATTGGCCTGAATTTATATTAATCTTTAGGTTTATACATATATATTTAATATCAAAAAAGATTACATTAAAACATAAAAACTATTTGTGTTCCTATGTGTGCAGTGCCTGTGCTTGTGTGCATCCGCCAAATACTCTCAGTATAACGAGTCTATAAGTCCCCAGTCATCGTATGTATCCCCATTTTTGTGGGTGCGTTGCCGGAGGTGTATGCTCTCTTTTTTAAACAATCGGAGGTCGTATCTCCCAGATAGGACCTCCACCTGGAGTAGATTCAGTACAATGCATTGCTAGAGGAGGTTTTGATCACTAATCTGTAAATAAATAAAAAAAATACTGCTTAAGAACGTGTACTGAAAAAAATACTCTGTAACTATAGTAACAAGCAACATTAGTCCATGTTTTTGATGCGTATTGTGTTTATGATGACGTACCGTGCTTACCTACTTGTTTATGGAATGTCGTATCACTCATTATGTTCTATTTTATTATTAAATAAATTACTCACTGAAACAGCTGAGCTGTGGAATACTTACCGTGCCTATTTAATTAACATTTTTTCCATCTGGTAATACGATTTACTATCACACGAAACCTAGTCGACCGATTTAAATGAAATCCAATATAGGCGTGTTTGTAATCTGATCTCAATTTAGTATAAAAACCCTAATCTACCTATACATATATATTTTTGCGTGTACATTACATTTTCATCTTTCATTTGCTGTACAGTACCTAAAAAACCTCTGGAGCTACAACTTTTTTTGAAATACTACAAATCTCGCTGTTGGCCTTAAGGGCCTTGACAGCTCAGCACGGGCTGTTTTGGCGAGCGTAGCTCGGCCGGAATGGGCTTTTTCCCGCCACTAGCGCAAGGGCGTCTCTTGCGAGACTCGGACCTGGCTTGGGCCGTAACGGGTTGGTCAATCACATGAAGGAAGGGCGGAAGCTGAGTGTATGAGCGAAGTACGAAGTAAATATCCGCGTCTTCCCCGGTGAAGGCGGTTTTTACCCTAATCTGATTTGCTTTGCTGCACGGGCGGCTTTTAATTTGTTATTAGCTATTGTTATTAGATCCGTCAAGACATATTGGGGCCTCCTACGGGCCTCTTTGTCGGGTATTGAGTGTTTCCGTATTTTTATATGGTATTTTTATCCTTTAAATTCGCAGATTGAATATATTTACTTTCATTAGTTCATTTATTAAAACTTTTAAATAAGTTATTGATTGCTCGTATCACATAAATAATATTTGTTTGCATTAACTGCGTGTATAGAAAAATCTATTGGTACAGCGGTTAATGCACTTCAATTGAGATTCATGCGCCTAACTAGTCCTGCTCTGCTCTGCACTGACTGCTTGTATTTTTTTTTAGTTTATAAAATTACCATAACAAAACAAATATGGCTGAATCTTCAAATTGAATAATACAAAAATAGTTACGTGTGTACCTAGCATATTCAATGTCATTTTTAATAGCATTACTATACACGCACTGACTAAATAAATTGTTTTATTAATTAGATCATATGGAAAGTAAGGAATAAAGGAATTAGAGTAGATTATAACATGACCACATCTTATAATCTACTCTAATTACTATGTAAACCTATCATTTATTCATGAAAATTTATTTAATAATTTTGTGTAATAAAATAATGTATAAAAAGAAAATCCAAAAACATTTAAAAAGTTTGGTTCCTGTGGCGGTGTACCTTTAACGCTGGCAGCATTTCCTCGCTGTATTGCGATACTTATTCGTTGAGCGAGAAAAGCACCTTTAGCTTTTTTTCTTTATTATTTAAATTAAATCAATCTTATAACATTTTGACTCAAAAGTTGATGGTGATGATGATAAGATGATGAACTCAAGATGATCAGATTAATTTGAGTATCTATTAAATAGTTAGTTGTCAATGTAATGTGCATTTGCACCGGCTCGCCCATGAATATTGTAAACAAAAATATTACCGATGTAGCCGGGGCGGGGCGTATTTCGCGAATCGCGAGCCGTGTGATGTGAAGTTTAGTGCTCGTTCAGACACAGCGGGAACCACGCGGTTTGAAAATAACACGGGAACCGCGCGGATCTTATTTACATAGGTGTTTATACTATAATCGTCCACACATAATCGCGCGGTTAGTCCAACCGCGCGGTTACCGCCACTCAACCGCTAGAAAATAGAATCGTGCGGCACCCGCGCGGTTCTATTACTATGAATATGTTACTCGTTCATTAGCGTTGCGGGCACCGCGCGATTTACACGTCATAACAAGAGCACGTGTGAACTCGCTATCGCTTGTCTTGGTGACATGCTTGCCCTCATATGTGTTTCAGAGCTTGAAATATCTTCCCTTATTAGTTCAATGAGTTCATCAAAACATTTTATTGACATTCTCAAATAGTCAAAAAAATTCTCTCAAACATTCTTAAATTGGGATATAGTGTTACAAATTGGCCATGTGTCAGTCGATCCCTTAATATTAGATGCACCCAATACTGCCTTTTCTTTCTTTCCTTTATTTTATGTATCAACCACAGACACGCTAGTTCCTCTTCGACTTCCATCTTGAAACTGATCGCTAACTAACCGCCAATGTTTGAACCGCACGATCTGACAATCGCGCGGTTCCCGCCGTGTCTGAACGAGCACTTAGAGATAGAAAAAGTCCCTGGATACAATGGCAGGGGAGTAGAAAAGGTATTATTTAAAAAAAAATGTGCAAACGTTGTTTCACGACTTATTCCAATATTGCCATTGTTACATATTAAGACAAAAATGTCTTGTCTAATATTCTGTCTAATCTCTTATGTCTCTACAAAAGTCATATGATAAATAATTGTATAAAACGTACCTTTTTTCTTTACTTAAATAAAAAGATCTTGTTGTCTGAGCAGAAGAAAAAATCCATACATTCTTTTGTTTTCGAAGCTCTCAATAAAAATTTTTTTGCGACATCCTTGAAAAAGTTGGCTCCTTAAAGTAAATATTTTTACATTCGTAATTATCATTAAAATTAAATATAATGTTACGCTGACAACTTTCTGAAAGCAAATGAACCTTTTAAATCAGATCAATTGTTTTAAGTTTAACAATTTTAAACCATTAAACAATATCTTTTAAAACATCCAATGGAAGGATTGTTCGTGATGTTTCTAAAGCAAACAAAAAAATTAACATGTGAAAAACAATTCATGATATTCTCTGTTTCTTCTGATTCGTCCTATAGCGTGGTATTTTATACGTATTAATAACTATTCGATGTGACTTTATGATGGTTATTAAAAAATATATATATAGACTACAATCGCTGGTAACAATTCAACGGATACTGCTGATACGTACCAACCGTTTTAGTGCCTCTAGTACCTTTACTAGACAAATACTAGAGGCGAGAGTACTAATCAGTACGGACTACTGAGTGCACTATGCTAATACGTAATTTGATTATTTTAATGTTTTTCAGGGTAAGGCGTTTGCTTTAAGCTTGTGTGTGTGTTTAATTTCATGTGTCAAATCCGTCAGTCCTCTCTGCTATTGGGTACATACACATGTCTTCTTTAAGCAAGCGATTGGTTAGCTGTGGACTAGATGGATGGAACCTAAACTACAGAAACAATGATATCACTAGTCTATAATATATTCACTTTAATATTAGGAATATTCAATTTATGTTTAGTAGTATCTGTAGGTACACCACGGTTGATAAAGTGTGAAACATATATGCAAATATAGTTTCAAATTACAAAGATAAAAAATAGGTTATCATAATATGTATGTTCTAATTGTAATGACTGGATATATTACAATTATGAGAATGTAAACAAATGTTTTTGTTTCAACAAGCACCACAGGTTTGTTTAATTGTCTTATCCGAGATAATTCAGTTTTTAATTCGCATTTCTATACCTATTATATATTGAACTTATAACATTATCTTAGTAGTATATTGTGATCACAGCTAAACATATTATCCGATTAAACACACCTAAAATACGACAGTTATCATCATATTTAGATATCGGGAAACTCAAATCAAATATCACTACGTCTTGAGATGTCTGGATGTTCCCAAACTAAATTGAAGTATTCAACATAATGTGTATATCAATTAACGCAGTGCAGATAGCCCTAATAAATAATATTTTTTTTTCTTTGTGCTACGAGTGCTACGCTTATATATTGATCCGTAGGCCGAGGTACCTCGATCGGTCAGTAACCTTTACGGGAAACGCTGCTATCGGCTCACTGAATCTTCCACTAGTGCAGGCTCAGGAGTAAACTCACGAGACTGCATCTTATGTTGTCTTTTCTGATGTTAAATTATAAATTGGGGTTGGAAAATACAATACTGCATAACACTTTCAACTTTCGTTTTTTTCTATCCACTTTCGTGTTAGTGAATTATAGGTTTTTTAAATAAATGAACGTTGATTTTATATCTATTGACTATTGTATTTTTCTAAGTATTCTTTAATCGTAAATAATTTATGATTGGACGATTTAGTGTTTTAATAATATTAATGTGACATAGCGCATTTCAAAGATCATATATGTATTTGTTATTCACAAGGAACTACGTCGCTGTAACATAATATTTTCAATTTGACGTCAATTAAAATATATAACATATACGATGTTTTAGGTTCGTCGTCCGATACGTGAGTCATATTAAAATCCAGTTTAATAAACTTCCGATTTTTTATGGAGTTTGATATTTTTCTTAGTGCCCAAGGTAAGATTGTGACTTGAGATTTGTTTGAAAAAGATAAGTTACTTTAACTTTTTCAATGTATAACGATACAGAAACGAACGTATAATTTGTTTAGGGCCGAGTGTCTCTGTACTTTAAAATGGTATTTTATAGCGTCCAACAAATCAGTCGGCAGTGTTATTAGATGCGACATTACTTGGTCTAGCACCACGCAAAACCTTGCTTAGTTACGTGCCATAACACTAGTAACATAATATGTAATATTCCATGACTATATAAAATATTTTTTTTAATTATACAAATATTTCCATCTCCTTTATACCTACAACTACTATAACTAAAGGTAAAACAGCTGATAGTTTAATCTATCTTTGCCTTATTTATTTTATTAGTCACACCGGCGAACAAAGAATAATAATTAGAGTACTGACTACTGATGACTCACAAGAACAAAATATATGCAAATTTAAATTATCTACCTTACTGAACGATATAGGAAATAAAAACATAGTTAATGTTTTGTTTAAAAGGTAGCATTAAAATAGGACAAATATTTACTGAATCCCATCATTATAAACACCTATGGCCTATGCCCGCAATGCGCGAATGAATTAAGAGTAATAGTGAACCACACAGCACACTCCACAGAGTGTAGATTGACCGAATCAATGTTAGAAGAGGGCACAAGATTAGCTATCTCTTTCTCCGCCAGTACACACGCACCGAGAATGCACCGGCGTGTTTTGTCAATCGGTACTTTCGCGTTCTGTTTTTGAACCAGTAATTAGTCTTAGTAGTTTCTTCTGAACTAAAAGTAAGAAAACTACATAACATATTTTTTGTTTTATTTTTTTGTTCTTAATGTAAATAACATTCATTTTCAGCACTGTCATAAAAATAATTTAAAAAGTTAGTAATACTTCTTACAGGAATAGCCCTCCTGTTTACTATGATAACTTTAACATTTAAAATTTAAATGTACTATTTAATAATTATAATTAATTAAAAACAAAAAATAATTGAGCAATCCTTCAATGCGGATTTATTTTTTCATTGGATTCCAGAAATAAAACTTGACATTAAAATATGTATGTATTACAAAATCTTTAAATATTATTTAATAAATAAAAAAGGCCTGGCCTTTCAAAATTAAAAAGCACCAATAACCAGATTTGTACATACAATCGGCATCAGTTTGTAAGTGCTTATTACGTCACATAATTAAAATCGATTTGCAATTGTCTTACTAGCTAGACGATGTCGAAACAGGCTATGTATCGTATGCGTTATATTAGTGTATGATGATGTCTTCCATCGAAACTCGAATGAAGATGCGCTGACGGCTGACTGCCGAGTTCGTTGATACTTTGATCTGTCTATAGAGTATAGAGTACTGAAATATCTACATGTCTATCTATAGCTTGCTACACAAGAGCGAGAGACCGCTGTTTCTACTTTTTGCAATCTGTTCATTGTTCACGCCTGTCTTCACGTCAGTAAAACAGAAACGTTGTTAGGGTATAGACGTTTTTTGTTTCGTCCTTTACAAAACAATAAGCAAAATCTGGTATCCAGTGTGTAACTTCGTTAGATTTCTTGTGTTTTTATACTGTGTTGGTGATTTATCATCGCATATTGTGGATTTAATTTTTTTGTAAGGTGAGTTGGATAATTTATTGCTTGTTCTTAGAATAAACTTTGCTATAATTTTATTATTAATGAAAATTATATATTTACGATATTATACACAGGAATCAAATTGATTATATTTAAAACATTAACTATAATTTTGTACTAAAATAAAAGCAATTAAAATATATTATAATTATTATTATAGTGATATTATTATACTGATTTATTGGCAGACTACTAAATTATCTAATAGTATTTAATACAATATTGGATTTATTTTATTTCTTGTATGCAATGTAATAAGTGCCCAAAACAACAGAAAATGTAATTAATGAAATTATCCTGATAGTGCGTTGTTTAGTTTATGTTACAAATATAATATTAATACATCTACATGCATATAAGATACTGTCCATAAATCCCAGTCAAATTTAGTAAGTAGCAAGGTAGTAAAATCTTTGCACTCTAACTGGTTTATGTTGTATAAAAATTCCTACAAGAGCATTGAACAACAACAAAAGGTATAAAGGACAGTTGAAGGATAATTTGAGTTTAAACTTTTTGGCTTTACAAACATCTAAACAGGACCCTAACCTTATACAAGTACATACATTAAGGGTTCTTTACTCTTTTAGTGTCCTTATTATATCAATTTCTGTACTGGTTTCTTAACAGACTGTATTCTTAGCAAAAAAATATCAAAATAATACATTTTTTTTTAGGAGGTACCTTAATTTTTGGGTTTAATTAAAAATGAAATTACTATTACTGAATTATTATTATTATTATCTATCTACCTATCTATCAATAAATAATAATATTATTAAGAAATTAGATTTTGGCCGGCAACTTCACTTAGCACAACAGTAACAAATTTTATTTATAAACAGATATTATGTGAAAATATAATTAATAATCTAATAAGTACATAAGTATTTTTTTTATATTTTATATGCCCATAATACTAAAATACCAAATATATAAACATCTGTTATGTTGTACCATATAATATATTAGGATTTATTAATTATCCCAAACTTTTTTTATGATATCATAATGCGTAATGATCAGCTTAAATTGCCCAGTTTTATCATCTTTTTAAGATAGTTTGCTAGCAAATTGACTTGAAAAACAACATTTAAAATTGTATGTACATCATTAGGGTACATTTTAAATTAAATTATATACTACCCAAAATTAACAGCCATTTTTTATGATGGATCTACATAAATTTACTATTACCAGTTGTTTCATGTTTTTCACGTTTATATTTGAGTATCAAATGTCACTTCAACCTAACAATATCAGTATTTGAAATAATTATTTCTGTTAAGGTATTTTCCATTTAAAACATATCTCTCTAACCTAATTAATACGTTGATCGTCATTTGTTTTGCAATAGCAGTAATATTAAATGACACAGTACGATGCGTTATCCTAACATAGATCCCTCGATTGATTCAAAATTTCTAAAAACAGATTCGTAGGAACGTAACATAAATTCTTGTCTATTTTCGATTCTTTTTATAAGTGTAGTCTTGTTGATGCATATCTAAACTAAAATCTATTACTAAATCTAAACTAGAATGGAAGATTTCTAATTTCGAGTTGTGTTTTAGGTAAAATTGCTACCTCAATGACCCATAATAACATTCCTGTTAAATATTTTATTTTGAGCACATTTAGTCACTCTTAAAAAGCTATAAAACTAGTTATATAGTCAATTTATTTTATAGTTAACGTGAGCGTATCATATATTATATCCGTCTATCTAACCTCAAGGAAAATAGAATATTGTATAACATTATAATTATATATATACATTACGATTTATATTAAAATCCGATCCAAACACTATTTTAACGAAATTTACGGAAATAAATGTGTAGTTCTTGAAAAAATTTATTTATAAAACTCGTTGGAAAACCCATGACGCCTCAATGTTTTCGTTAGTTGTTTGGTCTAAAAATATAATGGTCGAATATAACAGCATCTAATGCTGTAAAGGTGTCATCTATTTCAGTCGAAGTTAATCCATTTGGAATTTAATACTATTTATTAGATTTACTTATTCTCAACACTTGCTACAGGTGTAGTTAAATTATTCAAGAATTAAAGTTCAAAGAAACAAGTTTCAAATTATTATTAGAAATGATTATCTTACAATCTCTGAATTTTTATACGTTTCTTAAGAAAAGAGCAAAATATCACTATTAGTAAAAAGACTCATTTTAGAAGTATAATTGTGGGAATACCTTTTATTCCGTAAATTAATTGATTGCTATTAATCAATGTTCAAAAGATTGTTATAGCAAATATACTAGACTATTTTTATTTAGAATATTAAGTTCAAAGAAAAAAATCCGCATACAGCATATTCATGGTTTTCTTCTTTGAATTATATAAACAATTAAATGTAAAATAATAACATATTAATTATCATACACTTTTGTTTACTTCATGTACTGTGATAATTTATAATCTAATATATAAAATTCCCGTGTCACAATGTTCGTTCCTATACTCCTCCGAAACGGCTCGACCGATACCTATGAAATTTTTTATGCATATTAAGTAAGTCTGAGAATCGGCTTCTATCTATCTTTCAAACCTCTAAGTGATGAGGGGTGTCCACCCCAAAAAATGTTTTTTTGTTTTAATTTTTGTATGATACAGCATACAAAAATACATACTACCCTTAATATTCACCCTACCATCTACCCCTATTTTTTAAAACAGGTGGTTATTTTTATTGAACTAAAAAAATGTTTCTTAAAAATAATATACCGGGTCAGCTAGTAATATATAAGTATATTATTCTATGCGCTATTTTTTAAAGTAATTCTCATTCAATAAATCGCGATAGTAATTTGCATGTGACATAATCAAAGTTCATTATGGCCTACGGACCGTTATAAATGACTCGGAGATTATCCAGTTATATGCGGAAGCGAATTGCGTTGCTAAACAGAGGCTTAACAGGTTTCATGTTATTTCTTTGTTACGTAAACTAATGCCTCATACAAGGTTTCTCTCTGCTGGAGACATTACTTAAAGAATGGTTAAGTCGCATTGAGATCTCATGGCTCTGCACCAATGGACCTATGCGCAATCAATACTTGCTCAAACGTAAAGGAAAACAACGTGAAGGGCTAGTAGGCTATCCTCCTACTTGACTGTAAATAAAAATTGTCAAAGATAAGGATAAAGAAATCTGACGACCGTTCCAAGGTTTGTAGCGCCTATAAATTTTTATGCGGTCGGTGCTTTCCGATACAGATTTTTAATAAGTGAACGACAAGAGTATAATTGAATTTTCTATACTAATATTATGAAGAGGAAAGGTTTGATTTTTTGTTTGTTTGAAATGAATAGGTTCCGAAACTGCTGGACCGATTTCAAAAATTATTTCACCGTTGGCAAGCTACACTATTCCCGAGTGACATAGGCTATGTTTCAATTTCAAAAAAATTAGGGATGCTTACTAAAACTTGAATAATAATCTAACCCAAGGTGTAAAAAAATAATCAAAAAACTTCCTTCAATCGTGTGCGCTGCGAAAACTATTAATGATAGAACAAAATGATGTATTACAATTTTTTAGGACACATCACTATCCATAAAAATTGTCGCGACAGCATGTCTCTATCTTTTATAGTTACGTCACAATAAGCGTCCTTTTATTAAAATTGAAATATGGGGATCAGCCACGAAAACTAATCTAAATAAATTACAAAGGACCCAAAACAAAATTATAAAAGTTTTATTCCATTATAATCACCTAACTCCAACTAAAATATTATATGAAAAAACAAAAATACTAAATATTAGACAACTATATATATACTACACATGCATCCTAGTAAAGAAAATAATAACAAATTCCATCCAATCTAGTATAAAGTTGCATAAAAAAACAAATACAAGCCACTTGAGAAAAAAAAAATAGGCTTCAACTTATAACACCGCGGACTAATTACGGAAAAACAACAATATTGTTCGAAGGAGCACAGTTGTTCAACAACTTACCAGAAGAATTGAAGCTGTGCGAAAATATGAATGTTTTCAAAGGAGGTCTGAAGGATTATTTGCAATCAGTAATGTTTCCAACGCCCTAGAGAGACTAATATTATATACTTTTAGAATTAAGTACCTACTGTATCTCATTGTAAGCGAACTATAAGTTCTTATGAGTAATAAAGTTCTTTAAACCTAAAATACCACCGCTAGAAAAGGCTCTTTATTCGTACCGAGGTATTGATCCTTATCAAAATAATTACCAACGTTTCACATAAGCTACAATTTAATGGCATAACCACCAAAAAAGCATGGTGGATTGGTGTTCTCCTGCCTTTTCTCTTGAATAGTTTACTACTATGTAATATAACAAAAATCTTAGTCACAGCAACGCTTGGCCGAGTCTACAAGAAATATCAATGCCCTTCAAGTCTTCAGGTTTTGTCTATCGTGACACAACGAAATTTTAATAATAACTTTAAATTTTTAAATTTGACTATCGACTTTATGCCATCTAATTACAAATGAATTATCATTGTTAGATTAAAGACTAATTAAGTAGCAAACTGATATTTTTTTTAATCTACCAGATAACATGATTACGTACACAGTTACAAGAATTTTTTTGGTCTATCGTGATATTATCCCTTACATAAATTCCTTTGGCTAAGAGTTGTTGCCAACGGTGATTTAAATAATTTAGTTTACTTACCATAATCCGTTTGTATAAGTACAAAATTTATTTGTAACTATAAATAAACTTATTTTTTTGTCTAGCGGACCCGGCAAACGCTTTTCTATATAAATAATATAAGTTAGAGGTTGTAGGCACTAGGCATGTTCTACATCTTTTCTCTCGAACTCAATCATATATCGTTGTTGATAACGTTCATTAAAAAAAATTCTCCGACGTTGAATTCTGATTACAATGAAGATTTTTCGGTCTAATATATATCCTAAGCTTAAATAACGTGGCTTGCTTAAATAATCAAAATCAGTTCAGTAGATTCAGAGATTACCTCAACTTCACAAAAATTACCTCTTTGTTATATTAGTATAGTGTGCTACGTTTTCTAGATAAAATGACTGGAAACTAATATTATATTACCCATCTAATAATTTATTCGAAATATAAACAACTGTATTTTTAAACTATTCTGGCATTCGGAAGTAACCTTATAATTATGTAAACAAAGCTTTTTAATCACCTAAGCCTTAATAACCATACAGAGACGTTCGTGTTTTATATAAGATTTATTAAATTTAAGGTTTATTAAATTCAATTTCGCAGCCCCGTAAAGAGCGAATTGCGTCCCAATAAAATTGACCTACTTCATCGCTTGCACTCTTAACCTAAATGCCAATTAAAAGCTCTGTGTAACGTTTATTTTCGATTATTATTAATTAAACCTTTTATACGTAATTATAAAAATTAATCCCTTTCTGCATTAATGGTGGTAGCTTCGCGTGTATTGTTTTTCATTTGAATGGTATGAAAATCGATAAGATTCTTTAGATTGGTTGTATCTAAGTCTTAATAAGTCTAAAATTTATTATTTTTTTACACACGTACTTGAGGTCTGGATTAATATTCCAGAATAATATTCGGTAATGATTCTTTATTTATAACTAGGTGGCGCTGCAAAATAAAATGCGCTAACCTTAACACGTATAAATTACGCAGTCATTGACCACGACATATTTAGGTTGTAACACAAATATTCGCATCAACTAGTTTCGAATAATACTTGTATTTGTTGACATATTTTATTGTACCCCTGTTTACTTTATAATAATATAGATAAGATATGGATTGCTGAACACTGGATCCTTTGTTTGGTAGTTTTTCTTTATTACGTTTGCGCATTTCCTAACTGTTTCAATCTACGTCACGTTTTCTTTTAATGTAATTAGTATGTACAAAAGTGTTTGAACAAATAGTCTCATATTTTCTAATATCTTTTGACGCATAACAATAGTTTTTAATTTAAAAATTACTTTACTAGACAACACTTGTTCAATGTATAGTTTATAAAATAAATAATTAACGGTTACGTTTTAGGATAACACACAAAATAGATAGATCCAACTCTAAGCTAAAACCATCAATTAATTGCTCGAGCATTGTAGCTTAGTTATAGCGTTCTTTAGATATACATATCATAATTGTAAAAAATAATATGTCGTTTGAATACGAGTACGGCCCCGTACCTGGACACGAAATTGTAATTTATCATGACAAAAATTAATTTACTTGGGTTTGCTGTAGTATGTGTTTCCTCTCAAAGGAATATTAAATACGTAAACATTACTCACAGTTTATCGTTAGACAAATATTTTTGTATGAAAGTGTTTGTACATGTGGAATTTGTTCAGTCAAGGTTTCAAACATATTTTTATCGACGCACAATAGTTTACATCTAATGTTGTTTATATTACTCGGGCTCCTTTTATGAATATATTATGTCTATAAACACGGTGACTCTTTCGTTCGTATTATATAATCTACAAAATCAATGCGTTCGAGAACACGTAGGAATCTGGTGGCAGTTTTTATTAGATATAATTAGTTACAGAAACGAGATAATCACCACATATGTTTTAATAGCTTTGTTTTGTTCCATTGTACATATTATGTAGTATGCACTACTTGCGCTCGCCAAATTTAATTAAATTTTTTTCCATCACAGTAGTTGCCTGAAAGAGATCGCTCGAAAGCGTTAAGGCCGACAGTTGCCCTCCATTTTATTTAATTGCACTATTTCTTGCAACGAAGTGTAAATAATAAATACAATAATTTTTGACTGGTTTTCTTTTATCACCAGCTCCTAGCTATCAGGAATCAGCATCAGATACGCGAAAACGTACTGTAGCTGAATGGAAACCATACTAAATTGAAACAGGTTAAATAAGGTTATCACAGTAAGAACCTTTACATTGCATATTAACATTCGAATGGTAAAATTAACGGCGGTGGCAAAATATTTTGATCACGATTTTACCAATGAATCACATTCATTATGCGTTTTAAATGTGGATAAATGAAATGAGCAGAGAGCAGTGTTGGCCTAGTGGCTTCAGCGTGCTCATCCCTGAGGTCGTAGGTTCGATCCCCGGCTGTGCACCAATCGATTTTTTTTTCTATATGCGCATTTAACATTCACTCGAACGGTGAAGGAAAACATCGTGAGGAATCCGACATGTCTTTGACGCAAAAAAAAAGTTGACGGCGTGTGTTAAGCACAGGAGGCTGGTGCACCTATGGAAAGCATCTACTTGCCTGTTAGATAAAAAAATGATCATGAAACAGATTCAGAAATCTGAGGCCCAGACCTAAAGAGGTTGTAGCGCCACTGATTATATTTTAAATGGAATGAGCTTGCTAGTTGCGGATTATATGACTACCATAAATTGGACAGTAACGCTACAGAGTTCATGTGCAAATTAAGAATTAAGTATTGGTTTGATGGACGCTCTTCATACAGCACATGTCTTTGTAATAAAGTTTATTTATGGTAGAATATTCTATAATTAAATCCCTGTAGAACCAAAGTGCATTGGGAAAAAAAAACTTCAATTAATCTTTTGTCCACGTTTTATAAAACAACCGTATCATGTTTTCAGTCACAGCTGCCACTTATTTTAAATGTATATCGTGTAATTTGAAATATGTATGTGTAATGTTACCAGAATAAAATACAATTACTAATTGTAAAGAGTTTTGAGTATAACAATGACATCTGAGAAAACAATGAGTGTCATTAAACCATTGTTAACTGTTTAATCTTATTAATATTTCTTTATGTATGTATATTTATTTAAACACCTATTTAAATTGCTTTTATTAGAAAGTTATATCTATGTGTAGCAAAACATGATACGTCAAGTTATTATTCATAATTTTGAATTGACTATAAAAATCAAATCCAGGTGCCTTTAAGAGTAGACCATACCACCACCTTAAAGGCCAGCATCGCACTTGCAAACCTCCTGGTGTTGGCGGCGGTAAGCGACCGGCCTGATCGTTTTTCTAATGGCCCATAAAAAAAACACTGAAGAAATATTTTCCACTCATGTAGTGACAATAAATTTACTTAAATCTGTTGATACTACACTTTTGATATTTCATAACTTCGCAATCACATATAAAGCAGATACATATGTCTGATTTACTAATCATTTCAGGCCAATTTGCTAGTCTTTTGTGTTAAACTAAAAAGTGAAACAAGTATGTCGTTGGGAATCGAACATACCTTCGCCCTATGAGTTGAGGCTTATATCTAGATATTGGTACAAAAACAGCAGTTACAACAGTTGTCTTATCATCATTATCATAAAGCAGCTGCAAGTAATTAGATCATATATATATTAAAATGAATACTTTGTTGTAATTATAAATATTATCAGACAACGGATAAATCCTTTGACTTTATTCTGACCGATTATTTCTTTATATGATCCCAATCTCTGATAGTGTTCTAACCTCTACTATGTGAGCGTTTCTGTTTTCTTGGTAACGTTCCGTTCATTTAAAATTAAGAGTATAATTTTTTCAAATAAATTCAATATTTTGACATGGTCCCCCTGGATATCGCTTTAGATTCTTGCTCGGAGCGCAAATTTTTGTTTTTGACTGTGGTAAAAATTACACTGTTACTTTTATGGGACATAAAGAAAACACGAGTCTTGTCCTCTTCGAACTGAACATGCCTAGAGCCACTCCAAAGGGCCATTAAAGAAGCTAATGCGAACCTTTTTTACTAATATAATACCAGTACTATTACTAGTATGGTAGATTATAATTGAACTTCCTAATTCATAAATTATGTATTTGATTAGAAGTTACTTAAGTAAATGTTTAAGAAACGAACGAAACAGACATTATTTGAATTCATTATTAATGTATGCAAAAAATTCTTGCGTAATCGATAATGTATGGCAGACCGAAATAAGACTATGCAAATCGTAATAAAAAAGGAAGTTGCTGCTGTCGAGACTTTTGACCTTGAAACATGGTACCTGACATGGCAAAGATAAAACACGAATACTTATAGGATAATTTTGTTTAGCATACTTTGAAGATATTATTATGTAATATATTTATGCTATATTCTTTTACGTACATATAAACATTTTATACCAGCAATATGATATAGCTTCAAAGTGTGATGTATATTGTATATAGTTTTGTCATCTAGAAAATGTTCCATCAAATAATCTCGAGCATTCGCTCGAACAGGATTTCTTGACGTTCCAAAAAATAGAACTGAAAAGTATTGAAACCCAATTTTAAAAACGGTTCTGTTGCTAAAAACCTAATGTTTAGAGAGAGATAAAAGACGCCCTAATTTACGATTCTTTAGATAAACAGCCTTAGTTTGACCTAAAAACCTGAAAAGCACTGAAAAATTTACATTTAATACTTTGCAACCCATTTCTAAATATAAGAAGTTCTAAACTGTATTAATAAGGTGATGATTATCCTTCTGACAAGAAAAGGCCTCAATTATATTAACGAGGACATATTCGTCTTCCTAATACGCAAAGGTTCAATGTTTGTTATTCTAATCGAGTAAGCCGATAGTGACAATTGTTTATTAGGAGGATAATACTGATATTCAACTACTAGAAGGTATTTGATCGTTAAAGCTTACGATTAACGAAGTATATATTTGAATACGTAAGTATATAATTAATACGTGTTTATATAACAGGGTGCAACAAGCTCATCTGATGTTAAGTGACACATAGACATTCACATTTTAGTAACACAATGTACACATATGAACGTTAAAAAAAGAAATACGTATTAAATGCTTTTAATTTTACATTTACTGCCAGTTCTCAAATCAGGGCGTAGAACGGAAGAGAACTGGAAATAAACTCTCCACCACTCTTTTTAATCGCCAAGTTTTTGTTTTACACAATGTTTGTAAGGAGCTGCAACCATTACTCCATATTCCACATGACATCTTAAGTAATTAATAGCAAAATTGCATTGAGCTCGCATGCGTTGCCGGCTTTTTAAGTGTGACGTGCACATACGAATGTTCGTATCCAAATATACCAAGTTTGACAAATAAATCATTACATTGGGGCAAATGTTTACTAAAGATATTTCATATATTTTTGCACGAGTATAGATTCTTACGTTGAAACTACATCGTAATATAATTTTCATGAGAAAATCGTAACTCTTTGTAAACTGTAGAGCCTAGTAACAATTTATTCGTAGGCTGATCTGTATCGATCGGGTTAATACCATTATACCAGGGTGGATCGTTAGGTACGCGAGTACTGGTTACATCACTGTTGTACATAGGGGTTGACAATATGCTAATTAAGCTGTTGTATAACATATAACACGGCATATGTTCCAAAAATATATGTTTGTCCTTCAATAGTTTTTTGATGATTAAGTCGTAACTAAGGATTCCAAATCTTGGAATATTGGGTGCCAATTGACAGAACTAAACAACGCCGAAAGTGGAAGTGAGTGGGCCATAGGCCTGGGAGGGTTCCAAGTCACATTGCCAAGTAAGGGACCGTTTAAGTATTACGTAAACCTTTTGTAAAACGTTTAAGGCTATGTTCACATGTAACGCGCGTCAACGCGCGATCAAATTTGAAGAGGGTTCAGATGATGAGCGCTAATGCGCGTTGCGAGAGTACTCGTCAGTCTAGTTCGGTAGAACGTAGAAATTGGACGTGGAAGAGGCTATTATTTTGTGGTTATATTATAAACGTGTTGTGAAAGTGTGAAAAAGAAAGTGTGTTGTCGCGCGATTTGAAAACGCGCGTCAAGTTTTTGCCATCTGAACATAGCCTTAAACGGGGAATTGAATTACGCGTTATTGTTAATATTATTTTCGACTTTCCAGTACTTTACACCACATAATGGTGTTTAGGTATAAAGAGTCACTATGTGGTCACGAAACGTTTTACTATACTTGGGTACAGAAAAACGTTACGGCGCGTTACATGGGGGGGGCGGTCAATAATCCCCAAAGATTGCGTGACGTAATACTTGAACGCTCCCTAAGCCCTCGAATGGAATCCTTTTGTCCGCCCAAATAGACCCGGCAACAAGCATCATTGCAGAGGTGAAGGAAGTTGGAATGATGTGGAGTAAAATTAAGAGAGCTGCCTAGGACCTATCAGTATGGTTTTCTACGCTAGATGCCCTCTGCCCTTCTCCCCCCACCTGCGGGACATAGGAGCTCAAGTCAAGTCAAGGATTTAAATTATGTATATTAAACATTATAATTGTAAGTGATTGTTGAATCCACGTACGGCTGTAACATCAGCTATAACTACGTACTAACTACCGTACAAGTTTGAATTAACAATTCTTTGTTACCATGGCAACGGATCCTCAACTTGTAAGTCACTGATATTAATTGACTTTAATAGAAATTCCGTTCTATTACGTTCAATTCACTTACAATGATCGCGTTCTTAGAACACTTCATTAATTTTGTTGCAATGAGAAATGAATATTCCATTACGTTTTAATGGATATTACAATGAGTAGGTAATATTATAATCAATTATTATTGCACTATAATAGTATGATAAAAAACAATACACTATCAATCCTTTGTTTTTTACCCTAAGATTTATTGTCGAGACTAATGCGCTAACATTACAGGAAACGAAAAAAATGTTTCATTTCGTCAATGTTCGTTAAAATATTATTATGTGTTTTTGTCCATAGCTTTAGTTAGTAAAAAGGACATATTTATTAATAACATAAATAAGTCCTTACTTCATGATTATACCAGTTAAATGACATAAGAGTCTAAGAATAAAAAAAATGTTTTTTGACATACGAGGTTATCATTCTACAGTGACGAAATAAAGAGTATTTACAATATTATTAAAAATTGATAAATTGAAAACTATCTTTAATGCTGGCAGCATTTCCACGGTTCCTTCCTGAGCGAGGAAAGCACCAGCTCTGGTGTCGCCGGCTCTATCTACCTGGTGCCAACTTACATTTTTAATTAGCGCTTGTGTAACAACAAAGGAAACAAAATCAAAGTTATAGTAAAGACTTTCATATTTGTATCGTTAATTTTTTTGCGCCTGCTATGCGGACGTGCCAGCTTTTGTGCTTGTCCGAGGAAAATGAGACGGGGCTAACGTGTCCAAGTATGAACTACAATTGCTACCAATATTTTCACGATATTGTTTTATCTAGTAGATAAAACTTTATGCTTTCATTATTTGACGTTTCGTAGAGTTTTTAAGGAGCTTTTTTCCACACACTACCACTATGTTATATATTTTATTATATACTATATTACAATTACTGGCATCCATTGTTGAATAATTAAATAAACTTTAAAGAACCAGCTGCCTGTTGAGATATTTCCGAACACAATTTAGACCAAATCCAGAGCGTACAGAATTTTAAAACTTGAGCCTTCTGGCAGTGTAAGTCCATTGATTGATAGTTCTTTGATAAATTTATAAATTGTTACACCACTCTCATATTGCTGAGAATGATAATTTGTACTGCCCACTTTGTTATCCTAATTTTATGTATTGTTATTGTACCTATAAATTAAAACCGCAATACTCGTGCGGTGGCTGCGGTTTGAACCAATTATTGCGGCATCGTCGCATGAATGTTCGTAATTGATTGTTTATATGACAAATGAATGCGATATCTTTTGTTTTGCTCTGCGTTAAAAGTTTTCTGTACGTATTGGTATATATCCGAATCAGTAACACCTTTCAACCATTACGGGCAGAGACTGATCAAGAGTTCTGACCGCTCTAGGCTATTTGTCAGGATGCGCCCCCGCCAGATGACAGATGTGTTCCCGGTCCGTCTAAAAAGTAGTTTTGACTTTCTTTTCTAGTGTGAAAATTTTAACATGGCTATCTATAAAAGATTTCAGATCGATCTGCAAGCGAAACTAACGCTGTCCTTTAATTTGCACACTTTGAAACCATTTTTTAGCTGACTTAAAGTCTACTTACTTACTAACTGTCTTAAAGTGCACTTTAAGACAGGTCTCTTTACTTTAATTTTTTCCAGTTCACAGTTTATTTAGTGTTTTGGTCTAGTTGGAATATGCAGGGGACTATACTAGCGAAGACACGATTTTAGCGCGCCCGCGCCCCTCTAGATCGTCGCGCCCTAGGCTGCAGCCTAATTAGCCTAAGGGTTAATCAGGCCCTGATTACGGGATTAAAAATCTAATATATAAAATTCATGTTCGTTCCAATACTCCTCCAAAGCGGATCGACCGATTCTTATAAAATTTTTATGCATATTCAGTAAGTCTGAGAATCACTATCTTTCAAATCCCTAAGTGATAAGGGGTCCTCCCCAAAAAAATTTTTTTTACTCTTTAGATAAATTTTTTTGTTTTTATTTTTTTATGACAGCATACGATCAACTCCTATTTTTTATTTGTTAGTTAAGAACTTATAACTTGAACTCTGAGGTTTATAAAGTGAAAAATTCACTGAACAACCTAAAAAGTTTTCATTCCGGAAAACTGAACATTTTCGAGGGGAGCATAGCAAAATGTTCCATGTTGGTATGTACTAAAAAGGTAGGCTAAGAAAAATCACATTAAGGAGAAACATAGCTCGTGGGGGCAGCTAGTATTTTTATAAAATTAATATTTGTTGATAAATGCTACGAACTCTTTAATCGACACATTAAGGATCGATGAAGATGGAGATTTGTTCATCCAAACGCGAAAAAATTTTTTGGCTAGGAACCAAATTGACGTCACGGACGACAAAGCAACCGATAAATAATCTATAATTTTACGATAAACTTAGTATTAAACCTTCGCCATGAACTGATTTGATTTAAATATGTGTATTATCGATCATTGATATCGTGTGAATGCCACGACGATAATTGTAATTCTGAAGGTTCTGACTCTAGTAACCCTCCCGACGTTGGCTTTCCAGAAATTACAAGGTCAAGAAAAACCTTTCTATTTGCTGCTTACATTTTTGAATTTATAACGGTGAAGTAAAGATTTCTTAATACTATACTGACTTAAAAGCTTAGCGTAGTGATTGTACTCATTAAAAAAATCGTCGGTATATCGACCATCGGAAAACAAAAATGTTAAAAGAATATAAAAAATTCTCTGGCTCTACGATTTGTCCGAAACGACATACATCGCGCCATAAACAAATTTCTGCCAGTCATCATAAAATTAATATTCAAATATTTCCCATTTTAGGTACCTATTGAAATATTCTCATTATCAAATACATAGTAATTATCAGGCGATATCCTAAATGAAGTTACTAAGCCGGTAATTAGATAGAAATCACTGATTATGGATTACGCAGTGCTTGTAAAAGTTTTCAGTGCAGTGGTCGTTTTTAGTGATGTTAAAAAATAACCTTCGAGTAAGTTCAATGCGATTTGTAAGAAAAGACAAATAAATAATAAATACCGAAAACCTGTGTGATTAATTAGTCATACTGAATAGATTCTATATATGAAATGTTGGAAATCAAAGCGATTCGACTATAGTCAATGACAGTTTTAAACTATTTCGTCCTACATTTTATTAGTAATCTTATTAGTCAGTAGTGTTAAGAGTATTTGCTAAATTGTTCTAAAATATGATTATACAAAAAAACCTGTATTTGTAATTTTTCTATACATTTCGCGGTAATTTAATTAATTTTGCTTTTTAAATCTAGGAAGGCTATTTACCATGAGGCTACGAGCGGATTAACGAGTGAATCCAGGAAACGCCTATTAATTATAGATTACTCGCTGACCTGGCAAATTCGTTTTGCCATGTATATCATTTATAATAAAAAATAGGGGTTGATCGTAGAGGGGAAAATGAAAATTAGGGTTTGTATGTATTTTTTAATGCTGTATCATAAAAAAAAATATCTAAAAATTAAAAAAAAATGGGGTGGACTACCCTTAACATTTAGGGGGATAAAAAATAGATGTTGTCCGATTCTCAGACATACCCAATATGCACACAAAATTTCATGAGAATCGGTCAAGCCGTTTCGGAGGAGTTTAACTACAAACACCGCGACACGAGAATTTTATATATTAGATATATTTGGCACATTTCGTGTGGAACTCCATAGATAGGCATAAAGGCTGATCAAAATAATTAGACTTAATTTCTACTACTCAGAGTATGGGGTAAAATTGATTAGTATTTGAACATTACTGTTAATAGCCCTACTCTTTATACTTTTATTATACGACAAAATTTAAATTATGTTGTGTATGTGTGCCTTGGTATGTTGACGCGTTTCCGCAATAAGAATACTGAGCAAGAATCATTCCTTTGTTAATCCTAAGCCGTCTTTTGGAACATTTACTGAAACTACGCAGGGTTTTGCTAAATTACCTTTATGTTGCTTATCTAAATATTGTTTAGTGATTAATATTTATAAAAGTTTTGTCTATGTCTTTTACTTAACTTAACTTTATCGCTAATTTATATTATATTTGAGGACTAAGAAATCAAATTTACTTTTTTAATACTGCTGACTAGCGGTCTAGCCTGGCTGTACGGCTGAACATTTTTTATCATAAATAACTCTTCCGCACAGCAACGAAATTTTTGTGACAGTATAACGTGGTAACACACACACATCCTTCACTTTTTAGCATTAAGCATTGAAAGTGATAAAACGAAGCGAAGATAAAGACATATTGTAATCGGATATTATGTGATCAGAAAGTGATTTTTATATTTCGATAATAAACATTTTTATATTCGATCGAAAAAACGAAACCGATACTTTCCGTATCTATTGCATTATTATTTTCCATATATGTAACATGAAGTACATACGATTACAGTGTTCAACGCGACTATTTTCCATTAAAGTTTTTTTGAAAGGGGTAAACAATTAGACCTAATAAAAAAATAAAAAAAACACCATCCCTGAGAAAAATAGGCAAAAATATTCATACTAACAAAGATTATATATTATAGCTAAAGTTTCCTTTTGGATCTCAGAGTCGTGATGTTTTAATATGTATACAATGACTTCAAGGATATTAAATGTTAAGTGCATCGATATCAGAGACTTGCCCGACCGAGGAATTTTTTAAACACGGTTATTCACCTTTCCATGCAAATAAATGCTGGCCTTAATAAACGGCTTTGCAGACAAAATCTATGTTTTATTTAGTTAACAGGGTTCAATGACCTGTCTTTAAATTGAAACGTACTTTTTGCACCCAGTCACGAGTGTTAGAAGACTGCAAAAAGTACAAGGATCAAATCAATCAAGTCGGTTCAATACGGCGATGAAAAAGAAAATCCAATTGTATAATTCATTTATAGCACAGATCATACTCAACATACGGGCTCGAACGAAAATAAAATTATATTGAAACCAAAGCTGGTTAATAGAATATTTTTTTACTCATATTTTGTCGTAAAAACCGATAGTCGTTACAGCTGATGACGTTTTTATTAAGATCCTAATAAAATAGAATTCAGCCGGGACCTTTGATTTTGGTCAATATAACCGGTATGTTATTCTAAACGATGTCGTCGTAAACGGTTTTGACTGTATACACATTTATAATATTAATAAAGTTAACAACAGGCTCATTCTTCTAAACAGAACCTTCGTTATTCGTAACTTCTAATCTTTAATGAACATTTACCCCGAAAACTCATATTAATTTGTTGTTTTATTATCGTTATGATAGCTTAATTATAAGTAGACTTACAAAGTACTAATTATTAAATACTAACTAGTGCTTGTTTGAGAGCTTATATAACATACTTAAAAAATATTCACTCTTAGTTTCAAACCTTGAGAATAAGAATTGCCTGAAAAAAGAAACTGGTTTAAAAATTTGGATCTATATTGTAATATGTACCAAATCCAGTTTCTGCTAATGCATAATCTGTGACAGGACTGGTTCCATTTTTAAATGTATTCGTAATTAAGTTAATTTTCCTGTAACCCTCCTAAGATGACCTAAGACTTGACCTTTTGTGTGAGAATATTGTGAATATATGGAATAAATGCAGCTGTGTGATATATTTTATAATAGAGTAAAGGCATATATATCGTCTTTAAATGTAATATAAAAGCGAGTATATATCCCATATGTGAAGTTAGGCCCGTGTTTCAGAATGTATAACGAATTACTTTCTAATTCTCCCTAAACATTTTTGGCGCTTACGGGTTTAGGCTATAGATTAAAACTGTACTGATGTTTCGCGTTTATCCCTGCGTGTCCCTCATTTTAAATATATATTAAGTTTATATATAATTTTTTTTAAAGATATAAACTTTGCGAATACGTAACGTAAAATATTATTAAAATTAAAAAGGTAATTTTTTTGTTAGGTACCTGTAGTAGTACTAGTTAATAGTACAGAACGAGATAAGACGTTGGTTCTATTCGAAACACGACATCAGATAATTATGGCTTTGCCTTGACTTGAATTTAGATCGACTTCAATTAATCTAGTTATATGCCAGCTTTAAACTCAGCTAGAATTAACTCAAAGTTTTAATAAGATAATCAAAGCTAGGTGCCTTAAGCTGTTTGTTGAAGTACTTAAGTTTTAAGTAATTTCAAGAGGAATGGGGAATAAAGATAATTGACTTCAACTAGTGTGATTATATTAACGTTTAAATAACATTAACCCTCATTTCAAAATGATTTTTTTTTAACTTGAGAAACTTAATACGAACTAAATGCAGATTTTAATATTCTACGCTCATTCACATGTGTATCTTAAATGCCCTTTTAAATTGATTAAACACGCTACTTAATATTGTAATACGAACGAGATGCTGATTTTAATCTTCTAGGCTCATTCATTTAACACGCAAATATTTTGAATTTTAGACGGTTTACAACATTGTAATTTTTAAATTACCTGGAGTAATATAGATACTTTTTCTGTAGTACGCAAAGAAAATCCAATCTGACGTCCGTTTGACGACGTTTTTGCCGCCTTTTAGTATGAAACTACATAGATATTCTAACTCTTACTTAACCTGCCTAATTACTTTTAAAGCCACTTTGTAAAGAGTAAATTATAACGTAGGCTGCGCTAGGTTTATACAAAAATGAATAGTACAGATGCAATTCCCCCGGATGGCAACGTGGGCGAACACTGAACTCATTTCAAATCCCCCTCATAAAAGTTAAGTTTAGAACAATGATCGTAAACCCCCACCTTCGTAAGGTTATGTAAGACCTCTCTTAGGTCGAAGCTTTTATACTAATTGGCTCTTCGTGTCTAATAACGACACGATTTTTGTTCTATCATAACGAATCAATTGAGTCAATATCTCATATAATTGTAAGTCATTAGTGCCGGGTAGATTTCAATTACTAGATCAACGAATGCCATGAACTCATGAAGAATACTTCGAATCGTTCGATAATTTAATGTCAAAGACAACGGTACTAACAACAAAGCAAAAGTTTCTGATTTTCGATGTCTTCAATATACGGTGAAAGCTACAACTCTGTGAATATTCTTTACTGAAATTTTGTTTGCCTCGTTTCAGAATTACCAGGATGATCTGGCAGCGATGACGTCAGATAAGAAGATGGAGTCGAAAGGCACCCAGATCCACTTGCCGCTGATCAGCCGCGGTAGCCGCGGAGAGATTAGCGACAAAGTCACTTTCTCACAGGTGAAGTCGCCGCCGGAACAGCTCAATAATGGACAAGTTTTGGGGTCAGTTATTAAATATTTATTATTTTATTCTGGACATCCAGTGCAAAGCGGAGTGGTATTACTTCTACAGCTAGCGAGACAGACTTAATTTAATGATGGTTTATAACGAAAGCATTAAAATGCTACTAAACGTTTACTATAGGAACTAACACTGTCAGCGCCGCTAATATTAGTTTTGACGTAATGCGAGGTAATTACAATTAAATATATTATGAATAAAAGCTATAAAATGTTGTATTTTACGAATTTCCTATGTCATTGTGTGTCGCCTGTATTATGATGACACACGCAATTTAAAACAGAACCTTCTTGTAAGGATGTACTGAGAAAATTAGGACACGATGCGAAGTAAACAATGCTGCGCGTTTTTATTGTTTACCGTAATAACGGAAGTTTTTAATATACTAACTTCAGCCTCTTCAATTAACATCTCGAAAAAATACAGTTTAGTACATACCCCTTATGGTCTTAGCAAACAATACCAAAAAAAATCTTATTTATTCATGAATTTGTGAAGTATGATGATTTTATGTGCTATAACGGAATTTACGTCACATGGCTAATTTTAATATTCAAATTATGAGTCTAATACTGTATGTTTATTCTGATTTTGGTTGACCTTTTTGTGGCGAATGATAACCACATTTTATGAATACCGTTAAATTTTTCGTGAGGTCAATCATTCATTTCTAGAAACAGTGTGCGTAAACCCGGAATGGGTACGACAGGTATAACACTGAACAAGCAAGCGTAACACTGAAGAATGACGAATTTAAAGGAAATAATGTTCAACATTAGGTAAAGAGGCATCTTTCTGGAATTTGCTGTAAAGGTCAAGGTCTGTAACAAAAAGTTGTTAAAATTAATATGTAGTTGTGTTTAATCATCCGGGTTACCATTTACGTACATTTACATTTACGTACATAAGCTATTTAATACATCCGACGACAACTTAGTCGGGAAATTGTCTAGAAAATATTAAAAAAAACCCGGGACGGTCCATTATCATCTATGAAAAAATATATTTTATCTGTATTTCAGCAAGTTCCATCGTAGTATGAATAATTGTGATATTTTTTATTAATAAAACATTTTTATCTGGAATAAATGAATTGACATCCGCTCACCGCGTTTAGTTTTATCGAAGCAGATTTCCATATTTAGAAAAATATTCTGATATACTTCAGCAAATATAGCAATTTCATTAAACATATTGGATAATTGGATTGCAATCGTCCATAGACAATAGTGATATTGGCATTGACAATCGTAAACAAATACCCATTGTGAACAGAATCTATATTGAATTATGAGACTTCGTCTGGAAATATTGTAATTTGTAAGATTGTATAATTTTATCATCAACTGGCGAGTTTTATTAAATTTAAAATGAAGCTAGCTTCGATATTAAAACTAGATAATATTTTTTCTAATAACTATAGTAGTTATATTCTCAACGTCGAAATTCCAGACTATTCGATTCTGGGGAATATGCGAAGATAGAGTATAACGTCACAGTATAGAGCACGGAACTTAGTTTAAATGACAAGTGAGTGATGATCTGTGCCGCCCGCCAATTTTATTGTATATTAGGGAGTCGAATGCATGTGTAATGCTTAAACGAAGTTCTATTAACTAAGCCATAGTAAGACCTTTTTTTATCCTGGGGAAACGTGATTGTGGGCCCCGCGCCAGTGCGTGATGGTAAAGTGGCGCGAGGAGTGGGGGGGGTTAAGTCCACCACCAGAGCCTACTGTTCGCTAAAGTATGGGGGGATAACATCTAAGCTTTATCACCGCATATAATAGTAAGACCGGGAGTCTTTATACTATAAGATAATTTGAATAAAGTAAGAGTCGCGATGTTGCTTTTGTAGTAAGCCGTGTCCCTATTGTTGTCTAAAACATTGTTAAAACCGGTTTTACCGGATTACGTTGTCTAAATGCCTAAATAATGGAAATGTTTTAATCCTAACTACAATGATGGTGACGATTGTTTTTATAATTCAGCTCATGATACCATTTCCTTTGGATGTCGATTTATAGTAGGCTAATTAACAATATTTTTAAAACCATTAAAATTTGTATTTTTCAATCTGTTAATTGATGAATTTAAACATTTCAAGAACCCGGCAAAACGCTTGTCTAGGCAAGATGGCGTCGCACCAGTATATTTCGAGTTGTATTCTTATGTTGCTATAGAATTTAAAGAGTAGCGTAGAAAGTAATAATAAAATAATAACACAATAATAACATTCCATGATTGTAAGAGGTCCCTTATTTTACTCATTAATCCCAATGGTATAACGGTAATTGGAACTCATCTAAATTGCGCTATTTAGATAGTGTGCTTCTGGCAGGAGACTGAGAAATTTAACTCAAAATGGCAATAGAGGTAGAAGATAGGGGTCCGGTGTCCTCGACATCTTGCTAATACTAAGTTTGAAAGCACTGCCTGAGACTCGCAGCGGAATCTACAAAATCCTAGGACATTCTCGTACTACTATGCAATGACTAAATATTTCATTGAGAGGAAACGAAAATTATGAATAACATTATTGTTATTTGCACAACGGTGTGGGCGTATACAATTACGTTTAGAAGACGTCACGTGGCTACTACGTACTGTCTCTGGCGGTATTGAGCTTCTACGTCACAATGCGGCGTGCTCCAATTTCTTCTAGACTTGATGCCAGACACTAGATGACTTATTTCTCGTCTCAGTATGTGATTATTATTACCACGTATATATTTATGTTT
Source organism: Pieris macdunnoughi (assembly GCA_905332375.1). NCBI lineage: Eukaryota > Metazoa > Arthropoda > Insecta > Lepidoptera > Pieridae > Pieris > Pieris macdunnoughi. The sequence continues at coordinate 302,273 of CAJOBZ010000015.1, read as the reverse complement.
AAATACCTTTATGATACAGCTAAAACCAGTGGCGCTACCTTTCAGTCTGAGTCTCAGAATTCTGTAACTGTTTTTTTTTTGTTTTTTCTAAATGCAAGTGGGCGATCATCCTTTTGTGTCTTTTGTGTTTCCTCACAATGTTTTCCATCTCCGTACGAGCGAGTGTTCAATTCGCTCGGATACATATAACCATGATAAACAGGATTTAACAAAATTCTCCTTCAATAATAGAATTCTACCAGTCGGATCGGATAGTTGCAATATGAAAGAAAATACGCCTTTGAGACAGCTTTGTAGTGTAGGGTAATTTTTTGTATGAAGACCTGCGTAGTCAGCGCATGTCGTATCGATTTTTTAACACCCGACACAGAAAAGAAGGGTGTTACGAGCTTCATGCGACTATAGTTCGTGGTAAAATAATATAAGTAAATGTTATACTTATATGAATCTATATTATCCTTGGTCATCGCATATCAAATATGTTGCCTTAAGGCGAAAAGAGGGTTGCTTATACGTTGTATATAATTATGAAGCTAAGGGTAGATTGTTGAGGCTTGGTTTGAAGTTTACCAATTTAAGCGATTGAAGCGAATCGCTTAAGTCTTTAGAAACCCGCTGAAATTAAGAATAGCTACGCTTTCACGCTTGAACTGTAAAATAGTAGGGTTTTTGTATAAAGTTGCGTAAAGCGATGATTGACCTACTTGTGGGTGTAGTTAGTTATAGTTGGCTTTTAAATGTATAAATTTTTACAAATAATTGACATATTTTATGTAGGGATTATTGACAAAATTATGTTAGAATCAAATTTGTATATATTGTTGAAACTAAAGCATCTCGTATTGTAGCTACATCTGTTTTTTTGATTGAATTTTATGTTAAAACAGCATCATATTATGTCGATCCGTTTTGGTACTACAATGCCACAAACAGATACACCAATCTTAGATTAATCTCAAAGATCAATCCTTGATAGATTACGATAATATCATGTCCTGTATATTAAATATATATTAACTTTTCCTCATGCCAGCCAGACAGGACAGGTTTTTACTAAACTCACAAATTTTAGCATGTTTCGATACTTCTTTAAAATTGGGGTACTGTTTTTAAATACTGATCATCTTCAAACACATGGTGTTAGAATAACATACCACAAAACATATGAGCGTGTTACATACATGTATGTACTATAAATACATTGAATACGTAAGGTTGTGCATGCGAACGATGTTGGCTTTCTGCCAGCTCTCAGTAGTTCATACTATACCGTCATGCTACATTTCGACATGGTAATAAGTTGGAAAGTGATTATGTTTTATATGGAGAAACAAAAAACTATCGAGCACGACTAGATCTGTGCTCTGATGGATTTTTCTTTGCAACTTCTTTGCAATTATTTCCACTCTATATTTACCCTTCACGTACAACAAAATAATTAAAATGCTAAATGCTATGCTTATAGTGCTGAAGAGAGTGACTGCGTCTGGCTATACTCTCGGGACGTAACTCCGACGATGTAGGTAATCGCCACGCTTTTAAAACTAAGAAAGACTCTATGAGCAAAATGTCTTTGGTCGTACAATTGGAATTAAATATCGAAATGTGTCAGACATTGGCTGATTACCTACAAGCCAAACGCATGCGCCAAATTAGTGGTAGTAATAGTAATTATATCACTTACTATTACTGCTACTAATTTGGCACTTCGATGGGTATTAAAATAAATAAATACTTTTTGTATTTTTAAAACATAAAAGCCTTCTATTAATGTCACACATTTGTATTGGTTGACCTTTTTGAAAATTTCGTAAGTATGGAGAAGTAAATCTTAATATATATAAATTACGTGTCACGTTGTTTGTCCGCTATGGACTCCTAAACTACCGAACCGATGTCAATCAAATTTGCACACAGTGTGCAGTTTGATCTAACTTAAAAGAAAGGATAGCTTACATCGCAATTTATACCTGCAATATTATTTTATTGCAAAACATTTCTTTATTATTTGATAGTAACAATTCTAACAGATGGCGCTGTGTTGAAAGTACCAACGTTTCACATAAGCTACAATTTAATGGCATAACCACCAATAAAGCATGGTGGTCCCCATAACTGGTGTTCTCCTACCGTTTCCCTTGAATAGTTTACTACTATATCTTATAACAAAAACCTTAGCCACAGCAACGCTTGGCCGGTCTGCTAGTAGACTATAAAATGCGACTAGGAGTAAAACAAAGAACATACAGCCTGTGCTCAAAGTCCAAAAACTTAATATTTTAGGTATTGTAGGAAATGTTTAATGTTTAATGGTAATTATAAATAAATTTTCAGTAAAGATCCAGTGCTTGTCATCTCTGAACACTCTTATGTAACATACAACTTCAATTAGCACGAACTTCTATGTTAAATAACATCCAATTAAAAATATACCAAGAATTCCAGCTATTTTTCAAAGAATGTTACGTAAGCATTTCTCCAAGTTCAAGGTTAAGCAGCCGCACGTGCCTTATGGCTGATATCAAATAATTTGTGAGCCCGTTTAATCGTATTCCGTTTATAAACATGCATGAGTAATATTTTTGTATTCTTTATCTTACATGTTATAAGAGTTATTGGCAATTCGTCTGCGGAAGAAGCGTTGTGGGTTTTGAAGCAATTACCTTTTTTGTTATGGTGACAATACTATATAAATTACTAGCTGACCCGGCAAACGTCGTTTTGCCATGTATATTATTTCTAGGAAACATTTTTTTAGTTCATTAAAATAGGGGTTGATCGTAGAGGGGTGAAAATTTAGGGTTGTATGTATTTTTAATGGAACATTATAAAAAAATTAAAAATTAAAATTTCATCCAGAAAATAAAAATAAAATGTTAGGGGTGGACAGCCCTTATTACTTAGGGGTATGAAAAAGAGATAGTAGCCGATTCTCAGACCTACTGAATATGCATATAAAATTTGATAAAAATCAGTCAAGCCGTTTCGGAGGAGTATGGGTACTAACATTGTGACACGAGAATTTATTTACTTAATAAGATTTACACAGGCCGGCTTATTTCAAAGTTTAGATTAGAAATTTTTATAAGGCTCTAAACAAAAATGGTACCTACTGTGAAATTTATATAAAAACAAAGCGATATATAAAAACAAACTCAGTGCTCTAGGTAAATTAATTCAAATGACAGACAACAGACAATTAACACATTAAAACATTATGCCACACATATTATTTCTGATACGAAAATAATACCTAATATAATAAAATAATATAAACCTTGAATTTATCGGATGTAATTTCGGGTTAAGTTCGTATTTAATGTAAACAAAAAAATAGGCCACTTATTGGATCAAACCCATGAATCAGACTTCCAACAGACCCAACGGTACGATCTACCAAATCGTACCGTTCGGTAAAGCCCATATCAACGGAGAAAGCCCATTCATTCTAAAATCTATATATTGATGGGTTTGCCCTTAGGTGCTCATTTTTTATTTACGCTTCAGCCTGAGTGGTGTACTTTCTTGTTTATTTTATTATAAACATACTTAATATAATTGAAGTGATGTCTAATTTGAGTGATGGTGATTCCAGGGGCTCACAAATTAATTTGTGCAACGGTGGAGCTGGAGCCATGGCTCTGGTCCCGAAGATTCCCAACGGTTCTGCGTGCCAGAAGAAACCAATGGCCACCCTCACACATCTGCCGAAGCGACCGCCTGTGGACATAGAATTCTCAGATCTCTCTTACTCAGTTAGTGAAGGAAGAAAGCGAGGGTATAAAACTCTACTGAAGTGCATCAATGGTACATTCAGGTCCAGTGAATTGACAGCTATTATGGGACCATCGGGTGCCGGGAAAAGTACCCTTATGAATATCCTTGCTGGATACAAGTAAGATTTTGTGTATTAAATTTCATCTATAAGCATGATATGGGTGCAGTTCCTTACAATTCTCTTGTAAACCAAAAAGTTGGCTATTTAAAAGAGTGGTGGAGAGTTTCCAGTTCTCCCACTCAGCTCCCTTGAGTTTGGGACTCCATAAGGGGGGTCCATAAGTGTTCCATTGCATATACATTATACACTATATACATACATATATATATTTATACATACACTTATTAGATTAGGTAAGATATAGAGTAATCAATTTTAAAATTGTACTATTTTATATCTATGTAGACTGTTCTCCCGCTCTGATAGTAGTATTCATAATAAAATATTATAAATTTATTTTTTTAAATAATCAGCGAGCTGTCATTTCCGTTCGAGAATTTGCTAATTATATGATAACATGCAAGTGTATGTTATGTTTTTAATACAATTTATCTTTTTGTTTTTAGTGTTACGAGTTAAACGTTTTGATATCCCGAGCACAATGATTATAAACAATTGGTTAAAACTTACATTGTCTTTGCATTGACAACATTTTTGTTTTGCCGACGCCGGTGAAATTGATAAAAGATGAATTAACTTCTATGACTTATAATAATTTATGGTATTCCAGAACCTCAAACGTGAGTGGCTCAATTCTGATCAACGGCAAAGAAAGGAATCTTCGACGCTTCAGGAAGTTATCCTGCTATATCATGCAGGACGACTGTCTCCTGCCCCACTTGACAGTCCGAGAAGCAATGACGGTGTCCGCAAACCTCAAACTCGGCAAAGACATGACTGTCAACGACAAGAAGATTGTCATAGACGAAATCCTTGTTATGTTAAGTCTAAAAGAAGCGGAAGACACGCGAACAATCAATCTATCTGGCGGTCAGAGGAAGCGGCTTTCCATCGCTTTGGAGTTGGTTAATAATCCTCCGGTGATGTTCTTTGATGAGCCGACGTCGGGTTTGGACAGTTCTTCTTGTTTCCAGTGTATATCATTGCTAAAGTCTCTAGCTAGAGGTGGAAGAACCATCATATGTACGATACATCAGCCCTCTGCGAGGCTGTTTGAGATGTTTGACAATTTGTACACGTTGGCGGAAGGACAGTGTATATATCAGGGTTCTGTTAAGGATCTGGTTCCTTTCATGTCGACGATGGGCCTGCATTGTCCCAGTTACCACAATCCAGCTGATTACGGTAAATTATGTTTTTTTTTTAATTTTAACTCGAATTTATAAGTAAGAAACCACGAGCTAAGTAATTAGTCTGAAGAAATCGGGATTAAATTCGTAAGTTTTATTTAGATGCGTAATTATGCCGTATTAATGACACGTCAAAGCAGAGATATGATAAGAAACTAATATTCTTTAAGCTTAAACCATTAATTGTAACTTTTTGTAGTTTGTACTAGAGACGACTTATTTGTAATATAGAATCGCAATTCTTCAGGATTTTTCATATATATATGTTCTTTGTCTACAACAGTGACTAATACCTTTAATATGTGCTACATGGTAGTAGTGAGCAGTGTTGGCCTAGTGGCTTCAGCATGCAACTCTCATCCCTGAGGTCGTACGTTCGATCCCCGGCTGTGCACCAATTGACTTTCTGACTATGGGCACATTTAACATTCGCTCGAACGGTGAAGGAAAACATCGTGAGGCAACCGGTTTACCCAAATGCCTAATCTTAGATCAAATACTTGCGAAATCTAAGGCCCAGACCTAAAAAGGTTGTAGCGCCACTGATTTTTTTAAATGTGAAACTTGCATCTACATGATCCGAAATCCCTTACTTAAAATATAGGCACACAGATGTTACTTGCTTGTAAAAACAACGTATACAGATATTGTGATGCCAAAACGCATGAGGTTGTGGTTCTACAGGTTGTGTAACTCTATTATAATTTTAATTTCGATTTCCAGTAATGGAAGTGGCGACGGGTGAACACGGCGAGTGGGTTCATAAGCTGGTGCTAGCCGTAAAGAAGCCTGAACGGCCTCACGCCTCTGCTTCTGCCTCCAATTGTGTCTACAACAACCTGGCTAAGAACAACATTCAGAAGGAGGCCTTGGAGATTGTTATCGGTTAGTACAATTTACTATATAAAAGTCAAAAATATACATTTACTAGCTGACCCGGCAAACGTTTGTTTTACCGTGTATATTATTTCTAGGAAACATTTAGTTCAATAAAAATAACTATCTACAATAATAAAAATAGGGGTTGATCGTAGAGGGGTGAACATTTGGGGTTGTATGTATTTTTGTATGCTGTATCATAAAAAAATAAAAACAAAAAAAGTCACTTAGGGTTTGATAGATAGTAGCCGATTCTCAGACTTACTGAATATGAATATAAAATTCCATAAGAGTCGGTCTAGCCTAAAAAAACGCGAAACTATAATTATAATATACATACTAAATTATATATATACCCTAAACTTAAATTTTATCAATCTTAAAAAAATCTTACATTCGTCTCTCAGCCTTTCTAAACCAAACATAGTTCTGGTGCAAAACTGAGGAAATATATAGCAGTATGTATACATAGTATATCTATAGACCAGCATCTGTAGAATAATCCCCTTATTAATAGGAATAAATGCACTGTTCTAATTAAAATATTCATGTCTCTTTTCATCACAGCGTGAACATAATTTGACAGAATGAGACGGAAGTATTTAAGTTATAAAGTTCAATAAGACTGCTTAGTGTTTAAAATTAAAACCACAAGAGACATTATTGTGTACTACGCATGAGTCATCTAACAATTGCGGTAAGAAATAGGTTGTTGACCTGATGTTGCGTACTTATTACTAACGCTACAATGATTGCGGTTATCTATCCATAATTAATTTTCGTAATTATATTATTTATTTGTCTTAGGTTGACGCGAATACATATTATAACAAAACTGTAATGCATATAAACGAAAGATGTGTCAGATAATTGCGTCTGTACATATTCATTACTGTATAAATAAAGGTGCAAATCTGTTGGTTGCCCTTTATATTACATAAACAAACGCGAATTCTCCAAAAAAATACAATGGCGCTACAATCTTTTAGTAATGGATCTTAATAGTAATACTTGGTGATCAGCCGCATGTCTGTGCCTGACGCATGTCGTCGACTTTTTGGGTCTGAGGCATGCCAGGTTAGTGTCTTCCGTGTCAGGGAAGAGGTAAATTGGAATTAAGAAAGTTCAAGGCAGTTTTTGCCGCGCACCACCACTTTGTGGAACCAGCTGCCCACTGAAGTATTTCCGAACCAATTCGATTTAGGGTCCTTCAAGAAAAGAGCATACCAATTCTTAAAAGGCCGTCAACGCACTCGCGAGCCCTCAGGCATTGAGAGTGTCCATGGGCGGCGGTATCACTTATCATCAGGCGAGCCTCCTGCCCGTTTGCCCCCGTTCTATAAAAAAAATGGGCACATAGACTGCCGTGCACAGCCGGGGATTGAATCTACTACCTTAGGGATGAGAGTCGCACGCTAAGGACACTAGGAAAACACTGCTCTTCAATCTCATGAAACAAAAATTCTCAAATTATATTATCCTAAATTTCGAAGCTTTTAAATATAATTGTCCTAAATAGTGTTGATATTGCGTTAACTGCTAACTTTTTCCAACCATTTCCAGACAAGCCCACCTGCACAGTGCTAGATCTCTCAAGCTCGGAACCAGCTGCCGAGAAACCGCCGATTCCAAACTCGAACAACCTTGCGCCAGTCACCTGTACCACGTCTCTTCTCGATTCCAACGAGAGCTTCAACAAGAAACCCCAACACACCGGCTTTCCAACGTCGGGGTGGAAGCAGTTTTGGATCTTATTGAAGCGGACTTTCAAGAGCATTATAAGAGATCCAACACTCACACATTTAAGGCTAATTTCGCATACAGTCGTCGGCTTGCTTATTGGAATGCTGTATTATGATATTGGAATGGATGCTGCAAATGTACAGAGCAATGCTGGATGTATTTTCTTCACTGTGATGTTTACAATGTTTACTGCTATGATGCCTACTATTTTAACATGTAAGTATATTATCTTCTTACAGAGAAAGAGAATCGGCGTGGCAGTTACGCGAATTAATGCATGCACAGTATAAATTATTACAAAAATTATATACAATAATTTTTTAATTCCGAACTATAATAGCGTAAAAACTCTGATCTCAAATCCCACGTTGACGGTCTATTTCCGCGTAGACTCTATGAAGACATATTTCGATAGACCTACTACTATTTTAACATATACCGTTAGTTTTAGTTAAACTAAATCTTAATATATATAAATTAAGTGTCACGTTGTTTGTCCGCTATGGACTCATAAACTACCGAACCGATATCAATCAAATTTTCACACCGTGTGTAGTTTGATCCAACTTAAAAGATAGGATAGCTTACATCTCAATTTATACCCGCAATATTATTTTATTGCAAAATATTTGTTTATTATTTGATAGTCACAATTCTAACAGATGGCGCTGTGTTGAAAGTACCAACGTTTCACATAAGCTACAATTTAATGGCATAACCACCAAAAAAGCATGGTGGTCCCCAAGACTGGTGTTCTCCTACCGTTTCCCTTGAATAGTTTGCTACTATGTAATATAACAAAAACCTTGGCCGGTCTGCTAGTAGTTTATAAAAAAAAAAAAGTACACTTTCTTCATAGCTGAAGCCGTGGTGATATTAAAATCTTCTAATAGATCTTTAAAAAGTCACGGGTTTTTGTGTTATTTTGAATTCCCATAACAGGTCAGAAGGCAGACACTTCTCACCACGATTTTCAACAAATTTAATTTACTTCTATTTTTTACTAGATAAATAAAAATGAATCGCAAAATATGTGGCGAAAACTCAAAGGCTGGCCCAATTCTAGTATTTTTTCCTTGAACAAAGAAAAACGGTTAGGTAAAGAAATAATATTATGGTAAAAGGAAGTTCGCGAGACGGCTAGTGAAAGATATAACTGTCTATTATACTACAGAATACAGTAGTTAAACTTCCAATTTGTATTTCAGTCCCAATGGAGATGAGTGTGTTTGTGAGGGAGCACCTGAATTATTGGTATTCACTCAAAGCGTTCTACTTCGCTAAGACGATAGCGGACTTGCCTTTTCAGGTATGCTTTTTTTTATTGTTTTTCCTGATATCAATAATCTTGTATGTGTGTGATTTGTTTAGTTTTTTTAATTTTTTCTTGCACAGTCATCATTTAACATTACGATCTAGTCTTACTTAAGGTATAAAAGGATATGAACACAAGAAAGTGTCCAATAAAACTACCATCAGTCTCTATTAAGAAAAAGACACTCTGTTCTTGTGTACGATTTTTGGCATAGTTTATAAATGGGTATTGAAAAATTAAATAATAAAGATTTGATGTTTAAGATTATGAAATAGATACTGAACAATTGTACATTTATATAGTTTCAAGCCTAAGAAGAATAGACAATCTTAAAATAGACACAATAATAAAATAAGAAGTACGTTTTTAATATCTAAATTAAAACCTTATTGTCAATGGTTATTTTTTTTATTTATTTACACTTCGTTGCAAATAAAAGAAACACAATACATAAAAATTATAAGGGATGCAACGGGCGGCCTTATCGCTAATAAGCGATCTCTTCCAGGCAACCCTAGTTAAAGAGAAAAACTAAAAAAAAAGAAACATGATACATGATTTTTACTTTAATTTTATTTCCCCAACTTTTAACCACACAATTAAATTTCAGATCGTGTTTAGCGGCGTCTACGTAATAATCGTGTACTTTATGACGAGTCAGCCGATGGAGTTGGATCGGATATTAAAGTTCGCGGCCGTTAATATCCTCACGGCGCTGGTCGCCCAGTCCCTAGGCCTTCTCATTGGAGCCGCTATGAAGATTGAAACGGGGGGTCTATCTCGGGCCCGTGACTACAATCCCAGTGGTCCTATTCTCAGGTTTCTTTATCAATTTTGACGCCGTTCCCGAATACTTATCTTGGCTCACATATGTCAGTTACATTCGATACGGATTCGAAGGAGCCATGCTATCCGTATATGGCTACGACAGAGAAAAACTCAAATGCTCCATCGACTTCTGCCATTACCGAAAGCCGAGCCAATTCCTCAAATATATGAGCATGAATGACGCAAACTTTTGGGTAGACATCGGTGCTCTCACCGTGTTCTTTATCGGTATTAGAATAATCTCCTATCTAGTTCTAAGATTCAAGTTAAAAATGATGCAGTAGAGCACAAACCGCTTTGTATTTACGGTGATAATTCTTTCCATTTTATCGAGTTAGCAACACTGCCGTGTCAGTTGAAACTGACAATTGTCATCTGACAGATGACATGTCGGCTGACAGCTGTCAGTTTTATTGTTTACGCCGGCGCAATTAGTGGTCGACGTAGGTTTATATGTAGTTTTCGAAATAATTAGCTTTATAGTATGCAGTTCGACTTAGTCGATGGTTTATAAGTAATTAGGTTAAGATTTTATAGATGATCGGGCCCATGACTTAATTTTAAGTTAAATATTGATATTATGTTCATGTAATCATTGCATTCGTAGATGTTTACGTACGTTTAATGGTATCTTTGTCTCAGTCTGTCAAAATCACGTTATTGTATGAATTTATATTAACACATTGAGCTATATTTTTTTCCTTCAGCTTCATAAATATACTTCACTATTACTTTAACATAGTACAATAGGTATTTGGCAAATCAATAGTATTAATCCTTTAAAGTTCGTTGCCATTGAAGGTCACGCTCGGTCATGTGACCAGTGACCAGTTCGTAACAATGCCAGTGAGTACACGTACGTACGTATATGTTTTGTCTCTTTTCACCTGAGTAGATAAGATGTGATGAAAGATTTATTAGGCTAAGATGTGTAAATCCGATAACAATTGGCCTTGTATTTTTTGTATGTGCTTTAGAATAAACAATAGAAACCAATTCTCTATGAAATTTTAGTCTGTTACTAATATACGAATTGCGTTTCCATATTTCTTATATCTCGTCTTTAGAAGATTTTTATTAGTCTGCACTTGTATTAGATCTTTCACTCAATTTTTATATGAATAGGAACTAGAAAGAAACTATAAGAGAAATTAATCCTTTCTAGACATCTTTTAAGTCACATTAGTGCTTTAATGTGTTAAACTTTTAGCCTTGTGTGATAAACAACCTAATATTTGTTTGCATTTGTTTTAGTATGTACTACATTTGTTGTAATTCATCACAACCGTCACAAAATATCATAGAAGTTATAATATCATATATTTCTCGTATTAAGACCAGGGCTTGAGACAAAATCACTTCTCGACGGCCGCTACCCACTAACTAACTCTAAAAGAATTTGTAAGGGAAAGACTACTCACGCTTTGTCACGTGACCATTTTTATGAGAACCACTGGGTCATGGCTGTCGAAAAGTGATTTTTTCCTAAGCCCTTACTCTATAACTTCCAATAGCTATCCCGTCTAAATGATAGGTTTTTGTTCCGCGTTATCTAAAGGTTAGGACGGATATTGAGAGAACTATATTAAACTTGCATACAAAATGTAGGGGTCGGTATCGCTTTCGCTATTGGAAGTTACAGAGTGAGGGCTCAGATTTCTTGATTAAGTTAGTACAAAAGTTAGGGCAGTAGTTTGTCTGTTCAGTAACGCTTAGTGCGCGAACAGCTATAGAAAAAATGTTATGAAGTCTATTTAATCAATATCTATAGACTATATACTCAGAGTCGAGACTTAACGCTAAGTATAACTACCGCAAGTCAAAACTACGTTTTTGACATACTAGAGTCATACAGCTACGATTCCCATATGTCAAAATCTAATACAGTTTTCAGAGTCATACGTTAAGTCTCGTTTCTAAAGCTTACCCTTAAATCATAAATGAAAATTGCAAAAATAATATTATAATTAGTAATAATATATGACAATAGTAAAAATATTTGTATTATTGCTTTAGTTACGTATTAGTTTAAATATCACTTCGACTACATTTCTCTAAATGTATTTACCAATTTAGAATTTAATACTCTGTATTTTTGTTAGGTATAATAATTGGTATTTTAACTTTATTATAAAATCGGACTTATTATAAAACATGGACGCATACCATATGTGTTATACCATATTTCTTCCAAGTAAAATGGTTACCATGGTAACAATGGTACGTAGTTTAAGATTTATAATAAGGCCGGTTACGTACTATGTGATATTTGGTTTCTTATATGTTCAATGTAGTTATGAAATAGGGTGCCAGTGTCGTGTTTTGATTATTTATAGTTTTATTTTGTCTTACAATATTAGGGAGCCTACCATGAGTTAACACATACGAAGTACCGGTTGTTTTTGTATAGAACTGGGCCTTTACTTGATGTTTAGTGATATCCATGGATATTCACACTGTCAAAAGGCTCTTTCTTTAAATTAATCAGATTTTGTACTAGGAAGTGACTTTGTCCTGCTCTTTGGACATATATCTATTTACCACTTACATCGTCTCTGACCTATAAAATGGTCATAATACGATATTATCTTACTGAAATAAGTATTTGTATTGGTTATTAAAATCGTCAAAAACCTTGTTAATGGAACGGGGTTTTTTGATTTCATCGCTTGGCTTGAGTCACGTGATTATTACGTTTGCATGTTTAATTAGTTCATTAAGACGTCAATATAGGCCAGGTTCTGTTTTTAGTGAATAATGTAGGAAAAATGCAAGTATATTTGTGATATAATACAAGATTGATGAGTGTCGTTAACTAACGGCCGTCATTTTACGGTTGTTAATAACGGCCGTCTTTACTTTTTAGCCTAATCCAAAAAATAAATCATTTTCACTCGTCCAAGTCACGTTTCCACTCATTGTACTTATTAAATATGGGCACCGCTACATGCGAAAAACGTTGCACTAATGTTTATCACCGCTATGACGGCCGTCATGCAAATGACAGCACCGCTATTTGACGTTACGGTGACACTCAACGTTCTCTAGAAAACCTATTCCGATGTTATAGACAACGTATAGGTGACGTCACCCAACGTTACATTACGGCCGTTAGATAACGGCACCGCTTTTCTAGGAACCTAAGCTTTAGTGTATGAATTTTATAATTCTTATATAAGTGAAGGAGTTACATTTTTCACTTATGAAGTATATAATACACGTTATAAATGTTTTTCGCCTTTGCAATACATTAAGAGCTATTCAAGTTTAATACGTTCTGTTTCTCGCAAATAAGTTTTCGATTTTGACAGACTAAGAGCAAGAAATGGCAGGCGTACATATCTTATTCGCGGTTCACTACATTCTAGTTGTAATAGTTAAATTTTAATTATGCTATCTTTCATAATTCTCTTCGTCGGTATCTTAATTACCAGTATTTATGGATTATTAATAAACGACTGTGATTTTTATAGTGAATTGTTTGTTTTATTTTTGTGTGTAAAGGTTTTCCTTTGTCTTTTAAAACATTGTACAGTTTATTAAAGTCTAGTTAAGATATTATGACAATTTTGTTAAAAGGCAAACAGATGAAGAGTGTCGCCGTTTGCCAAGATAATAAATAATAATTAATTATGACAAATTAATCAAAAAACAACGATTCAATTCTCTAGGTCGGGTGGGGGGAGAAGCTACCTATAACCTCCCCTTCCCCTGCGGCATCCTTTAAGCATAAGATAATCTTTCTAGAACCATTCTTTTAGAACTTAAAGTTATTAAAAATACGTTAGGTACTTTATGAATACAGATGATATATTATGTACCGTATTTTTTTGTAGTTTAGTTTTCAATACTACAATATTTTATGTATGTCCACTAAAGGAATTTGCTGTCTCTTTTTCGTTTTGTTTAATAAATCACACTCAAAAATTAATTATTTTATATACCCCATATTCATAAAAACTAAATTAGTCCGCACTCTTCACTAAAGTACTCTTTCATCTTTTTCTCTGAAATTGAGTTAACGCTGTGATGAAAAAGACAAATACTTGATGATATGATGCAATTATGGCAAGTTCTTATTATGGAGGGGGATGCTAAATGGGGATTTACTCGAGCGTCGTAGAGACCTATTGGGATACAAAGCTTAGATAAAAAGAAGAAAAAAAATGTTATATGATAAATTCCTTTTCATCGGTGGGGGAAGCGGCTATAGATAGTTAAATATGTAAAAAAAACTGTTGCATGGACATCCTCGAGCGCGTCAGATATTGATAGCATCTATGCCCTACGTATTTTTAATAATGTACGTATGTTAATCTGATCGTTTGCATGATGCGGGTGGTTGTATTTAAGGGTTGAAAATGAAAAAAAAAAATTTATCGAGCGCGTCAGATTTTCTAAGGGAGTGTTAAGTGCACCAAAAAAATCTCTCATTCACTAATCTGACGATTTCGATGGGACGCAAACCCACAGCCATTTTCTTAATTTGCAAAAAAAAATCGCAATTTTGAAATACTCAAGCGCGTCAGATTAAGATATATGTGGTTCATCTTTATGTTCTAAACGTACTGTCTCATAATCTGACGATTATCTAGAGGGATTCGCCTGATCTGACAAAAAAAATAGAAAAACGGTTCACCTAAAGGGCCATCCCTGCAACTTCCCGCTAATTCCATTCCTGGGCGCTTAAAATTGATATTTTGAGCTCGCTGAGTTCAAAGAAATAACATTTCTATGCATTTGAGCTCTCCCAGCTCGAAAGTCTGATAGAAGTTTCATAGAACACTATTTTTGGAATTTTCAAACCGCAATAACTTTTGAATGGATCAAGCAATTTTCACGCGGTTGGCGGCATTCGACGCAGTTTTATCATTCTCATAAGTAATTTTGCAATTTTAATTGATCGAACCACAAATTTCGAGTAATCCCGAAAAAACACTTTTTCGGGTTTCTTTCATGTACGATATCTCTCGAACGAATCAACCGCTTTTGACCAGCTTGGTGGCGATCGACGTGGTTTTTCAAGCTCAAAGGCGGATTAGTTTTTGAAGTTGATCGATAAAGAAACCACTTAAAAAAAAATATTTCTTATTTTTTTAAGATTTTTCAAAATTTCTCAAAATCTATCGGTCCGAATCGGTTCAAATTCACAGGAAATGTAATTTTGAGGGAAATATTTTGAACGCCGTTTAGTAGATTCCGATCGGTTTAAGGAAATGTAGGCATCACGCAGCTGCACGCATTTAACTTTATCGACGATTTTTTGTTATTTCGGCTTGCGGAAATCGTCAGATTATATATTTTTCATTATTCTGGAATTATTTCCTTCAAAATAAAAGAAAAATTAGCTACGCTCGAGAATGTCGAGATGACGTTTTTTTTTACAACTTTGTTGCCCTCCCCTTTTTTTCCGTCACTCTCAAATTGTCAGATTAGTGGAATATACACTTTTTAGGATGTAATTAACTCACCCTACCTTAATCTGACGCGCTCGGGAATTTCTGATGGTCAATTTTTTTTTACTAATCTGATTCTGTCTCCTTCACGCGCGGCCTTATATATGGGCCTCATATTTTGTGGAGGTACTTAACCGGGTACAAGGTATCCCCCTATATAGTAATCTGCCGCGCTTTAGTAAATCCCGAAATCCCTCTTGGGCTCCCTACTTTTATAAACATTATTTATTGAGTTGTTGTGTGACATATTTATTTATTTTAAACTTATATTCTATCGTTACAGCTTAACACTTATTTGCTTGAGAAGATAAAAAAATGGACAATGCCACTCTCTTGAATTTAGTTAGTGCAAATTAAAGTGTCTAGGAGCTCTTTAAGAAAAGAACTTTTAGAAAGTATTCCTAACTTATTTCTATATGGTGTATTATTTACTACAGATTAATCCATTAGGGTAAAACGGTGTGGATTAAAGAACCATATAGTATACTATTCTGACCTGCAAACATACTTCGTTTTCTTACGGGATTACATATACTATCTAACCCTACGATGCCCCCGTGCCATCTAGTGAAAAAAAAGCGATACGCCGAGAGTACATTGATAGAGAGTACATTGATCGAGAGAGATTGCAATTTGCAATACAACCCTGGATAACAATTATATTACTGGGTTTAAGGAAGGACCTTTTCTTATATTAATGAGCTTGCTACCTATTTTCGATTTTGTTGTCTTTAAGTGCAAGCAATAAACCACGGAATTAAGTGGCATTTTAATAAATGTAGATACAGTTTCATTGTAATCAACTTATTACAAAACAATTTAAAAGTCTGGTTATCGTATATCAGGTTTATAACATGATTAAAACAAGTTGTTTTTATGAGGTATCGGTCGAAAAATTAATAATGCAATAAAATATTAAATAGAAAGGCACTCGTATTTAAATAATTCATAAATAACTCCCTGCCGTTAATGTCGCGATGGGAAAGTTCCAAATATTAGCAGTCGAAAGAAAACAATTCAATGGACTAGTGGTTATTACTGTCATTTAAATATTGGGGCTTACAGTCCCACTAGGGAAGTCCTAATGTTGCCCACTGTAAAAATCAACAATAGTAAGAACTTTTAGGATGAATCTTCAATATTGATTAGAGTTACATTAATTAAATGTCTATCCATTGATCGTTTTTGTTAATATTTATTTTTGAAATTTGCTACATTCAAAAGATTTAGTCTTGAATTGAAAATTACAGGTCGAATTGCCCTTGCCCTTAACAAAAAATACTTGTGTAAAACAATTTAAACTGTTTCTTTTTATAAAATTTAAAAAAAAAGGTTTTTTTTAAGCCTGATGTTTGTATATTAATTATTATTAATTTTTTTTTATATCTTAGGCTCAGGCGACTTTTTTACTTTTTCTATAACGTCAATCTTAAATATAGTTTCAATAGCTGTCGGACATATTTGACAGCCCTCAAGAACTATTTGGACAGTTACGAATTATAATATGTACCTAGGAGTTAGGGAACAAAGGTGCAATACGTGCATCTTTTGCGTTATCCTTCGTGGCCGGAGTGGCCTGGATTATTTATAAGGTTTAATCCGGAAAAGTACCTACTCTTGTACGTAATACATCTCTTGTCACGTATATGTGTTTCTAAAGAGAATTACAATAAAGGTATATACAGATATGGCAAGGCAGCTCGAAAATTACTTCAGTTATTCATTTCATACTGATATTACACCCAAAACTATATTTATCTAATTACTTAACCCTAACTATCTAATTGTAGCAGCTGGAGGCACTTTCCTATTTATATTCACTCCACAAACACACATCAGCTAATTGGTCCGAACTTCCAACATATTCGAAGGTCTCTCACTAACAACCTCTATTAACACATCTCACTCATAATATAAGTTGATTAGTTTTTCACGTTATTTAGCTTGTAAAGTTAACGTATAAATTTATACTGAAATGTTTACAAACGTACTTTTGATATTTTCCTCTATACTAACATACATTTTCGGGTTGCTTGCTGGTAACGTGTTGCTTCGATAGAAAACTTATATATAAGTATACAAGTAAAAATTATATTTGTCTTTGATCGTTAATGCTGTTTGACAAAGTTCCATGTCTGATTCAAATATTTGTAAGAAAAAACCTTGTTTTACCTACGCGAAACCACTAGAGGCACTGTTTTCGTTTCGGTAAGATTATTCATACTTAAGTCCTGTTTTTGTCGAAGACCTATTTTTTGTCAGCGTTGAATACTGTCAAATTAACAGTAAAGAGAAATAGTGATGGAATATAGTGTAAAAAGTTATATTTTTAAAATAAATAAAGCATCATCTGTCTTATAATACAATCTGAACTTCTAGTATATAGTTTCTGACTTCAGTGGCTTATTGATGCGCGATGGAAAATCAAATTGCTTTTGTATTAAAATGTTACGATTCTAATAAACCAAATTAAAATTGAATTGCCGCCTTGATTTAAATGCTCGATTACGATTTAGATGCTTGATTTAAATTATATTGAATATTGTTTTTTATTACACCGAATACTGAAAACCTTAAATATATATTGAATGTTTTGTAAATATCACTTAGAGATAAAACACTATTATGTATTTTTGGCTTATATGAAGTTAATAAATAAAGTGTTGGCACGTCCAGTCATCAAAATAATATCTCGGAGATTAACGTAAAAACGAAGAGGCGACTTTAAAATATCTATTTAAAGTTATGAAACGTTTACACTTGAAATAAAAGTAGGTTTACTTTATGCCCAATAAAGTTAACCGTCTCCAGGGAGCGAGCGGCCGGCACATGTCGGAACGCTTATCTTACAAATAATGCCTTATAAGTTCCATGTTTGTGAATTATTGGATATTTGCAAGAGTTTGGGACGTTGTTTATTAACGTTTGACCGCAGAATGTTCGCTTTAATTTTGGAAATTGTTGTTGTTCCTTTATTACAATTTTGGTTTACGAATTTTTGTGGAAACAATTCATGTGATTTAGAGTGAAAGAACTAAAATATATCGCTTATAACACTTCTTGAAATAGTTACTTGGCTTTCGCTCTACTGCACTATTTATAAACAGGAATGACCTGATATTTTGAAAGACCAGACCAGATATATATAAGACACTCAGACCGCTCTGAGGTGTCGAAACCTAAACTAATTCACTTAGAGAAATTTTAATAATAATATTCAAGCCATTGTTTACGCAACATTTGGTTCGGAAGTCGAAATCATTTATCGTTCAATACGACCTTGACACTCGCTGATTTCTCAAATTGTCAACAGTATAAAATATCTTCAGCGCTGTAGTACGGCACAGTCAGAACAGCTGCTTGATACAATGAGGGCTTTGGTAGTTCTGGGGTTGGTAGCCCTCGTGGCTGTAGTCTCCGCTAGAGACATGAGGGAGAAGAGATCGGCTGATCTTGAAGCAGCAGCGTCGGGTCACGGCTGGGACAAGGGTGGTGGTCATGAACATCACGAGCATCATCATCATGAGCACGGCGACAAGGGACATAAAGGACACAAGGGTCACCATGAAGATTTCCACGGCAAGAAAGGTCATCACCACCATGAAGGACATAAAGGCCATCATGGTGAACACGGAGGTCACAAAAAACATCATCACCATGATGATGGGTACCATCATCACCATGAACATGGTGAGAAGGGTGAACACGGTCACGGACACGAGGAACATGGCCACTGGCACAAAGGACACGACACAAAGGGACATCATGGTGTCGAGAAACACGACGAATTCAAAAAGGATAAACACTTCCATGATCATCACGGAAAGAAGGGGCATCACGAGCACCACGGAGGTCACCACGAAGAGGGTGGTTACAAGAAGGGAGGTGAGTTTCACAAGGGTCACAAGCACGGCGGACACCATGAGCACCACCATGGTAAGAAGGGTCACCATGAGAAGGAGGACATCATCATGACCACAAGGGTCACCACGGTGAAGGCGGTCATCATGAGCATTGGCACCATCACCACGACCACGACAAAAGGGTGGACACGAAGACCATAAGCACTGGGGACACAAATCTGGGCATTAAGGATATAGTACCAATTGTTTTCTGTTTTGTTATGTTTTTACCACAAATAATAAAATTTTGATTAATTTTTGTACACAGGCTTTTGTTTAACGTGACAATTTTCCTTGTCCCCAGTTCAGTTCAGTTCTATATTAATACCGCAATATTTAGTATCTTACTAAATATTTTATTGTGGAATGGATTAAAATCCCAAACAAAACAAAATAATATACTAACATATTAGGTAACTACGCCTTCCTTTCTAAAAAGTAAACGGGATATTATTAAATATATAATAACAGACAAGCGAGATTAACAGTTTCTTAATAATATTAATGTCATGTCGTCAGATCTAAATTGTATCTTAGAATTGATAACAGCTAGGCCTGAATTTGTATGCGAGATGTCATCGCGCTTGATGGATACTGATGATAAGAAGGTTTTAACGCCATACGATTATATTTTCTTACGATTTTATATCGTGTATATGAAATTATACCAAACCGACGAAATGGAACAGTATAATGGTTAAGCATGTAATTCTCTAACCCAGTTTCCAACCTTTCTTGTGACATGCCCCACCTTAGCCATTCTTAAATTCTTATGACCCCCATGTAACATATATTTTTTTAACCATCTGAAAACAGCCTCTTGGCTTTTATCTGATTTTGTGACATAATTTACATTACACACATTATTTTTAATATCTAAAATTGAATTGCTCACTTAAGAAACTTAAATGATATGTTTTAGGAAGAAATTACAAAACTGAAATTACAAATAATTAAAAAAAACATACATTTTCGAATAACTTCCTTACTCCTTCTTACTTACCTTACTCATTTAACTATCAAATTGCCCCATTGTGGGGCGTGGCCAACGTTGGGAAACACTACTCTAATCTGCAATGGTACTTTGTGACCAATGATTTCAAGTTCTTTACAAAATATTCGTCTTAACCTAAGTTAACAGTTGCAAAAAATTGTTTAACATACTATTATATGTTTAATAAACTCAATATATACATATAGCCTAACAATTTAGCATAAATATTTCTCCAAGTCGAGAAGTTTTAATTAATAATTCAATAGAGTACATTTCGCTCAATTTCTTTGATTATTTTACACAAGTTAGAGTGATATGCAAAGTCAAGACTGCGCAAATTAGAAACGAAAAGTCGTTTATTAAACATAAATATAATAAATACCAGCTGATCCGGCAAACGTCGTTTTGCCATGTTTATCATTTATAATAAAAATAGGGGTTGATCGTAGAGGGGTGAAAATTAGGGGTTGTATGTATTTTTAATGCTGTATCATAAAAAAATAAAGAATATTTTTTACCTAAATTAAAAAACAAAATTAGGGGTGGACTACCCTTAACATTTAGGGGATAAAAAAATAGATGTTGTCCGATTCTCAGACATACCCAATATGCACACAAAATTTCATGAGAATCGGTCGAGCCGTTTCGGAGGAGTTTAACCACAAACACCGCGACACGAGAATTTTATATATTAGATAAGTAAACAGATCTTAATATAATTTACATGTTTTGGTGTATGATCTATAAAATGTCGTGATATCGCGACGTCTAAAGGCGCCAAATGCAAAATCCTTGAGTGTTAACAAAGACAACCGAGCCCTATTACAGCAGCGACTCAAACATGGGGTGAATTTTTCAAAGAATTTATCCAAGTAAGATAAACTCCTCCGATACAGAATAATCAAGTCGTATTAGAAAAACCGACGTGACTTGCTCTTGATCTTGTTATTTTTAAGACTTTCGTTTTCAGTCGCTCAGTGGTAAAAGTATGTATGTTTGGTATTTAAGTAATAAAATATTCAACATATATGCAGATACTGAAATGTTCAACCGAGTGTAGGGTATAGTCTTGGCCTTAGGATTCTGTATGACTGTTCATATAGTAGGCTAGTGATCTGTCTTCTTTGGATTGGTACCATGGTTTCCTTCATCTTTCGAACAAGTTTGCGCTCGTAGTAAGATTTCCAGCGCACACCTGCGACTCAGACTTCAGGATTACTTTGGTCAGTGAAAAATTTCGGCATCAACTTTTTAACTGTAGTACACTGGTTAAGCACGAACCTCTACTTGGATTTTTGGCAATTTGCACACCCGCAATAATTATTATATAATTGAACAGTTGACATTTTTAATGGCTGCAGGGAGAAGTAATTAGGTTAGGTAGAAACACTTAGTTAAACACACAATTATAAAACGTATATAAAATAGAGGGAGATCAAGACCTGGAGTATGAAATACAGAAAAAGGTAGAAATTCATCCTAATAAGCTTGCCACGCAACTAACCACACCGGACCTAATAAATAGGCTTAAAAGGCGACAAATCCTAAGTCTTGATAGACACGGTTGAAAGAGAGGAGCAGTCTCGATGGAGATTTTGCTCTGAACGCCTAACAGCTCTCAACACATCTGCTCATAGTCTAGCTGACTGATTGCAAGATAATATTATAATAAAAAAAAATAGAGTTGAATTTGAGTTTAAAAATATGAAAAAAATAATTACAAAAGTCCAATTTAAAAATACAAACTAGTCATATTTATTATCCCAGTAAATAAAGCTTGTTTACAGTCAAAATTATATTTAAATTTATTACTAGCAACCTTAATCATATTCGCATAAATTGCCAGTCGTTATGACAAGCTCCAAAAATAATGATGCCATATTAAATATTTAGCCAATAGAATAATTTAGTTAATTGCTCCCTCTTGTCACAAAATTATGGCAATGTTATTTATTGTTATTATTATGAAATATATTTTGGTCTTGATTTTGTCATGGTTCTGGTATTTAAAGGGAATCCATGCATTAAATCGTCAATCGACCTCGCAAATGTTGATATGATTATGAGATTAGTCATCCAGATATCTGACATATTGTGGGTCATTATCGTTAGGGGAACATTCGGAATAACAATCACAGTTTTCAAGTTTATATTTGATATGAAAAAGAAATTCGTATGTCGGAAGTAAAAATAATATTTGAATATGTAAAATACGTAAACTTTAAGATTTTCTTTCATAGCGGACAGTATCGCAAAATTATAAGAATTATGAAGAATATACTTATGAGGCGTATCGTATATGTGGATAAGTGTATAAATGAATAAATGATTTATAAAAGTCACCAAATAAAGATGAAGGATGGGAAAACACACTATCATTTTATTGAAAGTGTTCACATACCGATTGCATTATAAATTGACTTAGACCTTGTCATTGCTACCGTACGAAATTTCTCCGTGATGCTTGACTGACGTTTATAGCGGTCAAGAACCCGCCAATACGATTTTCTATGCCCTTGATATACGACACTTTCAACTTCGAAAGATGTCAATTAATTTTAGAAGGGAAACTTCGCTATACATTTTCGCCTAACAAGAAAACATTAAATTAATGTTCTTTACTAAGAAATATTATCAACTAACGACTATACGCTGGCTTTTTATTTATACTGTGACAGTTTGACACCAATTACTCGTACATTGACTAACGAAAACTCAAACAGAACTAAATAAAACTTTTAACTACGCATACAAACTTTATTTATGTTTGTACAAACTATTGAATAAAAACTAAGAATAGTTGACCATTGAGTTGCTAACGATCTGAAAACCACATTCGCCTGAGCATGATCGACTCAAGTTGCTGGTATTAAGTACATTGAAGGGGAATAAATACATCTTTTCGAAAGAAAAAATCAACAGGAATATCTTGATATATATATTTTTAATGCCTTAAAACTGAGCTGTACCCATAGTCCTTATCGATAGTTTCAATAAGTATTCGTATCAAATAAAATATAATATAATCGAGTTTATTGTGGGTAGTATACAATAAATTTACCTCTCGGATTCTCAATACTTTAGTTTACGTAGTTTTACGAAATATTGGGAAACTTTTCTGAAACTGGGAGGTCACGGCTGCAGATTCACTGCTATCGTAATTGTTGCAATTTTTTACTGTTATTATAGTCAGAGATTGTTTAAAAATAGAGCCATTTGTTGCACTTCGTATAATGTAAATTTTAAATTGTATGGTATCGGCTTGTGTTCAATAAAATAAAATAATTAAAATATTTAACAACAACAAACAACTTAAACGCATACTTTACTTTATTGTATATTCTTTGCGAGACATTCTTATTATTATTAATAAAACAAGATTAAATTATAAAATTTATAACTAAGGCATAATTACATTCGAGTGAACCTTAACTTTGTCCTCCATATATTATTTCCTACAATTATACGAGGGTAAGCGAAACGAATATTGATAGATGTAGATATTCCCTTAGCGGCCATTATACATTTCCACGAAAACCTTTTAACGGATTGCGTTTCTTTTATAATATGCACTTGGCATGAGTTCGTTTCACGGTTTTATTCCATTTAGTGCTTAGCAAAACTTTTCATATTACTCATACAAAGGGTTCTATTTGTCGAGTTGACTTTATAAACTTTGATTTTTAATTTACATACGACTCTTGAGAGAGGTCAAGTATATTAGCAATTAAAACAATGCATTTTTACCACCGGGAAGTATAACGCGAATTACTATTTTGTATAATACGAATCATATTTCACTCTTTAAGATAATAGGTTGATAATAATTATTTAGAGCCGTTTGTAATATATTTTTATTCGAGTGCAATACATTGCACATACATAAGTTGTAAAAGGCATGGAAACAGAGCACCCCAAGAAGACCCGCAAATATGGATACTTTTTTACAGAACAGAGTGAACCGGCAGCCTCTGTTTTATGTAAAGTAAAACCGTCATGAACACTCACAATGTCAGAAAGATCGGAAGTGCGTTGTTGGTCTATTAAAGATTGGAAGGAATGAAGAGTTCGGTAATACGGTAGCGGTAAAAGTGCCTTAAGAAATAAATTCAAATTCAAACGCGGTATGCGCAGCAAGATGTGCCTTTCAATATTATTTCAAAGTTCAAACTAGCAAGCTTTTTACGAGCTCTTATCTCTCGTATTTATAAAGTTTACTGTTACAAGCTTATAAATCCAGCTTTTATTGTACGAGTGTTTTTATTACGGCTCCAGTTAGCTTTATCGTCGTTTGTATTACTTAGGAATATCTTAGATCTTAGTCTACGGAGACTTAATGCCTACGGAGTTTATGTTGCGCCGTTAAGTTTCAATTATTTCAAAAATCTTTGTTTATTTATAAAAGTTTGACGAATAAATTGATGATACTTTCACAGAGTTATTTACTTTGACCTACGCCAGGACTACATATTTACATGAAATTCTTTTTCAAATGTCTTTCACTAACCCCGACTACTGAGACACTTGAATGTAAAAATATGAAAGATGGGCAGGTATTTATAATATATGATATCATTTTTATTAAGCTATAGTATTATTAATGTATAGCTACAGAATAGCGATATTCTAGTGGTTGGGCATTTTCAACCCTCAACGCACGAAGCGTTTGTTTCCTGTGCAACGATGATATGTTTGAATTTAAGCGACTGAGGAAAATCTTGAACGGTTATCTGGCAAGTCATAATAATAATAATATTTTATTTGCAAGAATATGGTACAAAAATAATATGGTGGTACAATCTAAAGTTCGCATATTCTGTCACACATAATGGCGTGCAAATTTGTCTTTAAAGGAATTTTACATGTAATTTACACATATATGAGTCAGTTTTTATATTATTTGATAAAAATTAATATTATCATTACTAGAATAATACATTTTTCAAAATTAGTACATTAAGTCAATTTTTAAAAACTTTAGACTCTAATCTTCACACGTAAATAATGAACATAGATTACGTGTGTCAAAAGTGATCCCATATGAAAAATAAAGAAAAATTTACCAAGGGAACGGACACACATTGAGGCTTCATGCACAGATTGACCGCGTATTAACTGCGCTACCATTTGTATTTAGCGAAGCCTTGATAATAGCCACGAAGGGAATTCCTTCATCCATTTGTCTTCATTTCCCTTACTCACCTAATGTGGAAGATAAAATTGATTTTCACTCCTTGGTGGCAAATTATATTGATATCTCAATTAGTAACGGGTGGCGCAAAGTACTGGCACTAAAGAAAATTTGTTTATTTTTTTATATGACGATAGTTTTCATTCTGTTGTTGAAAATTGTGTAGTGAACAAAATAATAATAATATTACGGAATAATTCATCAGTGATAAAAACACAACGTGAATTTCGTCGACGATTTCCTCCAAGATCACCCGATCTGACGAGTCCAGACTTCTTTCTTTGGGGTTTTTTGCATCTCGGGTATATGTGAACAAGCCACAGACTCTCGCAGCTCTAAAAAAAACATTCATCAAGAAATAAGGAACATATCGCAGAAAGTATTACGGCAAGTAATGCAAAATGTCATAAATAGGGCTCAAATGTGCATTAACTCTGGAGGCCACCATTTAAAAGACATCATCTTTCAAGAGCATTATAAGAGATCCAACACTCACACATTTAAGGCTAATTTCGCATACAGTCGTCGGCTTGCTTATTGGAATGCTGTATTATGATATTGGAATGGATGCTGCAAATGTACAGAGCAATGCTGGATGTATTTTCTTCACTGTGATGTTTACAATGTTTACTGCTATGATGCCTACTATTTTAACATGTAAGTATATTATCTTCTTACAGAGAAAGAGAATCGGCGTGGCAGTTACGCGAATTAATGCATGCACAGTATAAATTATTACAAAAATTATATAGAATAATTTTTTAATTCCGAACTATAATAGCGTAAAATCTCTGATCTCAAATCCCACGTTGACGGTCTATTTCCGCGTAGACTCTATGAAGACATATTTCGATAGACCTACTACTATTTTAACATATACCGTTAGTTTTAGTTAAACTAAATCTTAATATATATAAATTAAGTGTCACGTTGTTTGTCCGCTATGGACTCATAAACTACCGAACCGATATCAATCAAATTTTCACACCGTGTGTAGTTTGATCCAACTTAAAAGATAGGATAGCTTACATCTCAATTTATACCCGCAATATTATTTTATTGCAAAATATTTGTTTATTATTTGATAGTCACAATTCTAACAGATGGCGCTGTGTTGAAAGTACCAACGTTTCACATAAGCTACAATTTAATGGCATAACCACCAAAAAAGCATGGTGGTCCCCAAGACTGGTGTTCTCCTACCGTTTCCCTTGAATAGTTTGCTACTATGTAATATAACAAAAACCTTGGCCGGTCTGCTAGTAGTTTATAAAAAAAAAGTACACTTTCTTCATAGCTGAAGCCGTGGTGATATTAAAATCTTCTAATAGATCTTTAAAAAGTCACGGGTTTTTGTGTTATTTTGAATTCCCATAACAGGTCAGGAGGCAGACACTTCTCACCACGATTTTCAACAAATTTAATTTACTTCAATTTTTTACTAGTAAATAAAAATGAATCGCAAAATATGTGGCGAAAACTCAAAGGCTGGCCCAATTCTAGTATTTTTTCCTTGAACAAAGAAAACGGTTAGGTAAAGAAATAATATTATGGTAAAAGGAAGTTCATGAGACGGCTAGTGAAAGATATAACTGTCTATTATACTACAGAATACAGTAGTTAAACTTCCAATTTGTATTTCAGTCCCAATGGAGATGAGTGTGTTTGTGAGGGAGCACCTGAATTATTGGTATTCACTCAAAGCGTTCTACTTCGCTAAGACGATAGCGGACTTGCCTTTTCAGGTATGCTTTTTTTTATTGTTTTTCCTGATATCAATAATCTTGTATGTGTGTGATTTGTTTAGTTTTTTTAATTTTTTCTTGCACAGTCATCATTTAACATTACGATCTAGTCTTACTTAAGGTATAAAAGGATATGAACACAAGAAAGTGTCCAATAAAACTACCATCAGTCTCTATTAAGAAAAAGACACTCTGTTCTTGTGTACGATTTTTGGCATAGTTTATAAATGGGTATTGAAAAATTAAATAATAAAGATTTGATGTTTAAGATTATGAAATAGATACTGAACAATTGTACATTTATATAGTTTCAAGCCTAAGAAGAATAGACAATCTTAAAATAGACACAATAATAAAATAAGAAGTACGTTTTTAATATCTAAATTAAAACCTTATTGTCAATGGTTATTTTTTTTATTTATTTACACTTCGTTGCAAATAAAAGAAACACAATACATAAAAATTATAAGGGATGCAACGGGCGGCCTTATCGCTAATAAGCGATCTCTTCCAGGCAACCCTAGTTAAAGAGAAAAACTAAAAAAAAAGAAACATGATACATGATTTTTACTTTAATTTTATTTCCCCAACTTTTAACCACACAATTAAATTTCAGATCGTGTTTAGCGGCGTCTACGTAATAATCGTGTACTTTATGACGAGTCAGCCGATGGAGTTGGATCGGATATTAAAGTTCGCGGCCGTTAATATCCTCACGGCGCTGGTCGCCCAGTCCCTAGGCCTTCTCATTGGAGCCGCTATGAAGATTGAAACGGGGGTCTATCTCGGGCCCGTGACTACAATCCCAGTGGTCCTATTCTCAGGTTTCTTTATCAATTTTGACGCCGTTCCCGAATACTTATCTTGGCTCACATATGTCAGTTACATTCGATACGGATTCGAAGGAGCAATGCTATCCGTATATGGCTACGACAGAGAAAAACTCAAATGCTCCATCGACTTCTGCCATTACCGAAAGCCGAGCCAATTCCTCAAATATATGAGCATGAATGACGCAAACTTTTGGGTAGACATCGGTGCTCTCACCGTGTTCTTTATCGGTATTAGAATAATCTCCTATCTAGTTCTAAGATTCAAGTTAAAAATGATGCAGTAGAGCACAAACCGCTTTGTATTTACGGTGATAATTCTTTCCATTTTATCGAGTTAGCAACACTGCCGTGTCAGTTGAAACTGACAATTGTCATCTGACAGATGACATGTCGGCTGACAGCTGTCAGTTTTATTGTTTACGCCGGCGCAATTAGTGGTCGACGTAGGTTTATATGTAGTTTTCGAAATAATTAGCTTTATAGTATGCAGTTCGACTTAGTCGATGGTTTATAAGTAATTAGGTTAAGATTTTATAGATGATCGGGCCCATGACTTAATTTTAAGTTAAATATTGATATTATGTTCATGTAATCATTGCATTCGTAGATGTTTACGTACGTTTAATGGTATCTTTGTCTCAGTCTGTCAAAATCACGTTATTGTATGAATTTATATTAACACATTGAGCTATATTTTTTTCCTTCAGCTTCATAAATATACTTCACTATTACTTTAACATAGTACAATAGGTATTTGGCAAATCAATAGTATTAATCCTTTAAAGTTCGTTGCCATTGAAGGTCACGCTCGGTCATGTGACCAGTGACCAGTTCGTAACAATGCCAGTGAGTACACGTACGTACGTATATGTTTTGTCTCTTTTCACCTGAGTAGATAAGATGTGATGAAAGATTTATTAGGCTAAGATGTGTAAATCCGATAACAATTGGCCTTGTATTTTTTTTATGTGCTTTAGAATAAACAATAGAAACCAATTCTCTATGAAATTTTAGTCTGTTACTAATATACGAATTGCGTTTCCATATTTCTTATATCTCGTCTTTAGAAGATTTTTATTAGTCTGCACTTGTATTAGATCTTTCACTCAATTTTTATATGAATAGGAACTAGAAAGAAACTATAAGAGAAATTAATCCTTTCTAGACATCTTTTAAGTCACATTAGTGCTTTAATGTGTTAAACTTTTAGCCTTGTGTGATAAACAACCTAATATTTGTTTGCATTTGTTTTAGTATGTACTACATTTGTTGTAATTCATCACAACCGTCACAAAATATCATAGAAGTTATAATATCATATATTTCTCGTATTAAGACCAGGGCTTGAGACAAAATCACTTCTCGACGGCCGCTACCCACTAACTAACTCTAAAAGAATTTGTAAGGGAAAGACTACTCACGCTTTGTCACGTGACCATTTTTATGAGAACCACTGGGTCATGGCTGTCGAAAAGTGATTTTTTTCCTAAGCCCTTACTCTATAACTTCCAATAGCTATCCTGTCTAAATGATAGGTTTTTGTTCCGCGTTATCTAAAGGTTAGAACGGATATTGAGAGAACTATATTAAACTTGCATACAAAATGTAGGGGTCGGTATCGCTTTCGCTATTGGAAGTTACAGAGTGAGGGCTCAGATTTCTTGATTAAGTTAGTACAAAAGTTAGGGCAGTAGTTTGTCTGTTCAGTAACGCTTAGTGCGCGAACAGCTATAGAAAAATGTTATGAAGTCTATTTAATCAATATCTATAGACTATATACTCAGAGTCGAGACTTAACGCTAAGTATAACTACCGCAAGTCAAAACTACGTTTTTGACATACTAGCGTCATACAGCTACGATTCCCATATGTCAAAATCTAATACAGTTTTCAGAGTCATACGTTAAGTCTCGTTTCTAAACCTTACCCTTAAATCATAAATGAAAATTGCAAAAATAATATTATAATTAGTAATAATATATGACAATAGTAAAAATATTTGTATTATTGCTTTAGTTACGTATTAGTTTAAATATCACTTCGACTACATTTCTCTAAATGTATTTACCAATTTAGAATTTAATACTCTGTATTTTTGTTAGGTATAATAATTGGTATTTTAACTTTATTATAAAATCGGACTTATTATAAAACATGGACGCATACCATATGTGTTATACCATATTTCTTCCAAGTAAAATGGTTACCATGGTAACAATGGTACGTAGTTTAAGATTTATAATAAGGCCGGTTACGTACTATGTGATATTTGGTTTCTTATATGTTCAATGTAGTTATGAAATAGGGTGCCAGTGTCGTGTTTTGATTATTTATAGTTTTATTTTGTCTTACAATATTAGGGAGCCTACCATGAGTTAACACATACGAAGTACCGGTTGTTTTTGTATAGAACTGGGCCTTTACTTGATGTTTAGTGATATCCATGGATATTCACACTGTCAAAAGGCTCTTTCTTTAAATTAATCAGATTTTGTACTAGGAAGTGACTTTGTCCTGCTCTTTGGACATATATCTATTTACCACTTACATCGTCTCTGACCTATAAAATGGTCATAATACGATATTATCTTACTGAAATAAGTATTTGTATTGGTTATTAAAATCGTCAAAAACCTTGTTAATGGAACGGGGTTTTTGATTTCATCGCTTGGCTTGAGTCACGTGATTATTACGTTTGCATGTTTAATTAGTTCATTAAGACGTCAATATAGGCCAGGTTCTGTTTTTAGTGAATAATGTAGGAAAAATGCAAGTATATTTGTGATATAATACAAGATTGATGAGTGTCGTTAACTAACGGCCGTCATTTTACGGTTGTTAATAACGGCCGTCTTTACTTTTTAGCCTAATCCAAAAAAATAAATCATTTTCACTCGTCCAAGTCACGTTTCCACTCATTGTACTTATTAAATATGGGCACCGCTACATGCGAAAAACGTTGCACTAATGTTTATCACCGCTATGACGGCCGTCATGCAAATGACAGCACCGCTATTTGACGTTACGGTGACACTCAACGTTCTCTAGAAAACCTATTCCGATGTTATAGACAACGTATAGGTGACGTCACCCAACGTTACATTACGGCCGTTAGATAACGGCACCGCTTTTCTAGGAACCTAAGCTTTAGTGTATGAATTTTATAATTCTTATATAAGTGAAGGAGTTACATTTTTCACTTATGAAGTATATAATACACGTTATAAATGTTTTTCGCCTTTGCAATACATTAAGAGCTATTCAAGTTTAATACGTTCTGTTTCTCGCAAATAAGGTTTCGATTTTGACAGACTAAGAGCAAGAAATGGCAGGCGTACATATCTTATTCGCGGTTCACTACATTCTAGTTGTAATAGTTAAATTTTAATTATGCTATCTTTCATAATTCTCTTCGTCGGTATCTTAATTACCAGTATTTATGGATTATTAATAAACGACTGTGATTTTTATAGTGAATTGTTTGTTTTATTTTTGTGTGTAAAGGTTTTCCTTTGTCTTTTAAAACATTGTACAGTTTATTAAAGTCTAGTTAAGATATTATGACAATTTTGTTAAAAGGCAAACAGATGAAGAGTGTCGCCGTTTGCCAAGATAATAAATAATAATTAATTATGACAAATTAATCAAAAAACAACGATTCAATTCTCTAGGTCGGGTGGGGGGAGAAGCTACCTATAACCTCCCCCTTCCCCCTGCGGCATCCTTTAAGCATAAGATAATCTTTCTAGAACCATTCTTTTAGAACTTAAAGTTATTAAAAATACGTTAGGTACTTTATGAATACAGATGATATATTATGTACCGTATTTTTTTTGTAGTTTAGTTTTCAATACTACAATATTTTATGTATGTCCACTAAAGGAATTTGCTGTCTCTTTTTCGTTTTGTTTAATAAATCACACTCAAAAATTAATTATTTTATATACCCCATATTCATAAAAACTAAATTAGTCCGCACTCTTCACTAAAGTACTCTTTCATCTTTTTCTCTGAAATTGAGTTAACGCTGTGATGAAAAAAGACAAATACTTGATGATATGATGCAATTATGGCAAGTTCTTATTATGGAGGGGGATGCTAAATGGGGATTTACTCGAGCGTCGTAGAGACCTATTGGGATACAAAGCTTAGATAAAAAGAAGAAAAAAATGTTATATGATAAATTCCTTTTCATCGGTGGGGAAAGCGGCTATAGATAGTTAAATATGTAAAAAAAACTGTTGCATGGACATCCTCGAGCGCGTCAGATATTGATAGCATCTATGCCCTACGTATTTTTAATAATGTACGTATGTTAATCTGATCGTTTGCATGATGCGGGTGGTTGTATTTAAGGGTTGAAAATGAAAAAAAAAAAATTTATCGAGCGCGTCAGATTTTCTAAGGGAGTGTTAAGTGCACCAAAAAAATCTCTCATTCACTAATCTGACGATTTCGATGGGACGCAAACCCACAGCCATTTTCTTAATTTGCAAAAAAAATCGCAATTTTGAAATACTCAAGCGCGTCAGATTAAGATATATGTGGTTCATCTTTATGTTCTAAACGTACTGTCTCATAATCTGACGATTATCTAGAGGGATTCGCCTGATCTGACAAAAAAAAATAGAAAAACGGTTCACCTAAAGGGCCATCCCTGCAACTTCCCGCTAATTCCATTCCTGGGCGCTTAAAATTGATATTTTGAGCTCGCTGAGTTCAAAGAAATAACATTTCTATGCATTTGAGCTCTCCCAGCTCGAAAGTCTGATAGAAGTTTCATAGAACACTATTTTTGGAATTTTCAAACCGCAATAACTTTTGAATGGATCAAGCAATTTTCACGCGGTTGGCGGCATTCGACGCAGTTTTATCATTCTCATAAGTAATTTTGCAATTTTAATTGATCGAACCACAAATTTCGGAGTAATCCCGAAAAACACTTTTTCGGGTTTCTTTCATGTACGATATCTCTCGAACGAATCAACCGCTTTTGACCAGCTTGGTGGCGATCGACGTGGTTTTTCAAGCTCAAAGGCGGATTAGTTTTTGAAGTTGATCGATAAAGAAACCACTTAAAAAAAAATATTTCTTATTTTTTAAGATTTTTCAAAATTTCTCAAAATCTATCGGTCCGAATCGGTTCAAATTCACAGGAAATGTAATTTTGAGGGAAATATTTTGAACGCCGTTTAGTAGATTCCGATCGGTTTAAGGAAATGTAGGCATCACGCAGCTGCACGCATTTAACTTTATCGACGAATTTTTGTTATTTCGGCTTGCGGAAATCGTCAGATTATATATTTTTCATTATTCTGGAATTATTTCCTTCAAAATAAAAGAAAAATTAGCTACGCTCGAGAATGTCGAGATGACGTTTTTTTTACAACTTTGTTGCCCTCCCCTTTTTTCCGTCACTCTCAAATTGTCAGATTAGTGGAATATACACTTTTTAGGATGTAATTAACTCACCCTACCTTAATCTGACGCGCTCGGGAATTTCTGATGGTCAATTTTTTTTACTAATCTGATTCTGTCTCCTTCACGCGCGGCCTTATATATGGGCCTCATATTTTGTGGAGGTACTTAACCGGGTACAAGGTATCCCCCTATATAGTAATCTGCCGCGCTTTAGTAAATCCCGAAATCCCCTCTTGGGCTCCCCTACTTTTATAAACATTATTTATTGAGTTGTTGTGTGACATATTTATTTATTTTAAACTTATATTCTATCGTTACAGCTTAACACTTATTTGCTTGAGAAGATAAAAAAATGGACAATGCCACTCTCTTGAATTTAGTTAGTGCAAATTAAAGTGTCTAGGAGCTCTTTAAGAAAAGAACTTTAGAAAGTATTCCTAACTTATTTCTATATGGTGTATTATTTACTACAGATTAATCCATTAGGGTAAAACGGTGTGGATTAAAGAACCATATAGTATACTATTCTGACCTGCAAACATACTTCGTTTTCTTACGGGATTACATATACTATCTAACCCTACGATGCCCCCGTGCCATCTAGTGAAAAAAAGCGATACGCCGAGAGTACATTGATAGAGAGTACATTGATCGAGAGAGATTGCAATTTGCAATACAACCCTGGATAACAATTATATTACTGGGTTTAAGGAAGGACCTTTTCTTATATTAATGAGCTTGCTACCTATTTTCGATTTTGTTGTCTTTAAGTGCAAGCAATAAACCACGGAATTAAGTGGCATTTTAATAAATGTAGATACAGTTTCATTGTAATCAACTTATTACAAAACAATTTAAAAGTCTGGTTATCGTATATCAGGTTTATAACATGATTAAAACAAGTTGTTTTTTATGAGGTATCGGTCGAAAAATTAATAATGCAATAAAATATTAAATAGAAAGGCACTCGTATTTAAATAATTCATAAATAACTCCCTGCCGTTAATGTCGCGATGGGAAAGTTCCAAATATTAGCAGTCGAAAGAAAACAATTCAATGGACTAGTGGTTATTACTGTCATTTAAATATTGGGGCTTACAGTCCCACTAGGGAAGTCCTAATGTTGCCCACTGTAAAAATCAACAATAGTAAGAACTTTTAGGATGAATCTTCAATATTGATTAGAGTTACATTAATTAAATGTCTATCCATTGATCGTTTTTGTTAATATTTATTTTTGAAATTTGCTACATTCAAAAGATTTAGTCTTGAATTGAAAATTACAGGTCGAATTGCCCTTGCCCTTAACAAAAAATACTTGTGTAAAACAATTTAAACTGTTTCTTTTATAAAATTTAAAAAAAAGGTTTTTTTAAGCCTGATGTTTGTATATTAATTATTATTAATTTTTTTTTATATCTTAGGCTCAGGCGACTTTTTACTTTTTTCTATAACGTCAATCTTAAATATAGTTTCAATAGCTGTCGGACATATTTGACAGCCCTCAAGAACTATTTGGACAGTTACGAATTATAATATGTACCTAGGAGTTAGGGAACAAAGGTGCAATACGTGCATCTTTTGCGTTATCCTTCGTGGCCGGAGTGGCCTGGATTATTTATAAGGTTTAATCCGGAAAAGTACCTACTCTTGTACGTAATACATCTCTTGTCACGTATATGTGTTTCTAAAGAGAATTACAATAAAGGTATATACAGATATGGCAAGGCAGCTCGAAAATTACTTCAGTTATTCATTTCATACTGATATTACACCCAAAACTATATTTATCTAATTACTTAACCCTAACTATCTAATTGTAGCAGCTGGAGGCACTTTCCTATTTATATTCACTCCACAAACACACATCAGCTAATTGGTCCGAACTTCCAACATATTCGAAGGTCTCTCACTAACAACCTCTATTAACACATCTCACTCATAATATAAGTTGATTAGTTTTTCACGTTATTTAGCTTGTAAAGTTAACGTATAAATTTATACTGAAATGTTTACAAACGTACTTTTTTGATATTTTCCTCTATACTAACATACATTTTCGGGTTGCTTGCTGGTAACGTGTTGCTTCGATAGAAAACTTATATATAAGTATACAAGTAAAAATTATATTTGTCTTTGATCGTTAATGCTGTTTGACAAAGTTCCATGTCTGATTCAAATATTTGTAAGAAAAAACCTTGTTTTACCTACGCGAAACCACTAGAGGCACTGTTTTCGTTTCGGTAAGATTATTCATACTTAAGTCCTGTTTTTGTCGAAGACCTATTTTTTGTCAGCGTTGAATACTGTCAAATTAACAGTAAAGAGAAATAGTGATGGAATATAGTGTAAAAAGTTATATTTTTAAAATAAATAAAGCATCATCTGTCTTATAATACAATCTGAACTTCTAGTATATAGTTTCTGAC
Source organism: Pieris macdunnoughi (assembly GCA_905332375.1). NCBI lineage: Eukaryota > Metazoa > Arthropoda > Insecta > Lepidoptera > Pieridae > Pieris > Pieris macdunnoughi. Next base: position 266,449 of record CAJOBZ010000015.1, on the reverse strand, counting down.
TTCAGTGGCTTATTGATGCGCGATGGAAAATCAAATTGCTTTTGTATTAAAATGTTACGATTCTAATAAACCAAATTAAAATTGAATTGCCGCCTTGATTTAAATGCTCGATTACGATTTAGATGCTTGATTTAAATTATATTGAATATTGTTTTTATTACACCGAATACTGAAAACCTTAAATATATATTGAATGTTTTGTAAATATCACTTAGAGATAAAACACTATTATGTATTTTTGGCTTATATGAAGTTAATAAATAAAGTGTTGGCACGTCCAGTCATCAAAATAATATCTCGGAGATTAACGTAAAAACGAAGAGGCGACTTTAAAATATCTATTTAAAGTTATGAAACGTTTACACTTGAAATAAAAGTAGGTTTACTTTATGCCCAATAAAGTTAACCGTCTCCAGGAGCGAGCGGCCGGCACATGTCGGAACGCTTATCTTACAAATAATGCCTTATAAGTTCCATGTTTGTGAATTATTGGATATTTGCAAGAGTTTGGGACGTTGTTTATTAACGTTTGACCGCAGAATGTTCGCTTTAATTTTGGAAATTGTTGTTGTTCCTTTATTACAATTTTGGTTTACGAATTTTTGTGGAAACAATTCATGTGATTTAGAGTGAAAGAACTAAAATATATCGCTTATAACACTTCTTGAAATAGTTACTTGGCTTTCGCTCTACTGCACTATTTATAAACAGGAATGACCTGATATTTTGAAAGACCAGACCAGATATATATAAGACACTCAGACCGCTCTGAGGTGTCGAAACCTAAACTAATTCACTTAGAGAAATTTTAATAATAATATTCAAGCCATTGTTTACGCAACATTTGGTTCGGAAGTCGAAATCATTTATCGTTCAATACGACCTTGACACTCGCTGATTTCTCAAATTGTCAACAGTATAAAATATCTTCAGCGCTGTAGTACGGCACAGTCAGAACAGCTGCTTGATACAATGAGGGCTTTGGTAGTTCTGGGGTTGGTAGCCCTCGTGGCTGTAGTCTCCGCTAGAGACATGAGGGAGAAGAGATCGGCTGATCTTGAAGCAGCAGCGTCGGGTCACGGCTGGGACAAGGGTGGTGGTCATGAACATCACGAGCATCATCATCATGAGCACGGCGACAAGGGACATAAAGGACACAAGGGTCACCATGAAGATTTCCACGGCAAGAAAGGTCATCACCACCATGAAGGACATAAAGGCCATCATGGTGAACACGGAGGGCACAAGAAACATCATCACCATGATGATGGGTACCATCATCACCATGAACATGGTGAGAAGGGTGAACACGGTCACGGACACGAGGAACATGACCACTGGCACAAAGGACACGACACAAAGGGACATCATGGTGTCGAGAAACACGACGAATTCAAAAAGGATAAACACTTCCATGATCATCACGGAAAGAAGGGGCATCACGAGCACCACGGAGGTCACCACGAAGAGGGTGGTTACAAGAAGGGGGTGAATTTCACAAAGGTCACAAGCACGGCGGACACCATGAGCACCACCATGGTAAGAAGGGTCACCATGAGAAGGGAGGACATCATCATGACCACAAGGGTCACCACGGTGAAGGCGGTCATCATGAGCATTGGCACCATCACCACGACCACGACAAAAAGGGTGGACACGAAGACCATAAGCACTGGGGACACAAATCTGGGCATTAAGGATATAGTACCAATTGTTTTCTGTTTTGTTATGTTTTTACCACAAATAATAAAATTTGATTAATTTTTGTACACAGGCTTTTGTTTAACGTGACAATTTTCCTTGTCCCCAGTTCAGTTCAGTTCTATATTAATACCGCAATATTTAGTATCTTACTAAATATTTTATTGTGGAATGGATTAAAATCCCAAACAAACAAAATAATATACTAACATATTAGGTAACTACGCCTTCCTTTCTAAAAGTAAACGGGATATTATTAAATATATAATAACAGACAAGCGAGATTAACAGTTTCTTAATAATATTAATGTCATGTCGTCAGATCTAAATTGTATCTTAGAATTGATAACAGCTAGGCCTGAATTTGTATGCGAGATGTCATCGCGCTTGATGGATACTGATGATAAGAAGGTTTTAACGCCATACGATTATATTTTCTTATGATTTTATATCGTGTATATGAAATTATACCAAACCGACGAAATGGAACAGTATAATGGTTAAGCATGTAATTCTCTAACCCAGTTTCCAACCTTTCTTGTGACATGCCCCACCTTAGCCATTCTTAAATTCTTATGACCCCCATGTAACATATATTTTTTTAACCATCTGAAAACAGCCTCTTGGCTTTTATCTGATTTTGTGACATAATTTACATTACACACATTATTTTTAATATCTAAAATTGAATTGCTCACTTAAGAAACTTAAATGATATGTTTTAGGAAGAAATTACAAAACTGAAATTACAAATAATTAAAAAAAAACATACATTTTCGAATAACTTCCTTACTCCTTCTTACTTACCTTACTCATTTAACTATCAAATTGCCCCATTGTGGGGCGTGGGCCAACGTTGGGAAACACTACTCTAATCTGCAATGGTACTTTGTGACCAATGATTTCAAGTTCTTTACAAAATATTCGTCTTAACCTAAGTTAACAGTTGCAAAAATTGTTTAACATACTATTATATGTTTAATAAACTCAATATATACATATAGCCTAACAATTTAGCATAAATATTTCTCCAAGTCGAGAAGTTTTAATTAATAATTCAATAGAGTACATTTCGCTCGAATTTCTTTGATTATTTTACACAAGTTAGAGTGATATGCAAAGTCAAGACTGCGCAAATTAGAAACGAAAAGTCGTTTATTAAACATAAATATAATAAATACCAGCTGATCCGGCAAACGTCGTTTTGCCATGTTTATCATTTATAATAAAAAATAGGGGTTGATCGTAGAGGGGTGAAAATTAGGGGTTGTATGTATTTTTAATGCTGTATCATAAAAAAATAAAGAATATATTTTTTACCTAAATTAAAAACAAAATTAGGGGTGGACTACCCTTAACATTTAGGGGGATAAAAAATAGATGTTGTCCGATTCTCAGACATACCCAATATGCACACAAAATTTCATGAGAATCGGTCGAGCCGTTTCGGAGGAGTTTAACCACAAACACCGCGACACGAGAATTTTATATATTAGATAAGTAAACAGATCTTAATATAATTTACATGTTTTTGGTGTATGATCTATAAAATGTCGTGATATCGCGACGTCTAAAGGCGCCAAATGCAAAATCCTTGAGTGTTAACAAAGACAACCGAGCCCTATTACAGCAGCGACTCAAACATGGGGTGAATTTTTCAAAGAATTTATCCAAGTAAGATAAACTCCTCCGATACAGAATAATCAAGTCGTATTAGAAAAACCGACGTGACTTGCTCTTGATCTTGTTATTTTTAAGACTTTCGTTTTCAGTCGCTCAGTGGTAAAAGTATGTATGTTTGGTATTTAAGTAATAAAATATTCAACATATATGCAGATACTGAAATGTTCAACCGAGTGTAGGGTATAGTCTTGGCCTTAGGATTCTGTATGACTGTTCATATAGTAGGCTAGTGATCTGTCTTCTTTGGATTGGTACCATGGTTTCCTTCATCTTTCGAACAAGTTTGCGCTCGTAGTAAGATTTCCAGCGCACACCTGCGACTCAGACTTCAGGATTACTTTGGTCAGTGAAAAATTTCGGCATCAACTTTTTAACTGTAGTACACTGGTTAAGCACGAACCTCTACTTGGATTTTGGCAATTTGCACACCCGCAATAATTATTATATAATTGAACAGTTGACATTTTTAATGGCTGCAGGAGAAGTAATTAGGTTAGGTAGAAACACTTAGTTAAACACACAATTATAAAACGTATATAAAATAGAGGAGATCAAGACCTGGAGTATGAAATACAGAAAAAGGCTAGAAATTCATCCTAATAAGCTTGCCACGCAACTAACCACACCGGACCTAATAAATAGGCTTAAAAGGCGACAAATCCTAAGTCTTGATAGACACGGTTGAAAGAGAGGAGCAGTCTCGATGGAGATTTTGCTCTGAACGCCTAACAGCTCTCAACACATCTGCTCATAGTCTAGCTGACTGATTGCAAGATAATATTATAATAAAAAAAATAGAGTTGAATTTGAGTTTAAAAATATGAAAAAAATAATTACAAAAGTCCAATTTAAAATACAAACTAGCCATATTTATTATCCCAGTAAATAAAGCTTGTTTACAGTCAAAATTATATTTAAATTTATTACTAGCAACCTTAATCATATTCGCATAAATTGCCAGTCGTTATGACAAGCTCCAAAAATAATGATGCCATATTAAATATTTAGCCAATAGAATAATTTAGTTAATTGCTCCCTCTTGTCACAAAATTATGGCAATGTTATTTATTGTTATTATTATGAAATATATTTTGGTCTTGATTTTGTCATGGTTCTGGTATTTAAAGGGAATCCATGCATTAAATCGTCAATCGACCTCGCAAATGTTGATATGATTATGAGATTAGTCATCCAGATATCTGACATATTGTGGGTCATTATCGTTAGCGAGAACATTCGGAATAACAATCACAGTTTTCAAGTTTATATTTGATATGAAAAAGAAATTCGTATGTCGGAAGTAAAAATAATATTTGAATATGTAAAATACGTAAACTTTAAGATTTTCTTTCATAGCGGACAGTATCGCAAAATTATAAGAATTATGAAGAATATACTTATGAGGCGTATCGTATATGTGGATAAGTGTATAAATGAATAAATGATTTATAAAAGTCACCAAATAAAGATGAAGGATGGGAAAACACACTATCATTTTATTGAAAGTGTTCACATACCGATTGCATTATAAATTGACTTAGACCTTGTCATTGCTACCGTACGAAATTTCTCCGTGATGCTTGACTGACGTTTATAGCGGTCAAGAACCCGCCAATACGATTTTCTATGCCCTTGATATACGACACTTTCAACTTCGAAAGATGTCAATTAATTTTAGAAGGGAAACTTCGCTATACATTTTCGCCTAACAAGAAAACATTAAATTAATGTTCTTTACTAAGAAATATTATCAACTAACGACTATACGCTGGCTTTTTATTTATACTGTGACAGTTTGACACCAATTACTCGTACATTGACTAACGAAAAACTCAAACAGAACTAAATAAAACTTTTAACTACGCATACAAACTTTATTTATGTTTGTACAAACTATTGAATAAAAACTAAGAATAGTTGACCATTGAGTTGCTAACGATCTGAAAACCACATTCGCCTGAGCATGATCGACTCAAGTTGCTGGTATTAAGTACATTGAAGGGGAATAAATACATCTTTTCGAAAGAAAAAAATCAACAGGAATATCTTGATATATATATTTTTAATGCCTTAAAACTGAGCTGTACCCATAGTCCTTATCGATAGTTTCAATAAGTATTCGTATCAAATAAAATATAATATAATCGAGTTTATTGTGGGTAGTATACAATAAATTTACCTCTCGGATTCTCAATACTTTAGTTTACGTAGTTTTACGAAATATTGGGAAACTTTTCTGAAACTGGGAGGTCACGGCTGCAGATTCACTGCTATCGTAATTGTTGCAATTTTTTACTGTTATTATAGTCAGAGATTGTTTAAAAATAGAGCCATTTGTTGCACTTCGTATAATGTAAATTTTAAATTGTATGGTATCGGCTTGTGTTCAATAAAATAAAATAATTAAAATATTTAACAACAACAAACAACTTAAACGCATACTTTACTTTATTGTATATTCTTGCGAGACATTCTTATTATTATTAATAAAACAAGATTAAATTATAAAATTTATAACTAAGGCGTAATTACATTCGAGTGAACCTTAACTTTGTCCTCCATATATTATTTCCTACAATTATACGAGGGTAAGCGAAACGAATATTGATAGATGTAGATATTCCCTTAGCGGCCATTATACATTTCCTCGAAAACCTTTTAACGGATTGCGTTTCTTTTATAATATGCACTTGGCATGAGTTCGTTTCACGGTTTTATTCCATTTAGTGCTTAGCAAAACTTTTCATATTACTCATACAAAGGGTTCTATTTGTCGAGTTGACTTTATAAACTTTGATTTTTAATTTACATACGACTCTTGAGAGAGGTCAAGTATATTAGCAATTAAAACAATGCATTTTTTACCACCGGGAAGTATAACGCGAATTACTATTTTGTATAATACGAATCATATTTCACTCTTTAAGATAATAGGTTGATAATAATTATTTAGAGCCGTTTGTAATATATTTTTATTCGAGTGCAATACATTGCACATACATAAGTTGTAAAGGCATGGAAACAGAGCACCCCAAGAAGACCCGCAAATATGGATACTTTTTTTACAGAACAGAGTGAACCGGCAGCCTCTGTTTTATGTAAAGTAAAACCGTCATGAACACTCACAATGTCAGAAAGATCGGAAGTGCGTTGTTGGTCTATTAAAGATTGGAAGGAATGAAGAGTTCGGTAATACGGTAGCGGTAAAAAGTGCCTTAAGAAATAAATTCAAATTCAAACGCGGTATGCGCAGCAAGATGTGCCTTTCAATATTATTTCAAAGTTCAAACTAGCAAGCTTTTACGAGCTCTTATCTCTCGTATTTATAAAGTTTACTGTTACAAGCTTATAAATCCAGCTTTTATTGTACGAGTGTTTTTATTACGGCTCCAGTTAGCTTTATCGTCGTTTGTATTACTTAGGAATATCTTAGATCTTAGTCTACGGAGACTTAATGCCTACGGAGTTTATGTTGCGCCGTTAAGTTTCAATTATTTCAAAAATCTTTGTTTATTTATAAAAGTTTGACGAATAAATTGATGATACTTTCACAGAGTTATTTACTTTGACCTACGCCAGGACTACATATTTACATGAAATTCCTTTTTCAAATGTCTTTCACTAACCCCGACTACTGAGACACTTGAATGTAAAAATATGAAAGATGGGCAGGTATTTATAATATATGATATCATTTTTATTAAGCTATAGTATTATTAATGTATAGCTACAGAATAGCGATATTCTAGTGGTTGGGCATTTTCAACCCTCAACGCACGAAGCGTTTGTTTCCTGTGCAACGATGATGTGTTTGAATTTTAGCGACTGAGGAAAATCTTGAACGGTTATCTGGCAAGTCATAATAATAATAATATTTTATTTGCAAGAATATGGTACAAAAATAATATGGTGGTACAATCTAAAGTTCGCATATTCTGTCACACATAATGGCGTGCAAATTTGTCTTAAAAGGAATTTTACATATAATTTACACACATTATGAGTCAATTTTTATATTATTTGATAAAATATTAATATTATCATTACTAGAATAATACATTTTTCAAAAATTAGTACATTAAGTCAATTTTTAAAAACTTTAGACTCTAATCTTCACACGTAAATAATGAACATAGATTACGTGTATCAAAAGTGATCCCATATGAAAAATAAAGAAAAATTTACCAAGGGAACGGACACACATTGAGGCTTCATGCACAGATTGACCGCGTATTAACTGCGCTACCATTTGTATTTAGCGAAGCCTTGATAATAGCCACGAAGGGAATTCCTTCATCCATTTGTCTTCATTTCCCTTACTCACCTAATGTTGTTATAAATAATGTGGAAGATAAAATTGATTTTCACTCCTCGGTGGCAAATTATATTGATATCTCAATTAGTAACGGGTGGCGCAAAAGTACTGGCACTAAAGATAATTTGTTAATTTTTTTTATATGACGATAGTTTTCACTCTGTTGTTGAAAATTGTGTAGTGAACAAAATAATAATAATATTACGGAATAATTCATCAGTGATAAAAACACAACGTGAATTTCGTCGACGATTTCCTGCAAGATCACCCGATCTGACGAGTCCAGACTTCTTTCTTTGGGGTTTTTTGAATTCTCGGGTAAATGTGAACAAGCCACAGACTCTCGCAGCTCTAAAAAAAACATTCATCAAGAAATAAGGAACATATCGCAGGAAGTATTACGGCAAGTTATGCAAAATGTCATAAATAGGGCTCAAATGTGCATTAACTCTGGAGGCCACCATTTAAAAGACATCATCTTTAAATCCTACTGGTACGAAATTTCATGGCACAAATATACATTTAAAAACCTAAATCTAGTTTTCTAATTTAGAAAAAATGTTATAGCTGAACCAAATAGGGTCTTTACTTTTGCGCCTCCCAGTACTAGTACTTAGTTACTTACACTGGAGTACGGCTTAGAAATGCATTACAGTATAATAAACCTATACAATATACTGTTTAATACTTGTAAAAATATATTCAGGCTGTGTTAGTTTAGTTTTCATCAAAAATCCAAATGTTTAGCAAATTACGAGTAGCTTAGTTTTTCAGAATTCTTTTAACCACTTATCATAAAATTCCTTTTTAAAGTTATGTGTTTTTAAAAATATATAAAACATTTCATTTAATTGCGTAATTTCCTAAAAGTATTTACATTTGACGGGTCAAGGTTGAAATTAAATTCTTGTGTAATTTTCATTTAATGTTTCAAACAAAATATTTTTTGATTACGTTCCATCAATGATCCATTGTTTGGAACTTCTTGTTTATGTTGTAGTCCTTAGAATCGATAACTTCATTAAATTGTTGAATCTTTTAACGATATTTCAATCAACATTCAAGTTAAGCGATTTGTTTGTTAATAATTAAAAATCTTTAACTCCATATTCGATTTATAAATAAAAATATAATAGCTAATTAAGGATTATAATTTTTTTTGACTCCTAATAGTAGTTTTTATACAATTTATCCAAGTGATTTATACAAAACTATTATTTGATCCTAACATTTCAAATAAATGATGTCTAATAAATCTAGCTCCCAAAATCAAGAATTCGCTTCAGGTACAGTAATCGCAATTTAATTAATTTGTGAAATTCCAAATTATATTGGAATATATTACGAGGCCCCGTTCAAATTTCGTTTTGTTGACGATACATTTTGATTACACTCACACATTGCCGTATACTTTGAAGTCCCGATTCCTAATACGATTCCTGTAACACACTTCAAGCCTCTTGATTGGTGCTAAATTGAAAATCGAATGCGCTGTCATACTGTTTGTATGTACGCGAGATCCATTTGGATTTCGGCTAGTATTTGAACTGTTCGCCCGATTTCACTAAATCGGTGGCTCTTAATTCGACACCTATTTCCCGTACGTATGTTTGTACATTTTGTGAACTACCTTCAAAAATATCATTGGAATACGCAGACATGTAATAAACAATGAAACCGTTTAACTTGTTTTGATACAATTCAGTATTGAATAAAGCCTGAGAGCCTATTGATAGATACTTGGGCGTTTTAACATAACGAGTTAGTTATTAATTAATGAAAAAGCCTTTATTTCAAACAACCAAGTTCTTACAAACTTATCTTATTAATTTACATATTTTGATATTTGATATTGTAATTTAGATTAATTAATCAATAAATCTCAATCTTCCTTTTTTCTTCGTTTCCTTGTCTTCCGACATAGGCCCCCTCCAGATTTTTCCACTGTAGTCTATCCTGAGTACTTTTCGATAGTGGGCCAGATCTTAAGGCCAGAGATTAAGATCGAGTCAGTTAAGTTAAATTATATTACTAAAAGAACACTTATACCTGTTGGTTATTTAACTGTGAAGCGTTTTGTACCTAAAGCAAATAACGAATAAATTTTGGTAAATTTAGTATAAAAACAGACATGCTTATGTTTCTTTTCCTTTCCATTTATTTTTCACTTAGGTTTGATGAAAATCACATCAAATACTAAAAAATAACATTACGTTGCTAAATTTTGTAAAAATAAAGCTATATCTGTGCTTTATCTAGTGGAACAGCGAGCGAGCGTCCCAGAATGGAGACAACCTAGAAATACGGACAATGGGTGCATTAGCGGGCCAATTTCTTGCCTTTGCCAAAAATAATGGATGTTTCACCAGCAAAATGGCGACCCTTAAAAAGCTTTACTTTAAAAATATAATACACAGTAATGAAACTTTTAACTTTCTGCTAAAAGACACTCATGCATAGTGACTTTTGTTAGATTTCTTCGGTTAAATTTGTTATTCCATATTAAACTATTATTTCTGAAACTACGAAATTCTTAATTTTAGACGTCTTTTCCCTGGACAGCGAGAATGACAATGTTCTGTATAATATAAAAGATTTAAACAAAAGCCAACTATAAATTTAAAAGTTCCATTGAAGAAGGTTCACACTCGCCTACAGAATGGCTTAATTCAACTGTCGGTTTTATGAAAAATTTATTCCAACAAAAGTAGGTTGGGAACTTTGCTAATACAAGTTAGCTTTAGGGGGCGGAACAACTAACTCAAAAACCGCTTGGTTAAAATTATAGTCTGGGGTAAACTTCTATTAAGTTTTCATGTAATTATAAACTATAAGCTTGCAATAATTATTTATTATAATGTATACAATACAATTTTTTATATATTTTAATTCTCATTTTACTCATCTCATATTAATTTAAGTATTATCTAGTTTATTACAATGCATTGGCTCCATCATTGCGTTAATGTCGAGGCTATTTTTTTTTCTTTCTACTCCCCTTCCAGTGTCCAGGGACTTTTTCTATCTCTAAAATTAACAATAAAACATGATACATTATAATATACGGCCCCGACTACATCGGTAATATTTTTATTTACAATATTCATGGGCGAGCCGTGGCGCAATTCCTCGCTTTTTCAGATTTGTTTGCCGTCTTTATATATTTAACAATTTTTTTCTCAGAACCGTTCCAGGCACGATCTGTGCTTTATTAACATGTCCTGTAGGCTGTTACGGTCTACAGTCATCTGCATTTGTTGCTCCAGGTCGTGCCTGGACGATGCGAATATAGGGCAATGTAGAAGCACATGTTCTACTGTTTGTTCTTCATTACTGCAGGCACATGTTGGGCAATGTCAAGGCTATTCAACTCCTTGACACCTAGTGAGAAGACTGAAAAGGTCAAAACCATTTGAACTAGTGAATTAGTGTTAGCGCACGTGCTAAACAGTAAGTGAAAAAATAGAACACAAGAACAGAGTCTTCCTTGTAAGTAGTGTTATTGGACACTTTAACTATTAGTGTATTAGTACTATTAGTCTTAAGTTAGGCTAGATCGTAATGTTTAAAGGGATGGTGATCCATCCCTGCAAGCACTGGACCCGATCTCCCCTAGCTATTCCTAAAAGCGTATGGCCCGATCTGTGAAGGATACTTGCTGTGTCAAGTATCTTCACAAATCAACAATGGGCGGGGATAGGCGGACACAACCGCTGCATCGCATGTCGGGAAGCGGATAAGGCACCGCATCCCGCCTAAGGCGATTGTTGGTGGCGCCTTGGGGTTTTAGTGGGTATGCACATTCGCGAGTCCCACATAACCCTCCCGCACTAAGCAGTCGCACCGCGGTAGGGTATGCGCAATGCATTTCCCCAAGTAAAAAAAAAGAAAAAAAAAAATCGTAATGTTTACGATGTCCGAAGCCAGTAGGGAGCGCATTTGCAACTAAACAGATTTTCAATATTAGCTGTACCGCTTGTTCATAGTCATAATTTGTCGAGAACATCAGTAATTTATACATTTATTTTTGATCGCTCGTCTCTATGAAACCTTCTCTCCGTGTCGGGATTGTACGCTCAAACTTGATAAGTGTTAGTGTCGTATAGCACATTTTATATTCTACTCGTTAGATAGCGGGAAAGTTCCCAGTATATTCGTAGAGTTTGTGATATCTATTCATTGGAGATTGGACCTTGTAATCTTTTAAACTTTAAATTGTGTTACGCGAATAAAGTTGTGTTATTACTGTTTTGCGGTATTCTAGTTGTTGTTTTTATTCGATTGAGTATTATTTGGATCAACATAACGTTTGTGACAAATGTGAAAGATTAAGTGTAACCCAGAGAGCCATGGAAAGAAGCATAATAAAGAAAAGAATAATTAATAAAATTAGTAACAAGAAATTAAGAGATAAAACAGGGTTTGCTGACGTTGTGTATAAAACAAAAGTACTAAAATGGAAATGGGCTGGACATATCATAAGAGGAGCAGATAAATGGATCAAAATTGTAACACTATGGCAACCAAGAGGCCATAAAAGAAACAGAGGTAGGCAATTTAAAAGGTGGGCCGATGAGATCATGGAAATGGCAGGAAAGACTAAGACCTGGACGAGATTGGTATACAATAAGGAAAAATGGAGGACAATGGGGGAGGCCTTTGCCCGTAGGCACACAGAATCAGTTATCGTAGATTAAGAAAAATAACAGTTATAATGTATATATTTTGTATTTCTGATATAAGGCTGTAAATAAGTAAATAAGTAATAACGTTTGTGACATTTTAACATTAAAGAGACAGTGTCATAATCACATATCATTCGGAGTTAGTAAAATATATGAATTTAATTGATGAAAAAAAACTGATTATTATAAACCATATTTCAGCAAATAAAAGGATTCATGTAATTTAACCGCGAAAATGGCTGTTAAGGTAAACTAGCTGAATCTACTCATTAATATATATGGTTGATATATATATACAAAACTTGTAAACCGAATACTAATTCGAGACATAAATTACTGTTTGCAATCGTCAACATAATGTTCACAGCATTCCACTTGGAAGTGATCAATCTTCAGCAACGCGTTTACATGCATTCGCTGTAAGTGGTTATTAATGTTTGCATCGTTTAAAGCTCTCACGTTTTCTGCACCTGGCTTTTTAAATGCTTTTAAGCTTCGTCAAGCTTAACATTTGTAGCTTTGGTTGTTTAGCAGTTAAAGAAATTGTTGCAGATATGGTACGTTGACGGTTCTTTTCGATAGCAGAAAAGACATTTTGACAGACAAGAAACTCGTGCAATGAATAAATTTTATTGTAATTTGAATGATGTATTTGAACTTTTGCCCCCTTATTCATAAAAAATAAATAAAATAATAGCCGTTTCTTTTTATCACAGCGTTAAGATTTCTATGCAAAGCGACAGAAGAGTACTATAGTTAAACAATTTTATTGCACTGACTGAGTTTTTTTTAACTATGGGGTCTAGGTGTGTAGATTATTTCTTGACATTAGGAAGCAGTAGAAATCGTTTCTGCTATTATAACTTCTTGTAAACGCACCATGGGCATTAAGTGAATCTGCGGTATATTTTTGTGTGAATCTTAGATGTGTACGCTGTAGGTCACGAAATCATTTTTTTCATAGTGTCATACTTGACACTGGGTACACAAAAATTAAATCCTAGGAACTTACAAAAATAATTCATATTCTAAATAAACAGTGATCCTGAATTATGTATTTATAATTATAAAAGTGCTTATATAAAGCAAAGCACACTTGTTGCAAATTGTTCAAAGGATAGAAGCCCATACCAAGAAAGCCCTGTATTGTTTTTTTTTATATAATAGGGGGGCAAACGATCTTGCGGGACGACCAAAAAGGGCAGTCTACGCAGCCCATAGACATCCATTTTTAGTGGGTGCGTCGCCGGCCTTTGAGGGAGGAGTAGACTCGCTTTGTTGTGTGTGGAGATACATCCTTTGGTCTTGTTCTTAGATATTTTGATCTGTTTCGTCACCATTTGTTTCGTAATTAGGCAAGTATTAAATGTTTATATAGATAGAAAAGCTCACTAGAACAACTGTGATTTGCCCATGCCCACGTGAGTTGCACGCTCAAGCCACTTTTTTTTTTTTTCCGTGGGGAAATGCGTTACGCATACCCTCTTGCGGCGCTGTGATGTGGGACTCTCTGTTGTGCATACCCACTAAACCCCCACGGCGCCACCAGCAATCGCCCGGGGCAGGACACGGTAACAGCGTAGCCTTGTCCGCATCCAGCCACGCGTTCAACCGTTAATATTACGGTACTCTACGGCCACGAATGATGTGGAATGGACCTTGGCACAGCAAGGGCCTTTCACATCGGCCAATTCATCCTGTTTTATAGAGCTGGGGGAGGCCGACGCTCAAGCCACTAGGCCAACACTGTTCATCCTAAGTAGTGTGTAGTACATTAGTGGTTTTTCCGTCATAGACAAGTGCTGTGACAAGCTGGCTTCCGGACGAATTGAAAAAAGGATCATTGCACAGATAATCCACTAGCGCACAGGTGGATATTGAATTTACGACCTCAGGGATTAGACGCTTAATCCAGTAGGCAAACACCTCTTATACGTAAGGGTAAAAGTCGATCAACATTGCAGCGATATTAGGCCGTAAATACCAAGAGCCTTTGTGAAAAAGTTTTTATGGTCCCGTGTACTGTAATTGTGATGATTAATGTCTCTCCCGCCACCGAACGAAGGCGTCAAGGGGCTAATTATAAATAATGAATGGCGAGACGGATGAGACCGAATCATTATTTAATTAGAGTACAAAGAAGAAAGAAGAAAGTTACATGCGCCAAATTTAAGCCAAAAAGTATTACTGGCTCATACACTGGATTAACTATTGATTAAAAGGATTTTGTTTAATATTAGTTTTGTAAAACGTCGAATGACATTTTGGAACAATTTTTTTCTAATGAGTGTAACTGAAGAGCACTTGCTAAGTATATGATGAATATTTTTTTAAACTGACGGCTTTTGCTTCGATTCACGCTCGTAAATTACGTAATCGGGTTATTGACATTAATGGCCTAGGTTTAACTTTAAAAGCGTTATAAAAATATTATATTTTAAGAGTTACTAAGAGTAATTAGGAAGTTGTCCATAAATTACTATAGAGAAAATTTAGACTTGACTCGAAATGCATGAATATTTTATATAATAATAATTATTTATTTCTCCCATACAACATTTGAAACAAACAGTAGGTACGATTACAATTAAGAAGGTATTGGGAGACTGGTTTCCAAGCTAGGTAACCTGTGATATGGATAACTAGGCTTCCATTCATTGACAAAGTCATAACAAAAAAGTACATATATGAGTAAGCAACAAAATTTAAAGTTTCTAAAAAAAGTAAATAAAAAACTAATCACCAGTCAACTAGATTCCTACAGAAATAGAGTTGTATGGTTGTGTGTGTGTGTCTGTGTGAGTGAGTGTGTGTGTATTCGAGTGAGAATTTGGGAGAGTGCGTGTGGGTTGGTATCATTCACTCTGCGCCCGACTGCCGACCTGTGCGGACGTCTGCTCCTGCCATCGCGCCATCCTGCTGCCATCTCGCTCACTCGCTGTGAGTCATCGCCGCTTGCCGCTGTACAGTGCGCACGCGCTGTCCGACCGCTGCCCTTGCTGCCCGCTGCCCTCTCATTGGTCGCTTCGCGTCTTCGGTGATTGGACATCGCGTTTGAAGGCTGCAATTTATGAGCGCGGGTTTACCTGCGGCCGTCCGATAGCCACCTAACGGTGCCAAACGGTTATCGAACGGTTAACGCCTTGTGCGGGTGTTTTGTCCGGGGTGCATACACCGTGCCTTTTTCAAGGCGCGAATCAGCCCCTCCGCTTCCTCCAAGTCCTGTGCGCAGCCGGGCCTCTTAGTAGGCACTTATTAGGGAGTAGGCACGCCAACTACTCTCTTGAAACCGGCTTCAATCAGGTCCACTGTTGGACGGGTCCTGTCACATCCGCAGGGGCTCTATTTACCCAAACTCCTGCGGGCTGGTTAGGTCTGTGACAAACCTCACCTCCGCTATCACCAGCGGAGACACATACATATTAGGGCAAACCACAGCTTAGGTACTCACACGTTAGACGTAGGTACACACTCGCCGCCAAACTGTCTGGCTTCCCGCCTACAGGATGGCGTCCGAGGTTCAACCGCCCGATCTAAATAAAATATTTTCATTTTTAAAAGAGCGTTTTCCTGACGCTATTAAAGCTTTTTATGAGTCAGAGTGCACTGACTCACCCCGTTCGCCGTCTCCGTCGCCGCGTAAGACGAAAAAAAATGCCTCCGCGAAGGCATCGCGCAATAATAGCATTTTACTAACCGACCAATCCCGTGCTCGCTCGCGCTCGCGCTCACCACTCCCTGAAGTGGGAAGCGCAAGCGATGGGGAGACGGATCTAGCGCGTCCCTTGTCGGCAATGTCGGCCCAATCCGCTCCGGCGGAAACGGTTGACGAAGCCGTATTATCTTCATCCTCGGAATCCGACGGATTCCAAACCGTCGGACGTAAGAAAAAGCGTTCGGCCAACGGTGGTCCACCCGCGAAAAGGCCTACACAGCCGACAAACCCTCCGAAGAGGGACTTAAGTTCGTTATTATCGGACAAACCTGCGCCCTCCGCCCCCGCGGCGGATCGCATCAAAACCCCCCCGCCCGTCTATGTTAGGGACAAGGGCGTATGGCCCACCCTCTCAAAGCTTCTCGACACTAAGTCGATTAGTTATAAAGCCCGTACGTTGAGGGATAACATTTGCATACAGGTGTCCTCACCTGAGCACCACCGGTTCCTTACCTCTTACCTTCGCTCCGAAGGTATCGGTGGTCATACTTTCCCCCTGCCCGAGGAACGCGTCCTTAGGGTAGTCATTAAGGGCATCCCGAAGGAAATAGACTCCGGGATCGTCCAATTAGATTTGACCGAACAGGGATACCCCGTAAGGGATGTATTCCGTATGTTAAACCGCACCACCAAAGAAGAGTACGATATGGTACTAGTAGTCCTAGACCCTACTCCGAGCGGGAAAAAGATTTTTAACCTTAGGGAGTGTTGTAAGCTCTCGGGGTTGAGGGTTGAAACTCCCCTCAAACATTCCTTCACACGGCAGTGTCATCGCTGCCAACTCTACGGGCACGCAGCCCGTAACTGTTTTGCTAGGGCGCGGTGCGTCAAGTGTTTAGGCGACCATGGCACATCGGACTGCAAGCGCACTCTTCCATGTGCCGAGCCGCCGGCATGTGTGCTTTGCGGGCAACATGGACACCCTGCGAATTATCGCGGTTGTCCTAGAGCCCCAAAGGCGCAAAAGCCGCCGGCTAGGCGCATGGTGGGACGCGATGCGGCCCGTCGTGGCACGGGAGCAAAGCCCACATACGTGCCGGCCCCGCCTCCCGAAATCAGTCCCTGGGCCAAGCCCCCCGTTACGGAGGGCCCTCCCCAACTCACGACAGAAGCTTTCCCGCCTCTGCCATCTAAACCCGCAACCGCAGCGCCTTCCCAGGTCCCTGCGTCAACCCCTATCTTAAATGAGAGGCCCACATCAAATGCGAGCCCTCCTACCAAAGCCCTCAGCCCTCCCGAGAAGGCATCTGAGGAATCAGGCAACGTCCGCGACGCCTTTAATCTCGCGATTAGCGTAATAGACGCTATAGACTTGGACGCACTCGTCGCATTCGCGGAAGCCTTTAAATCCGCTAAAACTGCGTCCACCAAGGTGGAGGTAATAACCGAGCACGCCCTGCTCCTTAAATCCGTGCGGCAATTCGTAAACTCTAACGCACCGCAATAGCTACGACCACGTCTAGGGTCAAGACTCGATCACTGTCCGTAGTGACTTTCAACGCGAACGGTTTCAAGCCACAGTCAGATTTAATTCGGGATTTCCTCGTTCGCCACCCAATTGATATTTTCCTAGTACAGGAAACGTTCCTAAAGCCCAGCGTTCGCGCACCTAGATTCGCGAACTACGTCGCGGTGCGAAACGACCGACCTACGGCGAAAGGCGGTACGCTCATTTATTATAGACGTGCGCTTCACTGCTCGCCGCTAGACCCGCCCTCCCTAACCAACATAGAGTGCTCTGTGTTACGCGTGGCTATGACCGGTCATCAGCCGATTATCATCGCATCGGTGTACCTCCCTCCCACTAAGGACATATTAGAGAGCGATCTTAGGACCCTGTTTGCACTGGGCCCCTCGGTCTTACTGGCCGGGGACCTGAATAGCAAACACGGGGACTGGAATAGCTCAAAACAAAACCCTAATGGGCGAGCCCTCAGCAGGCTTATTGACGTACTCGATTTTAATGTCATTGCCCCCATTCATCCGACTCGTCGCGGTATAAATTGTAACGGTCTTCTCTCAACGGACGTTCTAGACGTGGCGATTCTACGCAACGTGGCACTACAGCCGCGAAGCATAGAGGTGCTACACGAATTAGACTCTGACCACTTCCCGGTTCATTTTGAATTCGGCCCTCCTAACACCCAAGAGAAGAGGTACAAGTCCATTGTCGACTGGCAGAAACTAGACGAGGCCCTCAAGCCCGTCGAAGTCTCTGACCTTAATAACATCCCCGACAATTTAGTCTCGTCCACTCACGCGTTAGACGCGCTCTCCTCGGTCACATATCACATTCAGACCAAGGTCGCCGAATCGTCCCGGAAGGTCCCAGATGAGTTCGCTCAACGTTGGGAGCTTCCCCGGACGCAAGGCGCTTACTGACCGAGAAGAACGCGGCGACTCGCGCCTTCGCTAGGGCACCGACCGATGATAACCGTAGAGCACTCCGCGCCGCGCAGCGCCGAGTTAAAGAGCGCATACGGGAAATTAGAAACGAACGCTGGGACCGTCTTACCAGCGAATTGTCACCTTCGCACACGGCCTATTGGTCTCTCGCGCGTTCCCTAAAAACCGACACGGTGGCCTCCATGCCCCCGCTAAAACGTCCAAATCAACCTGACGCATTCGATGACGACGAAAAAGCCGAGTGCTTAGCCGTAAACCTAGTAGAGCAGTGCACGCCTTATCTCGACCATAGCGACCCGGCGCACGTTGAGCACGTGAACCGCGAAGTCCAACGCATAGTCGCACTGCCCCTCCCTCCCGAGCCGCTCCCTCCTACGTCGATCGCCGAGGTCAAAACTCTAATCAAGGGTTCACTGCCTCGTAAATCACCAGGTCTCGACGCCATCTCAAACAAGGTCTTACGATGCCTCCCGCCCCATCTGATATGCTTACTAGTGGCCATATTCAATTGCCTTCTCGAAAACTGCACCTTCCCGGCGCAGTGGAAAGAGGCTATTGTAATTGGTATTCACAAACCAGGCAAGCCCCGTAACAATCCCACCAGTTACCGCCCTATCAGCCTTCTCAACACGCTAAGCAAGCTATTCGAGAAGGTAGTTAAAAAGCGCCTCCTAGACTTTGCCCTAGAAAAGGGGCTCATTCCCGATGAGCAGTTTGGCTTTAGACCAGGCCACTCGTGCGTCCACCAAGTCCATCGAATCACGGAGCACATCCTTTCCGGGCTGAATAACAGCACCACGAGACCAAGAGCCACGGGTGCGCTCTTCTTAGACATAGCGAAGGCTTTCGACAAGGTCTGGCACAACGGCTTGGTTTACAAGCTCTACCACCTTCAAGTGCCATTAAGACTCGTGCGTATAATACACGACTTCTTGTCCGACCGCTCTATGCGCTATCGTGTTGAAGGGACGTTATCGTCCCCTAGACCCATCATGGCCGGAGTCCCTCAAGGCTCGGTCCTCTCGCCCCTTCTTTTCACGCTGTTTACAGGCGACATTCCTAGGGCTCCTAACGTGGAACTAGCCCTCTATGCTGATGACACCGCTCTCTATACCACTCACAAGGACAGAGGTGTCATCGTGGATAGACTCCAGACCGCTATCACGTCGCTAGGCGAATGGTTTCGGAAATGGGGCCTCCAAATAAATCCCGAGAAAAGCGTCGCAGTTCTCTTTGCCAGGGGTAACCCCGGTGCGAACGCTCTTTCTCGGGAAAAATTCCGCCTCAAAAAAGAGGTAACCCTATACGGGCAAGCCATCCCGTGGCAAAAATCCGTCAAATATCTAGGAGTAACGCTCGATAGCGACATGTCTTTCCGTAAGCATGTAGCCGCCGTTCGCAAGAAGGCCTCTTTCGTCCTCTCTCGCCTCTATTTCCTCCTAAACAAAAGGAGTAACATGTCCCTTAGACATAAGGTGACTTTGTACAAGGCCTGCATCCGACCGTGCATGACATACGCTAGCGTAGTATTTGCGCACTGTGCCCCCTCCTACATCCACCGGCTACAGGCGCTTCAGATGCGATTCATGAGAGTTGCGACCGGGGCGCCCCTCTATGTGAGAAACGTCGATCTCCACCACGACCTGGAGCTCCCTACCATAGCCCAATGGATGAAGTTGGCGTCCGCACGCCACTTCGACAAGGCTAAACACCATCCCAACCCTTTGGTGCGTAAAAGCATCAACTATTATCCTTTCCCGCCGGCTAAAAAATGTCATAGGAGGCCCCGACACACACTAACGGATCCGGATGATCCAATTACTGTAGCAAACAATAAATTAAAAGCCGCCCGCGCGGCAAATAATAACAATCAAAGTATTCAGACACAGATTAGGGTTAAAAACCGCCTTCACCGGGGAAGGCGAGGACCTTTATTTCGCACTTCGCTCACTCCAGTGAGTTTCCGTCCTGCCCTTCAGGCGATTGACCACCCCGTGACGGCCCAAGCCGAGGTTCGAGTCTCACAGGAGACGCCCTTGCGCTAGTCGCGGGAAAAACGCTCATTCTGGTCGAGCTACGCTCGCCAAAACAGCCCGAGCTGAGCTGTCAAGGCCCTAAAGGCCAACAGCGAGATTCCTTTCTCAAAAAAAAAAAAAAAAAAAAAATTGGTATCAGGCGTGTGCTTGAGACCATGATATGTGAAAATTATTTTAATATATCTACCAGATTTTCCGTTTGGTCATATGATTTTGACATAAGTCAAACTGACCCTAAGTTACTTCCTTATCGTTATATATACAAAACATAAAATGTATTTAATAAAATCCCCCAAGCACTTATTCTACATTACGTTCTGATAGTAAAAAAGCTTCCCGTATCCACAACTTTATCACCTCCACGTTCTAGCCTATTCCCGAAGATTCATCCTCATTTGTCAAGCCTCTGTTGCGAGCTAAATCTTAACCGTTTTTCTGAGACTCAAGTGTAACCTAAATAGGGGATTAGTTTTTACACAGGCGTTAACAAGAACCTCAATAAATTATGTAGTATTCAAATCGAGTTTATTTAGGACGAATTTGAATAAGCTTAGTGCGGGAATTAAATGTTATGTTTAGACCTTTATAAAGGACTGAAGTACCAACGTCAAACATTGCTCTTGACAATGTATTTAACCACATTTGAGCGTAGTAAGCTATGAATTATATACACTTATATTTTCGTAAGAAACGGATGATATCGGAGGTCATATATAAATTTAAGTTTTATATTTCTTGTTATTTTTTTATTATTCACGGTTCCCGCAAGCAGAGGTCGGCATGCTTTTAATAAAAGAGTTTCGCTACATGTAACTGGATCGCAAGAGAAAAGATGGTCCATACAAAGACGAAGCATGGCAACTCTGACACTTATTCTCTAGCGACAGTTTTCGTATAGTATACGTATCTGTTCGGTTACTAAAGGTGATGGTGACGAACATCGATGGATGGCAACTGGCAACGCTAATGCTGACTGAGAGCTGGCACCCATTCTTTTTGATTATTTACATAATTTACTTTATATCAGCAAATTTATTTTATAAAAACGCCGCTCTCTTGCCACCATCGATGTTCCAGAAATTTTGGAGCCAACAGGCATCGCTAGAGACGATGGCAAGCGGCCGGATGGGATGTTGTTGATCTCTTGGAAGATTGGATGGGGTTTGGTATGGAACCAGTTGTGTGGACACGTTTGCCCCGTGTTTGGGGCGGCCGCAGAGCAGGCGGAAAATAATCAACGGTTCAAAATAAAAGTCGTTCCTCCTACTTCGATTTTGGTCCCTTTGGAGTAGAGGCTCTTGGGCCGTGGTTATCAAGTGCACAGGCGCTAATTAAAGATTTAAGTTGGCGCCCGGTAGATAGTACCGGTGACCACTGGTGCTTTCCTCGCTCAACGAATAAGTATCGCAAATACAGCTGGGAAATGCTACCAGCGTTAAAGGGACCACAGGGACCAAACTATTTAAATTTGTTTTGATTTTCTTTTTATTACCTTTCAATTATTTTTATTTTTACTACGTAGGTTAAGAAAATTATAAATACTGTATATTTTATGGTTTTGATTCCTAATAAATACGGGCTTTAATTGCAGGTGAGAATATCCGATAGCAGTCTGTCCAGCCAACCAGCCAGTTAATTTAAAAAAATGAAATGAGAAAATACTAAATGAAAAATTGTATTGAAATATTAAATCAAAATAGAATCAAGTTGAAGAAACTTTCTTATATTTAATATCATATCAATACTTGAAATAAATTTTCCATTTCAAAAGTTTTAACTAATATCTCATAACTTTAGTAATTTCGGTTGGTTCGAGATAAAAAATTGTCTTTTAAACTTCACTGAAATCTATTTAGCTTGAAGAGTTTCAGCTGAAAAGCCTCATTGCTATGCATTGAAGTTTCTGATTTCGG
Organism: Pieris macdunnoughi; assembly: GCA_905332375.1. Classification (NCBI taxonomy): domain Eukaryota; kingdom Metazoa; phylum Arthropoda; class Insecta; order Lepidoptera; family Pieridae; genus Pieris; species Pieris macdunnoughi. The sequence continues at coordinate 243,995 of CAJOBZ010000015.1, read as the reverse complement.
AAAGTGTATTTGCAACTAAAAACCGATTATCCGGTTAGGTGGGTGAGTTTTTATTTCGGTTATTCTATTAAGAGCGTCTCGTTGCCAATTATTGACCGTTTTTATCCGGATAGTGTTAATGTGCTGGCTGAGTTCAGGATGATGTTATTTGAATATGATTTTGGTGTAAAAGATTTTAAACTAAATTTTGCTACTAGTACTACGATCTTGGCGATTTCTTAATCAGTACATAATTTCTCTATTTCTGATTCTCACTTAATAACGACAAGATTTTTATCTCTGGAGTTGTGGAATAAACAAGGTTCCAACTGTTATATTGAGATATAGATATTATTGTTAGGTTGGTCAACATTATCTATATATTATAAATATATTTTGAATATTTTTATTAGAAACGCCTATAGCATCATAAGGCGCCATAGTCAAGCTAATAATTAGTAATTTTTAGATTACTGTGCATACGTGTTAACTTAAACTTCTATTGAAACTCTCATTAAGTTACGAAGCTTCTGACTCTGCTTTATGCTTAGAGAGACAATTTGAGCTCCAACGTAATCCAGTTAAAATAACAAACAAGGTCCATTCCTTTACTAAAGAAAGGACGACTTAATCTCATGGAGTGAAGAGCGGTTTGTAGCTAAATTTCCCATTTTAAAGTGCAGTGGGCGAAAATATTGTAGGAAATTGCTAGCGGTCACTGTGATGTAATGGCCCCTTTACACAGTAATATGCTTTAACTTTTCAAGTTTTGAAGCGGAGATTGCACATTTTGGCTCATAAGATGCTGATAAAATTGGAATAAATATCATTGATTACTACATAGGTTCAGGTAGTGTCCGTTGGTATAAAGTCCGTTAAATATTCAGATAAGTTATATACTTACGTATAAGTTTAGGTAGGTTGTTAAGGGATAATTATTTAAATCTTAAAATCTGTTTGCAGATAAGAATATCTAAAATATATGAATATGAGATGAACAATATAATGCATGGTTTAATTGCCATTGTAAGTTAAAACTGTCGTTTTATTTTTAGTAGAATAGCTGGTTCCACAAAGTGATGGTGCGCGGAAAATCTGCCTTAAAAACCCTCAGTTGTAGGACAACGCAAGTCGAGGTGATACGGGTGGTATTTTAGTAAGATAGATATAATTGTGCTTTATTTAAAATAATAATATTAATTATATAGGATTGGGTACACAAAAATCAACATTTATATTATTCGCACTCGATTTAAAACTTACATCCGTTGCTTTGTACTGCGGTTTTACATTTGCTCATAGTTGGAGCCTTTTTGTTATTTAAAGTAAATAACATGTTCAAATGTTCTTTAAAAGCAAAAAAATATACGGGAAAGCGATCAAAGGATTTCCCCAGGCATTCACTTTTTGGAGCTCGTGTACTTTTTATCAAAATATGTTTTTTCATATTCATTTCATATTCTGCGGGACTTTCGCCGACTCGTAATCACGGTAATGCGAATTGCGTGATTCCAATATTGCTAATGTATTAGTGCATCACTGCAAGTTGCTGCAATAAATTCTATTCAGTCAATTTATATAGAGACCAGATTTTTATTGATGCTTAAAAGCATCATGCACAAAATATAGAATTCCTTTCACACAAATATTATATGTTACATTTGTATATTATCGTGGAAGTATCCAAATTAATACGACGTAAAAAAGATTGGTCCTTTAATAGAAATTTACGATACGAGTTTCGATACGATTTTAATTAACATAACTGGAAAAAAAGTATTTCGTAAAGAATTATTACGTGATTAAGTTGAAAAATTTACAGCATAAAATATTTTAAAGCAATTTGCTATAATCTGTTTGCTGTTTTAAACTATTTATATATCATACTGCATGCTCCGTTTTCACTCTTGTTAATTCGAAGAATAATATAAAATATTAGCCCTGAGGCTAATATTTTATATATATATTTTATAATTTTTTTTAATTCTATCGATATATCTGAATATATCGATAGAATTAAAAGAAATGTTGCGTTGCTTGTAATAGATTTCAAAGTTTAAGGCTACTAATTAAGTTTTTTTCATTTAAGATTAAGAAAATAATTTTAATTGAACAATAGTTCCTAAACTCAAGCTTTTTAACTTCATAATATAATTTGCATAATCTATTACGCTTAAAGCTTTTGATATTAAATATCTATCGTTACGATATTACATTTAAACTTTATACTATTTTTCTTTCTATGTGTGCAAGCCTGTGTGTATTTAGACAACGTATTGGTTGAGGATATTGTGAATATGCTCGGTGAATGCATACTTTTAACATTAGAGGCAAGCTATTGAATAATTATTATTTCTTGAATTATCCAATAGTCTTTGATACCAGGAAGTTTATAAAAACGCAGGATCGTTTGATGTCAATAAATATTGATGAATTTTCAAATCAGTCTTTGAAAAGATGAAAATGGGCCAGCTTATATATAAATCCAGTACGTAGAATCTGAGAAACTCGTTCCTTTTTATTTGCTCTGATACTTGATGAACTATTATTGTGTACTGTTTATCACAATTTTATAGTTAACTAGCTGGCCTGGCGAACATCGTACCGCCTAACAGTCGATTCTTTATTTTTTTAAATACTTATTCTGGTATTTAGGACACCGGTCTAGCTAGTAGGATAAAAAAAGATAGTAAACAAATACATTGTGCCAAAAAATAAAAATTTACCTTCCCGGAACCCCTCCACTAACACTTGAACTTTATAATATGGTAATAAAGTTCAAATTTGATTTTTAAATATTATTACGAATATTTTGTATGGGAATATAGAAAAGTGTTGTTTTTAGACTCACTCAATTTTTTTTTAATTTGTCTCTCCGTAATAACCATCCTCGTACTTCAAGGAATACTATAAAAAAGAATTGGCCAAATTGGTCCAGGCGTTGTTGAGTTATGCGCTTACCAACACATTTTGCGATTCATTTTTATATTATAGTATAAGTAGAATGTTATATATTACAATTCCGAGTGGTTCATAATTGTAAATAATATTAGAGGAAACAAATCGTCACGGAACAGATACGATTCGAGAAAACATTATTATTAATCCGATATCGGATAGTGTTAGAATTGTTGTTTGATTACATAATATTGAAAAAAGCCTTTGAATTATCAAACAGTTGTGTTATACAACACACACATTATTTATTATACATCTGAGCTTCTCTTAGGCCGATGTTCATAAATACCATTTGGGTTCAACTACCCTTAGTTAGGTAATCTAGGTATTTTTTTAATAATTTCTCCTTAGGTATATACAGTGACTTTTTCACTATTTTTCATCCTAGCGGTAACTGCTAAATCAGTTTTGTTGCCCAAAAACTCTTAAGGGTAACTGCGAGAGGTAAGAAAAGATCAATAAAAGTAGTCCAAACCGATTCAACTCAAACCTTATACCGATACTCGCGAAGTGCGTTTAATTTCATTGCGCGCACACAGCATTGAATACACCGAACGTTACAATCAGTCGCAATCAATTTACGTCGATCAATCTCCATTTGAGCTGCGATTTTAAGTCCCACCTCGTCAGGTAATAGTTGCGATTTGCTTTTCATCTAGGATTTATTGCAATTTGTTTTTGTACTAATGCCGCGTATCTATACTAATGCTTCCACGCTAACTTTAGAGTCAACTTAAACTAACGAAATTATGAGTTCAACTAAGGAACTTTTGGAGCACAACTCGGTGGGAATAGAAAAAAGGCTTTTAAATTTAGTTGTTGACCAATCGATTATGACGTTGGCTATAGGGACCCCACCGGATGGTACTACATACCCAGATTGTTTGGCAACTGTTGTTTCGAGAAATAAAGGTAAAAAGATCGTGCAACGTGAGGCGGTCCCACCCAAAGTACCAGTACCGGTACTGGTAACATTAGAAAAGGAGGCTGAAAAAATTGGTGTTACGTATGCAGAGAAAGAGGGAGAAAGAGAGTTTTTTTTTTTTTTTTATAGAACGGGGGCAAACGGGCAGGAGGCTCACCTGATGTTAGGTGATACCGCCGCCCATGGACACTCTCAATGCCAGAGGGCTCGCGAGTGCGTTGCCGGCCTTTTAAAAATTGGTACGCTCTTTTCTTGAAGGACCCTAAGTCGAATTGGTTCGGGAATACTTCAGTGGGCAGCTGGTTCCACATAGTGGTGGTGCGCGGCAAAAACTGCCTTGAGAAACGCTCAGTTGTGGAACGTCGGACGTCGAGGTGATACGGGTGGAATTTCGTATTCTGCCTCGACGTCCGATGATGAAACTCAGCTGCAGGTATTAATCCGAACAACTCCTCTGAACACTCTCCATGGTAAATGCGGTAGAAGATGCAGAGTGACCCCACATCTCTACGCAACGCCAAAGGATCAAGCCGCTCGGAGAGGGATTGGTCGTCGACGATTCGAACCGCTCTGCGTTGTATACGGTCAAGTGGAAGGAGCTGGTACTGGGGAGCCCCCGCCCAGAGGTGAGAGCAGTACTCCATGTGGGGCCGAATTTGCGCTTTATATAGTTGCATGCGGTGGCCCGGAGTGAAGTACCGTCTCGCCTTGCTGAGCACACCAAGCTTTTTGGAGGCTAATTTAGCCTTTCCCTCCAAGTGACCGCGAAACTGAACGTCGCTCGATATGTCAACGCCAAGTATTCCAATGCTGGCTGTGGCTTTAAGAAGAGTGTTTTCGAAAAGAAGAGTAGCGACAAAGGGTGTTTTTTTATTAAGAGTAAGTTATAAGTCACTTAAACATCAGGTGAGCAGCAGTATGTGGGCGTCTTATTGACGTAGAAGGCGAGACATATAAAGAAAAGGCAGATCTACTCGCCAGTAAATTAAATGGTGACTACAATGACCTGGAGTAGGCCTTCCCAAACTCTGTGTGAAAATGCATTGGGGGCGTCCATAAATTATGTGAGTTGTTTAAGGGGGGGAGGGGGTCGAGTCAAATCTTATTTAATCTTACGTTGGAGGGAGGGGGGTCTCGGCAAATATCACGCCATTTTTTTTCTGATTGAAAAAAAAAAGGAAAATGAATTGACCCTAAAGGCCATCTCTGCAACTTCCCGTTAACTCCATACCTAAACGCTCAACATTTCACTTATTTTGTTTTTAAGCTATTCGAGCTCAAAAGTACGAATTCTGTGTTATATACTTAAACTCTCAGCAATATTGATTACTAGTCTTAACTAGTCGTAAATAAAAGCACGAAGCAATTTTTTTTCTTTTTACAATAACAATCCAACGCGTTTACGTAAGAAACCCACATTTTGTAAATCTCACGTGAGATTGGGGGATGGGGGAGGGGGTTGAATAAAATCTCACGAAATCTCACCAGGGGGGGCGGGAGGTACAGAAAAATAAAAAAAACACCTCACGTAATTTATGGACGCCCCCATTCCCCTCAGTAAAAAAAACATAATATAGGATAATAACTCAAATAAGTTGATGAAATATCTCAACATTAAAAAAATATTCTAAATACCTTAATGCCAAAGTAAAAAACGTGGGAATTGTATTCTTCGGTCGAAACAAAGGTAAAGTCCATTTGTACCGAAAATGCACAGTTTTGATGAATTCCTCAATCCTTTATAGAACTCGCACCTCGACAATTCTTCACACGTTCAGGGAAACGACCTCCAATAGGCATTTCACGGGGAATTTCTAAGCTCTTTCAATCTGTATTGACATCTAGTACACATATGAGGAAAATACGATTTCAAATAAAAATATACAAAAAATAGCTAATATCTTTTCCACACAATTCTTTAGACATTGTTTGATATAAACTTAGTTAAATATAAGGATCAATTAAAGAAACGTATAAAAAGTAAAACTGATCTTTAGGTGTCCATAAATAAATTGTATTGCTTTAAATTTACGTTTTTTTTATTATTAAAAGTCAAAAATTGCATAATTTTAGCTATTGTAATATATTTTTATCTATCACAGTCACTCATAATATCAATATAATAAGATAATTAGGTTTTGACGAAATAAGCCCAATGTACGAACATTATCTAAACTGTCGAAAACAACTTATGTTAGAGACTGTACGAATATGTCCGGACGATTCACGGTGATCAGTCAGGCAGCTGTTCGGTTCCCATTAGGCTGCCTACAGGAGGCTTAAATTATCAACCAATCACTCCATCGCTCGTGTTATGTCAATTTAATTGACAGCCCTTCACATTAAAAGCTTAATCTCAAAGTCAGTAGCTATTAAAAAATATTTTATTACTAGCAGCCCCGCGAACTTCGTTTCGATATTTTTTAATGCTGTATCATAAAACAAAAATATGGGTGGACTACCCTTAACATAGAATCGGTCAAGCCGTTTCGGAGGAGTTTAACTACAAACACCGCGACACGAGAATTTTATATATTAGATTTCAAAGTTAAGAATGTAAGATTATTTTTTCTTTCAAGGTTTTAGGAAAATATAAGAGACTTTGTTTTTAACGATGATCATGTTTTTATTAATGGATAAATATACCATTACAAGGTATTAGACAATTTCCCCCCTGGATGCTTAGGTATTCGCTTTGTTATTGTAACGCGAACAAAGTTTCGCAAACAATGGATTGCCTTTCGTAATGAAACAGCAACAAAAAATTACATTACATTCCTTTGTTGTAGGTGAATAAATTGTACAGAAGCATTATTTTTTTACTAACGCGTTTATTGAGTTAATGAATAAATCATAATTTGTTTCGATTTGAATGATCTTTCGCAGTACAAATGATCGGTTTTTTTTTTAATAAAACAGGGGGCAAACGGGCAGGAAGCTCACCTGATGGTAAGTGATACCGCCGCCCATGGACACTCAATGCCAGAGGGCTCGCGAGTGCATTGCCGGCCTTTTAAAAATAGGTACGCTCTGTTCTTGAAGGGCCCTAGGTCGAATTGGTTCGGAAATACTTCAGTAGGTAGCTGATTCCAGAATGTGGTGATGCGCGGCAAAAACTGCCTTGAAAAACACTCAGTTGTGGAACGGCGGACGTCAAGGTGATACGGGTGGAATTTCGACGTCCGATGATGAAATTCAGCTGCAGGTATTAATCCGAACAACTCCTCTGAACACTCTCCATGGTAAATGCTTTTTTTTTAAATTTGTAAAATGTTCTGGTAAGATATAAATTAATTTTAAGTATTTCATTGCTTAAATAGTTTGAATTCCTGTTTTCTTACTTCCTTGAATCTAGACAAAGATTACACAAGAAAAGTTTGTAAGTTTGCTCTTCAAAGTTTCCATTTGTTACGTATCAAAACTGTTGGATATCCAAGAACAAAAGTTGAAAAATCAAAGCAGAACAGGTTGACTTATGTAACATCTATTATTAACTTTATGTAAATTAAATAGATTCATGATGTACTAATCAAAAACTAGTGGAGTTTACACCCAATCAGACTTCTATTTCCGTCCGTATCTATTTTCTTGATCATTTTATTTAGAGTAATTAGCATAAAAGCAGTTGTTGCGAAAGTGGGGTTCGAACTTATGACCTTATAGTTAGGGTTAGGGTGGAGCTACTAGGAAGTACTAGACTATGAGTGTAAAGTTATTGATTTAGGAAATTGAGAAATCATACATTTGTCGCATAATATAAATCTTTTTGTAATACGTATTAGAATAAACAAAATAAATACACAAGAAAAAAAATTGTTTGAATTTTGTAGTTTTCGAATTTGTAAATTTTTCTGTTACTTCAATTCCATTCCGTGAGTTTTTGTAACTTTTTCTGTACATTCAAAACTTCACGTGCATTTTGGAACGATTGTAGCACATATTTTATTTTCGTTTAATTCATCTAATAGTTTCGTCTGTATTATTTATTTTTATACACATAACATATATGCAATGTTCACCCTTATGGCTAAAATATTACTAATGCGCCCAAAAAATAACTATTAATATTTAATTTTAAATTAAATTATTATTTATCAAAAATATTGACTAAAAATCATGGGACATCGTTTTCACTTAGGGATATAAAAATAGTTTACGACGTCAAGCAAATCGAATATAAACAAAAAAATCGATCAAGCCATTTTGGGTTACACAAGAATATATAGATAATTCTTAATAGCAACATATTAAGCTAGAAACTGTCCACCAACCATTTAAGAAAGTATTAAAAAAAACAAATCACTTTAGGACTTTGCACTGTTAATAGTGGTTTTGACAGACCGACTGTTTTGAGACGGAATCCTCTCGGATCTCCGTAGGAACGAGGAACAGCTGAGTCAGACATAATATAAGGTATATCCTTGGTAAGGTCCGACGAATTGCCTGCTGTAAAACAAACTATTTTCCCCACCTTACGCCAGTGAAGCGTGAACGAAGCTATTTTTAAGGTGCTGCCACATTTTTGGTGATAAATAAAAATCTATTTAATTTATGTAGTTGTATATTTAATATAATTGTTTATAGGATTGCTTTAGTCTGTTATATTTTGTTTATAAAACGGACTAAAGAGTCTGAAACTGACTGAACTGAGAAAATTTAAAAACCATTCGAATTTGTAAATTACTGTGAATGCATGGTAGTCTTAAGTGCTAAAGTGAAAAAAAAAATAGTACATAAGAACAGAGTGTCTTCCCCTTAATAGAGACTGTATTTAGTGTTATTGGACTTATAATGTTAAACATCCTTTTGAGAGTAAATTATGTTAGTTTTAAATTACTTATTAGTTTTAAGTTAGGCTAGATAGTAATGTTGTCTTTGTGCAGAAACATTTTACACAAAAAGTAGCAGTGTTGGCCTAGTGTTAGCATGCGACCCTCATCTCTGAGGTCGTGCGTTCAATCACGGCTATGCAACAATGGAATTTTCTTCCTGTCTGCGCAATTAGCACTTGCTCCGGAAAAAACAAACATCCTGAGGAAACGGGTATGTTTCAAACCTGAAAATCAATAACATGTATCAGACAGAATCCTGATCACCTACTTGTCTATAAAATAAAAATGATCGAAGAAACGGATACAATCTAAGACAAACACAAGACCTGTTTCTAAGTAGTTGTTCTAAATTCGGGTACATAATTGTTCTTATACACAAAATGGGGTCTGATGCATGCCCTACGGAGCTGAACAATGTTGCGTATATCTTTAGAAAATATAAGAAATAATTATGTGCTGGCACCTTATACTTTTCAGTACGAAGCTTTATTTCTGGAAATAAAATTTTATTTCATTCCAATCGAAATAGACGCGTCCGATCGACATTTTACATCCGAAGTGTTTTGGCCGTATTGCCATTTTACGTTTCGTCCAGAAAAGACGAATGTTAATTTTAATACCGTTTGGTACAAAAATGTGTTATTATTTTAGTACTCTTCAAAGTATAAATTATTTCTGAAACGATTTGTAAGGAATGGTGTTAAAATTAGAGTAATTCGAAATAATACATTCAGCTATTACTTCATAGTTTTAAATTGATTGTGACTCATTACGCATGTTTTAAAGTTTAAACTCATATGGAATTAAAATATAGTAATATTTTTTTTTTTAATTGATAGCTTTGTGCTTTTTATACAGTGAAATTAGAAATGCTTTCTTATTACCTGAATTAGACAGAATGAATACAACAATTTAAATCTATGCAAAAAACTCAGTTTTATATCGCGCAGCCCGGACATACAACGACCAATATTTAAGCCTTGACCTGTTTAGGCTGTCGCGGAATATGATTAAAAGCAGTATTAAGAATATCCATAGCGCAAAATCACCTGCATCATAAGCATACCCCACATACACACCTTCACGTACTTACACTCACTCTTACACCATCACACAACACAGCCAAATTAGGTATTATTTAGTTGAATATATTAAATAATTTTTTTTTGTTGTTTGTTTGATTCCGTAAATTTTTTAACCTTTTTGTTATTTTGTAGTAAAATGTATTATGTATTCCATCTCTGGCTATATTTTCAGTGTATCTGTTTGTTATTATATATATAATTTATGTTAGCTGTAGGATTACGAAATAAATAAATAAATAAATTTATATAAGTAAAGATAAAAAGGCCACAACATAAAAAAGCCGCTTTGCTATGGAACTTGACTAACATGTTTACCTCCTTATTCATAAAACCTAATTCTCTCTGTCGTCTAATTAGTTTTATCTATATTATACTCTATTTGACGGAAAGAGAGGAAAGACTTAAGCTAAAACACTGCTATTAAACTTAGTTTTTATGTATAACGCAGTACTACATTTAAAATACTTTAGAGTAATTAAACCCTTTACCAATTACATGTGAAATCAAATAAATTCTTGCTTTAAAAATATTTTAATCTGGACGATCCAAGGTCATAAGGTTTAAAAATAAAATTAATGAAAGACATTTATTTGATTTTATTTGTAACCTATCCATTACAATACGAATTATGTGACTGCAATTAAAATTCTCTGTTATTTAAAGACTTAAGGTGAACGATAAATAAGTGTTTACTGTGTAGGGTTAACTGTTAGCGCTAATTGGGCTGCGTTATATGTAATTAAGCAGAAAGTTAGCACCTTCCACTTAGAAGGTTTGTTTACGAATACATTACTTAGCTGTAATGTGTAAAGTTGTATAATGCGATGAAATCTTGAGAGCTTTTTAAGTACTCGATATCTTAAAATGGAGTTCTCAAAGAGATAAAATTATAGTATTTTTCCGTTAAATGTGATTCTGATAACGATTTTTAAGGTTGTACGTTTACAATAACCACAGTAAGGATCATACATTATCGGATATGAATATGTATGTAAATAATATAATTATTTTTTTTCCAGTCTTCTTGATAGATTATATACCTAGAGTTTATTGTAATGGAAGAGACAAATAAGTTTGTGTACAATAAATATTAAGATATTTCTCTTTTACATTTGACAGCTTTCTTAAATTTAATCGGCCTTGTCATAAACCGAGTTTTTTTCATATAAAATGTTAACATACCATAACACAAAGAAATTTATTCACTCGCACTTACGCAAAGTTTATACGTTTATTTACGATCATTTAAAAGGGAGAAAAAAACTGGTTAAGCTCGAACCCATTTAATGTATTTCTCAGCGTTTAAATATCGTGGGTAAGATAAACTCGAAGACAAATTGTGGTTTCGTTCGAGACGCAGGGGATTACACGACGTGTTTTACTACTGAACAGATTAAATAATGTGGGGAGCTCGAGTTTTAAATGCCCTCCCTTTAGATCTCAATATTTATGTCACGCGCATTAGTAATGTCTTTTGAACTCCTTTTAATTTTGCCTTCATTTTTGTTTGTAGTGACCCAATGAAACGTGGAGTCTTTTTACATGTTTTATTGATAATTTTCGTTAGGTACTATGTTTGTTATTTAAAATAGTAACACGATGTTTTCCTATACGTCCTGTTACAGGTAACTGGTACCTACTTGCGAACAAAAATGTGTATTGAGATACAAATTAAACACAAAACCTCTATAGGATAATTACTTTAGCACAAACTATTTTAATGCAATGAACGGTTTTGTAATGTGAGTAAATGGCCATTACGACTCCATTGGGCCGATTTCACACACTCGGCAAGAAGAATTACTTTTTGTTATTTAAATAAGCCAGCTGCCTATCCAGGTATTTTCGAAGCATTACGGCTTAGGGGCCTTCAAGAGAAGTGCAAACCTAAGCCCGTCTTAAAGGCCGGCAACGCACTTTCAAACCTCCCGGTGTTGGGAGTGTCATGGGCGGCGGTAAACTTAACTTTAATTGACCAGCCTGCTCATCTGCCTCCTGTCTTCTATTCTATTCTTTATTTGTAATTCATTTCCAAATATTTATTTTAAATAAAATAGCACGACTTGTAATTAGATATATTGTGACTTTCTGTTCTAAAACGCGTGGCTTATCTTTTATTTCACTATAAAACGTAGTTAAGACATGTTTCCAAGTTACAAGTAACATGTTATTGGTTCAAGACGCTATTTATTTAACTGCACAAACTTGGAAGCCGATAAAATTTTAAAGGAACTGAGAGGGCAATGGCGCTGTAACTAAGTGAGAAGTTTCTTTTCATTTCAACACTACCAGCAATTCACTATGCTTCCCTTAGTAAACTGTGTGTAGTCTCAGTTAATTGAAATGCGAAGAAAAGTAAAGGGTTTAAGGAAATTTTGAATTATGGAAATGAATAAAAAAGAAGAAGTACCCCATATAAACCTATTATTTATTAACTAAAAACAACCTAACCTTAAAATAGAGCCCCTTTAGGCAAGGTCCCGAAGATACTGGCAGCGTTCCCCCTTTGAATAGCTAGACTTATTCTTTGTCCGAGGTAGCTGCCAGCTCTTCGGTCTCCTGTGACGACGACTAACCTTTTTGCTATTTTCTTAAAAATCTTAAATTTTAAGGGGTTGTTTGGGCATACTTAAATCCGTGTTGCTGATGACAGCTACTTAGAGTTGATTTGACTCATTTTGGTTTAAGTGATTGTGACTTTTTTCTACAATACATATTAGTTCTTTCTTTGTTTCTGAATATACTATATAACATTATTAGATTATTTAGGAACCATATTACATATCGTATAGATAACGACCCTTCTGTAAGACGCCTATACAGTTATTTGTCGTTGTCTCAAACTTAGTATAAGCTTTATTTGAAGGGTAGTTCTGATTTGAACATGAAAACAACATAATTCTGTCGGTTACATCTCTGTTCACATCTGTTTTCGTAAACTATATTACTACTCTCAAGGAATAGGTTAAGAGTACTTTGAAATACTCATTCGGTTGCTAAAATATTTACTGTTTACTGTAAGATTAATATTTAAACAAGTATAGAACAACTATTTACTTATTGACAAAGATTTATTTGCAGCACTTCTAATACACATACAGCGCGATGCAAAATCAAATATATCATAATCTATCTCTTGATGTTCCTTTTGTCAATTGTTTTAACTTTGACGCTTTAGCTTTTCATTAGACCTATGGTGAAATTAAAAATAAATGACTTTACCCGTTAACACTCGAACGAATACAAATACGGACAGATCGAGGATAATACTTAACTGCCTCAATGATCTAGTTGGCTGGCATTTTCGACTGAAGATCACGAGGTCCTCGACTCGAGGGTTTGAGTCCTGGGTTGGGCAATAAAATACTACGAAATTTTATTTTTTAAAAAGATTTCTAACCAATTTTTTTTTTTAAATTGTCTCTTCAATGAGAAATCATTGAACATTACGGTCTAAAGAACTTAATACATTAATTTAAGTGTAACCGAATTTACTAGTAATGGTATTTAACTAAAGAAGGTTTTCAATAACAGTACTTCAGTCTCTATTAAGGGGAAGACACTGTGTAATTATGTTCTATTTTTTCAGTTACCACTTTTTAGCACTTTTAGTCTTAAGTGCACGAAACTAATTGTCTAATTCAAATGGTTTTGTCCTTTTCAGTCTCCTCACTATGGCGTAGCCTGTGGTATGCAAATGGTGCATATGCATATGGTTAACATACTTAAATGCATATGTACTATAGTTATTGTTCGTGTGCTCCAGCAATCTTTTTTATTGTTCTGGCGATGTCCTACAATAAGGTCCCGATGGAGGTCGTCATTGCAAATGTACCAGGGAGCATTGACTATTCTCGCACATTGTTTTGGAATAGTTGGATTAGTTGGATGTATCAGTAAGAGCTAGCATCCAAATAATGCCACAGCTGGCAACCATAAATCCATACAGGCATCAGGACTAGTTTATAGATTAATAATTTATTTCCAACCTGTGTAGCGGTGTTGATAATTGCCGAAGATAAATTGCCGCAGCCAAGTTGGCCTGGGGAACGGCATGCTACCTAACTACAGCGCATATTTCTGTTGACATTATAACACTGTTTTTATTTAAATATAAGAAGTAATTTGAGACGTTACTTCTGAACAAACCCTTATATTTAGTGCCAATTATATTATAGGAACTAGCAGTTTCTACGGATTCTGCGCAAAAGTTTTATCCTTCTTATTCATTATAAAATATTTAAATAAAGCAGTGATCTCTAAAATGATTTTTTTAATAATAATATAAAAAAGTTATACAGTCTGATACTAATTTTATTTTGATGAGATGAGCTTTGTCCTTCTTTGTAATTGTATGACTCTTGGGTCATCGGGGTGCTTTAAACAGAATATAAGAGAAGTAATGAAATGTTAATTGCTATGCACATATTAGATTGCGTAACGCCAACAGCAAATTAAAAAACTACTTTTATATGCATTTGTCGCGCTCCTAAACAAGACTGTTACGGTTACATCAATATAAACCACAGCGGTTTTCTAATGTAACTTATTATGATTGTATTATATTTTTTTGTAAAATAAAGAAATTGAAAAAAAAATGTAACGAATGAATGCAATGTAACAGGGGCGTAACTCCGACGATTTAGGAAATCGCCACGCTTATAAAACTAAGAAAGTCTGAGTGAGCTGATGTAAGCCTTGGCTTGTATAGTAATATAAAATTACAATATTTATAATACTTATGGAGTATTTTCTACTTCAGGGGCTGGTTCGGGTCTGACTTTGTTATTTCACTATAATATTGTATCGAGACGCGGCATATTAAGTTTCTGCTAAGAGCTATAAATTAGCTTTATGTCCGGTTTATGTTAAAACATTCCGATAAAAACGTTCACCCACTCGCAAGAAGACGTTTGTCGAATCAGCACATATGCTAGCTGTTATTCTCGTTATATTCAAGTTCTAATCATTATTAAATTCTTATAATAGGTTTTTTTATTAAGAATCTTTTGGAATTTGGTCGGAAATGGAATAACTAATTAAAAGTTAAGTTTAAATTACTTATAAGAGTTGCGGTAAAAGCAGACACAACTTCCGACAGACCTCCACAAGAAAGAAATTTCTACCACATTTTATTTGATGAATTTTTCATTTTTAATGAACATGAAAAATTAATCAGTCGTTAATTAATTGGTTTTATGGTTGGATTAAATAGTTTTTTTAGTTATATAATTATTATTATTTTCTAATTAGCGATTATTCAACGATCGACCCAGCACAGCCTTTAAGTATATACAGCTAAAAATCAAGTGTCTTTCAAACAAACAAAACGCCAGTCATAATGCAATATATACAGTTGTACACTACTTAGGTAACGTGGAAGTATTAACAATATGAAAATTGTGAACTGCTTTTGTTTATTAACATTGTTTATTAAAATCAGTATTGTATAAATATGAAACCAAATATTTTTAGTCATCAATGCAAAACGGCGCTGAATATTTTTTTTACAAGTTTTGGTTAGTTTTCATTTATCAAAGAGTACACCATAGTCAGTACATTTGAATGTAAAATAATAAAACTGCCTAACCCGAATGATTTTCAGTTTATTCAGTGCGTTTATTCACGGACGCAACAATACGTTAAGCCGAAGGCGTATCTGCGTCCTGTCATTGATATTTTTATGGACACGACGTCAACGTTTTTATACAATCTGTAGCGTAGTTAAGCCCCTTCCATGATAAGTTTTTAGGGCTCAACGATCTTTAACGATTTGCAAAATTTGAATTAAATCTATTTAGCCGATTGGTGACAATAATGTTTATCCGTTTTTACAACAAACAACATATTATATATAATAAAAATACAATGGATAGTTGCCGTTTTGTGTTACGCTTTTGTGCGAAAGAAGGAAAATATCGTTATAGTAGGCAAAAGAATCCATCCCTGCCCTGCCCTACTTACCTTTTGACCTCTCAGTCGATTTGTCGCTGTGACCGATATTGGTAATGTACCTAATCTGAACACGCGCAGGTGCCGATCCCTTATGTACATTGTACGCGTTTTAATCTTAAGTCTTACGAATATACATTTTCGACATAAGTGAACTTAGCGATAATATTAGGTTCATACATATGGAATTGGCGTTTTGTCGTACTGGCCACTTTGACCTCATCTCTCTGGTTAGGAATTCGAAATTCAATTTTTTACAGCTGTTTAGTTTACTCGTGCATTTATTTTTCGAAATTGACAATGATTCATTTCATTTTGCCGTTTAAATTTTTTGCTTTGCGTCACTATAAAATGGAAAACATGGTACGTGGCACCAGTGATCCTATCCTACGTCGAATTCATTCGGAATTACATCGATGGACAGCAGGTTCAACATCTTCCTTGTGTGGTACGCGGCCAAAAGTACCTTAAAGCACTGATTGTAGAACGAAGGAAGTTGAGGTTGTGTTATGTGTCTCACAAGTGGTTTTTTAGTATATATCATGAATACAATACACAGAAGCATCTGAAGTATCAAATAAGAGTTCTATCATCTGTCTAATTATGTCAGCAGCGACCTACCAAAATTGACACCTGAGTTGAGATTGATTATTGGGATAAGATGTTTTGACTTACCTACTTCTAGCTACTAAAATTAACTTACTATTATTAAAAACTAGATTTTTTTAGTATTTTTACCTTAGTTTAAGCTATTATTAGTATTGTAGAAAATATCATATCATATAATCTACATAATATAACTTATTAGCCGTAATTAGCTAGATTGCAATTCATGTAAAGTCGCACTCTTTTGTGATCTTATTAATTTACAAAAAAAATATTAAAAACACCAACAGTTTTTATACATATACCGAAAAGACAAAAATGTCAGCCTCAGAGTTCTGTATTTGTTTATTTTTTTTACTAATAATTTGTGCTTGACACTTGTCGTCGATTTTTGGGTTGAGAAAACCGTTTCTCATTATATTTTTCTTCACCTTACGAGCGAATTTTTAATGCGGAAATAGAAACACAATTACATTGGTTGTGATGCGAATCTTCACACCACTAGGTCAACACTGATCTTATTTTTCTATTACGCTTAAATAATAGGTATAATAAAAAAGCTAGTTATTAGTAGCTACTATATAAATTATAGATTCTGCAGAGTTTGTTATATAAGTAAAATAATGCATGGCATGTTATCATCTCACTTAATATAGAGTCTACATCGCCCTATCTCCCACCTGTCGCGAACAAACTTAGTATTCATGTCTGGCTGTGCGTTTGCTACTTTTATTATACCGTCAAACCTTTCAAACAAAGAGCCCTGCACAGTATATATTTATTCACTACGAACTATTTCCACTATATTCAATAAAACAAAGCTTTTTTACAGTTAGCGTTTATTACGTTGATAACAGAGGAATACGGTACACAGAAACCTTAGTTTAATAATAGTCATTGTTAGATTACTTGATTACTAGTAAAAAGTATAGTGAAGTATTAACCAAGTCCAACGATCATTATTTATTATAATTAATCACCTTGCTGACAGACTATGCAGTCTTACAACAATATTGCCAAGGCTATTACTATTGTCTGGCGTATTTTTTACTATTAAATTTCACAAGCTCTATAATATAAAGGTGGGAACTGACAAAAGTTACGAGGTGTAATGTAGCATTCGCATCGAGCGTGTTACGCATCGAGCACGTTACGCTGTATTCTAAAATCGGCGTAACATGCTCGTCAAAACTCTGTGCTCCGCTTTCGCCGCCAGTGACAGCGAGGACGTGTTGATATCTTTCATTCTATTTAATTATTGTTTCATCCAAATTAAGAAGAAAAAAAAAATGTTACTGAACATCAAACTTATTTAAAAACACAGGCATATGAGGTGGTTTGTTATTGATTGCAATATTAAAAAAACCGAATGATTACTGCCCTGCGATTCTGTAACTCACAATAAACAATAAACTACAAGCTCCCACCTTTTCAGAATGCCAAATCATAAAATGACTGCTTCACGACTGATTTGAGAGCGACCGCTGATGCGAAAACCGCTGTGTGAGTTCGACAAGTGAGTTACAGAATCGCAGGGCAGGACAGTATAAAACCTTTGTACGCATGTCTCGATTTTGAAGAACTGTTGAATTTAATTGGACCAAAAGTACTTAAAAAATACACAATTTATACAAAATCATAATCATGAGCACTCGCGACGTGCGACGCGTACTGACTGAACCGCGTAACAGTCAAAGGATTCGCCAAAAAACCGACAGCCGGGTGGAGCACTCTAAGCGAGCAAAGAGCGGCTCGTTGCTCGCTGGTTTCCCCGTAACACGACGTACTGACTGCATGAATGCTCGCTGTATAAGGTGTTACACTACACCTCGTAACGTTGGTCAGTTCCCACCTTTAGAGGTTTGGCAATAATTAGAAGTTATCCATTTTTTAAGAACTATTTATGACACTGTGTAATTGCTATGACCATATAATTAATTACTGAAATTAAATTTTGTCTTGACACAAGTTTTGACTAAGAATTAATCAAACATATATAAAACTTACATCTATAAATCTTGATAGCAAACATCTTAAAGTTCAAGAGTATCAACTCCCTAATTCCAATCTCTGGTCTACACGAAAACCGTCTCATTGGAATTCATTGAAAGTGTACAAACTCTGAAGATTTTCCAAAAGTTAAATGAGGCGCTTGTAACTGTCGCCGAGCGATATCTAATGTTATTTGTTTTGAGATAAAAATAATGAAATTAACAACGATTTTTTTAATGTCAAAATTAGAATCATTGAAAATACATAGTATAGTAGTAAAATAGTAATAATTGGTAAGAGTTAAAAGAAAAATGTTCATTTGAGGTAGCGGCCAACATAGTTTGCTTTTTGATCAAAGAAATATTAAAAAGTCTTATTAAAAAGTTTTAGCAACTTTTGTGTTTATTTATCATTATTAGCAGTTATAGAGGAAAATTGCGTGATCAAGTGATTCCTTTTGCTCGGGTGCTTGGTCTCGACGTGTGATCTTCGATTAATTTGTTATGTAAATTTGGTACCCTTCTGATCTTCATCGAATTCTGAAAATTTAATAAGAAGTTAGTGGCACATATTTTTATTTACTTTGGGGTTTTAAAACTTCACTGTTACAGAAAAAAAAAGTATAAGATAAATCTCATAGCATATTATGTCTGTTAGCCTAAAATAACAATCTCTTTTATTTAATAACACATTTATAGAGTATTTACAATATTTTTGATCTACATAGTAATATAAATATACATACAAAAACTACAGCACCAGCCCGGTAGCCGGTACTATCTACCAGTCGCCGACTTAAATCTATAATTAGCGCCCTGTGTACTTGAACCCCACGGCCCAAAAGTCTCTACTCTAAAGAGAACAATTCTCTTATATTTTTGCTATTTATTATTTTATACCTGCTGTGGCTGCGCAAGCTTTTGTGTTTGTCCAAGAGAGGTGAGACGGGGCTAACTTAGCATCCAAAACATCGTCCAAGGGATCAAAGACGTCCCATCCGGCCGCTTGCCATCGTCCCTAGCGACGCCTGTTGGCTCCAAAAAGGCTGGAAAAATAACAATATTTCCTCTAACAATCAAGTAAATTGTATTGAATGGTTTAATTACATTAAACGACTATGTTTTCTAGATTTTTCTTCAATAGAATCTCTAGTATTGAAATATTTTGGTTTCATGAAACAACACATTTTATAGATGCAATTTCTCTACTCGTCGTAAAACTGTCGGAGCGCCTTTAGTGAGGCACTGATGTATCGATATATCGATAACGGTAAGCATAATATATTGATCGATAAGTCTACGCTTACAGACCGTGAACATAAAATATGATATACACAAAAGAATTGTCTTTTTTATTCAACTGTAAAAATTAAATACGAGAGATGATTTAGAATACTACACTTTACTATTGCGATGTAAAATTTTACGTGATACCAATAATGGCCAGCTTTAACGTATTGATACATAAAGTTACAATACACATACGGACTTCATATAAACATATAGGTATTGCTCCACGATTCGATTTTATTGTAATTGGTGCTCTCCACGAACGTCACCTACTTGAAACATGATAACTTACCTACCTGAAGTTGTCTTCAAACTTCATAATATCTAAAAAAGAATTGAGTCAGAAAATTTTAGTACATAGACAAATTCTTATTAAAAGTAGTAGAGCCAACTATTCGAATTTCATAATTAGCGCAAAATAAGTAAAAACTTAACTTGAAGCAGTAAAGATAGGACGCAGCTGTTAAACTTCGCTATAAAGTGTGTCGACTTGATTATTATTTCAAAGCTGCGAATCCAGAAAGTTATACTGGTATGATTAATAATTATTCAATCTATAAATTTCATATATATGTCAGAGATTAGGTTATAATAGAGCACGGTGTAATTTGTTTGATTACACTGGCAACACCACGCAATATCATAGACATCTTGCAGGTGGTAAATTGTCAAAGTCAAGCTGTCAGTAATGCGTAGAATCGGTCGTAAAGTGCGAGAGTTGCTTTCCGTCCGTTAGTTATTAGAACGTTATTTACGGAAATAACGTTTGTCATTGTTGATTCACATTTGCTGCAGTATGACGTAATCTTAGGTAGAGAGATATTTAAAACACCCGGTTTGATGTTTACCCTTAATAGCGACGGCGCTAAGATTTTTTAAGACTTCTTACTTAATACGACTTAAGATTAATACACGCGCACAAGGAGTCGGCACCAGCGCGTGGGCAAATTAAATTTTACCAATTTCGAACACAACCACAAATCGACTTTGAGGTCAAAAGGTAAGTATGGCTGGGCAGGGGATGTCCCGCGCGGGGTCTTTTGCTTACTATAACGATATTCCACGTCTTTTCGCACAAAAGCGTAACACAAACGTCAACGTCTCTTGTAAAAATTGTCAATGGGAACTATCCATTGTATTTTTACTACCTATAATATGTATTTTATTGTAAAACGAATAAACATTATTGTGACTAAACGGCAGATTTAGTTAAAATTTTGCAAATCGTTTAAGATTAACTACACTACAGATTGTATATTTATCTAAGATCGAAATATTATTAACAAATTATACCTAATTCATGAATCACTAAAGTAAATGAATTTGTTTTTGAAGTTGTACTTCTTTAGGCGCGTTATGAAAAATTTATGAGAGTGAAATTTTACGATTGCGCGCGCACCTATGACACAAAATTGGCAGTGTGATATAGCGTGCGCGAGCGAGATGGGAATAAGACAAACTACAAGTAAAGAAAATAGAATATGCGTGAAGCTAACTTCACGCATATTCTAGCTTAGCAGCTTAACAAGAATTTTGAATGACCATGACAATTGACATCTGACAATGACATTTACCTTTTAAACAAATATAGGAGTTTTAATTATTGTTTAAAATTAATAATTATATACCTAGTTATTTTCATTATACAAAATATTTGTGAAATAATATAAAATATTTGTGAAAAAACTGTGCTAACCTTCCTGAGTGCTTCAATACAATTGAGGTTAACTATCCGTATGTATTATCGAGTATTATTGTTGATTAAAACTGAAACATGAACCATTATTCATTGCTTTTGTTTATTGCGTTTGTTACAGCAACTTTTTAGAAATATTCTACGACCCTATATATCAATAATTGAGAACAAAGATTTAAGCACGAATACTAATAAGGAGAAAATGAAGGCTTGGAGCGATATAACAGAGAAGTAAACATTTTAATAAGTACCTGCATCTCAAAAAAATTACCACATTATTTAATCAAAACATCAGATTTAATCTAGCAAATATAAGGACAAGAGACAAAAAACAATTGATGAATCAGTGGAAGTGCACTAAATTGAATACAAAAAAAGAGTTGTCATCTTATCGCCGTGAAACATCAAAAACTGGAGGTGGAACAAAGCCACCATCACCTTCTCGAGACACAATGGTTTGAAGTAGATTTCAATGAATTTGATTGTGATGGTGTCGAGGTAGGAATGTTAATTATAAATATGATGTATGGTGATGTTAGGTTCAACCTTTCAAGCATAGGCATATGCTTACAACATTACTTTATTCCCCTACAGGGTAGTTAGAGATATTGTAATACCTCAAAACATCCATGTTGCACTTGTAGTACCGAAACTCTGTCCTGCCAGAAGTGAGCCCATTCCCACTTATAATGGACAGTGGGTATAATACACCTTAATACCTGAGTGCGAACCACTCACCATGATACTTAAATTAATAGATGTTATTTATATATTTCAGGTTATTACAAATAAAATCATTTTGGAAACAATTGATATCCCAAAAGCAAATAAAGCCAACAATGACAAGGTAATAAATCAGTTTTGACATAACTTGAATACTAAAAAGCCAAACAAAGGTGTGCACAACAGTGACAACATAACTTAACAATTTCATTATTTTGTAGGATTAAAGAAAGGTTAAAGAAAATCATGTCGAACTGAACAACAAGAATCCCCAAACAACTCCAAAGAAACCTACAAGGAAGACACCGGTATTATATTTAAATTATCTCTATCTCTAAATAGAATAAAAGAAAGTTGCTATCCAGGTCTGTAGCATGTGCTACAAATTATATTATTAACACATTTATATAATTATATTAATATAAATGTGTTAAAAAATTTATAATATGAATTATAAAAATTTTTAAGTTTTGCATGGACAGAGCTTAAATTAATATTCTCTTATTTGTTGCAGAAAGCAAGTAGTTTTGGAGAAGCCTCGTAGATGCACAACCAAGTAATGATTAATTTAAAATTACAAACCGAAATTCTGATGAAGACATTAGAGTCACTTAAAAATAAATAGTATAATGAAATAAAAATGTTTTAAAGATAAATAGTGTTTTATTTGTTTAATGTAAGAGAATAATAATAAATATTTATTTAATTAATTTTTCAAATGTAAACTGAACTTTATTGACTTTAATGACTCCTTTTCCAGTCTTTGATTATTTAATTGTAATTAATTATTTGCATGCAATCAAAAACTATTTTTAATAATGCCAAAGAAGTATAACTTCTTACGCGCGTACATAAGTACACGCACCCTTTTTTTTTATGATATATAGCGATATATTAGCGCTACCACTATGTATCTATTTTCAAGATCCACTGAATTCGGTAGACTATTAATTCTAAGACTGTGTTCCTGACTAATATGCACATAAAAATTCAATTGATTTGTTCGAACCTAGCGGAGCCTGAAGGTTGAGAATCGCACTTAATATAATGCTTATACTGCTCTGAGATACACTCTCTAAATGGCCTTGTCTTAATACCTTGTCTCCCCTCGTCAGTGTATCATGTTACAACTAAAACACTGACACGTTAATCTAATGGGAAATGGGAAATGTTGAGTCATTATCCTTGCTTACCTTGCAGAGGACAGGTTTTTGTAGAAGAATACTATACCTTATATAGCTTGCTTGAAAATTAGTATATTGTCCCTAGGAGCGAACAGGGAGGTAAAAACTTACCTACATATTTTTTGTTAGGGCTTGATGCCTTGGTGCCGTTTAATAAAAATAAATAAATCAGTGGCGCTACAACCTCTTTAGGTCTTGTCCTCAGATTTCTGAATCTGTTTCATGATCATTTTTTTTATTTAATAGGCAAGTAGGTGATCAGCCTCCAGTGTACACGCCGTCGACTTTTTGGGTCTAAGACATGTCGGTTTCCTCACGATGATTTCCTTCACCGTTCGAGCAAATGTTAAATGCGTACATAGAAAGAAGTCCATTGGTGCACAGCCGAGGATCGAACCTACGACCTCAGGTATGAGAGTCGCACGCTAAAGCCACTTGTCCAACACTGCTCGTGCCATTTAATACTTGTGAAAAGTGTAATTTCTTTACGCTTTTGTGTTCACTATATTTGTCACATAAGTTTGTTAAGGTTTCTCACAAATTTTTATTATTTTTATATTATATTATACATATATATATATATATATATATATCGATTATATATATATTTATATATATATTATATATATATATATATATATATATATCTATATATCGATTATTATATATTTTTAATTTAATTTAAGTTCGATTTATATAAAGGTTCTATCTAATCCTCATAGCGAAATAAATACTTACAACCTATTTAATAGCACAAATAAAATCAAAATAACATTTACAATGTACACTTATGAATGTTAATTAAATAAAAATTGTGTACTTTGTCGAGAGAATTATGTCTGATATTAGTAAGATCTGAGAAAAGTAGATGCTCAAATTGTATTTAACAAGTCAAACTTGAAGAATGGCGTAGCTTATCAACGAACGAACGAACGTGTCCGTTTTATAAATAACTGATTTAAAGATTAGTTTCAAAAGTATTTTTTAGCTTCTGATGAAATCTATGAACTAAGATTAATGTTTACTAGCTTTGTTTATCCTGAACGACTTTTAATATTTGATTACGGAATACCTTTCCTAAGTGTGGAAATATTTGTTTTGAATAAGTTGATTACTTAACAATACTTATGCAATATTTGAAGGGCAATTAGAAAATTGTTTTATTCCTTCAAAATTCCCTTTTTTGAAATGTAGGGCAATATAATATTGTAATCCTATTAGGAAAATTTCCTATTACATAAGCAATGACCCTTAACAGCCTACAAAAACTCGCCAGAGGTATTCTACGAACTTTTTAATTTTCCGTGACACTCAAATGATACAGAATTTGACCGTAAAATATTTTGTTTTCATTCCGACGGGATCTTTTATCGCCGAAACGTAAATAAGGCGGAAACGAAACTTGAATTTATAAGAAAAATTATGATAAAATAGAGTATATAATAAAGTCCCTTGCGGCTCGTTCTAATTAATTTGCTGGAAATTTGTCCAATGGAGAATGAAATATCTTTTAAATTTTTCTTACAAGTGTAATGGCTTTTGCTGAGGATATTTTTTTGCTGTCTCTCTTTGAAAATGCGATTATATTACAAGATTCGAAGAATTCTTATATTTAAGGTTGTTTGTTATAAAATTAATTTATACTATAATTAAAGATAAGACTACATTCTTAAAAACAAAGTTTAATTGTAAAATAATCAAATTGTGTTCCATGAGTGATAAACAGGGATAGAAAGAGAAAGTCTTTGAAAAAATTCCGAAGGAGCATGAGTACCTGCAGAAATTATTACCAGTCTACCAGCTAGACAGTCATAGCTCAGATTTTTCTAAGAATCGTAAACAAGCATTTATAAGTCCAAATGCACTCAATAAAGTCTACTAAGAAGAACTTACTTTGAAAGGCATGATTTCGTAGAAAATTTAGATTTATTCTAATGTTATATAAATAGCTAAAAAAAAAATGTTATGGAAGTAATAATAATTTATTATTGTTACACGAAGAAGGGCAAGATTTATTAAACTAGTTCCAAATTAGTTATCTTAATTGATTCACAAATTGACAACTATTTAGAGCACCTAAATTAAACTTGTACCCAACGCTAAATCTCGACAGTATTAGTAATAATAATAATATCTACTAAAAGCCAAAAACCGAACGCATATTTAAAATAAATACACTTAACAAATATTGTTTAAAAATACAATAATATATGTCGGAACAATGGCGCTGGTATTGGCTGCCATTGTCATTGTATGCTGTGACATACAGAAGGATACTCCATTACTAATATTTTTGATATACATGCCTCCTTGGCTATACGATCAAATCAAAACTTTGATTAAACAAGAGAAACAGACAATGAACTAGTATTTTACAAAACCATACACAACCGTTGCAACACGCATTGTCCGGATGCACAGAGACGACACATTCACGACTCGGTGTCAAATGGGGATCCTCAGAAATGGAGAGTTGAAGATAGTTGACTAGAGTAAAGATTTTGGTCTACTACAACAGAAGCAAAGTTATAATTATTGGCAGCCTTTATTTCACGTCGAGAATTGATTGGACCTTCTGTACATATCGACGGCGAACTTTAAGTATTTCCCATACAGTATAGTGGTCTTGCTTGATCAATCGCTGAATTGAGACACATGTTTATACCCAATTAAAAATTGTTCGAAGACATCTAAACTAACTAACTAAATACTGTTATTAGAATATTTCAAATGGTTTAATGAATGAAGTTGGCGTCCACGCGCCACTTCGACAAGGCTAAACATCATCCCAACCCGTTGGTGCGTACAAGCATCAATTATTTCCCCTTTTCGACATAAAAGGCCCGTAGGAGGCCCCGAGATGTCCCCCTGCCGCCCGCGCGGCAAAAAAAGTCAAAATCAGATTAGGTAAAAAACCGAAGGGGACCGGGGAACCAGGGAAGGCGGTTTACCATTCCGCGAAGGCCCAAGCCGAGGTCCAAGTCCCAATAGCGCAAGGGCGTCTCGAGACGCCCTTGCGCTATTTCCGGCCGAGCTACGCTCGTCGAAACAGCCCGACCTAAGCTGTACAGGCCCTTAAGGCCAACAGCGAGATTCCATTATTATCATATTCCACCTTTTTACTATGAACTTACATATACGTCCAAATTGTACGATGTATTGCTCATTATAAGTTCATACGTGAGAGAGAGAGAACAAAAGATACAATTAAATATCATCAATTTAAACTCCTTTTTTTTAATCAAAATACTTTATCGATTAATATCGCTACAGCTTTGAAACCTGAATACAAGGGAATACACTGAAACAACCAATTACCGCGTTACCAAAATATATTCAATAGTTAAACGTGATTTATTCAACTGCATTACATCTTGCAGCTTCGCTTAAGAGCACTCGAGAAAATTTGCTTTGAAGTGCCGTATTGTAGTGTAGATTGCCACTCCCATCCGACGAATAGGCTCTATGCTTTTGGCTTAAAGCTATCTGGCATATTTTTCTCGAAGATAATTCGATGAGCCGATCTGTGAATGTTTGATACTTGGGTTATATTTTTTTTGTTTTAGCGACTGTGACTTAAAATGTGATTTTCACTGATTTTCATATTTTAAGCAAAAACCTAAACAGCCTTATTGTAAACGATTTTTTAACCTTGTTTGTCACCATGGTTTCTGTATTATTTCCACGTAGAAAGTCTTTATAATGTAGTAAAGAAATTATTTATAAAAATAACTGTTTTAACTGGGAGAAATCTTATTAGCGATAGGCCGCCCGTTACCTTCAGTCACAGCCACGTTGTATGCATAGATAAATAAGATAAGTTTTATCTACCGCATTAATAATGAATGATTACCAATGCATACGTCGGTAGAAAATCGGTGAACATAAATTTAATTTTTTTTTTACTAAATCAATGTTGATTAAAGTATTCGGCCTATATAGTTATGTTTAAAGTTTTTATACCAAATAATAATTGAAAATACAACACCCTTAAGATACTGACTGATGAGATACGTACTAAATAGAACGTGCGTTGTATGTAAAATGTTACGAGATATTTCATTGATTACTGGATGTTAGGTTTCGGTAATATTTTCTTGTTCTAATATCATCGATTGTGTACATACGCCAAAAGAAATTTTATTTTCAAGTTCTGAGATCTGAGATGTTGGGTTATTTATAAACTTTTTGTCTTGTTTAAATGCGAATATTATTAAATGCTTCTCTCCCGACGCCACCTACACTAAGCCCAAATTGAAAATCTTATTTAATAATATGAACTTGAAGGTTATTGGATTGCGTATCTTGATTACACTTGAACCAACCTTTGTTTTAATCTGGTTAACAAATACTCGCGATTATAAAAAATTTCATAGAAAATTAAAATAAATTTAAAAAGTGGCTCCCTGTGGCAGTGCATCTTTAACTCTGTCACAGTTTCCTTTATTATTTTTCGCCTGCTCTGCGGCGAAAAATAATGATGAAAAATAGTGATGGGCCTATCGTGTCCACACATAGCATCCAATGCCAAAGCCCGTCCTATCCTCCAAGAGATCAAAGGCACCCCACCTGGCCGCTTGCGATCGTCTCTAGCGATGCCTGTTGGATCCAAAATAGCTGGAATATTGACGGAGGCAAGAGTGCGGCGTGGCGAGAAAAACGACTTGTACTCATTTGTGAATGGTGTCCAAGGCTACTTACTTCAAATCTACAGGGACACTTATGGGGGGTGCATATTGGCACTCCTAAGCGAAGGCTGATGGCAATGCGAAGTGATTCAGGGTCCAAAATGGTACCAGAGTTTGGCGAAGGATAAGCATTAAGTCAATGACCGGCTTCCCTAGACCTCACTACTACCAACCTTGCGCGGTTATATTTTTGGTTCTGTAAACCCCTTGTGCTGAAGAGACATTACTTTAATTAGGCAAGTACAAGATCAGCTTTCTGGTTACACGAAACGGTTGTATCTCTAGGAATTGAACCCATATCTCGGGATATATTATTGGATTTCAGCAATGGAGGCGGTGTTCAAATATAATGAACCGAAATCAGTATACAAATTACTGGTAATTGGCGACCTAAATATTTCAACCCTGCGGTACGGTTTGGAGAAAATTTTTAATAAATAAGACGGTTTAGTAAACATAGAATCTCGGTTATTATAATGTTTTTGTTCGTTTTTCTGATCAATTCTACTATCAACTTCTTCATAGCATCTTTCAGACTGCTTATTTTATATGTATTGCAATAAATAAAATATAATACTTGAAAAATCTGTCCTAAGGGTCTGTCACAAACATACAAGAAAAGCATACAATCTTCTATGCTTTTCTTGTAAATAATATTTTCAAATGTGCAATTTTTGTCATGTAGCTATCACAACATGACCCGGATAGGATTTTTCTGTTCATAAAACGTAATATTAATATCTTATTTTTTCATTACTCAAGATGTCAAGTAAAGTGAGATGGATAAATTCACATCTGGCGCAAGCAAGGAATCTGATGACTGATTGAATCTATCACAGCCAATCGAACCTTAGGCAACGATGATGGAATGGGTTGTTGAGTGTTTTTCTCTAAAATCTATCAAGCAACTTCAATTATTCCTGTTAACTTCACTAGTCGAAATTTGCTTTGAAAATTTGAAGAAGTAAGAAGTGAATTGCTCTATTCGACTGCAAAAGTGTCATCTTATATTATCCTTCTGGGTTAGAATGCCGGGAAAAAATATTTTTGTCTTTCGAAGTTTGTGGTGTTGCTGGAAGCTATGGGTCCTGCACCTGATCTTATGATTCTGCAGTCGTGTCATCCATACCAACGTATATGATTCTAAACATGTGTTCAAAGCATATAATTGTGCACAAATATATTCAAATGTGATAAGCCCCAGCCCACCCGGAGACCAATCTCTATTGTAAAGTATCGTAAATATCGATATTTTACTTCTAAAATTTACCAACTACTTAAAACTTCTTAATATATATTACCTCTTTCCAAAAGCTACATTGTTAGATTTATAATTGTACCATTTCTTTGATTTACGCAAGAAATTTATATTACAAATAATACAAGTAATTTATTTCTCCAACCAAGAATATATATTGGAAGAAGTTTCATGCCATGACTAATCAAATACTCGTATATGCTTGTGATGGGATATTCTACCCAATTTAATTACAAAACAACACAAAAAAAAATATTGTAGCGTGAATGTTAAAAAACCTGTAGGAACCTGGGTAATCTACGCAGCTCAATACAAACTTTAAGTCGACTTTATGTTAACATTCCAAACTAGTATATAAAGTTACATAGAACCGCATTCCAAATTCGATTTATTCGAACTAACGATCGACAACTTGTATTAGTGTGCCTTAAAGCTAACAGCTCAAATAAACATTAGAATCATTCCATTCATTGAAGTGACAAACAAATTTAATAGAGTAGTAGAACGGGATTGGCAAACAATATTAACCCTCTTTCCTTTCAAAAGTCCTCGGATGTAAATGTTAATCTAATATAATGCATTATGTAGTCTATGTTTACGTATCTCAAGTCGTTGAGTTAAGTGAGACAGATTTATTCGTTCTCTGTAATACATTCTCAATCTCGACTCTGGATTTGTGGTGAGTGAGCGATTGAGTACATCACTCGTAACGCATCACGCCCCTGTTTTATGAATATTATTTGTGAGAATTAGTACTTGGATTAGTTTATAAAATACACTTAAACAAAATAAAAAAAGAGTGCGTGTACTTAGATACGCGCGTAAGAAGTTATACTTATTTGGCATCATTAAAAATAGTTTTTGATTGCATGCAAATAATTAATTACAATTAAATAATCAAAGACTGGAAAAGGAGTCATTATAGTCAACAAAGTTCAGTTTACATTTGAAAAATTAAATAAATAAATATTTATTATTATTCTCCTACATTAAGTGTTACATAGATTATATTATTTATTATTCGAATGTTGTTTTTAAATTATGTCCAATGCCGTAGCATCTTCCGTGGGCAACTTCATTCTGTTAATTTTGTGTCACGGTGCGCGCGCATTGTAAAATTTCACTCTCATCAATTTTTCATAACGCGCCTAAAGAAGTTTAACTTCAAAAAATACGTACATTTGTATTTAGTCGTTCATTAAAAGTCTTTGTCGCTCAAGTCATTTAATAAAGATTTAAATTATCTCTATAAATCCAATCGGATCTTTTATCTGTGACACTGTTCTAGGATATATCCAATATTCAAACTTTCTAATTTATTTAAAAATGAAAAATGTGGCATTTCTGTTTATTTCCTAACAAATTAAAAACCCGTACCCCTACTTACGACTGCAGATTGACAGTATTGCCTTTAGATATCTGTATCTTTTTTCCTGAAGTTTTTTCTTAATAGACAATAATTAGGTTAGTATCCTGTGCGTAACTCACGTCGTCCATTTTTAGGTCTGACATGCCAGTTTTCTCACGATGTTATCATTCACCATACAAGCGAGTGTACGGTTTATTATTCTCATATTACGTAAGACTCATCCGAGACATGGGTGTTCAAACACCACTTACTTCGAGCGGACATAGTAGGATAGGTCAATTGGTGCACAGCCATGATTCGAACGCAACGGTTGTCAAAAAAAGTCAAAATCATTCGTATAGGTATCACAATGTACATTTATAAACGTCAAAAAATAAAAAAAATATATATTACATGCTCCTAATTTTACATTCACTGCCAGTTCTCAAATCAAGGGCGTAGAACGGAAGAGAATAACTGGCAATAAACTCATTTCCGCTCTTTTTTAATATTTAAGTTTTTGATAAGCTTAACTCAACTAGGCGTACACAACGGTAAATCAATGATCGCTAATCAGGCATTAAATAAAAAGAAGTTGTTTATAGTATATGATATTTATTATATTTGTTTATTGTATATATGTTGCTAAGGTTTTTGTTATATTACATAGTAGTAACGAAACGGTAGGAGAACACCAGTCATGGTGACCACCATGCTTTTTTGGTGGTTATGCCATTAAATTGTAGCTTATGTGAAACGTTGGTACTTTCAACACAGCGCCAGCTGTTAGCTGTGACTATCAAATAATAAACAAACATTTTGAAATAAAATAATATTGCGGGTGTAAATTAAGATGTAAGCTATTCTATCTTTTAAGTTAGATAAAACTGCACACGGTGTGCAAATTTGATTGAAATCAGTTCAGTAGTTTAGGAATCCATAGCGGACAAACAACGTGACGCGTAATTTATATATATTAAGATGAGAGAAAATTAAATTTCCTCCATGAGTGTATTAACAATGAAATTAGTTTGTTACTAGTGACCAAACAAATATTAATATTACTAATTGAAGATTCGTAGAGCAACATGCCTTTTTTTATGGCGTAGGCACTATAGAATGCTAGTACTACTACCGTAGTACTACTATTATCATAAAGGAATGCAAGTATAATTTTTCTGATTAACCTCATTACCATTATTAGGGTTGCTGATAAAATATTGTATATTGCGTATATTAAATGAATTGATTTAGACCCAACCAATAATCGTTTCTAATCTTTTATATATTATCGGTCATTAACGTATAAGAGTACTTATAATATTATCAAGTAAAGTAAAGTCAAAAATCATTTATTCATATAGGTAACACAATGTACACTTATAAACGTCAAAAAAGAAATATACACTAAATGCTTCTAATTTTACATTAACTGCCAGTTCTCAAATCAAGGGCGAAGAACGGAAGAGAAGAACTGGCAATAAACTCTCCGCCACTCTTTCTCAGTTTTTTTACTCAGCGTTTGTAAGGAGCTGCAATCATTACACCAGCTGATGAAAGTAGCTAAGATTAGAATTATATAAATAGAATTTAAATTAATCTCATACATATGTTATTCATATTCATAGTTTTAGTTGTAGTAATGAAGACTATCTATTGAATCGTTTTAATTACTTCTTTAGGGATAAAATATTCATAAATTCTTAAACTGTGCGATGCGTGGAAATTCAAAATTGTATTAGTCTATTTTCCATGGCCATGAAAACCTGTTTTATATATAGAATAATTCAACGTTATAAATACATAATATTATGCTCCCAGTGACCTGCATATATAATTATGACTTAGCTAAAGGTAGCCAGTATGCTCGCCAGACCGCTCGATAAATGATTCCTGATACACTCCTGTTTACTTTTCTGTAATGTAAAATTCGCAAGAATTATCATTAAGAGTGATCATTTATCAGGACATTCAAAAAGATATATGCAAGTACGTAACGGCAATTATACATCGTATTGTAATTTTTCCTTTAATCACTTATGCTACGAATTACTATTATGTTGAGCGTAGGTTGAGTCAGTGAAGTATAATATTGACATTATATAATCCAGAACGAGACACCGAAGGTTGTCTAGTAACATTGCCATGAGGAAATCACTAAGCGACTTTAAGTCAAGTGAAAACTGGATTAACACGAGAAGGCTTTCACGGTTCTTTGTGCTCAAATTATTAAATTATACAATTTACGGTACGCTCAAATTCTTGTTTTATCTTATGACTGGAGTTGAATATTTTTTCATAATCCTAAAGTATAAAAACTGCCACAAAACACTGTGTATGGGTAAAGCAAAACCTTGCTGCGTCCAAAGCGCGGTAAAAGTTTTGGTCTTACTTAAAAGCTTTGTTGATATTAAGCATTTAAGCTTCAAAAGTTACACGGCTTGTTAGCACCTCAACACTTAGCGGACAACCACTCGCATTTTAGGATTACATTTTAAACACGATGGAAAATCTTGGTCATGAGTTTTGTAAGACTTTTAAGACAATGTCAACGTCAAATCTAGGTGAAGATACATTATATTTATGTTAAAAAGCGTGGGCGTGGGTTCTACTAATGAGAACGTGCAAAGATTATAATAAACCAATCACGTCCAAATATCATGGTTTGTTCGTCTTAGAAATTCACATGATTGTAAATTTTAAAAAAACATTATTATTATTTAAACAGTCTTCTATTTCTTTTTGTTATCGGGTGAAAAGAATTTGACAGAAAACATTATTTTTGATTACTTTAAAGTTGTAAGCAGTTGTTTCCATATAATATTCTGTTACGTTTCTTTATGGTTGTTAATCTATAATATACCAATAACCTATAAGTTCACAATAGGAAAAAAAAAGCATTGAGATTGTTTTTAATATACCATTCAGAAAATTCGACTTTTAAGTCTTAGACGCCAGCTTCTTCACAATGTTTTCCTTTATGGTATGAGCCAGTATAATATTTGCGCACATAGAAAGAACAATCCAAAATAACCTAATCTATATGTAAACTCAAGGATAAGTAGCGTTTGCTGGGATGTTATACTTTGCTCAAGTGGTATCAGTAAAAGAAAAAAAGAGGAGGGAAAATATTAAAATATTTCTGTTATTTAAAAAATTTGAAGCTCTCAAATGCGGGTATTGTAAAACTAGTGTCATTTTCATGGCGTTTGCGGCGTTTGCTGGGATGTTATACTTTGCTCAAGTGGTATCAGTAAAAGAAAAAAAGAGGAGGGAAAATATTAAAATATTTCTGTTATTTAAAAAATTTGAAGCTCTCAAATGCGGGTATTGTAAAACTAGTGTCATTTTCATGGCGTTTGCGGCGTTTGCTGGGATTCTATACTTTGCTCAAGTGGTATCAGTAAAAGAAAAAAGAGGAGGGAAAATATTAAAATATTTCTGTTATTTAAAAAATTTGAAGCTCTCAAATGCGGGTATTGTAAAACTAGTGTCATTTTCATGGCGTTTGCGGCGTTTGCTGGGATGTTATACTTTGCTCAAGTGGTATCAGTAAAAGAAAAAGAGGAGGGAAAATATTAAAATATTTCTGTTATTTAAAAAATTTGAAGCTCTCAAATGCGGGTATTGTAAAACTAGTGTCATTTTCATGGCGTTTGCGGCGTTTGCTGGGATGTTATACTTTGCTCAAGTGGTATCAGTAAAAGAAAAAAAATAAAGTAACATTTACAGAAAACTATCTTGGATAAGTTAACGAAATAAATCGCTTCCATCTCCTCCGAGACGTAAATTATTAACTGGATAAGATTCCGAAAACAGATAACAATTTTTATTCATCATGCTCTGAATAAATTACTCGCTTATAAAAACCGACTAGCAACATTCATTATAATTTAATTCCCGTGGATGAGGTACGCACTCGTTTTAGTATAGATTAGAGGCTTCGCATATTTGTTGTATACATTTTAATTTATCTGTACGTGAATATTTTATTCAGTAAATTTATCATTTGACTATAGTACATTGACCCTGGAAAACATAATTTTAGCCCGCTCAAGCCGCTCTAAAGGGCCCTCAGGGGTCGCTCTAGGCATTATAGCAGGGATTTGCATTTAATTTTATTTTTGTTTTCGACATACATCTGTAAACTAACACTCTTCAACGGCAGTACACGCCGCACTACTAGCAGCGTGGAATAAAAATGTTGCAAAACAAATACTACTAAATTATTTTCTAAAAATTAATTAATTGATACCAGTTTTATGAAATAAAGTTTATATAGTAAGAACAGCATTAAGAACCATTAAGAATATAACATACATGGTTATAATATATTAGTATTTAGACACACCTTTTTAAATAATACATTTTAAAATATAATATGCACTTGAAAGGTTATATATACTTAAATTTATAACTGTTATAACTATAATTCTATAAACTTAACTCCTACTACTGAGAATAACTAAGAAACTAAATTAATAATACCATTTTAAATAGAAGAATAAAATTCAATGTGGCGATTAAAGCACTGAAATATAAATAATAAAGCGGTATTATATTCAAATTATCGATGGATCGTGCAAGCTGCCACAATCACAGCGATCTGCTTTGCATTCCAAATACATATTTCACTTCAATGCGTTTAGTTTCTTTTATTTCACTTAACATTTGTGTCGCTACACTTTTTTTCATATTCAATATCTTTGAATAAAATATCTTTATGTATTAAAGGCTTATATTATTGTAGCCATAATTAAGATAACTTATCTATGTTCATTGGTAATAGGTCTACGGTAGAAGTAGTCTGTGCATCCATGTTAGAACTTGAGTATCATTGTTATCTAATTAATAAAGATTTATTGAACAATAGTGTTTTCCTCTTAAATCTTAAAGTCTTTATGTTTCGTTTTAAGAATTTCTTAAAGGTTTTATTTACGTTACCCTCAACAATCTACGGCTTGGTTGTTAGCGTTACCAGTAGGTTCAATTTGTGTATTTCATTAAATAATCATCCTAACCGCTATAACCCCGAAAGAGTCTGGGCCTAAGATTGATCTGTTTTATTGATTATTTATTTAGATAGCACTTAAATTTATGAGTCTCCATGTAAAGCTTAATTTTGTATAAATATAAAATTTATAGCAATTCTTTTTTTTATCTATTAAACTTTGTTTATGTGTACGTAAACGTTCAATATTAAGTAAATATTGGCATACAATTTCTCATAATATTAATTCAATATAACCTGTATTAATAAAACTTTAAAGTTTTAAAATTTCTCGCAGTCTTGCGATTTACTCTTTCAGACTGAACGGGTCCCGAAGCTAACTATTGTTTCAATAACTGTTCGAAATATTTTTCTTGCGAATGCAAAGCGTTTTGAAGTTTTACTGCGGTTTAGGTAATTTTCTTCCTATTGAGCACAAGTTTGATTATTCAAACAACCGTTTAAACTATTAAAAAAAAATTGAGTTTGCAGTATTAGTTATTCAGCGAAATATGCTATTGTTTAGTTAAGCATTATACATGGGATACTCGAATGTGGGAATTGCTTACATGTTCGTATTTCAGTACATATTCCAAGAACATGGTAAGGGTGGAATTGTGATACTAATGTCCTTATTAAGAGCGCACCGCTTTGAATGAAATTTGAGTTGGGACAAAGTGAATACTCCGTGTGATACAGGTCTGTCTTTTTGCTAATTTAGTTGAAAGGAAAGGAAATTTAAATCGTAACTAGAATACAATAAGCATTTTTTGTAGATTAAATGTATGTAAGTCCATTCATATGTCCATATAATTTTTTGTATATATAGGTATCAGTACAAAATTACTCAAGTCAATCGTTGAATAAGATCTATTTATCCTTTCACTTTTTACAACCAAACAATCGCTTAATTTGCGACATCCATATATGCAAGAAAGCTGATGAATAAGACGTATTATTGAAGTTTTACTTCTTTAGGCGCGTTATGAAAAATGTATGAGAGTGAAATTTTACAATGCGCGCGCACCCGTGACACAAAATTAGGAGTGTGATTATAGCGTGCGCGAGCGAGATAGGAATAAGACAATCTACAAGTAAAAAGAAATAGAATATGCGTGAAGTTCGTATGCCAACAATTTTGAATGACCATAATGACATTTGTCATTTACCTTTTAAATAAATAAAGGAGTTTTAATTATTTTTTCAAACAAATTTAGCGATGCTTTTTGAATTATGATCAGAAGTGATTTAAATTGAATATTTAAACCAATACTAATTAATATTTGTGAAAAAACTGTGCTCATCAACCTTCCTAAGTGCTTCAATACAATTGAGGTTAACTATCCGTATGTATTATTATTATTATCGAGTAATGTTTTGATTAAAAAATTAACCACATTGTTTAATCAAAACATGTAATTTTTCTGATTTTATCTAGCAAATATAAGGAAAAGAGACAAAAAACAATTGATGAATCAGTGTAACTGCACTAAATTGAATACAAAAAAGAGTTTTCATCTTATCGCTGTGAAACATCAAAAACTGGAGGTGGAACAAAGCCAAACTATTTTTAATATTGCCAAAGAAGTATAACTTCTTACGCGCGTACATAAGTACACGGACCCTTTTTTTATTGTAGTATAAGCAAGCGAAACATTCTAAGATAACCATTGTAAACTCTGTGAGAGGTTTGAACATAAATATAGACTTATTAATTGAATTATTCACCGTATGTATGTTACGGGACATTTCCCGAAATCTAACGAGGCACGAGCAAGTCATGTTCTTGCGTCTGACAATTATAATTTTTAATGATATCCTGTGTCTACCAGCCTGCAACATTTTTCTAGAATAGAAACCTTCAACTTTTGCAAGGGCGGTCATTGAATCAAATAAACCAAGAAACAAGTATTTAATAACTGTAAGTGAAATCATGCTAATTTGGACCACAAGGAGCGCTGAAGTGAAAACTTCGCGACAGTAAATATATTTAATTTAGTAGTATAATAAATACACAGAGTAATACTAAGCAGTTTATATTTCATGTGGAAATTATTACTAGGAGTTGAAGTTATAGCGTATTAGATTTCAAACACTTTGATCTCTACATATTCCATTCAAATCATATCTTATAATTAATACATCCATTATGTAGATTTATTTTAAATAAAACAATTCCAATTGCATTTTCGGTATTTGAATCAATACTATACAAATACATAAATGTATGTGCGGTTGCAATATCCGACATTTAGTCATACTGTATTTGATGAAATTATTAGGAAAATATGCCGACACATACCTGATTTATTGAAACCGATTACTTTAGAACGCCTATGATCATACTGTTTTATTATTACTTATTACAATTTCAAATTAAAATAGCCATACAATTTTCCATTGTTATATGACCTATTGAAAGATACAGTATAATTTACAGTATAAAATGTTAAAAGTCAATTTCTACTATTAATTACTAAACTGTTAAATAATAATGAAATGAGCAAAGTCGTCTATCAAGTTATTTCTACGACTATTTATTGATCACTTGCGTCAAGTGTATGTATTAAGCAAGATGTGTCTGCCTGATGATGTACCTAAACCTAACGAAACTCATATACCGTAAGAACTAATTTTAATTTCGCATATACAAATAAATTTTATTTAAGAATTGTACTAGCTAGGACTCGCTGGAAAAGTCTCTCATGCTTCACCACTGACGTAACACCGCTTATTGTACAACATTTTCTTAGTTACAAGTACTAACCATAATATTATATTCTACGCAGACAAGGCTCGCAGTATTACGTAATCGGGCTGTAGTACGGGCTGTATAATTACTATATATCTATGTTCACATCAAACCACAACACGCTAATTAACATATTTCTGCATTTAATATGCAATTTGTAGCAAGCTCCACACTATTCTGTTTATTGACGTAATTTTCAAGCAAATGTTTGAAAGTGTAATTTTGAAATTACATTTTTGGACGCGGTGCGGTAGTTAGAACGAAAAGAATGTGGGCGGTCTCGATTGCCTAATTGTATATAGCTCAATATAACGGCAATAGATAGCCTAAGAAACTCTGAAAAGTTCCATAACTCCCGAATCCCCCGGATAGGGTAGTAACATTTCTGCGTCTATTTAATTGAACACTTTCTTGAATTATCATTATCATCGATTTTTGGGTTTAAGGTATCCCCGTTTCTACACGATGTTTTTACTGTACGTATGTTCGACTATTATGTATAACATTCGTTTACAAACGGGGTTCGAAACTTTTCAGGGCGAAAGGTCATATGCTTAATAATCTGTATACTGGCCTGGGTGAAGATGGGTTTTTGGACACACACATCTAATTAATAATTAAAAAACTTGAAGTTAAAATCACAGAATAGCGAGATAATTAAATATTCGTCAGTACACATACGTAATATATATTACCTAACCTCGACTAGAACTAATTTAAGCAACTCATATTTTTAAACACACATATTTTGTTACTATTGCGTATATTGCGTTGTATTTTTATTTTTTTCTAGGAAAAGTCTTCGTCTTTTATTGATTAATACGAATTATTAGACTAATGTTGTTAAAGTGATAATATTCAGATAATCTATGACTATTTAGACATAACGAATGGCCAAGTATGCCTAACGAACTGTAGATATGGTTGAAGCGAGAGGCAGTCCCAATCGAACCAATGTCACCCTTGAACATTAAGCCATCAGGGAGGGACGTTAATCTAAGAGGGTAGAGGTCTATCGATCCAGCATCCACACACACTTTCTTAGGACGATTTCTACATTACGACCTAAATCTTAATAGAAAATTTAAAAATGGAATACATTTTAGCTCTTTTAGCTCTTGGGATAAATAAAAACCACAGACAAATTTTATATAAGTGGGACATAAAGAAGCAACACCAGTGGCTTGTACAAACGGTGTTTGGTTTTGTAGTCGCAAAATCAGTGTATTGTTGTAAGTGCATTAATAAATCTATATAAATAAAAATTTATGGCAATATATGTTGCTAAGCGCAAAACTCGTAGACGCATTTGAGTTTTTTTAATTTATTCGTTGAACTCTGAGGAAGGTGTATTGAGAGATAAAAATTGCAAAACCTCAAAACCCGTTTTTATTCTGATAAAGCGAGAGTAGGGGTGGCATAGCAAAATGTTCCCGATGTTGGATAACTAAGTGTGCAATACCTACATTCATAAATATATTTAGACTTTTCATAAAAACTGATTGTCAAGCCGGTGTTTACATTTCTCTTATATCTTTCGCGTAGAATGAGATGCAATCCTTTATTTTAACGTTAATGATTAGTGAAACTGATGAACTATTTGTTGGACCTTAACGTGGGCACTATAGTATCCCTTGTCGGTAAGCACAAGTCCTCCAACTATATGGTTTCACTTCGATAGATTACAATCTACCGAATAATAATACGTTAAATTGTAAGCAGTGCGTTGAGTGAACCTCAATCTTTCGACAGTTCACAATCTCGCGAGATAGATTACAATCTAACGTTGTTTATAATTTTACGGTAACATATTATATATAACGTAGTACACATTCTGTCGCTGTTCAGGAAATCATAAAAATCTCTAACATCACTCTAAAACCATTGCCAAAATTCCGTGGTTAAAAGTTCGTAAAGTATTAGCATTTGCTTAAGGCTGAATCGAATGTCAAATAAAATCTTTATAAAATTCCAATTTTCATAACCGATTTTTTGAACTCTAGGAAGCCAATCCTATAATCCGCCTATCCATTAGTATCGAATGGATTCTTTGTAGCCGTATTCTGGGTATTATAAAAAAAACGTAAAAATTCCGAAGCTATTACTTAAATAATTGCTACGAGGAGTAAACTTTCCTATATATATATATATGTTGTATATGTTATACCATATATGTATAATACATGTACCATATATCTATTTTTTTTTCGACGACTCATTGGTCTAGTGGTTAGTACCCCTGACTGCGAATCCATGGGTCCCGGGTTCGATCCCCGGCTGAGACGAACATCGATGTGATGAGCAATTGGTGTTGTGCTTAGGTCTTGGGTGTTTAAAATATGTATTTATACGTCTATCTATCTATAATATGTATGTATATCCGTTGCCTAGTACCCATAACACAAGCTTCACCAGCTTAGCATGGGGCTAGGTCAATTGGTGTGAATTGTCTAAAAAAAAAAAAAAAATGATTACTTTTACCTACTCTATACAATCTTATTATTATCTTATTATCTTGGACTACTATAAGGTGTTTCCCTGACTCATTGTAACTTGATGCACTAAGGAAGGATCTCAGATTATTCTCTTAAGTCGGACATGTGTTATTGTGTAACGGGCAGCCGGTATCTTGACTGCATTCATAAATTTAAACATTCATAAGAGTTAATAAATATTGTTTTATTCAAGTATTTAAAATAAAATAAAAATATTTCACGACGTACTACGCGGTTTATTTATGGACAAACAAATGAAATCTAGCTTTTATTACCGTGCCATTCATATTTAAAGAACGGATTTGGAATTGACCAATTAAAAGACAACAGACTGTATGGGATAAAAATATTCGAAAACTTCGGAATAGTTAGTATTTCAAAGAATAAAAATTATAAAACGGTTTATTCCACGAAACATTAATACAAATAGTGAAAACTTTTTCGATATCGCATTTTGGCTCACTGACAGAAGTTAAAGCAGGTTATATTGCAAAAAGTGCAATATTTACAGATGAGTAAGTTGCTTTGGTTGAACTTACAGTACGTTATAAAAACAACGATTATTAATAATGTTATCATTACATTTTTTAATCTATAACACATTAATAATCCTTTTTATTATCTATTTTTAGTTTTGGATTGCC
Organism: Pieris macdunnoughi; assembly: GCA_905332375.1. NCBI lineage: Eukaryota > Metazoa > Arthropoda > Insecta > Lepidoptera > Pieridae > Pieris > Pieris macdunnoughi. The sequence goes on along the minus strand of CAJOBZ010000015.1, from coordinate 202,599 downwards.
TAATAATTGTTCTTTATGTGACAAATGAATGTCAGTTGTTATTAAATGCTATGAAAAATATTAATGAAAATGTTTTTTTTTTTAATTTTCATAACCACAGAATGTATTATTTGGTTTTTCTTTTTATCTATATCTTTCAGAACTCAAGGGCTCATTTCACAATCAAATGATATATGATGCTATATATGTATGTATGTATTTACACTCCCCAATATGTAACTCTTATGTGCCATGCTTTAACATAATATAAAATACTATTAAGCTACTGAGAGTTATATGAGACACATACACAGTTTGCAAATTTGCAGTTCCTTGCAAACTGGACAACTAATAAATTAGTATCTTAGTGCGTAGATTATGAGATAATCCATAAACCATTTTAACCATAACAAATAATGTCTAACTAAGAATAAGAAAAGTTTAGAACTAAACAATTACTCAATTGAAATTCCCAACAGCTTAGTGAAAGAATTTTACTAAAACTTGATTTTGGAATTGAATTAAAATTTTGTTTTCTTCGAATTGATGCTTCAGTGAGCAAGTTTAAAACTCAAGTTGATTGTGAGGCCATGGAATAAATAAGACCTCCTTGGTTGAGCAGAGACGGAAGTTTACGGTTAACTTCGACCATAATTTGAATTTATTATTATTGTACTCTGTAATTCGTTGGTAAGAGCCCATTTAACACCCAGTGACTACATCTTTGTTTGTATATATAACTATAAAGATACTATACTTATGTCAAATGGATTTAGTTTCTTGATAAATATGTTAAAAAATCTCTAAATAGAAAGTTATAGTATTAATTGTAAAAAGTTATCTCGCTGCACTATTTACTTTTTTTTAAATCAGGTTCCATCCATACATATTATCTTGGTAAATATACAAACATAAAATTCCTAAGAATAGCTGTAACTTTTGTGGTTTACTTGTTTGTTAGCAAATAAATATTTCAGCTGATTAAATTATCGTCGGCCTATTGTAGAAATATTTACGAAGTATTTTATGGTTACCAGAAAATTCCATTACATGACCCGAAAGGAGCAAATTAAATAAAGCTTTCGTGTTTTTTCGAACAATAAAAATGAAACTTGTTAGAATAGGAACGAGGCTAGTACAAATGAACTTATAAAATTGTTTTAAACGGATAAGTATGGGTAAAATGTCGTACAAATACTGTTTGCATTTGCAAAACCTTTATTATGTAGGAAATGGGAAATAGCATTTGTTATAGTTTGAAAATGGGTAATTTCGTAACTGGTGGCGTTATTATGCTTTAATATTCATAGTCATTTAATCTTTAATATCAATTGCGATCTGTGAACCTTATGGATTAATCTCCGACTGACCACGACTCCTAGGATAGGAACTAAGCCAAGCTGAAATGAATTAATTACGTTCCAAAAGACGAGATAAGTAAATACTCGTAATGTTATAAATTCCAAACACATTATTTTATTTTGTTATAAATCTTACCCTAGGCCATGTAAACTATAGTCAATATATTTTGTGCTGTCACATTATTTCCTAGATTTTATTAATTATTATTTATTTTTTTATTTTTTAATTATCGAAGTCACGAAAGCCGAAATTGTTTTATATATAAATGTTGAAAAACATAAATAAAATACGATAGCACCGGTTAGTTTTTTTTATTTCATTCATTTAAGTTCTTCCGATAACTGAATATCAATTACAATGTGGTCTGCGACCCAATGGAATTTTATTAACAGTATTTAAAGAAAGCCAATAATCGTTTTATTCCTTAAATACAAACTCTCCAATATTGATAGAAATATGTAAATTTTCCTTGTATTTGATAATGAGTCGCCTAATCAAAATATGTTTTAAGTACCATAACCCAGGAGGTTTTTACGTGGTAAGAAAATTTTCGATAGGGTATTATATCACTATGCAGTCCCATAACCAAAAGGCTAATTAAGTTATTCTATTGTTATTATTTAATCTAATCCCCTATTTAGATAATTCTCTCTACTCAAGTCGTGGAAATTCCTAACGGGCTTTTTCTCAGCAAGAAATATGGCACAAAAATACTTTCCGTATCGCAATTTAATATATCGTCGCAAGACATTTTTGTTCTAGCGATAAAATAGAAATTTAAAGGAATTTTCGAAATTGTTGCATTCTGAGAATAGTAGGTCACCACGAATTCAGAGAACCACAAAAAATATTGCCAGTTGCGTACATTTAAATAGAAAACTTAAAGTAGAAATTTAAAACTAGAGCATAGTGGCTTCGAATCCCGGCGGAGACATAAAAGTGATTGTTTGGTTCGAGCAGGACAAACTAACCGGATGACCTACTTGCGGGAATAAAAAGATCAACGAACAGAGAACTTTCGTCCTGAAATGGTACAATGAGATGGGTTTTTTGTTTTTAGTTTAAGTGAAATTGTTCAAATCTATGCGGTAATGAGATGTATTCAGAGACTACGAACAATAGTCTGTTTCAATTTGTAAGAATATTTAAAATCTCAAAAATAATTTTTCCTCAGATTGAGCTGCTGCAATAGATATATTTTATTTTGTCAATTATCGGAATGAATATGTTTGGAGGCTCCAGCGGATTTAAATTTTTTAGACAAGTAGATATTTCTTGCCTGATAACGTCTGTCATTGCCTTATAAATTGTGCATAGTATTGAATGAGACACAAAATAAAAGTTCCGTGTTTATTTTCAAATTGAATGAAAGAGTATTACATTCAAGTGCATTTGAAAATGTTTTCATAAAATGTATGCGATTGAAAAATATCGCTGTTTTGTTTTAGTATCGGAAAAGCTACAAATGTGAAAGTTTGTTTGTAACTTTAAGTAAAAAAATAAAGCAAATGCGTTGTTTAAACAATTAAAAAAAATTACCTTTTAACCAATTATCTGATTAGTCTTCAAACCAATCTATCTGATTAGTCTAGAAGAAACCTTTCAGCAATAAGTGTTTTATTACGTTTTCACGTTTGTAATGTAAATTGTGTTCTCTATATTATTTTGAATATTGAACGCCCGGGTTAGAAAACACTTCGAGCTTACTCAAATTTGTAGGCATAGGTTATATGAATAATTTGGAAGATGCCCCACGGTAATGGTATAATGTATTTCTTAAGTTTACTTAGTCAAAGTTAAATTAACAAATTTCAGTTTATCTGGAGTTTTCATTAAGGGAAGATGATACAGATTACATGAACGCGATTTGCGGTGAAATTAATTTTCATGTTTTCACCAACTTGAGTGTTGCCGTAGCATTTAAATATACGTTGTTTGCCTAAATGATAATCACTTTGAGTGTTTAAAGCTTTGTTTTGTCGTAAACATTCCAAAAAGAGCTTTTAAGGTAAAAGAGCTTTTTGATTGATCCAGGATTAATAGGGATAGAGAATGTCTTAAATAGATATATAAATATGTCTCAGATAGATATATAGATTGTCTTTTATTGACATAACTTTTAGATAAACACTTTATAATAAAACATAACTTCAAATCCGTTAAAAAAAGTGTTTTTCTAGATAGATAGATATATAAATTAATTTCCATAAGACTATTAAGTTACTTCCAATAGCAATAGCGATTTTCAATATTGAGTCTTCGTTTCACGTAATAGAGAATAGAGAGCTAGATTACGACATAAGTACTACACAGCGTCAGAAATAGTGTTAACCTCTGCCCATGGACACATGTAACGGCGGTAGTATGGAGTAAGAAGGCTCATGTGTATCTTTTTTAAAGCCACAAACCGTATCGAAAACTCCTCTGGTTCGCAACAAAACATGTGTTATGAAATAGACAAATAGTTTATATCCTTACACATTAATTGGATTGATTTACTTTTAATGAACAAGGTCATTATATTTTTGGCTTTTATAACTCTCTAACAAAGTTGAGCAAAGTCAACATAAAAATGAATGATCGTTTTAATAAAACAGTTGAATTTAACGCTAACACTTAGCGAGCGGTTTAATTGCGATTCGACTTACATTCCGATTTATTGATTAGCCGGTAGGGGGCGCTGTTGGTTTGAATCACTCGAACTCGAAATTGCTTTTTGTTATAGTTGATATTAAACGCCAAGAAAAACCTTTGAAGATACGTCGGCGTTTCCTTGAAATTAGAGACATCATGAAAGCAATAATGAGTTTCGTTGGAATCCCTGCGTCATTGATTCCTGACTCACCTAATCATTTTATATACAAACGTAAAATACTAACTCATAACCACTTCATAAAAAGATTCATGAAGTATTATAAAATGGCCTTTTAAAACTGACCAAATCACATACAATCAAGCCAGGTTAAAGAATAATCTGTGTTTTATAATATGGTTACCTTAGGCTATGTTCACATGTAACGCGCGTCGCGATCAAATTTGAAGAGAGTTCAGATGATGAGCGCTAATGCGCGTTGCGAGAGTACTCGTCAGTCTAGTTCGGTAGAACGTAGAAAATGGACGTGGAAGAGGCTATTATTTTGTGGTTATATTATAAAGAAAAATATAGAAAAAGAAAACGTACACATTGGGTTCATCCAATTTTGAAAATTAGACCCAGTTTGTTATAAATATAATTACGAAAATTAACAAAATTACATGCGATCGCGATGAAAGCACGCGGTCAACTGAACAGAATACGGACATTACATTAATATCAAAGCGCGCGTCAACGCGCGATCCCCTGCGTCTAGAGACTTCTAACAGTTGTATGAAAATACCACAATGTCTAGTCGCGCGATTTGAAAACGCGCGTCAAGTTTTTGCCATCTGAACATAGCCTTATCGTCAAAAATTTGTGGTTAAATCGTCATCGTAAAATTGTGATATTGTTACTTGGACTTTTGGAAGTATTTATCTCCAAATTCTTTATACAAAAAACCGGGCTATTAAAACTACGCGGTGGTTAATGTTAGCCAATAACATGAATACACCTAAAAATTTCATACAAAAATTCATATTGAAATGAAAAGGCTATTTTTAAAGCTATTGAATATTCTGTGACGAAAATCGAGGTGCTGTGTCCATACAAGTTTCATGTAAATATTACTTTGTTTGAAGTAAAATGTAAGCACGCTTAAAATTGTATAGTAGTTACACGTTGCCGAGTTATTCTAAAAATGAAGAGAATAGCAGAGTTTAAAATAAAATTGCAAGAAATGTAATCATACTAACCTTGATGCTATTTAAAATTAGGTTTTTTTCTATATACGGTAAGAGTAAATTGAGTAATACATAATGGCAATCGCGTCAAGGTAAAACGAATATTTCGGTATTAAAGGAAGGTAATCTAAAAAACATTAATATGCTTAACCTCTTCAGAACTACATCCAAATTTTCGTAAATTTTCATATTTAATGAAAAAACAAAACGTCTGTATAACCTCACAAGTGAGTAAAAAAATTATATTTAATCATAATATAGCAATGGCTTTAATTAAAAATAGCGTTATGAGTGCCGTGTACACATGAAAATCGTAGTCGGTCTCCGCTCTAGTTTCAAGTTGTAGGCTGTGACTACACAAATATATTCCCTCCATGTATTTACTCTCAAATGCATAAAGAGTTATCAGCAAGGGTCACTTATATTCAAACTCTATTATTTATGCCCGCGTTTTCAATTTTCCTATTAATCTGGGGAGCACAACACACACTTTAATTATACTTACTTACAAGACGCAAAACTATAAATAATATAAGAATATTGTTTGAAAAATAAAATAAATAAATAAACTATTATTAGATGCTTGGATTTTTTAATAACTGAAGCCTGTGTTAAAGTTAGCAGCCGTTTCATTTAGTATTGTATATATTATAAGCAAAAATTCAATAATAAGGCAAGTTTGAGTATTTTAAAAATAGTGAAACCTCCTTTGTGATTCATACTTTGTAGAAGTGACCTCTGACCTGTATCGTCATGGAACATTACAAAATTATCTTTTTTAAACAATAACGTTAAAATTAAAAAAAGCTATCTTGATATTCTGTGTTAATCGACGACAAAACGTTAACTTTAATAATTAACATATGTATTACAAAACGGAATAATTAAAATATCATTCGTAAATTTTCGTAAATTAAAGTTTAAAAACATTGTTATTTTGTTGAAATTATGAAATTGCTAACCATTGTTTCAGATAAAATAATAAAGTGCATACTATATTTATAACTTCTAAGTTTAACCAGAACGAATGCTCTTTAGATTCTACGTGAGGGTATAATTGTAACTTGTTTCATAATTTCCTATTAACTTGTGACCCCAGCTTAACTCTAGAAAAAGTCAACGCCCGTACAAGTACAAAGCAGGCCGTGATTATCAGAGGTAGTTGCACGTTTTTAGGGTTCCGTTGGGGTTTCTAAATGCCTTGAAATTAAACTTTACTCACGCAATATACTCCATATAAGATAAAAAGCCCATTATAAAGTTGGAATAGGGTCCAAGTGAAAACTTGTAGGAGTTACTCGGAGTACTCGGAGGGAGTTTTTTTCTGTGTAAATCGTTGTAGGGTAAAGTAGAAGTATATTTTATCGTAGTATATGGTACACTAATGTATCATTAGTCTAACGTAGAAGTTCCACTGCAACAGTCACTAGTTGAATGACATTTGTAGGAAAAGTTCAAATTTAGTTAGAAAGTTGGAGGTGATTGAATATCCTCGTGGCATACAATCTCGTAATATATCGTCGTGTCGTGTCGTATCCCTTAATATGTTATTGAATATGAGAATGAACATTTGCATCTGAGCACACACTTTTGCGCTAACATCTTGCGCGTGCAATTAGCGCAAATCTGGCCGACTCGGTCCAGAGAACTTATATGGTAAGAAAGGAAAAACAAAGTTTTCTTGCTTAGTTAATGAATTTGGTGCCATAACATTATGATAAAAGTTGATTGATTATAAAGTAGCTAAACAATTAAACTAAGTATATATATATAAACACTGACAGGTGTGTCGTCAAAGCCTTCCCAATTTAAGGATTTTTTATTAATTTAAATATAATTTCCTAAGTAGAATTTGTTGTTTTTGCATGCAGCTTACGCAGTTGTTAGTATGGCAACGAAGTCATTTTCGTAGAAAATAAATGATACCCAGCATTACCGTACTTAACGTATTTTTATAATAAGCCCAATAATGTATAACGTTACATATACGGAGACAGCTCATATATTACGGTATTAGGTCGTGAGCCTACAAGTTATTCTTCATAATCATTGTATGACCAGGAATAAGAAGGACAACGGCATTATTACTAACGGACGATCAGATCCCGGATAGTAATGAGTTTAGTTTGCTTTAACAAATTAAGAAATTAAATTAAAAAAAGGTTTTTCTCTGGATCAAAACCAGCGGTTAGGAGTTTTCATTCTCTAACACACAAACATTAACATATCATAATGCAATGTTTATTTAGGAATGTTCCTTTCAAGATATTTATTAGAGGCGTATTTATATGAAGGCCTTTTAAAAATACCACAATTAACGTACTATTAATAAACTACTAAACGCGTACAATACGCGTACATAAGGATACAAGATACATCTGTCTACCAAATGTATATTGAATTAATAACGAATCGTGCTCCTATTTCACCATGCCTTCTGCTGATAGAGAACAAATCTTTCTTTTTAATTTATTATTAATGAACTATTCACTACTTAAGATATCATGTGGAACTTGGTGTAATGATTGCAGCTCCTTTCAAACATTGTGTAATACAAAAAACTTGGCGGTTAAAAAGAGTGGCGGAGAGTTATTGCCAGTTCTTCTCTTCCGTTCTTGATTTGAGAACTGGCAGTAAATGTAAAATTAGATGCCTTTAATATGTATTTCTTTTTTGACGTTCATAAGTGTACATTGTGTTACCTATATGAATAAATAATTTTGATTTGATTTAATAACACCAAACATAACATTGAGATAAAAAAATAACAATACAACACTTATATTAATTATGTATTTACAAAAGGAAATGCCTACATACGGGACGAGCATCATATTTGCCTATTCACGCTTATATTTTTCATATTTCAGCAAAAGGAGTCACGTTTCCAATAAGACGGGCCATGTTCGTAACTTTACCCAATCCTTTATTATGTCAGATAGCTGACACGTTGAAGATTTACTGTAAGAAGCATAACAGTTTATATTCAGTATCTTGATAGTATCACACTACATACGATACGTGATCCTAGATAGCCTAAAGCTCCCGAGTGTGGTTAATCTAGAAACACCAGGATCTGTAATAATATAGAGCCCATACTCAACCATGACCATGCTGTTGGGTCCATACATTAGCATCAAAGGTTAGTCGAAAATCTGACTACATCAATGCCTTTTGAATCGTTACACTGTTCTATAGATTTGTAAAAGCAAATTAAATAATTTAAAATACAAATTATATTACGACGTTGGTCAAAAAGTTCGCAAAATGGCGGGGTTGGTGGGGGTAAGTTTACTCATCCGGGTAGGCTAATTGAGTGACTCATTGTTCGTATATATACCAATTTTCAGCCTAATCGGGTATCTTTTGAGTATCTCGTATATCACCATTTATAGAAACTAAAACAAACACTGTGCCACCGACATTCACGAACAAGTGATGTGCGAAAATGTTATTGTTTACTTCATAATTCTATTTAAAACAAAATATAATATATATTACTGCAAAACCGTTTGGTTTATCTCTCTATACCTTTTACTAATGTATTGTCTGCATTAAGAGAGCTTATAAAAGGTAAATCCACGTTATAAATTTTATAAGATTTGTAGAAATGGTTTAATCCACATCCTACGTAATAAGGGATTATGTTTGAAAAACACTACTGTGAAACTCGTAAAAACGTTCCCATGGGTATCATAAGATATAAGGCAATGCTCATAAGAACCAGCGGATAAAATAATATTACCTATTATAGCGATTTATCTATACTATACTTCTATTAACGGGTTTTATTTTAATTTAGACACTTGAACTTGAAGTTGCTTGGTGTCGAGTTACGTAATAAGCTGCGAAGTTTTATTTTAATGTAGGTACTCACGTAAACCAAAGATAAAAAATCTAGAAAAATTGACAATTTAATAGTTAGTAGTGATTAAGCTTTTTATTGTTACGTGCATGCCTCTGGCTGGTACAATGTGTTCGGTACCGTTGTCAAGAAAAGCTGAAACCCCTTAATACGACTAATTTAGCGGCTTGTAATCGTGTCTGCAATCATTTTTTTAGTAATTTATCTATTGGTTAACCTAATTTAAATCGCTCTCCGCCTTTCATATATTACAGCTCAATATCGCCCTAACGGTAGGGTGTTGCTAGGTAATACACAAATCAAACGAACGTCCTACAAGTGTAATTTTGGGGACATTTTGTGATACCAATTTCATTTATGTTCATTCAGATTAATGCAGGGTCTCGATTATTCGCGATTTCTTGGAACATTATTGAAATTTTCCTATTGTATGTATCCTGAGATTAAATAATTTAATCTCAGGATACACGTCGACACGTCGTTTCGTGTTGGTATTCTAAAGACAAATAACTTTTTTGATTAGTAATTTTTAATTAGAATAGAGTTACTGGATTTCATTGGTGGTGCGTCATTTTCTATTTTCACATTTGATTATAGAACTAAAATATTAGTTTAAAATTAAAATAAGGAATTTTATTACACAAATTAATAGAATGTGTAGTAATTCGAACCAATCGAAATGATATTGATCGATGTAAACATGTAACAAATATTTTTAATTTATTCAAATAGAAATAGTATCCAGTTATACCAAGTACCAGTATGGTACCCATCGCCTCTGGTGAATGTGCATATTTAATATGGTGGAGGGTTTTAATATACCGGAGTGCTTTGCAGGAACCGTGGTCAGCGGCTAGAGACTCTCACAACAAATTGACAGAATTTGATATTATGATTTGACTGTCATTTAAACGTTGACATATTACCACTGTATATGGCCGCGAACTTGGTATTTACAATATAACGTTAGATTTTTATTTATTATTTACTAGCTGCCGCCGCAAACTTCGTTTCGTAATATGATTTTTTTATTAAACCTACCTTTTTAGTATCGATATATCCAACATCGGGAACATTTTGCTATGCTACCCCATACTCTCGCTTTATCAGAATAAAAACGGGTTTTGAGGTTTTGCAATTTTTATCTCTCAATACACCTTCCTCAGAGTTCAACGAATAAATTAAAAAAACTCAAATGCGTCTACGAGTTTTGCGCTTAGCAACATATATTGCCATAAATTTTTATTTATATAGATTTATTAATGCACTTACAACAATACACTGATTTTGCGACTACAAAACCAAACACCGTTTGTACAAGCCACTGGTGTTGCTTCTTTATGTCCCACTTATATAAAATTTGTCTGTGGTTTTTATTTATCCCAAGAGCTAAAAGAGCTAAAATGTATTCCATTTTTAAATTTTCTATTAAGATTTAGGTCGTAATGTAGAAATCGTCCTAAGAAAGTGTGTGTGGATGCTGGATCGATAGACCTCTACCCTCTTAGATTAACGTCCCTCCCTGATGGCTTAATGTTCAAGGGTGACATTGGTTCGATTGGGATTGCCTCTCGCTTCAACCATATCTACAGTTCGTTGGGCATACTTGGCCATTCGTTATGTCTAAATAGTCATAGATTATCTGAATATTATCACTTTAACAACATTAGTCTAATAATTCGTATTAATCAATAAAAGACGAAGACTTTTCCTAGAAAAAATAAAAATACAACGCAATATATGAGTTGCTTAAATTAGTTCTAGTCGAGGTTAGGTAATATATATTACGTATGTGTACTGACGAATATTTAATTATCACGCTATTCTGTGATTTTAACTTCAAGTTTTTTAATTATTAATTAAATGTGTGTATCCAAAAACCCATCTTCACCCAGGCCAGTATACAGATTATTAAGCATATGACCTTTCGCCCTGAAAAGTTTCGAACCCCGTTTGTAAACGAATGTTATACATAATAGTCGAACATACGTACAGTAAAAACATCGTGTAGAAACGGGGATACCTTAAACCCAAAAATCGATGATAATGATAATTCAAGAAAGTGTTCAATTAAATAGACGCAGAAATGTTACTACCCTATCCGGGGGATTCGGGAGTTATGGAACTTTTCAGAGTTTCTTAGGCTATCTATTGCCGTTATATTGAGCTATATACAATTAGGCAATCGAGACCGCCCACATTCTTTTCGTTCTAACTACCGCACCGCGTCCAAAAATGTAATTTCAAAATTACACTTTCAAACATTTGCTTGAAAATTACGTCAATAAACAGAATAGTGTGGAGCTTGCTACAAATTGCATATTAAATGCAGAAATATGTTAATTAGCGTGTTGTGGTTTGATGTGAACATAGATATATAGTAATTATACAGCCCGTACTACAGCCCGATTACGTAATACTGCGAGCCTTGTCTGCGTAGAATATAATATTATGGTTAGTACTTGTAACTAAGAAAATGTTGTACAATAAGCGGTGTTACGTCAGTGGTGAAGCATGAGAGACTTTTCCAGCGAGTCCTAGCTAGTACAATTCTTAAATAAAATTTATTTGTATATGCGAAATTAAAATTAGTTCTTACGGTATATGAGTTTCGTTAGGTTTAGGTACATCATCAGGCAGACACATCTTGCTTAATACATACACTTGACGCAAGTGATCAATAAATAGTCGTAGAAATAACTTGATAGAAGACTTCGCTCATTTCATTATTATTTAACAGTTTAGTGATTAATAGTAGAAATTGACTTTTAACATTTTATACTGTAAATTATTGCATATTTCAAGAGGTCATATAACAATGGAAAATTGTATGGCTATTTTAATTTGAAATTGTAATAAGTAATAATAAAACAGTGTGATCATGGGCGTTCTAAAGTAATCGGTTTCAATAAATCAGGTATGTGTCGGCCTATTTTCCTAATAATTTCATCAAATACAGTATGACTAAATGTCGGATATTGCAACCGCACATACATTTATGTATTTGTATAGTATTGATTCAAATACCGAAAATGCAATTGGAATTGTTTTATTTAAAATAAATCTACATAATGGATGTATTAATTATAAGGTATGATTTTGAATGGAATATGTCGAGATCAAAGTGTTTGAAATCTAATATACGCTATAACTTCAACTCCTAGTAATAATTTCCACATGAAATATAAACTGCTTAGTATTACTCTGTGTATTTATTATACTACTAAATTAAATATATTTACCGTCGCGAAGTTTTCACTTCAGCGCTCCTTGTGGTCCAAATTAGCATGATTTCACTTACAGTTATTAAATACTTGTTTCTTGGTTTATTTGATTCAATGACCGCCCTTGCAAAAGTTGAAGGTTTCTATTCTAGAAAAATGTTGCAGGCTGGTAGACACAGGATATCATTAAAAATTATAATTGTCAGACGCAAGAACATGACTTGCTCGTGCCTCGTTAGATTTCGGGAAATGTCCCGTAACGTACATACGGTGAATAATTCAATTAACCAGTATATATTTATGTTCAAACCTCTCACAGAGTTTACAATGGTTATCTTAGAATGTTTCGCTTGCTTATACTACAATAATAATACGTTTTATAGTATTGTCTTTGATTAACATAACTTTTATTCATTTAATAAAACACTATTTTGACCGGATTGAAGTTATGTATTATTATAAATTTACAACTATTTAACATAATTTTAAATTTATCCGACGTTTCGCGTGCTTTACAGCGTGCGTGGTCACGGTGACTCACAAAAACTCACGGTAAATTTATAATAATACATAACTTCAATCCGGTCAAAATAGTGTTTTATTAAATAATACGTTTTATTCATCAGCTTTCTTGCATAATATATGGATGTCGCAAATTAAGCGATTGTTTGGTTGTAAAAAGTGAAATGATAAATAGATCTTATTCAACGATTGACTTGAGTAATTTTGTACTGATACCTATAAATACAAAAAATTATATGGACATATGAATGGACTTACATACATTTAATCTACCAAAAAATGCTTATTATTCTAGTTACGATTTAAATTTCCTTTTTTTTAAACTAAATTAGCAAAAAGACAGACCTGTATCACGCGGAGTATTCACTTTGTCCCAACTCAAATTTCATTCAAAGCGGTGCGCTCTTAATAAGGACATTAGTATCACAATTCCACCCTTACCATGTTCTTGGAATATGTACTGAAATACGAACATGTAAGCAATTCCCACATTCGAGTATCCCATGTATAATGCTTAACTAAACAATAGCATATTTCGCTGAATAACTAATACTGCAAACTCAATTTTTTTTTAATAGTTTAAACGGTTGTTTGAATAATCAAAGCTCTGCTCAATAGGAAGAAAATTACCTAAACCGCAGTAAAACTTCAAAACGCTTTGCATTCGCAAGAAAAATATTTCGAACAGTTATTGAAACAATAGTTAGCTTCGGGACCCGTTCAGTCTGAAAGAGTAAATCGCAAGACTGCGAGAAATTTTAAAACTTTAAAGTTTTATTAATACAGGTTATATTGAATTAATATTATGAGAAATTGTATGCCAATATTTACTTAATATTGAACGTTTACGTACACATAAACAAAGTTTAATAGATAAAAAAAAGAATTGCTATAAATTTTATATTTATACAAAATTAAGCTTTACATGGAGACTCATAAATTTAAGTGCTATCTAAATAAATAATCAATAAAACAGATCAATCTTAGGCCCAGACTCTTTCGGGGTTATAGCGGTTAGGATGATTATTTAATGAAATACACAAATTGAACCTACTGGTAACGCTAACAACCAAGCCGTAGATTGTTGAGGGTAACGTAAATAAAACCTTTAAGAAATTCTTAAAACGAAACATAAAGACTTTTTACTTTAAGAGGAAAACACTATTGTTCAATAAATCTTTATTAATTAGATAACAATGATACTCAAGTTCTAACATGGATGCACAGACTACTTCTACCGTAGACCTATTACCAATGAACATAGATAAGTTATCTTAATTATGGCTACAATAATATAAGCCTTTAATACATAAAGATATTTTATTCAAAGATATTGAATATGAAAAAAAGTGTAGCGACACAAATGTTAAGTGAAATAAAAGAAACTAAACGCATTGAAGTGAAATATGTATTTGGAATGCAAAGCAGATCGCTGTGATTGTGGCAGCTTGCACGATCCATCGATAATTTGATTAATATAATACCGCTTTATTATTTATATTTCAGTGCTTTAATCGCCACATTGAATTTTATTCTTCTATTTAAAATGGTATTATTAATTTAGTTTCTTAGTTATTCTCAGTAGTAGGAGTTAAGTTTATAGAATTATAGTTATAACAGTTATAAATTTAAGTATATATAACCTTTCAAGTGCATATTATATTTTAAAATGTATTATTTAAAAAGGTGTGTCTAAATACTAATATATTATAACCATATATGTTATATTCTTAACGGTTCTTAATGCTGTTCTTACTAATCAAACTTTATTTCATAAAACTGGTATCAATTAATTAATTTTTAGAAAATAATTTAGTAGTATTTGTTTTGCAACATTTTTATTCCACGCTGCTAGTAGTGCGGCGTGTACTGCCGTTGAAGAGTGTTAGTTTACAGATGTATGTCGAAAACAAAAATTAAATTAAATGCAAATCCCTGCTATAATGCCTAGAGCGACCCCTGAGGGCCCTTTAGAGCGGCTTGAGCGGGCTAAAAATATGTTTTCCAGAGTCAATGTACTATAGTCAAATGATAAATTTACTGAATGAAATGTTCACGTACAGATAAATTAAAATGTATACAACAAATATGCGAAGCCTCTAATCTATACTAAAACGAGCGCGTACCTCATCCACGGGAATTAAATTATAATGAATGTTGCTAGTCGGTTTTTATAAGCGAGTAATTTATTCAGAGCTTGATGAATAAAAATTGTTATCTGTTTTCGGAATCTTATCCAGTTAATAATTTACGTCTCGGAGGAGATGGAAGCGATTTATTTCGTTAACTTATCCAAGATAGTTTTCTGTAAATGTTACTTTATTTTTTTTCTTTTACTGATACCACTTGAGCAAAGTATAACATCCCAGCAAACGCCGCAAACGCCATGAAAATGACACTAGTTTTACAATACCCGCATTTGAGAGCTTCAAATTTTTTAAATAACAGAAATATTTTAATATTTTCCCTCCTCTTTTTTTCTTTTACTGATACCACTTGAGCAAAGTATAGAATCCCAGCAAACGCCGCAAACGCCATGAAAATGACACTAGTTTTACAATACCCGCATTTGAGAGCTTCAAATTTTTTAAATAACAGAAATATTTTAATATTTTCCCTCCTCTTTTTTTCTTTTACTGATACCACTTGAGCAAAGTATAACATCCCAGCAAACGCCGCAAACGCCATGAAAATGACACTAGTTTTACAATACCCGCATTTGAGAGCTTCAAATTTTTTAAATAACAGAAATATTTTCCCTCCTCTTTTTTCTTTTACTGATACCACTTGAGCAAAGTATAACATCCCAGCAAACGCCGCAAACGCCATGAAAATGATACTAGTTTTACAATACCCGCATTTGAGAGCTTCAAATTTTTTAAATATCAGAAATATTTTAATATTTTCCCACCTCTTTTTTTTCTTTTACTGATACCACTTGAGCAAAGTATAACATCCCAGCAAACGCTACTTATCCTTGAGTTAACATATAGATTAGGTTATTTTGGATTGTTCTTTCTATGTGCGCAAATATTAACTGGCTCATACCATAACGGAAAACATTGTGAAGAAGCTGGCGTCTAAGACTTAAAAGTCGAATTTTCTGAATTGTATATTAAAAACAACCTCAATGCTTTTTTCTTCCTATTGTGAACTTATAGGTTATTGGTATATTATAGATTAACAACCATAAAGAAACGTAACAGAATATTATATGGAAACAACTGCTTACAACTTTAAAGTAATCAAAAATAATGTTTTCTGTCAAATTCTTTTCACCCGATAACAAAAAGAAATAGAACACTGTTTAAATCCTAATAATGTTTTTTTTAACATTTAGATCATGTACATCTCTATGATGAACAAACCATGATATTTGGACGTGATTGCTTTATTGTAATCTTTGCACGTTCTCATTAGTGAAACCCACGCTTTTTAACATAAATATAATCTATCTTCACCTAGATTTGAACTTGACATTGTCTTAAGAGTCTTACAAAACTCATGACCAAGATTTTCCATCGTGTTTAAAATGTAATCCTAAAATGCGAGTGGTTGTCCGCTAAGTGTTGAGGTGCTAACAAGCCGTGTAACTTTTGAAGCTTAAATGCTTAATATCAACAAAGCTTTTAAGTAAGACCAAAACTTTTACCGCGCTTTGGACGCAGCAAGGTTTTTGCTTTAGCCATACACAGTATTTTGTGGCAGTTTTTATACTTTAGGATTATGAAAAAATATTCAACTCCAGTCATAACATAAAACGAGAATTTGAGCGTACCGTAAATTGTATAATTTAATAATTTGAGCACAAAGAACCGTGAAAGCCTTCTCGTGTTAATCCAGTTTTCACTTGACTTAAAGTCGCTTAGTGATTTCCTCATGGCAATGTTACTAGACAACCTTCGGTGTCTCGTTCTGGATTATATAATGTCAATATTATACTTCACTGACTCAACCTACGCTCAACATAATAGTAATTCGTAGCATAATTGATTAAAGGAAAAATTACAATACGATGTATAATTGCCGTTACGTACTTGCATATATCTTTATGAATGTCCTAATAAATGATCACTCTTAATGATAATTCTTGCGAATTTTACATTACAGAAAAGTAAACAGGAGTGTATCAGGAATCATTTATCGAGCGGTCTGGCGAGCATACTGGCTACCTTTAGCTAAGTCATAATTATATATGCAGGTCACTGGGAGCATAATATTATGTATTTATAACGTTGAATTATTCTATATATAAAACAGGTTTTCATGGCCATGGAAAATAGACTAATACAATTTTGAATTTCCACGCATCGCACAGTTTAAGAATTTATGAATATTTTATCCCTAAAGAAGTAATTAAAACGATTCAATAGATAGTCTTCATTACTACAACTAAAACTATGAATATGAATAACATATGTATGAGATTAATTTAAATTCTATTTATATAATTCTAATCTTAGCTACATTCATCTGCTGGTGTAATTATTGCAGCTCCTTACAAACGATGTGTAAAAAAAACTAAGAAAGAGTGGCGGAGAGTTTATTGCCAGTTCTTCTCTTCCGTTCTACGCCCTTGATTTGAGAACTGGCAATGTAAAATTAGAAGCATTTAATGTATGTTTCTTTTTTGTCGTTCATAAGTGTACATTGTGTTACCTATATGAATAAATGATTTTTGAAGTTCATAAGTGTACATTGTGTTACCTATATGAATAAATGGTTTTTGACTTTACTTGACTTGACTTGATAATATAATAAGTACTCTTATACATTAATGACCGATAATATATAAAAGATATTGGTTGGATCTAAATCAATTCATTTAATATACGCAATATATAATATTTCATCAGCAACCCAATGGTAATTAGGTTAATCAGAAAAATTATACTTGCATTCCTTTATGATAATAGTAGTACTACGGCCTACGCTATGAAAAAAAGCCATGATGCTCTACGAATTTTCAATCAGTAATATTAATATTTGTTTGGTCACTAGTAACAAACTAATTTCATTGTTAATACACTCATGGAAGAAATTGTCTCTCATGGTATATAAATATATATCCAAATAAACAACTCCTAAATATTTAATGCCTGATTAGCGATCATTGATTTACCGTTGTGTCGGCCTAGTTGAGTTAAGCTTATCAAAATCTTAAATCTTAAAAAAAAGCGGCAAAGAGTTTATTGCCAGTTCTTCTCTTCCGTACTACGACCTTGATTTGAGAACTGGCAGTGAATATAATATTAGGAGCATTTAATATATATTTCTTTTTTGACGTTCATAAATATACATTGTGTTACCTAGAATGATTTTGACTTTTTTTTTGACAACCGTTGCGTTCGAATCATGGCTGTGCACCAATTGACCTATCCTACTATGTCCGCTCGAAGTAAGTGGTGTTTGAACATCCATGTCTCGGATGAGTCCCATCGTAATACACCGTACACTCGCTTGTATGGTGAATGATAACATCGTGAGACAACCGGCATGTTAGACCTAAAAATCGACGACGTGAGTCGCGCACAGAAAGCTAACCTAGGTGCCTATTAAGAAAAAACTTCACGAAACAGATACAGAAATCTGAATCCAAGACTGTCAATCTAATGCTGTGGATAGGGGGCTACGGGTTTGTTAATTTGTTAGGAAATAAACAGAAATGCCAAATTTCTCATTTTTAAATAAATTATAAAGTTTAAATATTCGATATATCCTAGAACAGTTTCTCTCATAAAAGATCCGATTGGATTTATAGAGATAATTTAAATCTTTACTAAATTACTTGAGCGACAAAGACTTTTAATGAACGACTAAATACAAATGTACGTATTTTTTGAAGTTAAACTTCTTCAGGCGCGTTATGAAAAATTGATGTGAGTGAAATTTTACGATGCGCGCGCACCGTGACACAAAATTAACAGAATGAAGTTGCCCACGGAAGATGCTACGGCATTGGACATATTTTAAAAACAACATTCGAATAATAATAGAATTTATGTTACACTTAATGTAAGAGAATAATAATAAATATTTATTTATTTAATTTTTCAAATGTAAACTGAACTTTGTTGACTATAATGACTCCTTTTCCAGTCTTTGATTATTTAATTGTAATTAATTATTTGCATGCAATCAAAAACTATTTTTAATAATGCCAAAGAAGTATAACTTCTTACGCGCGTACATAAGTACACGTACCCTTTTTTTTTTTTATTTAAGTGTATTTTATAAACTACTCCAAGTACTAATTCTCACAAATAATATTCATAAAACAGGGACGTGATGAGTTACGAGTGATGTACTCAATCGCTCACTCACCACAAATCCAGAGTCGAGATTGAGAATGTATTACAGAGGAACGAATAAATCTGTCTCACTTAACTCAACGACTTGAGATACGTAAACATAGACTACATAATGCATTCTATTAGATTAACATTTACATCCGAGGACTTTTGAAAGGAAAGAGGGTTAATATTGTTTGCCAATCCCGTTCTACTACTCTATTAAATTTGTTTGTCACTTCAATGAATGGAATGATTCTAATGTTTATTTGAGCTGTTAGCTTTAAAGGTCAGTACTCATATATTACTCGGTCGAGCTAAACTGTCGAGTAAAACCCATGGAATGGGCTTTCGTCCACACATTGAGCATTGATCTATCGAGTGAGGCGCGCTGTTCAGTATTCACCGAACCGTTCGAGCCAAAGGATGTCTGTGCAACAAAGGAGATGGTGGCTGTATTTAGCAAGTCTCACAGTGCTTTATAAGAAAATCAAAGAAAATGAAAAGAAATTTATCATAACATTCATTTTGTTGGAGTAATCTTTGTACTTGACATTCCATAAACACTCACACTGTCTATATGTGTTAATAATCTTCTATAGCGCTTTTGGAATAAACTCGCAAATCCATTTCTCTTAAAAACACGTGTTTCAATTACGATAAACAGTACCAGACTGACGCTCGCCTCGCGCCGTCCGAAAGGAAATTACTTTCTATTAATTCCATCGAGCCGGCTCCGGCTGCCGGTTTTGCGGTCCACACGTTGATTTTTACTCGACTTCGAGTAAAACTATCGAGTAATACCGTATGTGAGTACTGACCTTAAGGCACACTAATACAAGTTGTCGATCATTAGTTCGAATAAATCGAATTTGGAATGCGGTTCTATGTAACTTTATATACGAGTTTAGAATGTTAACATAAAGTCGACTTAAAGTTTGTATTGAGCTGCGTAGATTACCCAGGTTCCTACAGGTTTTTTAACATTCACGCTACAATATTTTTTTTGTGTTGTTTTGTAATTAAATTGGGTAGAATATCCCATCACAAGCATATACGAGTATTTGATTAGTCATGGCATGAAACTTCTTCCAATATAAATTCTTGGTTGGAGAAATAAATTACTTGTATTATTTGTAATATAAATTTCTTGCGTAAATCAAAGAAATGGTACAATTATAAATCTAACAATGTAGTTTTTGGAAAGAGGTAATATATATTAAGAAGTTTTAAGTAGTTGGTAAATTTTAGAAGTAAAATATCGATATTTACGATACTTTACAATAGAGATTGGTCTCCGGGTGGGCTGGGGCTTATCACATTTGAATATATTTGTGCACAATTATATGCTTTGAACACATGTTTAGAATCATATACGTTGGTATGGATGACACGACTGCAGAATCATAAGATCAGGTGCAGGACCCATAGCTTCCAGCAACACCACAAACTTCGAAAGACAAAAATATTTTTTCCCGGCATTCTAACCCAGAAGGATAATATAAGATGACACTTTTGCAGTCGAATAGAGCAATTCACTTCTCACTTCATTTCTTCAAATTTTCAAAGCAAATTTCGACTAGTGAAGTTAACAGGAATAATTGAAGTTGCTTGATAGATTTTAGAGAAAAACACTCAACAACCCATTCCATCATCGTTGCCTAAGGTTCGATTGGCTGTGATAGATTCAATCAGTCATCAGATTCCTTGCTTGCGCCAGATGTGAATGTATCCATCTCACTTTACTTGACAACTTGAGTAATGAAAAATAAGATATTAATATTACGTTTTATGAACAGAAAATTCCTATCCGGGTCATGTTGTGATAGCTACATGACAAAAATTGCACATTTGAAAATATTATTTACAAGAAAAGCATAGAAGATTGTATGCTTTTCTTGTATGTTTGTGACAGATCCTTAGGACAGATTTTTCAAGGATTATATTTTATTTATTGCAACACATAAGCAATACATATAAAATAAGCAGTCTGAAAGATGCTATGAAGAAGTTGATAGTAGAATTGATCAGAAAAACGAACAAAAACATTATAATAACCGAGATACTATGTTTTCTAAACCGTCTTATTTATTATAATTTTTCTCCAAACCGTACAGCAGGGTTGAAATATTTAGGTCGCCAATTACCAGTAATTTGTATACTGATTTCGGTTCATTATATTTGAACACCGCCTCCATTGCTGAAATCCAATAATATATCCCGAGATATGGGTTCAATTCCTAGAGATACAACCGTTTCGTGTAACCAGAAAGCTGATCTTGTACTTGCCTAATTAAAGTAATGTCTCTTCAGCACAAGGGGTTTACAGAACCAAAAATATAACCGCGCAAGGTTGGTAGTAGTGGGGTCTAGGGAAGCCGGTCATTGACTTAATGCTTATCCTTCGCCAAACTCTGGTACCATTTTGGACCCTGAATCACTTCGCATTGCCATCAGCCTTCGCTTAGGAGTGCCAATATGCACCCCCCATAAGTGTCCCTGTAGATTTGAAGTAAGTAGCCTTGGACACCATTCACAAATGAGTACAAGTCGTTTTTCTCGCCACGCCGCACTCTTGCCTCCGTCAATATTCCAGCCATTTTGGATCCAACAGGAATCGCTAGAGACGATCGCAGCCAGCCAGGTGGGGGGAGCAAGGCACCTTTGATCTCTTGGAGGATAGGACGGGCTTTGGCATTGGATGCTATGTGTGGACACGATAGGCCCCATCTTACATCCCTCGGACAAGTACTAAAGCTGGCGCGGCCGCAGAGCAGGCGAAAAATAATACACACAAT
Organism: Pieris macdunnoughi; assembly: GCA_905332375.1. Taxonomy (NCBI): domain Eukaryota; kingdom Metazoa; phylum Arthropoda; class Insecta; order Lepidoptera; family Pieridae; genus Pieris; species Pieris macdunnoughi. The sequence goes on along the minus strand of CAJOBZ010000015.1, from coordinate 180,740 downwards.
AATATAATGCCACAGGGAGCCACTTTTTAAATTTATTTTAATTTTCTATGAAATTTTTTATAATCGCGAGTATTTGTTAACCAGATTAAAACAAAGGTTGGTTCAAGTGTAATCAAGATACGCAATCCAATAACCTTCAAGTTCATATTATTAAATAAGATTTTCAATTTGAGCTTAGTGTAGGTGGCGTCGGGAGAGAAGCATTTAATAATATTCGCATTTAAACAAGGCAAAAAGTTTATAAATAACACAACATCCAGTAATCAATGAAATATCTCGTAACATTTTACATACAACGCACGTTCTATTTAGTACGTATCTCATCAGTCAGTATCTTAAGGGTGTTGTATTTTCAATTATTATTTGGTATAAAAACTTTAAACATAACTATATAGGCCGAATACTTTAATCAACATTGATTTAGAAAAAAAAAAATTAAATTTATGTTCACCGATTTTCTACCGACGTATGCATTGGTAATCATTCATTATTAATGCGGTAGATAAAACTTATCTTATTTATCTATGCATACAACGTGGCTGTGACTGAAGGTAACGGGCGGCCTATCGCTAATAAGATTTCTCCCAGTTAAAACAGTTATTTTTATAAATAATTTCTTTACTACATTATAAAGACTTTCTACGTGGAAATAATACAGAAACCATGGTGACAAACAAGGTTAAAAAATCGTTTACAATAAGGCTGTTTAGGTTTTTGCCCAGCGTTTTCTACGCTTAAAATATGAAAATCAGTGAAAATCACATTTTAAGTCGCAGTCGCTAAAACAAAAAAAATATAACCCAAGTATCAAACATTCACAGATCGGCTCATCGAATTATCTTCGAGAAAAATATGCCAGATAGCTTTAAGCCAAAAGCATAGAGCCTATTCGTCGGATGGGAGTGGCAATCTACACTACAATACGGCACTTCAAAGCAAATTTTCTCGAGTGCTCTTAAGCGAAGCTGCAAGATGTAATGCAGTTGAATAAATCACGTTTAACTATTGAATATATTTTGGTAACGCGGTAATTGTTTGTTTCAGCGTATTCCCTTGTATTCAGGTTTCAAAGCTGTAGCGATATTAATCGATAAAGTATTTTGATTAAAAAAAAGGAGTTTAAATTGATGATATTTAATTGTATCTTTTGTTCTCTCTCTCACGTATGAACTTATAATGAGCAATACATCGTACAATTTGGACGTATATGTAAGTTCATAGTAAAAAGGTGAAATATGATAATAATGTAATCTCGCTGTTGGCCTTAAGGGCCTGTACAGCTTAGGTCGGGCTGTGTCGACGAGCGTAGCTCGGCCGGAAATAGCGCAAGGGCGTCTGCTGCGAGACTTGGACCTCTGCTTGGGCCTTCGCGGAATGGTAAACCGCCTTCCCTGGTTCCCCGGTTCCCTTCGGTTTTTTACCTAATCTGATTTTGACTTTTTTTGCCGCGCGGGCGGCAGGGGGACATCTCGGGGCCTCCTACGGGCCTTTTTTGTCGAAAAGGGGAAATAATTGATGCTTTTACGCACCAACGGGTTGGGATGATGTTTAGCCTTGTCGAAGTGGCGTGTGGACGCCAACTTCATTCATTAAACCATTTGAAATATTCTAATAACAGTATTTAGTTAGTTAGTTTTTTTTTATGTAATAGGAGGCAAACGGGCAGGAGGCTCACCTGATGTTAAGTGATACCGCCGCCCATGGACACTCACAATGCCAGAAGGCTCGCAAGTGCTTTGTCGGCCTTTCAAGAATTGGTACGCTCTTTTAGTTAGTTTAGATGTCTTTGAACAATTTTTAATTGGGTATAAACATGTGTCTCAATTCAGCGATTGATCAAGCAAGACCACAATTCTTTACTGTATGGCTAATATTTAAAGTTCACCGTCGATATATACAGGAGGTACCCTGGTCCAATCAATTCTCGACGTGAAATAAGGGCTGCCAATAATTATAACTTTGCTCCTGTTGTAGTAGACCAAAATCTTTACTCTAGTCAACTATCTTCAACTCTCCATTTTTGAGGGATCCCCATTTGACACTGAGTCGTGAATGTGTCGTCTCTGTGCATCCGGACAATGCGTGTTGCAACGGTTGTGTATGGTTTTGTAAAATACTAGTTCATTGTCTGTTTCTCTTGTTCAATCAAAGTTTTGATTTGATCGTCTAGCCAAGGAGGCATGTATATCAAAAATATTAGTAATGGAGTATCCTTCTGTATGTCACAACATACAATGACAATGGCAGCCGATACCAGCGCCATTGTTCCGACATATATTATTGTATTTTTAACAATATTTGTTAAGTGTATTTATTTTAAATATGCATTCGGTTTTAGGCTTTTAGTAGATATTATTATTATAACTGATACGGTCGAGATTTAGCGTTGGAACAAGTTTAATTTAGGTGCTCTAAACGGTTGTCAATTTGTGAATCAATTAAGATAACTAATTTGGAACTAGTTTAATAAATCTTGCCCTTCTTCGTGTAACAATAATAAATTATTATTACTTTCACAGCAATTTGTATTAAATTATTTTATATAACGTTAGAATAAATCTAACTTTTCTAAGAAGTCATGCCTTTCAAAGTAAGTTCTTCTCAGTAGACTTTATTGAGTGCATTTTGACTTATAAATGCTTGTTCACGATTCTTAGAAAAATCTTAGCTATGACTGTCTAGCTGGTAGACTGGTAAACATTTCTGCAGGTACTCATGCTCCTTCGGAATTTGTATAAAAGTCTTTCTCTTTCTATCCCTTTTTATCACTCCAGGAACACAATTTGATTATTTTACAATTAAACTTTGTTTTTAAGTCTTATCTTTAATTATAGTATAAATTAATTTTATAACAAACAACCTTAAATATAAGAATTCTTCGAATCATGTAATATAATCGCATTTTCAAAGAGAGACAGCAAAAAAATATCCTCAGCAAAAGCCATTACACTTGTAAGAAAAATTTAAAAGATATTTCATTCTCCATTGGACAAATTTCCAGCAAATTAATTAGAACGAGCCGCAAGGGACTTTATTATATACTCTATTTTATCATAATTTTTCTTATAAATTCAAGTTTCGTTTCCGCCTTATTTACGTTTCGGCGATAAAAGATCCCGTCGGAATGAAAACAAAATATTTTACGGTCAAATTCTGTATCATTTGAGTGTCACGGAAAATTAAAAAGTTCGTAGAATACCTCTGACGAGTTTTTGTAGGCTGTTAAGGGTCATTGCTTATGTAATAGGAAATTTTCGATGTCAATGTAATGTAATGTAAAAATAATAAAAATTTGTGAGAAACATTAACAAACTTATGTGACAAATATAGTGACAAACACAAAAGCGTAAAGAAATTACACTTTTCACAAGTATTAAATGGCACAAGCAGTGTTGGACAAGTGGCTTTAGCGTGCGACTCTCATACCTGAGGTCGTAGGTTCGATCCTCGGCTGTGCACCAATGGACTTCTTTCTATGTGCGCATTTAACATTTGCTCGAACGGTGAAGGAAATCATCGTGAGGAAACCGACGTGTCTTAGACCCAAAAAGTCGACGGCGTGTACACTGGAGGCTGATCACCTACTTGCCTATTAAATAAAGAAATGATCATGAAACAGATTCAGAAATCTGAGGACAAGACCTAAAGAGGTTGTAGCGCCACTGATTTATTTATTTTTATTAAACGGCACTAAGGCATCAAGCCCTAACAAAAAATATGTAGGTAAGTTTTTACCTGCCTGTTCGCTCCTAGGGACAATATACTAATTTTCAAGCAAGCTATATAAGGTATAGTATTCTTCTACAAAAACCTGTCCTCTGCAAGGTAAGCAAGGATAATGACTCAACATTTCCCATTTCCCATTAGATTAACGTGTCAGTGTTTTAGTTGTAACATGATACACTGACGAGGGGAGACAAGGTATTAAGACAAGGCCATTTAGAGAGTGTATCTCAGAGCAGTATAAGCATTACATTAAGTGCGATTCTCAACCTTCAGGCTCCGCTAGGTTCGAACAAATCAATTGAATTTTTATGTGCATATTAGTCAGGAACACAGACTTAGAATTAATAGTCCACCGAATTCAGTGGATTTTCAAAATAGATGCATTGTTGTAGCGCTATATATCATAAAAAAACAAATTCATTTACTTTAGTGATTCATGAATTAGGTATAATTTGTTAATAATATTTCGATCTTAGATAAATATACAATCTGTAGTGTAGTTAATCTTAAACGATTTGCAAAATTTTAACTAAATCTGCCGTTTAGTCACAATAATGTTTATTCGCTTTTACAATAAAATACATATTATAGGTAGTAAAAATACAATGGATAGTTCCCATTGACAATTTTTACAAGAGACGTTGACGTTTGTGTTACGCTTTTGTGCGAAAAGACGTGGAATATCGTTATAGTAAGCAAAAGACCCCGCGCGGGCCATCCCCTGCCCAGCCATACTTACCTTTTGACCTCAAAGTCGATTTGTGGTTGTGTTCGAAATTGGTAAAATTTAATTTGCCCACGCGCTGGTGCCGACTCCTTGTGCGCGTGTATTAATCTTAAGTCGTATTAAGTAAGAAGTCTTAAAAAATCATAGCGCCGTCGCTATTAAGGGTAAACATCAAACCGGGTGTTTTAAATATCTCTCTACCTATGATTACGTCATACTGCAGCAAATGTGAATCAACAATGACAAACGTTATTTCCGTCCGGCGCAGGCGCCGATCGGAAAGCAACTCTCGCACTTCACGACCGATTCTACGCACTACTGACAGCTTGACTTTGACAATTGACACATTGACATTTTACAACCTGCAAGATGTCTATGATATTGCGTGGTGTTGCCAGTGTAATCAAACAAATTACACCGTGCTCTATTATAACCTAATCTCTGACATATATATGAAATTAATAGATTGAATAATTATTAATCATACCAGTATAACTTTCTGGAAAGTGGATTCGCAGCTTTGAAATAATAATCAAGTCGACACACTTTATAATAGCGAAGTTTAACAGCTGCGTCCTATCTTTACTGCTTCAAGTTAAGTTTTTACTTATTTTGCGCTAAGTATGAAATTCGAATAGTTGGCTCTACTACTTTTAATAAGAACTTCTCTATGTACTAAAATTTTCTGACTTTTGTTCGATATTATGGAGTTTGAAGACAACTTCAGGAAGGTAAGTTATCATGTTTCAAGTAGGTGACGTTCGTGGAGAGCACCAATTACAATAAAATCGAATCGTGGAGCAATACCTATATGTTTATATGAAGTCCGTATGTGTATTGTAACTTTATGTATCAAGACGTTAAAGCTGGCCATTATTGGTATCACGTAAAATTTGACGTAACAATAGTAAAGTAGAATACTTGATTCTAAATCAGCTCTCGTATTTAATTTTTACAGTTGAATAAAAAAGACAATTCTTTTGTGTATATCATATTTTATGTTCACGGTCTGTAAGCGTAGACTTATCGATCAATATATTATGCTTACCGTTATCGATATATCGATACATCAGTGCCTCACTAAAGGCGCTCCGACAGTTTTACGACGAGTAGAGAAATTGCATCTATAAAATGTGTTGTTTCATGAAACCAAAGTATTTCAATACTAGAGATTCTATTGAAGAAAAATCTAGAAAACATAGTCGTTTAATGTAATTAAACTATTCAATACAATTTACTTGATTGTTAGAGGAAATATATTGTTATTTTTCCAGCCTTTTTGGAGCCAACAGGCGTCGCTAGGGACGATGGCAAGCGGCCGGATGGGATGTCTTTGATCCCTTGGACGATGTTTTGGATGCTAAGTTAGCCCAGTCTCACCTCTCTTGGACAAACACAAAAGCTGGCGCAGCCACAGCAGGTAGAAAATAATAAATAGCAAAAATAAAAGAGAATTGTTCTCTTTAGACTGGAGACTTTTGGGCCGTGGGGTTCAAGTACACAGGGCGCTAATTTAAGATTTAAGTCGGCACCTGGTAGATAGTACCGGCTACCGGGCTGGTGCTGTAGTTTTTGTATGTATATTTAATATTACTATGTAGATCAAAAATATTGTAAATACTCTATAAGTGTGTTATTAAATAAAAGAGATTGTATAAATAATTTAGGCTAACAGACATAATATGCTATGAGATTTATCTTATACTTTTTTTATCGTGTAACAGTGAAGTTTTAAAACCCCAAAGTAAATAAAAATATGTGCCACTAACTTCTTATTAAATTTTCGGAATTCGATGAAGATCAGAAGGGTACCAAATTTACATAACAAATTAATCGAAGATCACACGTCGAGACCAAGCACCCGAGCAAAAGGAATCACGCAATTTTCCTCTATAACTGCTAATAATGATAAATAAACACAAAAGTTGCTAAAACTTTTTAATAAGACTTTTTCATATTTCTTTGATCAAAAAGCAAACTATATCGGCCGCTACCTCAAATGAACATTTTGCTTTTAACTCTTACCAATTATTACTATTTTACTACTATACTATGTATTTTAAATGATTCTAATTTTGACATTAAAAAAGTCGTTGTTAATTTCATTATTTTTATCTCAAAACAAATAACATTAGATATCGCTCGGCGACAGTTACAAGCGCCTCATTTAACTTTTGGAAAATCTTCAGAGTTTGTACACTTTCAATGAATTCCAATGAGACGGTTTTCGTGTAGACCAGAGATTGGAATTAGGGAGATGATACTCTTGAACTTTAAGATGTTTGCTATCAAGATTTATAGATGTAAGTTTTATATATGTTTGATTAATTCCTAGTCAAAACTCATGTCAAAGATTAAGAAAACAAAATGTAATTCAATTAATTAATTATATGGTCATAGTAATTGCACAGCGTCACAAATAGTTCTTAAAAAATGGATAAAAAAAAAGAAAAAAGAGTAAAGAAAGAGAGAGAGAGAGAGAGCTTATGTTAGAGAGCTTCTGAAATATAATAGTGAAAAAAATACGCCAGACAATAATCCATGGCAATATTGTTGTAAGACAGTATAGTCTGGCAGCAAGGTGATTAATTATTAATTATAATAAATAATTATTGATGGACTTGGTTAAGCCTTCACTATACTTTTAACAGGTAATCAAGTTATCTAACAATGACTATTATTAAACTAAGGAATCTGTGTACCGTATTCCTCTGTTATCAACGTAATAAACGCTAACTGTAAAAAAACTTTGTGTTATTGAATATAGTGGAAATAGTTCGTAGTGAATAAATATATACTGTGCAGGGCTCTTTGTTTGAAAGGTTTGACGGTATAATAAAAGTAGCAAACGCGCAGCCAGACATGAATACTAAGTTTGTTCGCGACAGGTGGGAGATAGGGCGATGTAGACTCTATATTAAGTGAGATGATAACATGCCATGCATTATTTTACTTATATTACAAACTTTGTAGAATCTAGCTTTTTTTATTATACCTATTATATAAAGCGTAATAGAAAAATAGGATCAGAGCTGACCTAGTGGTGTGTATGTGCGTATCCGAAGATTCGCATCACATCCAATGTAACTGTGTTTCTTTTTTCGCATTAAAATTTGCTCGTACGTTGAAGAAAAATATAGTGAGAAACGATTTTCTCAACCCAAAAATCGACGGCGAGTGTCAAGCACATATAATAAGTAAAAAAAATTAACACATACAGAAATCTGAGGCTAACATTTTTGCTTTGTATGTATAAAAACCGTTGGTGTTTTTAATAATAGTAAGATAATTTAAGTAACCAGAAATTGGTAAGTCAAAACATCTTATCCCAATAATCAATCTCAACTCAGGTGTCAATTTTGGTAGATCGTTGCTGACATTAGACAGATGAGAAAACTCTTATTTGATACTTCAGATGCTTCTGTGTATTGTATTTCATGATTTATACTAAAAAACCACTTGTGAGACACATAAGTTATCACCTCAACCTCCGTCGTTCTACAATCAGCGTTTTTAAGGTACTTTTGGCCGCGTACCACACAAGGAAGATATTGAACCTGCTGTCCATCGATGTAATTCCGAATGAATTCGTCGTAGGAAAGGATCACTGGTGCCACGTACCATGTTTTCCATTTTATAGTGACCCAAAGCAAAATATTCAAACGGGAAAATTAAATGAATCATGGTCAATTTCGAAAAACAAATGCACGAGTAAACAGCTGTAAACAATTGAATTTGGAATTCCTAACCAGAGAGAGATTTGAGGTCAAAGTGGCCAGTACGACAAAACGCCAATTCCATATGTATGAACCTAATATTATCGCTAAGTTCACTTATGTCGAAAATGTTTATTCGTAAGACTTAAGATTAAAACGCATACAATGTACATAAGGGATCGGCACCTGCGCGTGGTCAGATTAGGTACATTACCAATATCGGTCACAGCGACAAATCGACTGAGAGGTCAAAAGGTAAGTAGGGCAGGGCAGGGATGGCCCGCGTGGATTCTTTTGCCTACTATAACGATATTTTCCTTCTTTCGCACAAAAGCGTAACACAAAACGGCAACATCTCTTGTAAAAATTGTCAATGGGAACTATCCATTGTATTTTTATTATATATAATATGTTGTTTGTTGTAAAAACGGATAAACATTATTGTCACCAATCGGCTAAATAGATTTAATTCAAATTTTGCAAATCGTTAAAGATCGTTGAGCCCTAAAAAATTATCATGGAAGGGGCTTAACTACGCTACAGATTGTATAAAAAACGTTGACGTCGTGTCCATAAAAATATCAATGACAGGACGCAGATACGCCTTCGGCTTAACGTATTGTTTGTGTCCTTAATAAACGCACTGAATAAACTGAAAATCATTCGGGTTAGGCAGTTTTATTATTTTACATTCAAATGTACTGACTATGGTGTACTCTTTGATAAATGAAAACTAACCAAAACTTGTAAAAAAAATATTCAGCGCCGTTTTGCATTGATGACTAAAAATATTTGGTTTCATATTTATACAATACTGATTTTAATAAACAATGTTAATAAACAAAAGCAGTTCACAATTTTCATATTGTTAATACTTCCACGTTACCTAAGTAGTGTACAACTGTATATGTATATATTGCATTATGACTGGCGTTTTGTTTGTTTGAAAGACACTTGATTTTTAGCTGTATATACTTAAGGCTGTGCTGGGTCGATCGTTGAATAATCGCTAATTAGAAAATAATAATAATTATATAACTAAAAAAACTATTTAATCCAACCATAAAACCAATTAATTAAGGACTGATTAAAAGATGCAAGGTAATTTTATATTTTTATGTACCATTTTTTTTTCATCAAATAAAATGTGGTAGAAATTTCTTTCTTGTGGAGGTCTGTCGGAAGTTGTTTCTGCTTTTACCGCAACTCTTATAAGTAATTTAAACTTAACTTTTAATTAGTTATTCCATAGTAGTTCAATTATAGTAGTAGTTCCATATTACAAAGAAATTTGGTTTTCCGAGAACGTAACAAATACACCAAATTTTTATACAAATTTCCGCCCAAATTCCAAAAGATTCTTAATAAAAAAAACCTTTTATAAGAATTTAATAATGATTAGAACTTAAATATAACGAGAATAACAGCTAGCATATGTGCTGATTCGACAAACGTCTTCTTGCGAGTGGGTGAACGTTTTTATCGGAATGTTTTAACATAAACCGGACATAAAGCTAATTTATAGCTCTTAGCAGAAACTTAATATGCCGCGTCTCGATACAATATTATAGTGAAATAACAAAGTCAGACCCGAACCAGCCCCTGAAGTAGAAAATACTCCATAAGTATTATAAATATTGTAATTTTATATTACTGTACAAGCCTAGGCTGTACATTATACTCAAACTCAAACTCAAACTCAAAATATCTTTATTCAAGTGGGTAACCAAGTACACTTTTGAATCGTCAAGTTAAATTAATCGTAAATTTACATTTACTACCAGTTCGCAAGTCAAGGGCGTAGAGCGGGTAAGAAGAACTGGCAAGAAACTTTCCGCCACTCTTTTTAATCGCCAAGTATTGTCATACAAATTGTTTGAACTGGAGCAATTCAATCCCAAGGATTAGGATCATTTAAGTAGTCCTCAAATTTATAAAAAGCTTTGTTGATTAATTTTCGTTTAACGAGGGCTTTGAATTTATTTAGTGATAATACTCTAATTTCGCTTGGGAGTTTGTTGTAAAAACGAATACAATTTCCATATAAGGAGTGGTTTATCTTTTGGAGCCTGGTTGGTCTTACACTCAAATTAGTTCTATTTCGCGTATTATACTGGTGAAAGTCACCATTTGTTTTAAAATCGTTTATATTTTTTTGGACATACAACAAGGCTTCAAGAATATATTGACCAGATAGTGTCATAATATTTAATTCCTTAAACTTATTCCGTGCCGACTCCCTCGGAGAAACACAACAAATACCCCGAACAGCCCGCTTCTGCAGCACAAATATGGATTGAACCTCTGCAGCAGCTCACTCAGACTTTCTTAGTTTTATAAGCGTGGCGATTTCCTAAATCGTCGGAGTTACGTCCCTGTTACATTGCATTCATTCGTTACATACCAATTAACATTTCATTACTTCGCTTATATGCTATTTAAAGCACCCCGATGACCCAAGAGCAATACAATTACAAAGAAGGACAAAGCTCATCTCATCAAAATAAAATTAGTATCAGACTGTATAACTTTTTTATATTATTATTTAAAAATTCATTTTAGAGATCACTGCTTCATTTAAATATTTTATAATGAATAAGAAGGATAAAACTTTTGCGCAGAATCCGTAGAAACTGCTAGTTAATATAATTGGCACTAAATATAAGGGTTTGTTCAGAAGTAACGTCTCAAATTACTTCTTATATTTAAATAAAAACAGTGTTATAATGTCAACAGAAATATGCGCTGTAGTTAGGTAGCATGCCGTTCCCCAGGCCAACTTGGCTGCGGCAATTTATCTTCGGCAATTATCAACTTACACCGTTACACAGGTTGGAAATAAATTATTAATCTATAAACTAGTCCTGATGCCTGTATGGATTTATGGTTGCTAGCTGTGGGATTATTTGGATGCTAGCTCTTACTGATACATCCAAATAATCCAACTATTCCAAAACAATGTGCGCAGGAATAGTCAATGCTCCCTGGTACATTTGCAATGACGACCTCCATCGGGACCTTATTGTAGGACATCGCCAGAACAATAAAAAAAGTTTGCTGAGCCTACGAACATTAACTATAGTGCATATGCATTTAAGTATGTTAACCATATGCATATGCACCATTTGCATACCACAGGCTACGCCATAGTGAGGAGACTGAAAAGGACAAAACCATTTGAATTAGAGAATTAGTTTCGTGCACTTAAGTGCTAAAAAGTGGTAACTGAAAAAATAGAACACAATTACACAGTGTCTTCCCCTTAATAGAGACTGAAGTACTGTTATTGAAACCTTCTTAAGTTAAATACCATTACTAGTAAATTCGGTTACACTTAAATTAATGTCTTAAGTTCTTTAGACCGTAATGTTCAATGATTTCTCATTGAAGAGACAATTTAAAAAAAAATTGGTTAGAAATCTTTTTAAAAAATAAAATTTCGTAGTATTTTATTGCCCAACCCAGGACTCAAACCCTCGAGTCGAGAACCTCGTGATCTTCAGTCGAAAATGCCAGCCAACTAGATCATTGAGGCAGTTAAGTATTATCCTCGATCTGTCCGTATTTGGATTCGTTCGAGTATTAACGGGTAAAGTCATTTATTGACGTGACAACGTCTTATAATTCGATGGAGCCGGCTGCACGCACGAAAAAACATGACTCATGCGGCGTTACCTCGCTCTGAGGCGTTACCTCTCTCTGAGGCGTTACCTCGCTCTGAGTCGTTACCTCGCTCTGAGGCGTTCCATTTAAAATTGACATAATTGTATTTATGCGTACAAATAAATGTAACTTGATCAATTCAATTGTGATTTCCATTTACCTCCTTCTCTATATCCATACAAAATACCTATCAAACAAATAAAATTTAATTTTTTTTTTTAAAAAATGCAACCATCCCATCAATATTTTTTTATGACGTTGTCACGTTCAACTATCGTCAGTAAACCGACTTTACAGACAACCGATTTTTTTTAATTTCACCATAGGTCTAATGAAAAGCTAAAGCGTCAAAGTTAAAACAATTGACAAAAGGAACATCAAGAGATAGATTATGATATATTTGATTTTGCATCGCGCTGTATGTGTATTAGAAGTGCTGCAAATAAATCTTTGTCAATAAGTAAATAGTTGTTCTATACTTGTTTAAATATTAATCTTACAGTACACAGTAAATGTTTTAGAAACCGAATGAGTATTTCAAAGTACTCTTATCCTATTCCTTGAGAGTAGTAATATAGTTTACGAAAACAGATGTGAACAGAGATGTAACCGACAGAATTATGTTGTTTGCATGTTCAAATCAGAACTACCCTTCAAATAAAGCTTATACTAAGTTTGAGACAACGACAAATTACTAAGAAGGCGTCTTACAGAAGGGTCGTTATCTATACGATATGTAATATGGTTTCTAAATAATCTAATAATGTTATATAGTATATTCAGAAACAAAGAAAGAACTAATATGTATTGTAGAAAAAAGTCACAATCACTTTAACCAAAAATGAGCCAAATCAACTCTAAGTAGCTGTCATCAGCAACACGGATGTAAGTATGCCCATACAACCCCTTAAAATTTAAGATTTTTAAGAAAATAGCAATAAGGTTAGTCGACATCACAGGAGACCGAAGAGCTGGCAGCTACCTCGGACAAAGAATTAGTCTAGCTATTCAAAGGGGGAACGCTGCCAGTATCTTCGAAACCTTGCCTAAAGGGGCTCTATTTTAAGGTTAGGTTGTTTTTAGTTATTAAATAATAGGTTTATATGGGGTACTTCTTCTTTTTTATTCATTTCCATAATTCAAAATTGCCTAAAACCCTTTACTTTTCTTCGCATTTCAATGAACTGAGACTAAAAGCAGTTTACTAAGGGAAGCATAGTGAATTGCTGGTAGTGTTGAAATGAAAAGAAACTTCTCACTTAGTTACAGCGCCATTGCCCTCTCAGTTCCTTTAAAATTTTATCGGCTTCCAAGTTTGTGCAGTTAAATAAATAGCGTCTTGAACCAATAACATGTTACTTGTAACTTGGAAACATGTCTTAACCACGTTTTATAGAGGAATAAAAGATAAGCCACGCGTTTTAGAACAGAAAGTCACAATATATCTAATTACAAGTCGTGCTATTTTATTTAAAATAAATATTTGGATTTTTACAAATAAAGAATAGAATAGAAGACAGGAGGCAGATGAGCAGGCTGGTCAATTAAAGTTAAGTTTACCGCCGCCCATGACACTCCCAACACCGGGAGGTTTGAAAGTGCGTTGCCGGCCTTTAAGACGGGCTTAGGTTTGCACTTCTCTTGAAGGCTCCTAAGCCGTAATGCTTCGAAAATACCTGGATAGGCAGCTGGCTTATTTAAATAACAAAAAGTAATTTTTCTTGCCGAGTGTGTGAAATCGGCCCAATGGAGTCGTAATGGCCATTTACTCACATTACAAAACCGTTCATTGCATTAAAATAGTTTGTGCTAAAGTAATTATCCTATAGAGGTTTTGTGTTTAATTTGTATCTCAATACACATTTTTGTTCGCAAGTAGGTACCAGTTACCTGTAACAGGACGTATAGGAAAACATCGTGTTACTATTTTAAATAACAAACATAGTACCTAACGAAAATTATCAATAAAACATGTAAAAAGACTCCACGTTTCATTGGGTCACTACAAACAAAAATGAAGGCAAAATTAAAAGGAGTTCAAAAGACATTACTAATGCGCGTGACATAAATATTGAGATCTAAAGGGAGGGCATTTAAAACTCGAGCTCCCCACATTATTTAATCTGTTCAGTAGTAAAACACGTCGTGTAATCCCCTGCGTCTCGAACGAAACCACAATTTGTCTTCGAGTTTATCTTACCCACGATATTTAAACGCTGAGAAATACATTAAATGGGTTCGAGCTTAACCAGTTTTTTTCTCCCTTTTAAATGATCGTAAATAAACGTATAAACTTTGCGTAAGTGCGAGTGAATAAATTTCTTTGTCTGTTATGGTATTTTACTTTTCATATGAAACAAAACTCGGTTTATGACAAGGCCGATTAAATTTAAGAAAGCTGTCAAATGTAATATCTTAATATTTATTGTACACAAACTTATTTGTCTATTCCATTACAATAAACTCTAGGTATATAATCTATCAAGAAGACTGGAAAAAAAAATTATATTATTTACATACATATTCATATCCGATAATGTATGATCCTTACTGTGGTTATTGTAAACGTACAACCTTAAAAATCGTTATCAGAATCACATTTAACGGAAAAATACTATAATTTTATCTCTTTGAGAACTCCATTTTAAGATATCGAGTACTTAAAAAGCTCTCAAGATTTCATCGCATTATACAACTTTACACATTACAGCTAAGTAATGTATTCGTAAACAAACCTTCTAAGTGGAAGGTGCTAACTTTCTACTTAATTACATATAACGCAGCCCAATTAGCGCTAACAGTTAACCCTACACAGTAAACACTTATTTATCGTTCGCCTTAAGTCTTTAAATAACAGAGAATTTTAATTGCAGTCACATAATTCGTATTGTAATGGATAGGTTACAAGTAAAATCAAATAAATGTCTTTCATTAATTTTATTTTTAAACCTTATGACCTTGGATCGTCCAGATTAAAATATTTTTAAAGCAAGAATTTATTTGATTTCACATGTAATTGGTAAAGGGTTTAATTACTCTAAAGTATTTTAAATGTAGTACTGCGTTATACATAAAAACTAAGTTTAATAGCAGTGTTTTAGCTTAAGTCTTTCCTCTCTTTCCGTCAAATAGAGTATAATATAGATAAAACTAATTAGACGACAGAGCGAATTAGGTTTTATGAATAAGGAGGAACATGTTACTTACGTTCCTTAGCAAAGCGGCTTTTTTATGTTGTGGCCTTTTTATCTTTACTTATATAAATTTATTTATTTATTTATTTCGTAATCCTACAGCTAACATAAATTATATATATAATAACAAACAGATACACTGAAAATATAGCCAGAGATGGAATACATAATACATTTTACAACAAAATAACAAAAAGGTTAAAAAATTTACAGAATCAAACAAACAACAAAAAAAAAATTATTTAATATATTCAACTAAATAATACCTAATTTGGCTGTGTTGTGTGATGGTGTAAGAGTGAGTGTAAGTACGTGAAGGTGTGTATGTGGGGTATGCTTATGATGCAGGTGATTTTGCGCTATGGATATTCTTAATACTGCTTTTAATCATATTCCGCGACAGCCTAAACAGGTCAAGGCTTAAATATTGGTCGTTGTATGTCCGGGCTGCGCGATATAAAACTGAGTTTTTTGCATAGATTTAAATTGTTGTATTCATTCTGTCTAATTCATGTAATAAGAAAGCATTTCTAATTTCACTGTATAAAAAGCACAAAGCTATCAATTAAAAAAATAATTATTACTATGTTTTAATTCCATATGAGTTTAAACTTTAAAACATGCGTGATGAGTCACAATCAATTTAAAACTATGAAGTAATAGCTGAATGTATTATTTCGAATTACTCTAATTTTAACACCATTCCTTACAAATCGTTTCAGAAATAATTTATACTTTGAAGAGTACTAAAATAATAACACATTTTTGTACCAAACGGTATTAAAATTAACATTCGTCTTTTCTGGACGAAACGTAAAATGGCAATACGGCCAAAACACTTCGGATGTAAAATGTCGATCGGACGCGTCTATTTCGATTGGAATGAAATAAAATTTTATTTCCAGAAATAAAGCTTCGTACTGTAAAAGTATAAGGTGCCAGCACATAATTATTTCTTATATTTTCTAAAGATATACGCAACATTGTTCAGCTCCGTAGGGCATGCATCAGACCCCATTTTGTGTATAAGAACAATTATGTACCCGAATTTAGAACAACTACTTAGAAACAGGTCTTGTGTTTGTCTTAGATTGTAATTTGTATCCGTTTCTTCGATCATTTTTATTTTATAGACAAGTAGGTGATCAGGATTCTGTGTCTGATACATGTTATTGATTTTCAGGTTTGAAACATACCCGTTTCCTCAGGATGTTTGCTTTTTCCGGAGCAAGTGCTAATTGCGCTGACAGGAAGAAAATTCCATTGTTGCATAGCCGTGATCGAACGCACGACCTCAGAGATGAGGGTCGCATGCTAACACTAGGCCAACACTGCTACTTTTTGTGTAAAATGTTTCTGCACAAAGACAACATTACTATCTAGCCTAACTTAAAACTAATAAGTAATTTAAAACTAACATAATTTACTCTCAAAAGGATGTTTAACATAAGTCCAATAACACTAAATACAGTCTCTATTAAGGGGAAGACACTCTGTTCTTATGTACTATTTTTTTTCTTCACTTTAGCACTTAAGACTAACATGCATTCACAGTAATTTACAAATTCGAATGGTTTTTAAATTTTCTCAGTTCAGTCAGTTTCAGACTCTTTAGTCCGTTTTATAAACAAAATATAACATACTAAAGCAATCCTATAAACAATTATATTAAATATACAACTACATAAATAGATTTTTATTTATCACCAAAAATGTGGAAGCACCTTAAAAATAGCTTCGTTCACGCTTCACTGGCGTAAGGTGGGGAAAATAGTTTGTTTTACAGCAGGCAATTCGTCGGACCTTACCAAGGATATACCTTATATTCTGTCTGAGTCAGCTGTTCCTCGTTCCTACGGAGATCCGAGAGGATTCCGTCTCAAAACAGTCGGTCTGTCAAAACCACTATTAACAGTGCAAAGTCCTAAAGTGATTTGTTTTTTTTAATACTTTCTTAAATGGTTGGTGGACAGTTTCTAGCTTAATATGTTGCTATTAAGAATTATCTATATATTCTTGTGTAACCCAAAATGGCTTGATCGATATTTTTGTTTTTATTCGATTGGCCTGAGGTCGTAAACTATTTTTATATCCCTTAGTGAAAACGATGTCCCATGATTTTTAGTCAATATTTATGATAAATAAAAATTTAATTTAAAATTAAATATTTAATAGTTATTTTTTGGGCGCATTAGTAATATTTTAGCCATAAGGGTGAACATTGCATATACGTTATGAGTATAAAAATAAATAATACAGACGAAACTATTAGATGAATTAAACGAAAATAAAATATGTGCTACAATCGTTCTAAAATGCACGTGAAGTTTTGAATGTACAGAAAAAGTTACAAAAACTCACGGAATGGAATTGAAGTAACAGAAAAATTTACAAATTCGAAAACTACAAAATTCAAACAATTTTTTTTTGTGTATTTATTTTGTTTATTCTAATACGTATTACAAAAAGATTTAGATTATGCGACAAATGTATGATTTCTCAATTTCCTGAATCAATAACTTAAAACTCATAGTCTAGTACTTCCTAGTAGCTCCACCCTAACCCAAACTATAAGGTCATAAGTTCTTTTATGCTAATTACTCTAAATAAAATGATCAAGAAAATAGATACGGACGGAAATAGAAGTCTGATTGGGTGTAAACTCCACTAGTTTTTGATTAGTACATCATGAATCTATTTAATTTACATAAAGTTAATAATAGATGTTACATAAGTCAACCTGTTCTGCTTTGATTTTTAAACTTTTGTTCTTGGATATCCAAAAGTTTTGATACGTAACAAATGGAAACTTTGAAGAGCAAACTTACAAACTTTTCTTGTGTAATCTTTGTCTAGATTCAAGGAAGTAAGAAAACAGGAATTCAAACTATTTAAGCAATGAAATACTTAAAATTAATTTATATCTTACCAGAACATTTTACAAATTTAAAAAAAAAGCATTTACCATGGAGAGTGTTCAGAGGAGTTGTTCGGATTAATACCTGCAGCTGAATTTCATCATCGGACGTCGAAATTCCACCCGTATCACCTTGACGTCCGCCGTTCCACAACTGAGTGTTTTTCAAGGCAGTTTTTGCCGCGCATCACCACATTCTGGAATCAGCTACCTACTGAAGTATTTCCGAACCAATTCGACCTAGGGCCCTTCAAGAACAGAGCGTACCTATTTTTAAAAGGCCGGCAATGCACTCGCGAGCCCTCTGGCATTGAGTGTCCATGGGCGGCGGTATCACTTACCATCAGGTGAGCTTCCTGCCCGTTTGCCCCCTGTTTTATTAAAAAAAAAACCGATCATTTGTACTGCGAAAGATCATTCAAATCGAAACAAATTATGATTTATTCATTAACTCAATAAACGCGTTAGAAAAAAAATAATGCTTCTGTACAATTTATTCACCTACAACAAAGGAATGTTATGTAATTTTTTGTTGCTGTTTCATTACGAAAGGCAATCCATTGTTTGCGAAACTTTGTTCGCGTTACAATAACAAAGCGAATACCTAAGCATCCAGGGGGGAAATTGTCTAATACCTTGTAATGGTATATTTATCCATTAATAAAAACATGATCATCGTTATAAACAAAGTCTCTTATATTTTCCTAAAACCTTGAAAGAAAAATAATCTTACATTCTGCATACAACTTTGAAATCTAATATATAAAATTCTCGTGTCGCGGTGTTTGTAGTTAAACTCCTCCGAAACGGCTTGACCGATTCTATGTTAAGGGTAGTCGACCCATATTTTTTTTTTTTATGATACAGCATTAAAAAATAACGAAACGAAGTTCGCGGGGCTGCTAATAATATAATATTTTTTAATAGCTACTGACTTTGAGATTAAGCTTTTAATGTGAAGGGCTGTCAATTAAATTGACATAACACGAGCGATGGAGTGATTGGTTGATAATTTAAGCCTCCTGTAGGCAGCCTAATGGGAACCGAACAGCTGCCTGACTGATCACCGTGAATCGTCCGGACATATTCGTACAGTCTCTAACATAAGTTGTTTTCGACAGTTTAGATAATGTTCGTACATTGGGCTTATTTCGTCAAAACCTAATTATCTTATTATATTGATATTATGAGTGACTGTGATAGATAAAAATATATTACAATAGCTAAAATTATGCAATTTTTGACTTTTAATAATAAAAAAAACGTAAATTTAAAGCAATACAATTTATTTATGGACACCTAAAGATCAGTTTTACTTTTTATACGTTTCTTTAATTGATCCTTATATTTAACTAAGTTTATATCAAACAATGTCTAAAGAATTGTGTGGAAAAGATATTAGCTATTTTTTGTATATTTTTATTTGAAATCGTATTTTCCTCATATGTGTACTAGATGTCAATACAGATTGAAAGAGCTTAGAAATTCCCCGTGAAATGCCTATTGGAGGTCGTTTCCCTGAACGTGTGAAGAATTGTCGAGGTGCGAGTTCTATAAAGGATTGAGGAATTCATCAAAACTGTGCATTTTCGGTACAAATGGACTTTACCTTTGTTTCGACCGAAGAATACAATTCCCACGTTTATACTTTGGCATTAAGGTATTTAGGATATTTTTTTAATGTTGAGATATTTCATCAACTTATTTGAGTTATTATCCTATATTATGTTTTTTTTTACTGAGGGGAATGGGGGCGTCCATAAATTACGTGAGGTGTTTTTTTATTTTTCTGTACCTCCCGCCCCCCTGGTGAGATTTCGTGAGATTTTATTCAACCCCCTCCCCCATCCCCCAATCTCACGTGAGATTTACAAAATGTGGGTTTCTTACGTAAACGCGTTGGATTGTTATTGTAAAAAGAAAAAAAAATTGCTTCGTGCTTTAGTTCAATATTGTATCAATATTGCTGAGAGTTTAAGTATATAACACAGAATTCGTACTTTTGAGCTCGAATAGCTTAAAAACAAAACAAGTGAAATGTTGAGCGTTTAGGTATGGAGTTAACGGGAAGTTGCAGAGATGGCCTTTAGGGTCAATTCATTTTCCTTTTTTTTTCAATCAGAAAAAAAATGGCGTGATATTTGCCGAGACCCCCCTCCCTCCAACGTAAGATTAAATAAGATTTGACTCGACCCCCTCCCCCTTAAACAACTCACATAATTTATGGACGCCCCCAATGCATTTTCACACAGAGTTTGGGAAGGCCTACTCCAGGTCATTGTAGTCACCATTTAATTTACTGGCGAGTAGATCTGCCTTTTCTTTATATGTCTCGCCTTCTACGTCAATAAGACGCCCACATACTGCTGCTCACCTGATGTTTAAGTGACTTATAACTTACTCTTAATAAAAAAACACCCTTTGTCGCTACTCTTCTTTTCGAAAACACTCTTCTTAAAGCCACAGCCAGCATTGGAATACTTGGCGTTGACATATCGAGCGACGTTCAGTTTCGCGGTCACTTGGAGGGAAAGGCTAAATTAGCCTCCAAAAAGCTTGGTGTGCTCAGCAAGGCGAGACGGTACTTCACTCCGGGCCACCGCATGCAACTATATAAAGCGCAAATTCGGCCCCACATGGAGTACTGCTCTCACCTCTGGGCGGGGGCTCCCCAGTACCAGCTCCTTCCACTTGACCGTATACAACGCAGAGCGGTTCGAATCGTCGACGACCAATCCCTCTCCGAGCGGCTTGATCCTTTGGCGTTGCGTAGAGATGTGGGGTCACTCTGCATCTTCTACCGCATTTACCATGGAGAGTGTTCAGAGGAGTTGTTCGGATTAATACCTGCAGCTGAGTTTCATCATCGGACGTCGAGGCAGAATACGAAATTCCACCCGTATCACCTCGACGTCCGACGTTCCACAACTGAGCGTTTCTCAAGGCAGTTTTTGCCGCGCACCACCACTATGTGGAACCAGCTGCCCACTGAAGTATTCCCGAACCAATTCGACTTAGGGTCCTTCAAGAAAAGAGCGTACCAATTTTTAAAAGGCCGGCAACGCACTCGCGAGCCCTCTGGCATTGAGAGTGTCCATGGGCGGCGGTATCACCTAACATCAGGTGAGCCTCCTGCCCGTTTGCCCCCCGTTCTATAAAAAAAAAAAAAAAAAAAACTCTCTTTCTCCCTCTTTCTCTGCATACGTAACACCAATTTTTTCAGCCTCCTTTTCTAATGTTACCAGTACCGGTACTGGTACTTTGGGTGGGACCGCCTCACGTTGCACGATCTTTTTACCTTTATTTCTCGAAACAACAGTTGCCAAACAATCTGGGTATGTAGTACCCTCCGGTGGGGTCCCTATAGCCAACGTCATAATCGATTGGTCAACAACTAAATTTAAAAGCCTTTTTTTCTATTCCCACCGAGTTGTGCTCCAAAAGTTCCTTAGTTGAACTCATAATTTCGTTAGTTTAAGTTGACTCTAAAGTTAGCGTGGAAGCATTAGTATAGATACGCGGCATTAGTACAAAAACAAATTGCAATAAATCCTAGATGAAAAGCAAATCGCAACTATTACCTGACGAGGTGGGACTTAAAATCGCAGCTCAAATGGAGATTGATCGACGTAAATTGATTGCGACTGATTGTAACGTTCGGTGTATTCAATGCTGTGTGCGCGCAATGAAATTAAACGCACTTCGCGAGTATCGGTATAAGGTTTGAGTTGAATCGGTTTGGACTACTTTTATTGATCTTTTCTTACCTCTCGCAGTTACCCTTAAGAGTTTTTGGGCAACAAAACTGATTTAGCAGTTACCGCTAGGATGAAAAATAGTGAAAAAGTCACTGTATATACCTAAGGAGAAATTATTAAAAAAATACCTAGATTACCTAACTAAGGGTAGTTGAACCCAAATGGTATTTATGAACATCGGCCTAAGAGAAGCTCAGATGTATAATAAATAATGTGTGTGTTGTATAACACAACTGTTTGATAATTCAAAGGCTTTTTTCAATATTATGTAATCAAACAACAATTCTAACACTATCCGATATCGGATTAATAATAATGTTTTCTCGAATCGTATCTGTTCCGTGACGATTTGTTTCCTCTAATATTATTTACAATTATTAACCACTCGGAATTGTAATATATAACATTCTACTTATACTATAATATAAAAATGAATCGCAAAATGTGTTGGTAAGCGCATAACTCAACAACGCCTGGACCAATTTGGCCAATTCTTTTTTTATAGTATTCCTTGAAGTACGAGGATGGTTATTACGGAGAGACAAATTAAAAAAAAATTGAGTGAGTCTAAAAACAACACTTTTCTATATTCCCATACAAAATATTCGTAATAATATTTAAAAATCAAATTTGAACTTTATTACCATATTATAAAGTTCAAGTGTTAGTGGAGGGGTTCCGGGAAGGTAAATTTTTATTTTTTGGCACAATGTATTTGTTTACTATCTTTTTTTATCCTACTAGCTAGACCGGTGTCCCAAATACCAGAATAAGTATTTAAAAAAATAAAGAATCGACTGTTAGGCGGTACGATGTTCGCCAGGCCAGCTAGTTAACTATAAAATTGTGATAAACAGTACACAATAATAGTTCATCAAGTATCAGAGCAAATAAAAAGGAACGAGTTTCTCAGATTCTACGTACTGGATTTATATATAAGCTGGCCCATTTTCATCTTTTCAAAGACTGATTTGAAAATTCATCAATATTTATTGACATCAAACGATCCTGCGTTTTTATAAACTTCCTGGTATCAAAGACTATTGGATAATTCAAGAAATAATAATTATTCAATAGCTTGCCTCTAATGTTAAAAGTATGCATTCACCGAGCATATTCACAATATCCTCAACCAATACGTTGTCTAAATACACACAGGCTTGCACACATAGAAAGAAAAATAGTATAAAGTTTAAATGTAATATCATAACGATAGATATTTAATATCAAAAGCTTTAAGCGTAATAGATTATGCAAATTATATTATGAAGTTAAAAAGCTTGAGTTTAGGAACTATTGTTCAATTAAAATTATTTTCTTAATCTTAAATGAAAAAAACTTAATTAGTAGCCTTAAACTTTGAAATCTATTACAAGCAACGCAACTTTTCTTTTAATTCTATCGATATATTCAGATATATCGATAGAATTAAAAAAAAATTATAAAATATATATATAAAATATTAGCCTCAGGGCTAATATTTTATATTATTCTTCGAATTAACAAGAGTGAAAACGGAGCATGCAGTATGATATATAAATAGTTTAAAACAGCAAACAGATTATAGCAAATTGCTTTAAAATATTTTATGCTGTAAATTTTTCAACTTAATCACGTAATAATTCTTTACGAAATACTTTTTTTCCAGTTATGTTAATTAAAATCGTATCGTAAATTTCTATTAAAGGACCAATCTTTTTTACGTCGTATTAATTTGGATACTTCCACGATAATATACAAATGTAACATATAATATTTGTGTGAAAGGAATTCTATATTTTGTGCATGATGCTTTTAAGCATCAATAAAAATCTGGTCTCTATATAAATTGACTGAATAGAATTTATTGCAGCAACTTGCAGTGATGCACTAATACATTAGCAATATTGGAATCACGCAATTCGCATTACCGTGATTACGAGTCGGCGAAAGTCCCGCAGAATATGAAATGAATATGAAAAAACATATTTTGATAAAAAGTACACGATCTCCAAAAAGTGAATGCCTGGGGAAATCCTTTGATCGCTTTCCCGTATATTTTTTTGCTTTTAAAGAACATTTGAACATGTTATTTACTTTAAATAACAAAAAGGCTCCAACTATGAGCAAATGTAAAACCGCAGTACAAAGCAACGGATGTAAGTTTTAAATCGAGTGCGAATAATATAAATGTTGATTTTTGTGTACCCAATCCTATATAATTAATATTATTATTTTAAATAAAGCACAATTATATCTATCTTACTAAAATACCACCCGTATCACCTCGACTTGCGTTGTCCTACAACTGAGGGTTTTTAAGGCAGATTTTCCGCGCACCATCACTTTGTGGAACCAGCTATTCTACTAAAATTAAAACGACAGTTTTAACTTACAATGGCAATTAAACCATGCATGATATTGTTCATCTCATATTCATATATTTTAGATATTCTTATCTGAAAACAGGTTTTAAGATTTAAATAATTATCCCTTAACAACCTACCTAAACTTATACGTAAGTATATAACTTATCTGAATATTTAACGGACTTTATACCAACGGACACTACCTGAACCTATGTAGTAACAAATGATATTTATTCCAATTTTATCAGCATCTTATGAGCCAAAATGTGCAATCTCCGCTTCAAAACTTGAAAAGTTAAAGCATATTACTGTGTAAAGGGGCCATTACATCACAGTGACCGCTAGCAATTTCCTACAATATTTTCGCCCACTGCACTTTAAAATGGGAAATTTAGCTACAAACCGCTCTTCACTCCATGAGATTAAGTCGTCCTTTCTTTAGTAAAGGAATGGACCTTGTTTGTTATTTTAACTGGATTACGTTGGAGCTCAAATTGTCTCTCTAAGCATAAAGCAGAGTCAGAAGCTTCGTAACTTAATGAGAGTTTCAATAGAAGTTTAAGTTAACACGTATGCACAGTAATCTAAAAATTACTAATTTTTAGCTTGACTATGGCGCCTTATGATGCTATAGGCGTTTCTAATAAAATTATTCAAAATATATTTATAATATATATTATATAGATAATGTTGACCAACCTAACAATAATATTTATATCTCAATATAACAGTTGGAACCTTGTTTATTCCACAACTTCAGAGATAAAAATCTTGTCGTTATTAAGTGAGAATCAGAAATAGAGAAATTATGTACTGATTAAGAAATCGCCAAGATCGTAGTACTAGTAGCAAAACTTAGTTTAAAATCTTTTACACCAAAATCATATTCAAATAACATCATCCTGAACTCAGCCAGCACATTAACACTATCCGGATAAAAACGGTCAATAATTGGCAACGAGACGCTCTTAATAGAATAACCGAAATAAAAACTCACCCACCTAACCGGATAATCGGTTTTTAGTTGCAAATACACTTTCCGAAATCAGAAACTTCAATGCATAGCAATGAGGCTTTTCAGCTGAAACTCTTCAAGCTAAATAGATTTCAGTGAAGTTTAAAAGACAATTTTTTATCTCGAACCAACCGAAATTACTAAAGTTATGAGATATTAGTTAAAACTTTTGAAATGGAAAATTTATTTCAAGTATTGATATGATATTAAATATAAGAAAGTTTCTTCAACTTGATTCTATTTTGATTTAATATTTCAATACAATTTTTCATTTAGTATTAATATATAGTTTAGTATAGTTCTCATTTATTTATTTTTTATTTGCTGCCTGGCTAGCTGGACAGACTGCTATCGGAAATTCTCACCTGTGATTAAAAACGAAAACTGTCGCTAGAGAATAAGTGTCAGAGTTGCCATGCTTCGTCTTTGTATGGACCATCTTTTCTCTTGCAATCACACTTACATGGAGCGAAAATCTTGTATTAGCATGCCGACCTCTACTTGCGGGAACCATGGATGATAAAAAATAACAAGAAAATTTATATATGACCTCCGATATCATCCGTTTCTTACGAAAATATAAGTGTATATAATTCATAGCTTACTACGCTCAAATGTGGTTAAATACATTGTCAAGAGCAATGTTTGACGTTGGTACTTCAGTCCTTTATAAAGGTCTAAACATAACATTTAATTCCCGCACTAAGCTTATTCAAATTCGTCCTAAATAAACTCGTTTTTGAATACTACATAATTTATTGAGGTTCTTGTTAACGCCTGTGTAAAAACTAATCCCCTATTTAGGTTACACTTGAGTCTCAGAAAAACGGTTAAGATTTAGCTCGCAACAGAGGCTTGACAAATGAGGATGAATCTTCGGGAATAGGCTAGAACGTGGAGGTGATAAAGTTGTGGATACGGGAAGCTTTTTTACTATCAGAACGTAATGTAGAATAAGTGCTTGGGGGATTTTATTAAATACATTTTATGTTTTTTATATAGAATCATAAGGAAGAAACTTATGGTCAGTTTGACTTATGTCAAAATCATATGACCAAACGGAAAATCTGGTAGATATATTAAAATAATTTTCACATATCATGGTCTCAAGCACACGCCTGATACCAACCCACACGCACTCTCCCAAATTCTCACTCGAATACACACACACTCACTCACACAGACACACACACACAACCATACAACTCTATTTCTGTAGGAATCTAGTTGACTGGTGATTAGTTTTTTATTTACTTTTTTTAGAAACTTTAAATTTTGTTGCTTACTCATATATGTACTTTTTTGTTATGACTTTGTCAATGAATGGAAGCCTAGTAATCCATATCACAGGTTCTTACCTAGCTTGGAAACCAGTCTCCCAATACCTTCTTAATTGTAATCGTACCTACTGTTTGTTTCAAATGTTGTATGGGAGAAATAAATAATTATTATTATATAAAATATTCATGCATTTCGAGTCAAGTCTAAATTTTCTCTATAGTAATTTATGGACAACTTCCTAATTACTCTTAGTAACTCTTAAAATATAATATTTTTATAACGCTTTTAAAGTTAAACCTAGGCCATTAATGTCAATAACCCGATTACGTAATTTACGAGCGTGAATCGAAGCAAAAGCCGTCAGTTTAAAAAAATATTCATCATATACTTAGCAAGTGCTCTTCAGTTACACTCATTAGAAAAAAATTGTTCCAAAATGTCATTCGACGTTTTACAAAACTAATATTAAACAAAATCCTTTTAATCAATAGTTAATCCAGTGTATGAGCCAGTAATACTTTTTGGCTTAAATTTGGCGCATGTAACTTTCTTCTTTCTTCTTTGTACTCTAATTAAATAATGATTCGGTCTCATCCGTCTCGCCATTCATTATTTATAATTAGCCCCTTGACGCCTTCGTTCGGTGGCGGGAGAGACATTAATCATCACAATTAGTACACGGGACCATAAAAACTTTTTCACAAAGGCTCTTGGTATTTACGGCCTAATATCGCTGCAATGTTGATCGACTTTTACCCTTACGTATAAGAGGTGTTTGCCTACTGGATTAAGCGTCTAATCCCTGAGGTCGTAAATTCAATATCCACCTGTGCGCTAGTGGATTATCTGTGCAATGATCCTTTTTCAATTCGTCCGGAAGCCAGCTTGTCACAGCACTTGTCTATGACGGAAAAACCACTAATGTACTACACACTACTTAGGATGAACAGTGTTGGCCTAGTGGCTTGAGCGTCGGCCTCCCCCAGCTCTATAAAACAGGATGAATTGGCCGATGTGAAAGGCCCTTGCTGTGCCAAGGTCCATTCCACATCATTCGTGGCCGTAGAGTACCGTAATATTAACGGTTGAACGCGTGGCTGGATGCGGACAAGGCTACGCTGTTACCGTGTCCTGCCCCGGGCGATTGCTGGTGGCGCCGTGGGGGTTTAGTGGGTATGCACAACAGAGAGTCCCACATCACAGCGCCGCAAGAGGGTATGCGTAACGCATTTCCCCACGGAAAAAAAAAAAAAAAGTGGCTTGAGCGTGCAACTCACGTGGGCTTGGGCAAATCACAGTTGTTCTAGTGAGCTTTTCTATCTATATAAACATTTAATACTTGCCTAATTACGAAACAAATGGTGACGAAACAGATCAAAATATCTAAGAACAAGACCAAAGGATGTATCTCCACACACAACAAAGCGAGTCTACTCCTCCCTCAAAGGCCGGCGACGCACCCACTAAAAATGGATGTCTATGGGCTGCGTAGACTGCCCTTTTTGGTCGTCCCGCAAGATCGTTTGCCCCCCTATTATATAAAAAAAAAACAATACAGGGCTTTCTTGGTATGGGCTTCTATCCTTTGAACAATTTGCAACAAGTGTGCTTTGCTTTATATAAGCACTTTTATAATTATAAATACATAATTCAGGATCACTGTTTATTTAGAATATGAATTATTTTTGTAAGTTCCTAGGATTTAATTTTTGTGTACCCAGTGTCAAGTATGACACTATGAAAAAAATGATTTCGTGACCTACAGCGCGCCTGTACACATCTAAGATTCACACAAAAATATACCGCAGATTCACTTAATGCCCATGGTGGGTTTACAAGAAGTTATAATAGCAGAAACGATTTCTACTGCTTCCTAATGTCAAGAAATAATCTACACACCTAGACCCCATAGTTAAAAAAAAACTCAGTCAGTGCAATAAAATTGTTTCACTATAGTACTCTTATGTCGCTTTGCATAGAAATCTTAACGCTGTGATAAAAAGAAACGGCTATTATTTTATTTATTTTTTATGAATAAGGGGGCAAAAGTTCAAATACATCATTCAAATAACAATAAAATTTATTCATTGCACGAGTTTCTTGTCTGTCAAAATGTCTTTTCTGCTATCGAAAAGAACCGTCAACGTACCATATCTGCAACAATTTCTTTAACTGCTAAACAACCAAAGCTACAAATGTTAAGCTTGACGAAGCTTAAAAGCATTTAAAAAGCCAGGTGCAGAAAACGTGAGAGCTTTAAACGATGCAAACATTAATAACCACTTACAGCGAATGCATGTAAACGCGTTGCTGAAGATTGATCACTTCCAAGTGGAATGCTGTGAACATTATGTTGACGATTGCAAACAGTAATTTATGTCTCAAATTAGTATTCGGTTTACAAGTTTTGTATATATATATATATCAACCATATATATTAATGAGTAGATTCAGCTAGTTTGCCTTAACAGCCATTTTCGCGGTTAAATTACATGAAATGAATCCTTTTATTTGCTGAAATATGGTTTATAATAATCAGTTTTTTTTCATCAATTAAATTCATATATTTTACTAACTCCAAATGATATGTGATTATGACACTGTCTCTTTAATGTTAAAATGTCACAAACGTTATTACTTATTTACTTATTTACAGCCTTATATCAGAAATACAAAATATATACATTATAACTGTTATTTTTCTTAATCTACGATAACTGATTCTGTGTGCCTACGGGCAAAGGCCTCCCCCATTGTCCTCCATTTTTCCTTATTGTATACCAATCTCGTCCAGGTCTTAGTCTTTCCTGCCATTTCCATGATCTCATCGGCCCACCTTTTAAATTGCCTACCTCTGTTTCTTTTATGGCCTCTTGGTTGCCATAGTGTTACAATTTTGATCCATTTATCTGCTCCTCTTATGATATGTCCAGCCCATTTCCATTTTAGTACTTTTGTTTTATACACAACGTCAGCAAACCCTGTTTTATCTCTTAATTTCTTGTTACTAATTTTATTAATTCTTCTTTTCTTTATTATGCTTCTTTCCATGGCTCTCTGGGTTACACTTAATCTTTCACATTTGTCACAAACGTTATGTTGATCCAAATAATACTCAATCGAATAAAAACAACAACTAGAATACCGCAAAACAGTAATAACACAACTTTATTCGCGTAACACAATTTAAAGTTTAAAAGATTACAAGGTCCAATCTCCAATGAATAGATATCACAAACTCTGTGAATATACTGGGAACTTTCCCGCTATCTAACGAGTAGAATATAAAATGTGCTATACGACACTAACACTTATCAAGTTTGAGCGTACAATCCCGACACGGAGAGAAGGTTTCATAGAGACGAGCGATCAAAAATAAATGTATAAATTACTGATGTTCTCGACAAATTATGACTATGAACAAGCGGTACAGCTAATATTGCAAATCTGTTTAGTTGCAAATGCGCTCCCTACTGGCTTCGGACATCATAAATATTACGATCTTTTTTTTTTTTTTTTTTTTTACTTGGGGAAATGCATTGCGCATACCCTATCGCGGTGCGACTGCTTAGTGCGGGAGGGTTATGTAGGACTCGCGAATGTGCATACCCACTAAAACCCCAAGGCGCCACCAACAATCGCCTTAGGCGGGATGCGGTGCCTTATCCGCTTCCCGACATGCGATGCAGCGGTTGTGTCCGCCTATCCCCGCCCATTGTTGATTTGTGAAGATACTTGACACAGCAAGTATCCTTCACAGATCGGGCCATACGCTTTTAGGAATAGCTAGGGGAGATCGGGTCCAGTGCTTGCAGGGATGGATCACCATCCCTTCAAACATTACGATCTAGCCTAACTTAAGACTAATAGTACTAATACACTAATAGTTAAAGTGTCCAATAACACTACTTACAAGAAAGACACTCTGTTCTTGTGTTCTATTTTTTCACTTACTGTTTAGCACGTGCGCTAACACTAATTCACTAGTTCAAATGGTTTTGACCTTTTCAGTCTTCTCACTAGGTGTCAAGGAGTTGAATAGCCTTGACATTGCCCAACATGTGCCTGCAGTAATGAAGAACAAACAGTAGAACATGTGCTTCTACATTGCCCTATATTCGCATCGTCCAGGCACGACCTGGAGCAACAAATGCAGATGACTGTAGACCGTAACAGCCTACAGGACATGTTAATAAAGCACAGATCGTGCCTGGAACGGTTCTGCGAAAAAATTGTTAAAT
Source organism: Pieris macdunnoughi (assembly GCA_905332375.1). Classification (NCBI taxonomy): domain Eukaryota; kingdom Metazoa; phylum Arthropoda; class Insecta; order Lepidoptera; family Pieridae; genus Pieris; species Pieris macdunnoughi. Next base: position 150,154 of record CAJOBZ010000015.1, on the reverse strand, counting down.
ATATAAAGACGGCAAACAAATCTGAAAGAGCGAGGAATTGCGCCCCGGCTCGCCCATGAATATTGTAAATAAAAATATTACCGATGTAGTCGGGGCCGTATATTATATGTATCATGTTTTATTGTAAATTTTAGAGATAGAAAAAGTCCCTGGACACTGGAAGGGGAGTAGAAAGAAAAAAGAAATAGCCTCGACATTAACGCAATGATGGAGCCAATGTATTGTAATAAACTAGATAATACTTAAATTAATATGAGATGAGTAAAATGAGAATTAAAATATATAAAAAATTGTATTGTATACATTATAATAAATAATTATTGCAAGCTTATAGTTTATAATTACATGAAAACTTAATAGAAGTTTACCCCAGACTATAATTTTAACCAAGCGGTTTTTGAGTTAGTTGTTCCGCCCCCTAAAGCTAACTTGTATTAGCAAAGTTCCCAACCTACTTTTGTTGGAATAAATTTTTCATAAAACCGACAGTTGAATTAAGCCATTCTGTAGGCGAGTGTGAACCTTCTTCAATGGAACTTTTAAATTTATAGTTGGCTTTTGTTTAAATCTTTTATATTATACAGAACATTGTTATTCTAGCTGTCCAGGGATAAGACGTCTAAAATTAAGAATTTCGTAGTTTCAGAAATAATAGTTTAATATGGAATAACAAATTTAACCGAAGAAATCTAACAAAAGTCACTATGCATGAGTGTCTTTTAGCAGAAAGTTAAAAGTTTCATTACTGTGTATTATATTTTTAAAGTAAAGCTTTTTAAGGGTCGCCATTTTGCTGGTGAAACATCCATTATTTTTGGCAAAGGCAAGAAATTGGCCCGCTAATGCACCCATTGTCCGTATTTCTAGGTTGTCTCCATTCTGGGACGCTCGCTCGCTGTTCCACTAGATAAAGCACAGATATAGCTTTATTTTTACAAAATTTAGCAACGTAATGTTATTTTTTAGTATTTGATGTGATTTTCATCAAACCTAAGTGAAAAATAAATGGAAAGGAAAAGAAACATAAGCATGTCTGTTTTTATACTAAATTTACCAAAATTTATTCGTTATTTGCTTTAGGTACAAAACGCTTCACAGTTAAATAACCAACAGGTATAAGTGTTCTTTTAGTAATATAATTTAACTTAACTGACTCGATCTTAATCTCTGGCCTTAAGATCTGGCCCACTATCGAAAAGTACTCAGGATAGACTACAGTGGAAAAATCTGGAGGGGGCCTATGTCGGAAGACAAGGAAACGAAGAAAAATCCTTTTTCTTGATTGATTGAGATTTATTGATTAATTAATCTAAATTACAATATCAAATATCAAAGTATGTAAATTAATAAGGTTAGTTTGTAAGATCTTGGTTGTTTGAAATAAAGGCTTCATTCATTCATTAATAACTAACTCGTTATGTTAAAACGCCCAAGTATCTATCAATAGGCTCTTAGGCTTTATTCAATACTGAATTGTATCAAAACAAGTGAAACGGTTTCATTGTTTATTACATGTCTGCGTATTCCAATGATATTTTTGAAGGTAGTTCACAAAATGTACAAACATACGTACGGGAAATAGGTGTCGAATTAAGAGCCACCGATTTAGTGAAATCGGGCGAACAGTTCAAATACTAGCCGAAATCCAAATGGATCTCGCGTACATACAAACAGTATGACAGCGCATTCGATTTTCAATTTAGCACCAATCAAGAGGCTTGAAGTGTGTTACAGGAATCGTATTAGGAATCGGGACTTCAAAGTATACGGCAATGTGTGAGTGTAATCAAAATGTATCGTCAACAAAACGAAATTTGAACGGGGCCTCGTAATATATTCCAATATAATTTGGAATTTCACAAATTAATTAAATTGCGATTACTGTACCTGAAGCGAATTCTTGATTTTGGGAGCTAGATTTATTAGACATCATTTATTTGAAATGTTAGGATCAAATAATAGTTTTGTATAAATCACTTGGATAAATTGTATAAAAACTACTATTAGGAGTCAAAAAAAATTATAATCCTTAATTAGCTATTATATTTTTATTTATAAATCGAATATGGAGTTAAAGATTTTTAATTATTAACAAACAAATCGCTTAACTTGAATGTTGATTGAAATATCGTTAAAAGATTCAACAATTTAATGAAGTTATCGATTCTAAGGACTACAACATAAACAAGAAGTTCCAAACAAATAAATCATTGATAGAACGTAATCAAAAAATATTTTGTTTGAAACATTAAATGAAAATTACACAAGAATTTAATTTCAACCTTGACCCGTCAAATGTAAAAACTTTTAGGAAATTACGAAATTAAATGAAATGTTTTATATATTTTTAAAAACACATAACTTTAAAAAGGAATTTTATGATAAGTGGTTAAAAGAATTCTGAAAAACTAAGCTACTCGTAATTTGCTAAACATTTGGATTTTTGATGAAAACTAAACTAACACAGCCTGAATATATTTTTACAAGTATTAAACAGTATATTGTATAGGTTTATTATACTGTAATGCATTTCTAAGCCGTACTCCAGTGTAAGTAACTAAGTACTAGTACTGGGAGGCGCAAAAGTAAAGACCCTATTTGGTTCAGCTATAACATTTTTTCTAAATTAGAAAACTAGATTTAGGTTTTTTAAATGTATATTTGTGCCATGAAATTTCGTACCAGTAGGATTTAAAGATGATGTCTTTTAAATGGTGGCCTCCAGAGTTAATGCACATTTGAGCCCTATTTATGACATTTTGCATAACTTGCCGTAATACTTCCTGCGATATGTTCCTTATTTCTTGATGAATGTTTTTTTAGAGCTGCGAGAGTCTGTGGCTTGTTCACATTTACCCGAGAATTCAAAAAACCCCAAAGAAAGAAGTCTGGACTCGTCAGATCGGGTGATCTTGCAGGAAATCGTCGACGAAATTCACGTTGTGTTTTTATCACTGATGAATTATTCCGTAATATTATTATTATTTTGTTCACTACACAATTTTCAACAACAGAGTGAAAACTATCGTCATATAAAAAAAATTAACAAATTATCTTTAGTGCCAGTACTTTTGCGCCACCCGTTACTAATTGAGATATCAATATAATTTGCCACCGAGGAGTGAAAATCAATTTTATCTTCCACATTATTTATAACAACATTAGGTGAGTAAGGGAAATGAAGACAAATGGATGAAGGAATTCCCTTCGTGGCTATTATCAAGGCTTCGCTAAATACAAATGGTAGCGCAGTTAATACGCGGTCAATCTGTGCATGAAGCCTCAATGTGTGTCCGTTCCCTTGGTAAATTTTTCTTTATTTTTCATATGGGATCACTTTTGATACACGTAATCTATGTTCATTATTTACGTGTGAAGATTAGAGTCTAAAGTTTTTAAAAATTGACTTAATGTACTAATTTTTGAAAAATGTATTATTCTAGTAATGATAATATTAATATTTTATCAAATAATATAAAAATTGACTCATAATGTGTGTAAATTATATGTAAAATTCCTTTTAAGACAAATTTGCACGCCATTATGTGTGACAGAATATGCGAACTTTAGATTGTACCACCATATTATTTTTGTACCATATTCTTGCAAATAAAATATTATTATTATTATGACTTGCCAGATAACCGTTCAAGATTTTCCTCAGTCGCTTAAACTCAAACACATCATCGTTGCACAGGAAACAAACGCTTCGTGCGTTGAGGGTTGAAAATGCCCAACCACTAGCATATCGCTATTCTGTAGCTATACATTAATAATACTATAGCTTAATAAAAATGATATCATATATTATAAATACCTGCCCATCTTTCATATTTTTACATTCAAGTGTCTCAGTAGTCGGGGTTAGTGAAAGACATTTGAAAAAGGAATTTCATGTAAATATGTAGTCCTGGCGTAGATCAAAGTAAATAACTCTGTGAAAGTATCATCAATTTATTCGTCAAACTTTTATAAATAAACAAAGATTTTTGAAATAATTGAAACTTAACGGCGCAACATAAACTCCGTAGGCATTAAGTCTCCGTAGACTAAGATCTAAGATATTCCTAAGTAATACAAACGACGATAAAGCTAACTGGAGCCGTAATAAAAACACTCGTACAATAAAAGCTGGATTTATAAGCTTGTAACAGTAAACTTTATAAATACGAGAGATAAGAGCTCGTAAAAGCTTGCTAGTTTGAACTTTGAAATAATATTGAAAGGCACATCTTGCTGCGCATACCGCGTTTGAATTTGAATTTATTTCTTAAGGCACTTTTTACCGCTACCGTATTACCGAACTCTTCATTCCTTCCAATCTTTAATAGACCAACAACGCACTTCCGATCTTTCTGACATTGTGAGTGTTCATGACGGTTTTACTTTACATAAAACAGAGGCTGCCGGTTCACTCTGTTCTGTAAAAAAAGTATGCATATTTGCGGGTCTTCTTGGGGTGCTCTGTTTCCATGCCTTTACAACTTATGTATGTGCAATGTATTGCACTCGAATAAAAATATATTACAAACGGCTCTAAATAATTATTATCAACCTATTATCTTAAAGAGTGAAATATGATTCGTATTATACAAAATAGTAATTCGCGTTATACTTCCCGGTGGTAAAAAATGCATTGTTTTAATTGCTAATATACTTGACCTCTCTCAAGAGTCGTATGTAAATTAAAAATCAAAGTTTATAAAGTCAACTCGACAAATAGAACCCTTTGTATGAGTAATATGAAAAGTTTTGCTAAGCACTAAATGGAATAAAACCGTGAAACGAACTCATGCCAAGTGCATATTATAAAAGAAACGCAATCCGTTAAAAGGTTTTCGAGGAAATGTATAATGGCCGCTAAGGGAATATCTACATCTATCAATATTCGTTTCGCTTACCCTCGTATAATTGTAGGAAATAATATATGGAGGACAAAGTTAAGGTTCACTCGAATGTAATTACGCCTTAGTTATAAATTTTATAATTTAATCTTGTTTTATTAATAATAATAAGAATGTCTCGCAAGAATATACAATAAAGTAAAGTATGCGTTTAAGTTGTTTGTTGTTGTTAAATATTTTAATTATTTTATTTTATTGAACACAAGCCGATACCATACAATTTAAAATTTACATTATACGAAGTGCAACAAATGGCTCTATTTTTAAACAATCTCTGACTATAATAACAGTAAAAAATTGCAACAATTACGATAGCAGTGAATCTGCAGCCGTGACCTCCCAGTTTCAGAAAAGTTTCCCAATATTTCGTAAAACTACGTAAACTAAAGTATTGAGAATCAGAGAGGTAAATTTATTTTATACTATCCACAATAAACTCGATTATATTATATTTTATTTGATACGAATACTTATTGAAACTATCGATAAGGACTATGGGTACAGCTCAGTTTTAAGGCATTAAAAATATATATATCAAGATATTCCTGTTGATTTTTTTCTTTCGAAAAGATGTATTTATTCCCCTTCAATGTACTTAATACCAGCAACTTGAGTCGATCATGCTCAGGCGAATGTGGTTTTCAGATCGTTAGCAACTCAATGGTCAACTATTCTTAGTTTTTATTCAATAGTTTGTACAAACATAAATAAAGTTTGTATGCGTAGTTAAAAGTTTTATTTAGTTCTGTTTGAGTTTTTCGTTAGTCAATGTACGAGTAATTGGTGTCAAACTGTCACAGTATAAATAAAAAGCCAGCGTATAGTCGTTAGTTGATAATATTTCTTAGTAGAGAACATTAATTTAATGTTTTCTTGTTAGGCGAAAATGTATAGCGAAGTTTCCCTTCTAAAATTAATTGACATCTTTCGAAGTTGAAAGTGTCGTATATCAAGGGCATAGAAAATCGTATTGGCGGGTTCTTGACCGCTATAAACGTCAGTCAAGCATCACGGAGAAATTTCGTACGGTAGCAATGACAAGGTCTAAGTCAATTCATAATGCAATCGGTATGTGAACACTTTCAATAAAATGATAGTGTGTTTTCCCATCCTTCATCTTTATTTGGTGACTTTTATAAATCATTTATTCATTTATACACTTATCCACATATACGATACGCCTCATAAGTATATTCTTCATAATTCTTATAATTTTGCGATACTGTCCGCTATGAAAGAAAATCTTAAAGTTTACGTATTTTACATATTCAAATATTATTTTTACTTCCGACATACGAATTTCTTTTTCATATCAAATATAAACTTGAAAACTGTGATTGTTATTCCGAATGTTCTCGCTAACGATCCTGACCCACAATATGTCAGATATCTGGATGACTAATCTCATAATCATATCAACATTTGCGAGGTCGATTGACGATTTAATGCATGGATTCCCTTTAAATACCAGAACCATGACAAAATCAAGACCAAAATATATTTCATAATAATAACAATAAATAACATTGCCATAATTTTGTGACAAGAGGGAGCAATTAACTAAATTATTCTATTGGCTAAATATTTAATATGGCATCATTATTTTTGGAGCTTGTCATAACGACTGGCAATTTATGCGAATATGATTAAGGTTGCTAGTAATAAATTTAAATATAATTTTGACTGTAAACAAGCTTTATTTACTGGGATAATAAATATGGCTAGTTTGTATTTTAAATTGGACTTTTGTAATTATTTTTTTCATATTTTTAAACTCAAATTCAACTCTATTTTTTTTATTATAATATTATCTTGCAATCAGTCAGCTAGACTATGAGCAGATGTGTTGAGAGCTGTTAGGCGTTCAGAGCAAAATCTCCATCGAGACTGCTCCTCTCTTTCAACCGTGTCTATCAAGACTTAGGATTTGTCGCCTTTTAAGCCTATTTATTAGGTCCGGTGTGGTTAGTTGCGTGGCAAGCTTATTAGGATGAATTTCTAGCCTTTTTCTGTATTTCATACTCCAGGTCTTGATCTCCTCTATTTTATATACGTTTTATAATTGTGTGTTTAACTAAGTGTTTCTACCTAACCTAATTACTTCTCCTGCAGCCATTAAAAATGTCAACTGTTCAATTATATAATAATTATTGCGGGTGTGCAAATTGCCAAAATCCAAGTAGAGGTTCGTGCTTAACCAGTGTACTACAGTTAAAAAATTGATGCCGAAATTTTTCACTGACCAAAGTAATCCTGAAGTCTGAGTCGCAGGTGTGCGCTGGAAATCTTACTACGAGCGCAAACTTGTTCGAAAGATGAAGGAAACCATGGTACCAATCCAAAGAAGACAGATCACTAGCCTACTATATGAACAGTCATACAGAATCCTAAGGCCAAGAATATACCCTACACTCGGTTGAACATTTCAGTATCTGCATATATGTTGAATATTTTATTACTTAAATACCAAACATACATACTTTTACCACTGAGCGACTGAAAACGAAAGTCTTAAAAATAACAAGATCAAGAGCAAGTCACGTCGGTTTTTCTAATACGACTTGATTATTCTGTATCGGAGGAGTTTATCTTACTTGGATAAATTCTTTGAAAAATTCACCCCATGTTTGAGTCGCTGCTGTAATAGGGCTCGGTTGTCTTTGTTAACACTCAAGGATTTTGCATTTGGAGCCTTTAGACGTCACGATATCACATTTTATAGATCATACACCAAAAACATGTAAATTATATTAAGATCTGTTTACTAATCTAATATATAAAATTCTCGTGTCGCGGTGTTTGTGGTTAAACTCCTCCGAAACGGCTCGACCGATTCTCATGAAATTTTGTGTGCATATTGGGTATGTCTGAGAATCGGACAACATCTATTTTTTATCCCCCTAAATGTTAAGGGTAGTCCACCCCTAATTTTGTTTTTAATTTAGATAAAAAATGTATTCTTTATTTTTTTATGATACAGCATTAAAAATACATACAACCCCTAATTTTCACCCCTCTACGATCAACCCCTATTTTTTATTATAAATGATAAACATGGCAAAACGACGTTTGCCGGATCAGCTGGTATTTATTATATTTATGTTTAATAAACGACGTTTCTATTTTGCGCAGTCTTGACTTTGCATATCACTCTAACTTGTGTAAAATAATCAAAGAAATTCGAGCGAAATGTACTCTATTGAATTATTAATTAAAACTTCTCGACTTGGAGAAATATTTATGCTAAATTGTTAGGCTATATGTATATATTGAGTTTATTAAACATATAATAGTATGTTAAACAATTATTGCAACTGTTAACTTAGGTTAAGACGAATATTTTGTAAAGAACTTGAAATCATTGGTCACAAAGTACCATTGCAGATTAGAGTAGTGTTTCCCAACGTTGGCCCACGCCCCACAATGGGGCAATTTGATAGTTAAATGAGTAAGGTAAGTAAGTAGGAGTAAGGAAGTTATTCGAAAATGTATGTTTTTTTTAATTATTTGTAATTTCAGTTTTGTAATTTCTTCCTAAAACATATCATTTAAGTTTCTTAAGTGAGCAATTCAATTTTAGATATTAAAATTAATGTGTGTATGTAATCATGTCACAAAATCAGATAAAAGCCAATAGGCTGTATGCAGATGGTTAAAAAAATATATGTTACATGGGGGTCATAAGAATTTAAGAATGGCTAAGGTGGGGCATGTCACAAGAAAGGTTGGAAACTGGGTTAGAGAATTACATGCTTAACCATTATACTGTTCCATTTCGTCGGTTTGGTATAATTTCATATACACGATATAAAATCATAAGAAAATATAATCGTATGGCGTTAAAACCTTCTTATCATCAGTATCCATCAAGCGCGATGACATCTCGCATACAAATTCAGGCCTAGCTGTTATCAATTCTAAGATACAATTTAGATCTGACGACATGACATTAATATTATTAAGAAACTGTTAATCTCACTTGTCTGTTATTATATATTTAATAATATCCCGTTTACTTTTAGAAAGGAAGGCGTAGTTACCTAATATGTTAGTATATTATTTTGTTTGTTTGGGATTTTAATCCATTCCACAATAAAATATTTAGTAAGATACTAAATATTGCGGTATTAATATAGAACTGAACTGAACTGGGGACAAGGAAAATTGTCACGTTAAACAAAAGCCTGTGTACAAAAATTAATCAAATTTTATTATTTGTGGTAAAAACATAACAAAACAGAAAACAATTGGTACTATATCCTTAATGCCCAGATTTGTGTCCCCAGTGCTTATGGTCTTCGTGTCCACCCTTTTTGTCGTGGTCGTGGTGATGGTGCCAATGCTCATGATGACCGCCTTCACCGTGGTGACCCTTGTGGTCATGATGATGTCCTCCCTTCTCATGGTGACCCTTCTTACCATGGTGGTGCTCATGGTGTCCGCCGTGCTTGTGACCTTTGTGAAACTCACCCCCCTTCTTGTAACCACCCTCTTCGTGGTGACCTCCGTGGTGCTCGTGATGCCCCTTCTTTCCGTGATGATCATGGAAGTGCTTGTCCTTTTTGAATTCGTCGTGTTTCTCGACACCATGATGTCCCTTTGTGTCGTGTCCTTTGTGCCAGTGGCCATGTTCCTCGTGTCCGTGACCGTGTTCACCCTTCTCACCATGTTCATGGTGATGATGGTACCCATCATCATGGTGATGATGTTTCTTGTGCCCTCCGTGTTCACCATGATGGCCTTTATGTCCTTCATGGTGGTGATGACCTTTCTTGCCGTGGAAATCTTCATGGTGACCCTTGTGTCCTTTATGTCCCTTGTCGCCGTGCTCATGATGATGATGCTCGTGATGTTCATGACCACCACCCTTGTCCCAGCCGTGACCCGACGCTGCTGCTTCAAGATCAGCCGATCTCTTCTCCCTCATGTCTCTAGCGGAGACTACAGCCACGAGGGCTACCAACCCCAGAACTACCAAAGCCCTCATTGTATCAAGCAGCTGTTCTGACTGTGCCGTACTACAGCGCTGAAGATATTTTATACTGTTGACAATTTAAGAAATCAGCGAGTGTCAAGGTCGTATTGAACGATAAATGATTTCGACTTCCGAACCAAATGTTGCGTAAACAATGGCTTGAATATTATTATTAAAATTTCTCTAAGTGAATTAGTTTAGGTTTCGACACCTCAGAGCGGTCTGAGTGTCTTATATATATCTGGTCTGGTCTTTCAAAATATCAGGTCATTCCTGTTTATAAATAGTGCAGTAGAGCGAAAGCCAAGTAACTATTTCAAGAAGTGTTATAAGCGATATATTTTAGTTCTTTCACTCTAAATCACATGAATTGTTTCCACAAAAATTCGTAAACCAAAATTGTAATAAAGGAACAACAACAATTTCCAAAATTAAAGCGAACATTCTGCGGTCAAACGTTAATAAACAACGTCCCAAACTCTTGCAAATATCCAATAATTCACAAACATGGAACTTATAAGGCATTATTTGTAAGATAAGCGTTCCGACATGTGCCGGCCGCTCGCTCCCTGGAGACGGTTAACTTTATTGGGCATAAAGTAAACCTACTTTTATTTCAAGTGTAAACGTTTCATAACTTTAAATAGATATTTTAAAGTCGCCTCTTCGTTTTTACGTTAATCTCCGAGATATTATTTTGATGACTGGACGTGCCAACACTTTATTTATTAACTTCATATAAGCCAAAAATACATAATAGTGTTTTATCTCTAAGTGATATTTACAAAACATTCAATATATATTTAAGGTTTTCAGTATTCGGTGTAATAAAAACAATATTCAATATAATTTAAATCAAGCATCTAAATCGTAATCGAGCATTTAAATCAAGGCGGCAATTCAATTTTAATTTGGTTTATTAGAATCGTAACATTTTAATACAAAAGCAATTTGATTTTCCATCGCGCATCAATAAGCCACTGAAGTCAGAAACTATATACTAGAAGTTCAGATTGTATTATAAGACAGATGATGCTTTATTTATTTAAAATATAACTTTTTACACTATATTCCATCACTATTTCTCTTTACTGTTAATTTGACAGTATTCAACGCTGACAAAAAATAGGTCTTCGACAAAAACAGGACTTAAGTATGAATAATCTTACCGAAACGAAAACAGTGCCTCTAGTGGTTTCGCGTAGGTAAAACAAGGTTTTTTCTTACAAATATTTGAATCAGACATGGAACTTTGTCAAACAGCATTAACGATCAAAGACAAATATAATTTTTACTTGTATACTTATATATAAGTTTTCTATCGAAGCAACACGTTACCAGCAAGCAACCCGAAAATGTATGTTAGTATAGAGGAAAATATCAAAAAGTACGTTTGTAAACATTTCAGTATAAATTTATACGTTAACTTTACAAGCTAAATAACGTGAAAAACTAATCAACTTATATTATGAGTGAGATGTGTTAATAGAGGTTGTTAGTGAGAGACCTTCGAATATGTTGGAAGTTCGGACCAATTAGCTGATGTGTGTTTGTGGAGTGAATATAAATAGGAAAGTGCCTCCAGCTGCTACAATTAGATAGTTAGGGTTAAGTAATTAGATAAATATAGTTTTGGGTGTAATATCAGTATGAAATGAATAACTGAAGTAATTTTCGAGCTGCCTTGCCATATCTGTATATACCTTTATTGTAATTCTCTTTAGAAACACATATACGTGACAAGAGATGTATTACGTACAAGAGTAGGTACTTTTCCGGATTAAACCTTATAAATAATCCAGGCCACTCCGGCCACGAAGGATAACGCAAAAGATGCACGTATTGCACCTTTGTTCCCTAACTCCTAGGTACATATTATAATTCGTAACTGTCCAAATAGTTCTTGAGGGCTGTCAAATATGTCCGACAGCTATTGAAACTATATTTAAGATTGACGTTATAGAAAAAGTAAAAAATCGCCCGAGCCTAAGATATAAAAAAAAATTAATAATAATTAATATACAAACATCAGGCTTAAAAAAACCTTTTTTTTAAATTTTATAAAAGAAACAGTTTAAATTGTTTTACACAAGTATTTTTTGTTAAGGGCAAGGGCAATTCGACCTGTAATTTTCAATTCAAGACTAAATCTTTTGAATGTAGCAAATTTCAAAAATAAATATTAACAAAAACGATCAATGGATAGACATTTAATTAATGTAACTCTAATCAATATTGAAGATTCATCCTAAAAGTTCTTACTATTGTTGATTTTTACAGTGGGCAACATTAGGACTTCCCTAGTGGGACTATAAGCCCCAATATTTAAATGACAGTAATAACCACTAGTCCATTGAATTGTTTTCTTTCGACTGCTAATATTTGGAACTTTCCCATCGCGACATTAACGGCAGGGAGTTATTTATGAATTATTTAAATACGAGTGCCTTTCTATTTAATATTTTATTGCATTATTAATTTTTCGACCGATACCTCATAAAAAACAACTTGTTTTAATCATGTTATAAACCTGATATACGATAACCAGACTTTTAAATTGTTTTGTAATAAGTTGATTACAATGAAACTGTATCTACATTTATTTAAATGCCACTTAATTCCGTGGTTTATTGCTTGCACTTAAAGACAACAAAATCGAAAATAGGTAGCAAGCTCATTAATATAAGAAAAGGTCCTTCCTTAAACCCAGTAATATAATTGTTATCCAGGGTTGTATTGCAAATTGCAATCTCTCTCGATCAATGTACTCTCTATCAATGTACTCTCGGCGTATCGCTTTTTTTCACTAGATGGCACGGGGGCATCGTAGGGTTAGATAGTATATGTAATCCCGTAAGAAAACGAAGTATGTTTGCAGGTCAGAATAGTATACTATATGGTTCTTTAATCCACACCGTTTTACCCTAATGGATTAATCTGTAGTAAATAATACACCATATAGAAATAAGTTAGGAATACTTTCTAAAGTTCTTTTCTTAAAGAGCTCCTAGACACTTTAATTTGCACTAACTAAATTCAAGAGAGTGGCATTGTCCATTTTTTTATCTTCTCAAGCAAATAAGTGTTAAGCTGTAACGATAGAATATAAGTTTAAAATAAATAAATATGTCACACAACAACTCAATAAATAATGTTTATAAAACTTAATAAGAACTTGCCATAATTGCATCATATCATCAAGTATTTGTCTTTTTTCATCACAGCGTTAACTCAATTTGAGAGAAAAAGATGAAAGAGTACTTTAGTGAAGAGTGCGGACTAATTTAGTTTTTATGAATATGGGGTATATAAAATAATTAATTTTTGAGTGTGATTTATTAAACAAAACGAAAAAGAGACAGCAAATTCCTTTAGTGGACATACATAAAATATTGTAGTATTGAAAACTAAACTACAAAAAAATACGGTACATAATATATCATCTGTATTCATAAAGTACCTAACGTATTTTTAATAACTTTAAGTTCTAAAAGAATGGTTCTAGAAAGATTATCTTATGCTTAAAGGATGCCGCAGGGGGAGGGGGGAGGTTATAGGTAGCTTCTCCCCCCACCCGACCTAGAGAATTGAATCGTTGTTTTTTGATTAATTTGTCATAATTAATTATTATTTATTATCTTGGCAAACGGCGACACTCTTCATCTGTTTGCCTTTTAACAAAATTGTCATAATATCTTAACTAGACTTTAATAAACTGTATAATGTTTTAAAAGACAAAGGAAAACCTTTACACACAAAAATAAAACAAACAATTCACTATAAAAATCACAGTCGTTTATTAATAATCCATAAATACTGGTAATTAAGATACCGACGAAGAGAATTATGAAAGATAGCATAATTAAAATTTAACTATTACAACTAGAATGTAGTGAACCGCGAATAAGATATGTACGCCTGCCATTTCTTGCTCTTAGTCTGTCAAAATCGAAACCTTATTTGCGAGAAACAGAACGTATTAAACTTGAATAGCTCTTAATGTATTGCAAAGGCGAAAAACATTTATAACGTGTATTATATACTTCATAAGTGAAAAATGTAACTCCTTCACTTATATAAGAATTATAAAATTCATACACTAAAGCTTAGGTTCCTAGAAAAGCGGTGCCGTTATCTAACGGCCGTAATGTAACGTTGGGTGACGTCACCTATACGTTGTCTATAACATCGGAATAGGTTTTCTAGAGAACGTTGAGTGTCACCGTAACGTCAAATAGCGGTGCTGTCATTTGCATGACGGCCGTCATAGCGGTGATAAACATTAGTGCAACGTTTTTCGCATGTAGCGGTGCCCATATTTAATAAGTACAATGAGTGGAAACGTGACTTGGACGAGTGAAAATGATTTATTTTTTGGATTAGGCTAAAAAGTAAAGACGGCCGTTATTAACAACCGTAAAATGACGGCCGTTAGTTAACGACACTCATCAATCTTGTATTATATCACAAATATACTTGCATTTTTCCTACATTATTCACTAAAAACAGAACCTGGCCTATATTGACGTCTTAATGAACTAATTAAACATGCAAACGTAATAATCACGTGACTCAAGCCAAGCGATGAAATCAAAACCCCGTTCCATTAACAAGGTTTTTGACGATTTTAATAACCAATACAAATACTTATTTCAGTAAGATAATATCGTATTATGACCATTTTATAGGTCAGAGACGATGTAAGTGGTAAATAGATATATGTCCAAAGAGCAGGACAAAGTCACTTCCTAGTACAAAATCTGATTAATTTAAAGAAAGAGCCTTTTGACAGTGTGAATATCCATGGATATCACTAAACATCAAGTAAAGGCCCAGTTCTATACAAAAACAACCGGTACTTCGTATGTGTTAACTCATGGTAGGCTCCCTAATATTGTAAGACAAAATAAAACTATAAATAATCAAAACACGACACTGGCACCCTATTTCATAACTACATTGAACATATAAGAAACCAAATATCACATAGTACGTAACCGGCGTTATTATAAATCTTAAACTACGTACCATTGTTACCATGGTAACCATTTTACTTGGAAGAAATATGGTATAACACATATGGTATGCGTCCATATTTTATAATAAGTCCGATTTTATAATAAAGTTAAAATACCAATTATTATACCTAACAAAAATACAGAGTATTAAATTCTAAATTGGTAAATACATTTAGAGAAATGTAGTCGAAGTGATATTTAAACTAATACATAACTAAAACAAGAATACAAATATTTTTACTATTGTCATATATTATTACTAATTATAATATTATTTTTGCAATTTTCATTTATGATTTAAGGGTAAGGTTTAGAAACGAGACTTAACGTATGACTCTGAAAACTGTATTAGATTTTGACATATGGGACGTAGCTGTATGACTCTAGTATGTCAAAAACGTAGTTTTGACTTGCGGTAGTTATACTTAGCGTTAAGTCTCGACTCTGAGTATATAGTCTATAGATATTTATTAAATAGACTTCATAACATTTTTTCTATAGCTGTTCGCGCACTAAGCGTTACTGAACAGACAAACTACTGCCCAAACTTTTGTACTAACTTAATCACGAAATCTGAGCCCTCACTCTGTAACTTCCAATAGCGAAAGCGATACCGACCCCTACATTTTGTATGCAAGTTTAATATAGTTCTCTCAATATCCGTCCTAACCTTTAGATAACGCGGAAGAAAAACCTATCATTTAGACGGGATAGCTATTGGAAGTTATAGAGTAAGGCTTAGGAAAAAATCACTTTTCGACAGCCATGACCCAGTGGTTCTCATAAAAATGGTCACGTGACAAAGCGTGAGTAGTCTTTCCCTTACAAATTCTTTTAGAGTTAGTAAGTGGGTAGCGGCCGTCGAGAAGTGATTTTGTCTCATGCCCTGGTCTTAACACGAGAAATATAATCCCAATAGGGAACTTCTATGATATTTTGTGACGGTTGTGATGTATTACAACAAATGTAGTACATACTAAAACAAATGCAAACAAATATTAGGTTGTTTATCACACAAGGCTAACAAAAGTTTAACACATTAAAGCACTAATGTGACTTAAAAGATGTCTAGAAAGGATTAATTTCTCTTATAGTTTCTTTCTAGTTCCTACTCATATAAAAATTGAGTGAAAGATGTAATACAAGTGCAGACTAATAAAAATCTTCTAAAGACGAGATATAAGAAATATGCAAACGCAATTCGTATATTAGTAACAGACTAAAATTTCATAGAGAATTGGTTTCTATTGTTTATTCTAAAGCACATAAAAAAAATACAAGGCCAATTGTTACCGGATTTACACATCTTAGCCTAATAAATCTTTCATCACATCTTATCTACTCAGGTGAAAAGAGACAAAACATATACGTACGTACGTGTACTCACTGGCTTTGTTACGTACGGGTCACTGGTCACATGACCGAGCGTGACCTTCAATGGCAACGAACTTTAAAGGATTAATACTATTGATTTGCCAAATACCTATTGTACTATGTTAAAGTAATAGTAAAGTATATTTATGAAGCTGAAGGAAAAAAATATAGCTCAATGTGTTAATATAAATTCATACAATAACGTGATTTTGACAGACTGAGACAAAGATACCATTAAACGTACGTAAACATCTACGAATGCAATGATTACATGAACATAATATCAATATTTAACTTAAAATTAAGTCATGGGCCCGATCATCTATAAAATCTTAACCTAATTACTTATAAACCATCGACTAAGTCGAACTGCATACTATAAAGCTAATTATTTCGAAAACTACATATAAACCTACGTCGACCACTAATTGCGCCGGCGTAAACAATAAAACTGACAGCTGTCAGCCGACATGTCATCTGTCAGATGACAATTGTCAGTTTCAACTGACACGGCAGTGTTGCTAACTCGATAAAATGGAAAGAATTATCACCGTAAATACAAAGCGGTTTGTGCTCTACTGCATCATTTTTAACTTGAATCTTAGAACTAGATAGGAGATTATTCTAATACCGATAAAGAACACGGTGAGAGCACCGATGTCTACCCAAAAGTTTGCGTCATTCATGCTCATATATTTGAGGAATTGGCTCGGCTTTCGGTAATGGCAGAAGTCGATGGAGCATTTGAGTTTTTCTCTGTCGTAGCCATATACGGATAGCATTGCTCCTTCGAATCCGTATCGAATGTAACTGACATATGTGAGCCAAGATAAGTATTCGGGAACGGCGTCAAAATTGATAAAGAAACCTGAGAATAGGACCACTGGGATTGTAGTCACGGGCCCGAGATAGACCCCCGTTTCAATCTTCATAGCGGCTCCAATGAGAAGGCCTAGGGACTGGGCGACCAGCGCCGTGAGGATATTAACGGCCGCGAACTTTAATATCCGATCCAACTCCATCGGCTGACTCGTCATAAAGTACACGATTATTACGTAGACGCCGCTAAACACGATCTGAAATTTAATTGTGTGGTTAAAAGTTGGGGAAATAAAATTAAAGTAAAAATCATGTATCATGTTTCTTTTTTTTTTTAGTTTTTCTCTTTAACTAGGTTTGCCTGGAAGAGATCGCTTATTAGCGATAAGGCCGCCCGTTGCATCCCTTATAATTTTTATGTATTGTGTTTCTTTTATTTGCAACGAAGTTTAAATAAATAAAAAAAAATAACCATTGACAATAAGGTTTTAATTTAGATATTAAAAACGTACTTCTTATTTTATTATTATGTCTATTTTAAGATTGTCTATTCTTCTTAGGCTTGAAACTATATAAATGTACAATTGTTCAGTATCTATTTCATAATCTTAAACATCAAATCTTTATTATTTAATTTTTCAATACCCATTTATAAACTATGCCAAAAATCGTACACAAGAACAGAGTGTCTTTTTCTTAATAGAGACTGTTAGTAGTTTTATTGGACACTTTCTTGTGTTCATATCCTTTTATATCTTAAGTAAGACTAGATCGTAATGTTAAATGATGACTGTGCAAGAAAAAATTAAAAAAACTAAACAAATCACACACATACAAGATTATTGATATCAGGAAAAACAATAAAAAAAAGCATACCTGAAAAGGCAAGTCCGCTATCGTCTTAGCGAAGTAGAACGCTTTGAGTGAATACCAATAATTCAGGTGCTCCCTCACAAACACACTCATCTCCATTGGGACTGAAATACAAATTGGAAGTTTAACTACTGTATTCTGTAGTATAATGGACAGTTATCTATATATCTTTCACTAGCCGTCTCGCGAACTTCCTTCCACCATAATATTATTTCTTTACCTAACCGTTTTTCTTTGTTCAAGGAAAAAATACTAGAATTGGGCCAGCCTTTGAGTTTTCGCCACATATTTTGCGATTCATTTTTATTTATGTAGTAAAAAATAGAAGTAAATTAAATTTGTTGAAAATCGTGGTGAGAAGTGTCTGCCTCCTGACCTGTTATGGGAATTCAAAATAGCACGAAACCTGTGATTTTTTAAAGATCTATTAGAAGATTTTAATATCACCACGGCTTCAGCTATGAAGAAAGTGTACTTTTTATTTTTTTTTTATAAACTACTAGCAGACCGGCCAAGGTTTTTGTCATATTACATAGTAGCAAACTATTCAAGGGAAACGGTAGGAGAACACCAGTCATGGGGACCACCATGCTATTTTGGTGGTTATGCCATTAAATTGTAGCTTATGTGAAACGTTGGTACTTTCAACACAGCGCCATCTGTTAGAATTGTGACTATCAAATAATAAACAAATATTTTGCAATAAAATAATATTGCGGGTATAAATTGAGATGTAAGCTATCCTATCTTTTAAGTTGGATCAAACTACACACGGTGTGAAAATTTGATTGATATCGGTTCGGTAGTTTATGAGTCCATAGCGGACAAACAACGTGACACTTAATTTATATATATTAAGATTTAGTTTAACTAAAACTAACGGTATATGTTAAAATAGTAGTAGGTCTATCGAAATATGTCTTCATAGAGTCTACGCGGAAATAGACCGTCAACGTGGGATTTGAGATCAGAGATTTTACGCTATTATAGTTTGGAATTAAAAAATTATTGTATATAATTTTTGTAATAATTTATACTGTGCAGTGTGCATGCATTAATTCGCGTAACTGCCACGCCGATTCTCTTTCTCTGTAAGAAGATAATATACTTACATGTTAAAATAGTAGGCATCATAGCAGTAAACATTGTAAACATCACAGTGAAGAAAATACATCCAGCATTGCTCTGTACATTTGCAGCATCCATTCCAATATCATAATACAGCATTCCAATAAGCAAGCCGACGACTGTATGCGAAATTAGCCTTAAATGTGTGAGTGTTGGATCTCTTATAATGCTCTTGAAAGTCCGCTTCAATAAGATCCAAAACTGCTTCCACCCCGACGTTGGAAAGCCGGTGTGTTGGGGTTTCTTGTTGAAGCTCTCGTTGGAATCGAGAAGAGACGTGGTACAGGTGACTGGCGCAAGGTTGTTCGAGTTTGGAATCGGCGGTTTCTCGGCAGCTGGTTCCGAGCTTGAGAGATCTAGCACTGTGCAGGTGGGCTTGTCTGGAAATGGTTGGAAAAAGTTAGCAGTTAACGCAATATCAACACTGTTTAAGACAATTATATTTAAAAGCTTCGAAATTTAGGATAATATAATTTGAGAATTTTTGTTTCATGAGATTGAAGAGCAGTGTTTTCCTAGTGTCCTTAGCGTGCGACTCTCATCCCTAAGGTAGTAGATTCAATCCCCGGCTGTGCACCAGTGCACGGCAGTCTATGTGCTCATTTTTTTTTATAGAACAGGGGGCAAACGGGCAGGAGGCTCGCCTGATGATAAGTGATACCGCCGCCCATGGACACTCTCAATGCCTGAGGGTTCGCGAGTGCGTTGCCGGCCTTTCAAGAATTGGTGCGCTCTTTTCTTGAAGGACCCTAAGTCGAATTGGTTCGGAAATACTTCAGTGGGCAGCTGGTTCCACAAAGAGGTGGTGCGCGGCAAAAACTGCCTTGAACTTTCTTAATTCCAATTTACCTCTTCCCTGACACGGAAGACACTAAACTGGCATGCCTCAGACCCAAAAAGTCGACGACATGCGTCAGGCACAGACATGCGGCTGATCACCAAGTATTACTATTAAGATCCATTACTAAAAGATTGTAGCGCCATTGTATTTTTTTGGAGAATTCGCGTTTGTTTATTTAATATAAAGGGCAACCAACAGATTTGCACCTTTATTTATACAGTAATGAATATGTGCAGACGCAATTATCTGACACATCTTTCGTTTATATGCATTACAGTTTTGTTATAATATGTATTCGCGTCAACCTAAGACAAATAAATAATATAATTACGAAAATTAATTATGGATAGATAACCGCAATCATTGTAGCGTTAGTAATAAGTACGCAACATCAGGTCAACAACCTATTTCTTACCGCAATTGTTAGATGACTCATGCGTAGTACACAATAATGTCTCTTGTGGTTTTAATTTTAAACACTAAGCAGTCTTATTGAACTTTATAACTTAAATACTTCCGTCTCATTCTGTCAAATTATGTTCACGCTGTGATGAAAAGAGACATGAATATTTTAATTAGAACAGTGCATTTATTCCTATTAATAAGGGGATTATTCTACAGATGCTGGTCTATAGATATACTATGTATACATACTGCTATATATTTCCTCAGTTTTGCACCAGAACTATTTTTGGTTTAGAAAGGCTGAGAGACGAATGTAAGATTTTTTTAAGATTGATAAAATTTAAGTTTAGGGTATATATATAATTTAGTATGTATATTATAATTATAGTTTCGCGTTTTTTTAGGCTAGACCGACTCTTATGGAATTTTATATTCATATTCAGTAAGTCTGAGAATCGGCTACTATCTATCAAACCCTAAGTGACTTTTTTTGTTTTTATTTTTTTATGATACAGCATACAAAAATACATACAACCCCAAATGTTCACCCCTCTACGATCAACCCCTATTTTTATTATTGTAGATAGTTATTTTTATTGAACTAAATGTTTCCTAGAAATAATATACACGGTAAAACAAACGTTTGCCGGGTCAGCTAGTAAATGTATATTTTTGACTTTTATATAGTAAATTGTACTAACCGATAACAATCTCCAAGGCCTCCTTCTGAATGTTGTTCTTAGCCAGGTTGTTGTAGACACAATTGGAGGCAGAAGCAGAGGCGTGAGGCCGTTCAGGCTTCTTCACGGCTAGCACCAGCTTATGAACCCACTCGCCGTGTTCACCCGTCGCCACTTCCATTACTGGAAATCGAAATTAAAATTATAATAGAGTTACACAACCTGTAGAACCACAACCTCATGCGTTTTGGCATCACAATATCTGTATACGTTGTTTTTACAAGCAAGTAACATCTGTGTGCCTATATTTTAAGTAAGGGATTTCGGATCATGTAGATGCAAGTTTCACATTTAAAAAAATCAGTGGCGCTACAACCTTTTTAGGTCTGGGCCTTAGATTTCGCAAGTATTTGATCTAAGATTAGGCATTTGGGTAAACCGGTTGCCTCACGATGTTTTCCTTCACCGTTCGAGCGAATGTTAAATGTGCCCATAGTCAGAAAGTCAATTGGTGCACAGCCGGGGATCGAACGTACGACCTCAGGGATGAGAGTTGCATGCTGAAGCCACTAGGCTAACACTGCTCACTACTACCATGTAGCACATATTAAAGGTATTAGTCATACTTTTGTAGACAAAGAACATATATATATGAAAAATCCTGAAGAATTGCGATTCTATATTACAAATAAGTCGTCTCTAGTACAAACTACAAAAAGTTACAATTAATGGTTTAAGCTTAAAGAATATTAGTTTCTTATCATATCCCTGCTTTGGCATGTCATTAATACGGCATAATTACGCATCTAAATAAAACTTACGAATTTAATCCCGATTTCTTCAGACTAATTACTTAGCTCGTGGTTTCTTACTTATAAATTCGAGTTAAAATTAAAAAAAAAACATAATTTACCGTAATCAGCTGGATTGTGGTAACTGGGACAATGCAGGCCCATCGTCGACATGAAAGGAACCAGATCCTTAACAGATCCCTGATATATACACTGTCCTTCCGCCAACGTGTACAAATTGTCAAACATCTCAAACAGCCTCGCAGAGGGCTGATGTATCGTACATATGATGGTTCTTCCACCTCTAGCTAGAGACTTTAGCAATGATATACACTGGAAACAAGAAGAACTGTCCAAACCCGACGTCGGCTCATCAAAGAACATCACCGGAGGATTATTAACCAACTCCAAAGCGATGGAAAGCCGCT
This sequence comes from Pieris macdunnoughi, assembly GCA_905332375.1. Classification (NCBI taxonomy): domain Eukaryota; kingdom Metazoa; phylum Arthropoda; class Insecta; order Lepidoptera; family Pieridae; genus Pieris; species Pieris macdunnoughi. The sequence goes on along the minus strand of CAJOBZ010000015.1, from coordinate 127,918 downwards.
TCCTCTGACCGCCAGATAGGTTGATTGTTCGCGTGTCTTCCGCTTCTTTTAAACTTAACATAACAAGGATTTCGTCTATGACAATCTTCTTGTCGTTGACAGTCATGTCTTTGCCGAGTTTGAGGTTTGCGGACACCGTCATTGCTTCTCGGACTGTCAAGTGGGGCAGGAGACAGTCGTCCTGCATGATATAGCAGGATAACTTCCTGAAGCGTCGGAGATTCCTTTCTTTGCCGTTGATCAGAATTGAGCCACTCACGTTTGAGGTTCTGGAATACCATAAATTATTATAAGTCATAGAAGTTAATTCATCTTTTATCAATTTCACCGGCGTCGGCAAAACAAAAATGTTGTCAATGCAAAGACAATGTAAGTTTTAACCAATTGTTTATAATCATTGTGCTCGGGATATCAAAACGTTTAACTCGTAACACTAAAAACAAAAAGATAAATTGTATTAAAAACATAACATACACTTGCATGTTATCATATAATTAGCAAATTCTCGAACGGAAATGACAGCTCGCTGATTATTTAAAAAAATAAATTTATAATATTTTATTATGAATACTACTATCAGAGCGGGAGAACAGTCTACATAGATATAAAATAGTACAATTTTAAAATTGATTACTCTATATCTTACCTAATCTAATAAGTGTATGTATAAATATATATATGTATGTATATTAGGGTGGTCCTTATTTTTCGACTTTTGAATTATCCTCGGGGCACTTTCTCATTTGATTATATACCTCTAAATATGAAATACGTGTTTTTTGTTTTTGTTTTTGCTAAGATTTAGAGGTCGCTACCAGCTGTCAAAATTTTTACAAATAAAATATTTTTTATATTATTAACAGTCAATTAGATACCAGTCTTGATGTCTCTAAATTGAGTGACAGACAAGCAACTATGGTCGTGACATCTACTTTGAAATGTGCAGGCTGTGGTCCATCAGAATTTAATGTCAATAGATCTACTATGCGTCGGTAATGGGTCCAAAATCGCAAAGCTGTGCAGATTCGCTCAAAAGCGAGTTTAAACCTAATTCGTCATTAACAATCCATTGGTAGGGTAAACTTCTAGAAGATATTACTGGACACAAAACTAAAGATCGGCTGCCAATTTTGACATCAGGATATGGAGTTTATCAACTACTCGCTGTTCCAAAATTGGAACGTGGAACAAGCGAAGCTTGTCCGTCCAGCTGTCTATGAAGCTATAAAGTCATGGAATTTGAGCTATAAAGTAAAATGTTAGACAATGTTTTGACTCTACTGCTGTAAATACCGGCTTAAGGCGTGGAGTATTCGTCCTTCTGGAGCGCAATATGAATAAAAATAAGCTTTGGTTTGCTTGTTGTCACCACATAATGGAAATTATGTTGTCAGCTGTAGTGGATCACTTGCCCCATCTAGTGCTCCTGATATACAATAATTCAAAAGATTTAAGAACAATTGTAACACTATTGACCAAAGCGACTTCAAATCAATAACAGCTGATGACGCTGAGGCAAATATTCTTGCAGAAGTGGCCGCAGACAGGATTTCGTTTGCATAAAAGCAACTTCAAGTACATGAACCTCGAGATGACTAAAGAGAACTGTTGAATCTTACTATCATTTCCTTAGGAGGTGTTCCTGACAAAAGCGTTTCATTTCAGAGACCTGCTGGTCTTCATCGAGCTAGGTGGATGGCAAGAGCCTTGTACAGTTTAAAAATGTATTTATTTAAGCATCAGTTTAAGCTAACGAAGAAGGACGAAAAAGCTGTGAGAAAAATATGTATTTTCAGTAGTTGTAGAGTCAGTCAGCACCAAGAAACGACTTACAATTATTAATAGACTTAAGGTCTTCAACAAAAATATAGCTACTGATGCGCTGATAAAGATTTTAAATAATTTGTAATTTGTCAGAAGACATAGTTTCGCTTGCGTTTTTCGATGACGAAGTTTTAGTTCAAGAAAAGAAAAATATGGTAGAAGTACTCAAAATTTAAGGCACAGAAGATTGCTTAAAACGAATAAACCTTGGCATCGCACATATCGACAAAAAAAATAGAAAACTTCGTGAGTAGTCATTCCTTAAGATTCTTCCAGACCCTAGATTTCTCATGGTGTTTTTTTTAAAAGACGTCGAAACCTGGAACGAAAACGCTGATTATATAGCTGCCAAAAATATCGTTCATTCATTGCGAGTAGTGAACGACATAGCTGAGAGGAATGGAAGAATATAAAAAAATAATTACCACAAATGAAGAACAAAAGCAATATTTGCTTTTGATGGTAAAAGAGTATAGGATAAAGTACCCTAATACTAACAATTCAACCCTTATATCTTTAAAATAAACAAATCAGATATCTATATAATATCTTAATTAATAACAATAACAATAATTTCGTAACATTTTTAAGACCTGGGTATAAAAATAAAGAATTCTAACAAATACAGATTTTCAATTTTTATTTAAAATTCAAACCTTGGTAGCGACCTCTAAATATCATTTAAAAATTTCAAAAAAAATACTGAAACCCTTTTTTATGGTATATATCCAAATTACGTGGTGCCCCTCGACATTAAAGAAAAAAATTTTTTTTCTTAGGAATAAGGACCACCCTAATGTATATAGTGTATAATGTATATGCAATGGACCCCAATGCAATGCAATGTACTTATGGACCCCCTTATGGAGTCCTAAACTCAAGGGAGCTGAGTGGGAGAACTGGAAACTCTCCACCACTCTTTTAAATAGCCAACTTTTTGGTTTACAAGAGAATTGTAAGGAACTGCACCCATATCATGCTTATAGATGAAATTTAATACACAAAATCTTACTTGTATCCAGCAAGGATATTCATAAGGGTACTTTTCCCGGCACCCGATGGTCCCATAATAGCTGTCAATTCACTGGACCTGAATGTACCATTGATGCACTTCAGTAGAGTTTTATACCCTCGCTTTCTTCCTTCACTAACTGAGTAAGAGAGATCTGAGAATTCTATGTCCACAGGCGGTCGCTTCGGCAGATGTGTGAGGGTGGCCATTGGTTTCTTCTGGCACGCAGAACCGTTGGGAATCTTCGGGACCAGAGCCATGGCTCCAGCTCCACCGTTGCACAAATTAATTTGTGAGCCCCTGGAATCACCATCACTCAAATTAGACATCACTTCAATTATATTAAGTATGTTTATAATAAAATAAACAAGAAAGTACACCACTCAGGCTGAAGCGTAAATAAAAAATGAGCACCTAAGGGCAAACCCATCAATATATAGATTTTAGAATGAATGGGCTTTCTCCGTTGATATGGGCTTTACCGAACGGTACGATTTGGTAGATCGTACCGTTGGGTCTGTTGGAAGTCTGATTCATGGGTTTGATCCAATAAGTGGCCTATTTTTTTGTTTACATTAAATACGAACTTAACCCGAAATTACATCCGATAAATTCAAGGTTTATATTATTTTATTATATTAGGTATTATTTTCGTATCAGAAATAATATGTGTGGCATAATGTTTTAATGTGTTAATTGTCTGTTGTCTGTCATTTGAATTAATTTACCTAGAGCACTGAGTTTGTTTTTATATATCGCTTTGTTTTTATATAAATTTCACAGTAGGTACCATTTTTGTTTAGAGCCTTATAAAAATTTCTAATCTAAACTTTGAAATAAGCCGGCCTGTGTAAATCTTATTAAGTAAATAAATTCTCGTGTCACAATGTTAGTTACCATACTCCTCCGAAACGGCTTGACTGATTTTTATCAAATTTTATATGCATATTCAGTAGGTCTGAGAATCGGCTACTATCTATTTTTCATACCCCTAAGTAATAAGGGCTGTCCACCCCTAACATTTTATTTTTATTTTCTGGATGAAATTTTAATTTTTAATTTTTTTATAATGTTCCATTAAAAAATACATACAACCCTAAATTTTCACCCCTCTACGATCAACCCCTATTTTAATGAACTAAAAAAATGTTTCCTAGAAATAATATACATGGCAAAACGACGTTTGCCGGGTCAGCTAGTAATTTATATAGTATTGTCACCATAACAAAAAAGGTAATTGCTTCAAAACCCACAACGCTTCTTCCGCAGACGAATTGCCAATAACTCTTATAACATGTAAGATAAAGAATACAAAAATATTACTCATGCATGTTTATAAACGGAATACGATTAAACGGGCTCACAAATTATTTGATATCAGCCATAAGGCACGTGCGGCTGCTTAACCTTGAACTTGGAGAAATGCTTACGTAACATTCTTTGAAAAATAGCTGGAATTCTTGGTATATTTTTAATTGGATGTTATTTAACATAGAAGTTCGTGCTAATTGAAGTTGTATGTTACATAAGAGTGTTCAGAGATGACAAGCACTGGATCTTTACTGAAAATTTATTTATAATTACCATTAAACATTAAACATTTCCTACAATACCTAAAATATTAAGTTTTTGGACTTTGAGCACAGGCTGTATGTTCTTTGTTTTACTCCTAGTCGCATTTTATAGTCTACTAGCAGACCGGCCAAGCGTTGCTGTGGCTAAGGTTTTTGTTATAAGATATAGTAGTAAACTATTCAAGGGAAACGGTAGGAGAACACCAGTTATGGGGACCACCATGCTTTATTGGTGGTTATGCCATTAAATTGTAGCTTATGTGAAACGTTGGTACTTTCAACACAGCGCCATCTGTTAGAATTGTTACTATCAAATAATAAAGAAATGTTTTGCAATAAAATAATATTGCAGGTATAAATTGCGATGTAAGCTATCCTTTCTTTTAAGTTAGATCAAACTGCACACTGTGTGCAAATTTGATTGACATCGGTTCGGTAGTTTAGGAGTCCATAGCGGACAAACAACGTGACACGTAATTTATATATGTCAGCGTAAAATTGTAAACACCGTTAGATTGTAATCTATCTCGCGAGATTGTAAACTGTCGAAATATTGTGAACCTCAACGAACTGCTTACAATTTAACGTATTATTATTCGGTAGATTGTAATCTATCGAAGTGAAACCGTCAAATTGTGAAACGGCTATTTTCTACTTTTCTATTGGTTATAAGTGATGTGACATTCTCGGTAAATTAATCGAATCGATTATTTCGTCATTTGTTAATTTTAAAGTTGAACCTAATCGAATCGAATATTTCCTCATTTGTTAATTTTAAAGTTAAACCTAATTTAACCATTACTTGTCAAATGTACATACATTACATTAACTTCATGTTTCAATTAGTGTAGGATTCCGAAAATTTTGAAATTATTCAAAAAGTACCCAAAACCGAATCAGAGCACCCCACTATCCACGTGGTCTTGTCTGGCCCTAGAGTGTATATAAAAAATCGGAGGCGCGGAGGAAGAGCAGCAACGGTGGAGGGGGTGCATTTCCCGTAGCGCCGGAGCTGTCCAAAAAATGTATTATTATTCGGTTAGGTTAGGTTAGTATATTAATATTTTTTTTAAATAACTGTTCAACCGAAATCGAATACAAAAATCGATTTTCACTTTTAAAAAATAGATTATTTTTGAAAACCAACCTAGGAGTTCAGGCACCTCTCGTTCGAATTCTTCGTGATTTTAACAAATTGAACACAGCTTATCCGGAGCTGAATATATTCGGTAGTGGTCTGATCGGTTTTAGAGAAAGCATTGGGTAACCTAATTTCGCTGGTTTGCTGATGATTTTTCTTTTTTTCTGCTCTAAGTGCCAACAAATTTCTGTAATTTTATTTTATTTGTGTGCTTGTATTATCGTTTATGTTTAAATTGTATTTTTTTAATTTCTATTTAAATTTTTTTTTGAGAAAATTATGCTTACATTAACTGTCACACATTTTAGAAGTAAGATTTTGTAAAATTATTAGTAGATTTAGGACTGTGTGTGATGTCGTAAGCTTTATAACTAAATAAATAAATAAATACATTTGACAAGTAATGGTTAAAGTAGGTTTAACTTTAAAATTAACAAATGAGGAAATAATCGATTCGATTAGTTTACCGAGAATGTCACATCACTTATAACCAATAGAAAACGAGAATGTCACATCTCTTATAACCAATAGAAAAGTAGAAAATGGTCGTTACACAATTTGACGGTTTCACTTCGATAGATTACAATCTACCGAATAATAATACGTTAAATTGTGAGCAGTACGCTGAGGTTCACAATCTTTCGACAGTTTATAATCTCGCGAGATAGATTACAATCTAACGGTTTTTACAATTTTACGTTAACATATATATTAAGATTTACTTCTCCATACTTACGAAATTTTCAAAAAGGTCAACCAATACAAATGTGTGACATTAATAGAAGGCTTTTATGTTTTAAAAATACAAGTGCCAAATTAGTAGCAGTAATAGTAAGTGATATAATTACTATTACTACCACTAATTTGGCGCATGCGTTTGGCTTGTAGGTAATCAGCCAATGTCTGATACATTTCGATATTTAATTCCAATTGTACGACCAAAGACATTTTGCTCATAGAGTCTTTCTTAGTTTTAAAAGCGTGGCGATTACCTACATCGTCGGAGTTACGTCCCGAGAGTATAGCCAGACGCAGTCACTCTCTTCAGCACTATAAGCATAGCATTTAGCATATTAATTATTTTGTTGTACGTGAAGGGTAAATATAGAGTGGAAATAATTGCAAAGAAGTTGCAAAGAAAAATCCATCAGAGCACAGATCTAGTCGTGCTCGATAGTTTTTTGTTTCTCCATATAAAACATAATCACTTTCCAACTTATTACCATGTCGAAATGTAGCATGACGGTATAGTATGAACTACTGAGAGCTGGCAGAAAGCCAACATCGTTCGCATGCACAACCTTACGTATTCAATGTATTTATAGTACATACATGTATGTAACACGCTCATATGTTTTGTGGTATGTTATTCTAACACCATGTGTTTGAAGATGATCAGTATTTAAAAACAGTACCCCAATTTTAAAGAAGTATCGAAACATGCTTAAATTTGTGAGTTTAGTAAAAATCTGTCCTGTCTGGCTGGCATGAGGAAAAGTTAATATATGTTTAATATACAGGACATGATATTATCGTAATCTATCAAGGATTGATCTTTGAGATTAATCTAAGATTGTTGTATCTGTTTGTGGCATTGTAGTACCAAAACGGATCGACATAATATGATGCTGTTTTAACATAAAATTCAATCAAAAAAACAGATGTAGCTACAATACGAGATGCTTTAGTTTCAACAATATATACAAATTTGATTCTAACATAATTTTGTCAATAATCCCTACATAAAATATGTCAATTATTTGTAAAAATTTATACATTTAAAAGCCAACTATAGCTAACTACACCCACAAGTAGGACAATCATCGCTTTACGCAACATTATACAAAAACCCTACTATTTTACAGTTCAAGCGTTAAAGCGTAGCTATTCTTAATTTCAGCGGGTTTCTAAAGACTTAAGCTATTCGCTTCAATCGCTGAAATTGGTTAACTTCAAACCAAGCCTCTACAATCGTCTACTCTTAGCTTCATACTTATATACAACGTATAAGCAACCCTCTTTTCGCCTTAAGGCAACATTTTCGGTATGCGATGACCAAGGATAATATAGATTCATATAAGTATAACATTTACTTATATTATTTTACCACGAACTATAGTCGCATGAAGCTCGTAACACCCTTCTTTTCTGTGTCGAGTGTTAAAAAATCGATACGACATGCGCTGACTACGCAGGTCTTCGTACAAAAAATTACCCTACACTACAAACCTGTCTCAAAGGAGTATTTTCTTTCATATTGCATATCCGATCCTACTGGTAGAATTCTATTATTGAAGGAGAATTTTGTTAAATACTGTTTATCATGGTTATATGTATCCGTGCGAATTGAACACTCGCTCGTACGGAGATGGAAAACATTGTGAGGAAACACAAAAGACACAAAAGGATGATCGCCCACTTGCATTTAGAAAAAACAAAAAAAAAACAGATACAGAATTCTGAGACTCAGACTGAAAGGTAGCGCCACTGGTTTTAGCTGTATCATAAAGGTATTTAAACATAAATATATACGTGGTAATAATAATCACATACTGAGACGAGAAATAAGTCATCTAGTGTCTGGCATCAAGTCTAGAAGAAATTGGAGCACGCCGCATTGTGACGTAGAAGCTCAATACCGCCAGAGACAGTACGTAGTAGCCACGTGACGTCTTCTTAACGTAATTGTATACGCCCACACCGTTGTGCAAATAACAATACTATGGTATTCACAATTTTCGTTTCCTCTCAATGAAATATTTAGTCATTGCATAGTAGTACGAGAATGTCCTAGGATTTTGTAGATTCCGCGGCGAGTCTCAGGCAGTGCTTTCAAACTTAGTATTAGCAAGATGTCGAGGACACCGGACCCCTATCTTCTACCTCTATTGCCATTTTGAGTTAAATTTCTCAGTCTCCTGCCAGAAGCACACTATCTAAATAGCGCAATTTAGATGAGTTCCAATTACCGTTATACCATTGGGATTAATGAGTAAAATAAGGGACCTCTTACAATCATGGAATGTTATTATTGTGTTATTATTTTATTATTACTTTCTACGCTACTCTTTAAATTCTATAGCAACATAAGAATACAACTCGAAATATACTGGTGCGACGCCATCTTGCCTAGACAAGCGTTTTGTCGGGTTCTTGAAATGTTTAAATTCATCAATTAACAGATTGAAAAATACAAATTTTAATGGTTTTAAAAATATTGTTAATTAGCCTACTATAAATCGACATCCAAAGGAAATGGTATCATGAGCTGAATTATAAAAACAATCGTCACCATCATTGTAGTTAGGATTAAAACATTTCCATTATTTAGGCATTTAGACAACGTAATCCGGTAAAACCGGTTTTAACAATGTTTTAGACAACAATAGGGACACGGCTTACTACAAAAGCAACATCGCGACTCTTACTTTATTCAAATTATCTTATAGTAGGTATAAAGACTCCCGGTCTTACTATAGTATGCGGTGATAAAGCTTAGATGTTATCCCCCCATACTTTAGCGAACAGTAGGCTCTGGTGGTGGACTTAACCCCCCCCCCCACTCCTCGCGCCACTTTACCATCACGCACTGGCGCGGGGCCCACAATCACGTTTCCCCAGGATAAAAAAAGGTCTTACTATGGCTTAGTTAATAGAACTTCGTTTAAGCATTACACATGCATTCGACTCCCTAATATACAATAAAATTGGCGGGCGGCACAGATCATCACTCACTTGTCATTTAAACTAAGTTCCGTGCTCTATACTGTGACGTTATACTCTATCTTCGCATATTCCCCAGAATCGAATAGTCTGGAATTTCGACGTTGAGAATATAACTAAAATTGTTATTAGAAAAATTATTATCTAGTTTTAATATCGAAGCTCGCTTCGTTTTAAATTTAATAAAACTCGCCAGTTGACAATAAAATTATACAATCTTACAAATTACAATATTTCCAGACAAAGTCTCATAATTCAATATAGATTCTGTTCACAATGGGTATTTGTTTACGATTGTCAATGCCAATATCACTCTTGTCTATGGACGATTGCAATCCAATAAGTTTAATGAAATTGCTATATTTGCTGAAGTATATCAGAATATTTTTCTTAATATGGAAATCTACTCCGATAAAACTTAACGCGGTGAGCGGATGTCAATTCATTTCAGATAAAAATGTTTTATTAATAAAAAATATCACAATTATTCATACTACGGTGGAACTTGCGGAAATTTTTCACTGCTCGTCGACTTACAGAGATTTTTTTTTATAGATGAACATTGTGTTTTTTTTTTAATATTTTCTAGATAATTTCGCGACTAAGTTGTCGTCGGAGGTATTAAATAGCTTATGTACGTAAATTTACGTAAATGGTAACCCGGATGATTTAATACTACTACCTACTTCTTTTAACAACTTTTTTGTTACAGACCTTGACCTTTACAGCTAATTCCAGAAATATGCCTCTTAACCTAATGTTGAACATTATTTCCTTTAAATTCATCTCTGTTACTTTTATTCCCATAGCTTGTTCAGTGTTAAACATTGTATCCATTCCGGGTTTACGCACACTGTTTCTAGAAATGAATGATTGACCTCACACAAAATTTAACGGTATTCATAAAATATGGTTATCATTCAACACAAAAAGGTCACACATACTTTGAATATTAAAATTAGCTAGGTGACGTAAATTCCGTTATAGCACATAAAATCATCATACTTCACAAATTCATGAATAAATAAGATTTTTTCTGGTATTAGTTACTAAGACAATAAGGGGTATGTACTAAACTGTAATTTTTTCGAGATTCTCTTCAAATAACATTTGAAGAGGCTGAAGTGAGTATATTAAAAACTTCCGTTATTACGGTAAACAATAAAAACGCGCAGCATTGTTTACGTCGTGCCCTAATTTTCTCAGTACATCCTTACAAGAAGGTTCTGTTTTAAATTGCGTGTGTCATAATACAGGCGACACACAATGACATAGGAAATTCGTAAAATACAACATTTTATAGCTTTTATTCATAATATATTTAATTGTAATTACCTCGCATTACGTCAAAACTAATATTAGCGGCACTGACAGTGTTATCTCCTATTGTAAAAGTTTAGTAGCATTTAAATGCTTTCGTTATAAACCATCATTAAATTAAGTTTGTCTCGCTAGCTGTAGAAGTAATACCACTCCGCTTTGGATCCAGTCCAGAATAAAACAATAAATATTTAATAACTGACCCCAAAACTTGTCCATTATTGAGCTGTTCCGGCGGCGACTTCACCTGTGAGAAAGTGACTTTGTCGCTAATCTCTCCGCGGCTACCGCGGCTGATCAGCGGCAAGTGGATCTGGGTGCCTTTCGACTCCATCTTCTTGTCTGACGTCATCGCTGCCAGATCATCCTGGTAATTCTGAAACGAGGCAAACAAAATTTCAGTAAAGAATATTCACAGAGTTGTAGCTTTCACCGTATATTGAAGACATCGAAAATCAGAAACTTTTCAACTTAATTTCATTGTAACTTTTGCTTTGTTGTTAGTACCATTGTCTTTGACATTAAATTATCGAACGATTCGAAGTATTCTTCATGAGTTCATGGCATTCATTGATCCAGTAATTGAAATCTACCCGGCACTAATGACTTACAATTATATGAGATATTGACTCAATTGATTCGTTATGATATAACAAAAATGTACCCTGTCGTTATTACACGAAGAGCTAATTAGTATAAAAGCGTCGACCTAAGAGAGGTCTTACGTAACCTCACGAAGGTGGGGGTTTACGATCATTGTTCTAAACTTAACTTTTATGAGGGGGATTTGAAATGAGTTCAGTGTTCGCCCACGTTGCCATCCGGGGGAATTGCATCTGTGCTATTCATTTTTGTATAAACCTAGCGCAGCCTACGTTATAATTTTACTCTTTACAAAGTGGCTTTAAAAGTAATTAGGCAGGTTAAGTAAGAGTTAGAATATCTATTTAGTTTCATACTAAAAGGCGGCAAAAACGTCGTCAAACGGACGTCAGATTGGATTTTCTTTGCGTACTACAGAAAAAGTATCTATATTACTCCAGGTAATTTAAAAATTACAATGTTGTAAACCGTCTAAAATTCAAAATATTTGCGTGTTAAATGAATGAGCCTAGAAGATTAAAATCAGCATCTCGTTCGTATTACAATATTAAGTAGCGTGTTTAATCAATTTAAAAGGGCATTTAAGATACACATGTGAATGAGCGTAGAATATTAAAATCTGCATTTAGTTCGTATTAAGTTTCTCAAGTTAAAAAAAATCATTTTGAAATGAGGGTTAATGTTATTTAAACGTTAATATAATCACACTAGTTGGAGTTAATTATCTTTATTTCTCATTCCTCTTGAAATTACTTAAAACTTAAGTACTTCAACAAACAGCTTAAGGCACCTAGCTTTGATTATCTTATTAAAACTTTGAGTTAATTCTAGCTAAGTTTAAAGCTGGCATATAATTAGATTAATTGAAGTCGATCTAGATTCAAGTCAAGGCAAAACCATAATTAACTGATGTCGTGCTTCGAATAGAACCAACGTCTTATCTCGTTCTGTACTATTAACTAGTACTACTACAGGTACCTAACAAAAAATAACCTTTTTAATTTTATATCTTTGCGAATACGTAACGTAAAAAATTATATATAAACTAAATATATATTTAAAATGAGGGACACGCAGGGATAAACGCGAAACATCAGTACAGTTTTAATCTATAGCCTAATCCCGTAAGCGCCAAAAATGTTTAGGGAGAATTAGACATTCGTTATACATTCTGAAACACGGGCCTAACTTCACATATGGGATATATACTCGCTTTTATATTACATTTAAAGACGATATATATGCCTATTCTCATATATATGCCTATTATAAAATATATCAAGCAGCTGCATTTATTCCATATATTCACAATATTCTCACACAAAAGGTCAAGTCTTAGGTCATCTTAGGAGGGTTACAGGAAAATTAACTTAATTACGAATACATTTAAAAATGGAACCAGTCCTGTCACAGATTATGCATTAGCAGAAACTGGATTTGGTACATATTACAATATAGATCCAAATTTTTAAACCAGTTTCTTTTTTCAGGCAATTCTTATTCTCAAGGTTTGAAACTAAGAGTGAATATTTTTTAAGTATGTTATATAAGCTCTCAAACAAGCATTAGTTAGTAGGTAATTGTTAATAATTAGAACTTTGTAAGCCTACTTATAATTAAGCTATCATAACGATAATAAAACAACAAATTAATATGAGTTTTCGGGGTAAATGTTCATTAAAGATAAGAAGTTACGAATAACGAAGGTTCTGTTTAGAAGAATGAGCCTGTTGTTAACTTTATTAATATTATAAATGTGTATACAGTCAAAACCGTTTACGACGACATCGTTTAGAATAACATACCGGTTATATTGACCAAAATCAAAGGTCCCGGCTGAATTCTATTTTATTAGGATCTTAATAAAAACGTCATCAGCTGTAACGACTATCGGTTTTTACGACAAAATATGAGTAAAAAAATATTCTATTAACCAGCTTTGGTTTCAATATAATTTTATTTTCGTTCGAGCCCGTATGTTGAGTATGATCTGTGCTATAAATGAATTATACAATTGGATTTTCTTTTTCATCGCCGTATTGAACCGACTTGATTGATTTGATCCTTGTACTTTTTGCAGTCTTCTAACACTCGTGACTGGGTGCAAAAAGTACGTTTCAATTTAAAGACAGGTCATTGAACCCTGTTAACTAAATAAAACATAGATTTTGTCTGCAAAGCCGTTTATTAAGGCCAGCATTTATTTGCATGGAAAGGTGAATAACCGTGTTTAAAAATTTCCTCGGTCGGGCAAGTCTCTGATATCGATGCACTTAACATTTAATATCCTTGAAGTCATTGTATACATATTAAAACATCACGACTCTGAGATCCAAAAGGAAACTTTAGCTATAATATATAATCTTTGTTAGTATGAATATTTTTGCCTATTTTTCTCAGGGATGGTGTTTTTTTTTTTTTTAATCGGTCTAATTGTTTACCCCTTTCAAAAAAACTTTAATGGAAAATAGTCGCGTTGAACACTGTAATCGTATGTACTTCATGTTACATATATGGAAAATAATAATGCAATAGATACGGAAAGTATCGGTTTCGTGTTTTCGATCGAATATAAAAATGTTTATTATCGAAATATAAAAATCACTTTCTGATCACATAATATCCGATTACAATATGTCTTTATCTTCGCTTCGTTTTATCACTTTCAATGCTTAATGCTAAAAAGTGAAGGATGTGTGTGTGTTACCACGTTATACTGTCACAAGAATTTCGTTGCTGTGCGGAAGAGTTATTTATGATAAAAAATGTTCAGCCGTACAGCCAGGCTAGACCGCTAGTCAGCAGTATTAAAAAAGTAAATTTGATTTCTTAGTCCTCAAATATAATATAAATTAGCGATAAAGTTAAGTTAAGTAAAAGACATAGACAAAACTTTTATAAATATTAATCACTAAACAATATTTAGATAAGCAACATAAAGGTAATTTAGCAAAACCCTGCGTAGTTTCAGTAAATGTTCCAAAAGACGGCTTAGGATTAACAAAGGAATGATTCTTGCTCAGTATTCTTATTGCGGAAACGCGTCAACATACCAAGGCACACATACACAACATAATTTAAATTTTGTCGTATAATAAAAGTATAAAGAGTAGGGCTATTAACAGTAATAATGTTCAAATACTAATCAATTTTACCCCATACTCTGAGTAGTAGAAATTAAGTCTAATTATTTTTATCAGCCTTTATGCCTATCTATGGAGTTCCACACGAAATGTGCCAAATATATCTAATATATAAAATTCTCGTGTCGCGGTGTTTGTAGTTAAACTCCTCCGAAACGGCTTGACCGATTCTCATGAAATTTTGTGTGCATATTGGGTATGTCTGAGAATCGGACAACATCTATTTTTTATCCCCCTAAATGTTAAGGGTAGTCCACCCCATTTTTTTTTAATTTTTAGATATTTTTTTTATGATACAGCATTAAAAAATACATACAAACCCTAATTTTCATTTTCCCTCTACGATCAACCCCCTATTTTTTATTATAAATGATATACATGGCAAAACGAATTTGCCAGGTCAGCGAGTAATCTATAATTTTTAGGTGTTTCCTGGAATCACTCGTTAATCCGCTCGTAGCCTCATGGTAAATAGCCTTCCTAGATTTAAAAAGCAAAATTCATTAAATTACCGCGAAATGTATAGAAAAATTACAAATACAGGTTTTTTTGTATAATCATATTTTAGAACAATTTAGCAAATACTCTTAACACTACTGACTAATAAGATTACTAATAAAATGTAGGACGAAATAGTTTAAAACTGTCATTGACTATAGTCGAATCGCTTTGATTTCCAACATTTCATATATAGAATCTATTCAGTATGACTAATTAATCACACAGGTTTTCGGTATTTATTATTTATTTGTCTTTTCTTACAAATCGCATTGAACTTACTCGAAGGTTATTTTTTAACATCACTAAAAACGACCACTGCACTGAAAACTTTTACAAGCACTGCGTAATCCATAATCAGTGATTTCTATCTAATTACCGGCTTAGTAACTTCATTTAGGATATCGCCTGATAATTACTATGTATTTGATAATGAGAATATTTCAATAGGTACCTAAAATGGGAAATATTTCAATATTAATTTTATGATGACTGGCAGAAATTTGTTTATGGTGCGATGTATGTCGTTTCGGACAAATCGTAGAGCCAGAGAATTTTTTATATTCTTTTAACATTTTTGTTTTCCGATGGTCGATATACCGACGATTTTTTTAATGAGTACAATCACTACGCTAAGCTTTTAAGTCAGTATAGTATTAAGAAATCTTTACTTCACCGTTATAAATTCAAAAATGTAAGCAGCAAATAGAAAGGTTTTTCTTGACCTTGTAATTTCTGGAAAGCCAACGTCGGGAGGGTTACTAGAGTCAGAACCTTCAGAATTACAATTATCGTCGTGGCATTCACACGATATCAATGATCGATAATACACATATTTAAATCAAATCAGTTCATGGCGAAGGTTTAATACTAAGTTTATCGTAAAATTATAGATTATTTATCGGTTGCTTTGTCGTCCGTGACGTCAATTTGGTTCCTAGCCAAACAATTTTTTCGCGTTTGGATGAACAAATCTCCATCTTCATCGATCCTAAATGTGTTGATTAGTGTTCCTAACATTTATCAACAAATATTAATTTTATAAAAATACTAGCTGCCCCCACGAGCTATGTTTCTCCTTAATGTGATTTTTCTTAGCCTACCTTTTTAGTACATACCAACATGGAACATTTTGCTTTGCTACCCCCGAAAATGTTCAGTTTTCCGGAATGAAAACTTTTAGGTTGTTCAGTGAATTTTTCACTTTTTAAACCTCAGAGTTCAAGTTATAAGTTCTTAACTAACAAATAAAAAATAGGAGTTGATCGTATGCTGTCATAAAAAAATAAAAACAAAAAATTTTATCTAAAGAGTAAAAAAAATTTTTTTGGGGAGGACCCCTTATCACTTAGGGATTTGAAAGATAGTAGCTGATTCTCAGACTTACTGAATATGCATAAAAATTTTATAAGAATCGGTCGATCCGCTTTGGAGGAGTATTGGAACGAACATGAATTTTATATATTAGATTTTTAATCCCGTAATGGTTGAAAGGTGTTACTGATTCGGATATATACCAATACGTACAGAAAACTTTTAACGCAGAGCAAAACAAAAGATATCGCATTCATTTGTCATATAAACAATCAATTACGAACATTCATGCGACGATGCCGCAATAATTGGTTCAAACCGCAGCCACCGCACGAGTATTGCGGTTTTAATTTATAGGTACAATAACAATACATAAAATTAGGATAACAAAGTGGGCAGTACAAATTATCATTCTCAGCAATATGAGAGTGGTGTAACAATTTATAAATTTATCAAAGAACTATCAATCAATGGACTTACACTGCCAGAAGGCTCAAGTTTTAAAATTCTGTACGCTCTGGATTTGGTCTAAATTGTGTTCGGAAATATCTCAACAGGCAGCTTCTTTAAAGTTTATTTAATTATTCAACAATGGATGCCAGTAATTGTAATATAGTATATAATAAAATATATAACATAGTGGTAGTGTGTGGATAAAAGCTCCTTAAAAACTCTACGAAACGTCAAATAATGAAAGCATAAAGTTTTATCTACTAGATAAAACAATATCGTGAAAATATTGGTAGCAATTGTAGTTCATACTTGGACACGTTAGCCCCGTCTCATTTCCCTTGGACAAGCACAAAAGCTGGCACGTCCGCAAAGCAGGCGCAAAAAAATTAACGATATAAATATGAAAGTCTTTACTATAACTTTGATTTTGTTTCCTTTGTTGTTACACAAGCGCTAATTAAAAATGTAAGTTGGCACCAGGTAGATTGAGCCGGCGAGACCAGAGCTGGTGCTTTCCTCGCTCAGGAAGGAACCGAGGAAATGCTGCCAGCATTAAAGATAGTTTTCAATTTATCAATTTTTAATAATATTGTAAATACTCTTTATTTCGTCACTGTAGAATAACCTCGTATGTCAAAAAACATTTTTTTTATTCTTAGACTCTTATGTCATTTAACTGGTATAATCATGAAGTAAGGACTTATTTATGTTATTAATAAATATGTCCTTTTTACTAACTAAAGCTATGGACAAAAACACATAATAATATTTTAACGAACATTGACGAAATGAAACATTTTTTTCGTTTCCTGTAATGTTAGCGCATTAGTCTCGACAATAAATCTTAGGGTAAAAAACAAAGGATTGATAGTGTATTGTTTTTTATCATACATAATAGTATGCAATAATAATAATTGATTATAATATTACCTACTCATTGTAATATCCATTAAAACGTAATGGAATATTCATTTCTCATTGCAACAAAATTAATGAAGTGTTCTAAGAACGCGATCATTGTAAGTGAATTGAACGTAATAGAACGGAATTTCTATTAAAGTCAATTAATACCAGTGACTTACAAGTTGAGGATCCGTTGCCATGGTAACAAAGAATTGTTAATTCAAACTTGTACGGTAGTTAGTACGTAGTTATAGCTGATGTTACAGCCATACGTGGATTCAACAATCACTTACAATTATAATGTTTAATATACATAATTTAAATCCTTGACTTGACTTGAGCTCCTATGTCCCGCAGGTGGGGGGAGAAGGGCAGAGGGCATCTAGCGTAGAAAACTATACTGATAGGTTCTAGGCAGCTCTCTTAATTTTACTCCACATCATTCGCATTCGCATTCGCAGCATTTTACTCAACAATAACGCGTAATTCAATTCCCCGTTTAAGGCTATGTTCAGATGGCAAAAACTTGACGCGCGTTTTCAAATCGCGCGACAACACACTTTCTTTTTCACACTTTCACAACACGTTTATAATATAACCACAAAATAATAGCCTCTTCCACGTCCAATTTCTACGTTCTACCGAACTAGACTGACGAGTACTCTCGCAACGCGCATTAGCGCTCATCATCTGAACCCTCTTCAAATTTGATCGCGCGTTGACGCGCGTTACATGTGAACATAGCCTTAAACGTTTTACAAAAGGACCCCCCCAAAATTCGTTACGTAATACTTAAACGCTGTGACTTGGAACCCTCCCAGGCGTATGGCCCACTCACTTCCACTTTCGGCGTTGTTTAGTTCTGTCAATTGGCACCCAATATTCCAAGATTTGGAATCCTTAGTTACGACTTAATCATCAAAAAACTAATGAAGGACAAACATATATTTTTGGAAAATATGCCGTGTTATATGTTATACAACAGCTTAATTAGCATATTGTCAACCCCTATGTACAACAGTGATGTAACCAGTACTCGCGTACCTAACGATCCACCCTGGTATAATGGTATTAACCCGATCGATACAGATCAGCCTACGAATAAATTGTTACTAGGCTCTACAGTTTACAAAGAGTTACGATTTTCTCATGAAAATTGTATTACGATGTAGTTTCAACGTGAGAATCTGTACTCGTGCAACCAAATATATAGTAAATATCTTTAGTAAACATTTGCCCCAATGTAATGATTTATTTGTCAAACTTGGTATATTTGGATACGAACATTCGTATGTGCACGTCACACTTAAAAAGCCGGCAACGCATGCGAGCTCAAAGCAATTTTGCTATTAATTACTTAAGATGTCATGTGGAATATGGAGTAATGGTTGCAGCTCCTTACAAACATTGTGTAAAACAAAAACTTGGCGATTAAAAAGAGTGGTGGAGAGTTTATTTCCAGTTCTCTTCCGTTCTACGCCCTGATTTGAGAACTGGCAGTAAATGTTAAATTAAAAGCATTTAATACGTATTTCTTTTTTTAACGTTCATAAGTGTATATTGTGTTACTAAAATGTGAATGTCTATGTGTCACTTAACATCAGATGAGCTTGTTGCACCCTGTTATATAAACACGTATTAATTATATACTTACGTATTCAAATATATACTTCGTTAATCGTAAGCTTTAACGATCAAATACCTTCTAGTAGTTGAATATCAGTATTATCCTCCTAATAAACAATTGTCACTATCGGCTTACTCGATTAGAATAACAAACATTGAACCTTTGCGTATTAGGAAGACGAATATGTCCTCGTTAATATAATTGAGGCCTTTTCTTGTCAGAAGGATAATCATCACCTTATTAATACAGTTTAGAACTTCTTATATTTAGAAATGGGTTGCAAAGTATTAAATGTAAATGTTTCAGTGCTTTTCGGGTTTTTAGGTCAAACTAAGGCTGTTTATCTAAAGAATCGTAAATTAGGGCGTCTTTTATCTCTCTCTAAACATTAGGTTTTTAGCAACAGAACCGTTTTTAAAATTGGGTTTCAATACTTTTCAGTTCTATTTTTTGGAACGTCAAGAAATCCTGTTCGAGCGAATGCTAGATTATTTGATGGAACATTTTCTAGATGACAAAACTATATACAATATACATCACACTTTGAAGCTATATCATATTGCTGGTATAAAATGTTTATATGTACGTAAAAGAATATAGCATAAATATATTACATAATAATATCTTCAAAGTATGCTAAACAAAATTATCCTATAAGTATTCGTGTTTTATCTTTGCCATGTCAGGTAACAATGTTTCAAGGTCAAAAGTCTCGACAGCAGCAACTTCCTTTTTATTACGATTTGCATAGTCTTATTTCGGTCTGCCATATATTATCGATTACGCAAGAATTTTTTGCATACATTAATTATGAATTCAAATAATGTCTGTTTTGTTCGTTTCTTAAACATTTACTTAAGTAACTTCTAATCAAATACATAATTTATGATTTAGGAAGTTCAATTATAATCTACCATACTAGTAGTACAAGTATTATATTAGTAAAAAAGGTTCGCATTAGCTTCTTTAATGGCCCTTTGGTGTGGCTCTAGGCATGTTCAGTTCGAAGAGGACAAGACTCATATTTTCTTTTTGTCCCGTAAAAGTAATAGTGTAATTTTTACCACAGTCAAAAACAAAAATTTGCGCTCCGAGCAAGAATCTAAAGCGATATCCAGGTGGACCATGTCAAAATATTGAATTTATTTGAAAAAATTATACTCTTAATTTTAAATGCACGGAACGTTACCAAGAAAACAGAAACTCTCACATAGTAGAGGTTAGAACACTATCAGAGATTGGGATCATATAAAGAAATAATCGGTCAGAATAAAGTCAAAGGATTTATCCGTTGTCTGATAATATTTATAATTACAACAAAGTATTCATTTTAATATATATATGATCTAATTACTTGCAGCTGCTTTATGATAATGATGATAAGACAACTGTTGTAACTGCTGTTTTTATACCAATATCTAGATATAAGCCTCAACTCATAGGGCAAAGGTATGTTCGATTCCCAACGACATCCTTGTTTCACTTTTTAGTTTAACACAAAAGACTAGCAAATTGGCCTGAAATTATTAGTAAATCAGATATATGTATCTGCTTTATATGTGATTGCGAAGTTATGAAATATCAAAAGTGTAGTATACATCAACAGATATAAGTAAATTCATTGTCACTACAATGAGTGGAAAATATTTCTTAAGTGTTTTTTTTAATGGCCATTAGGCAAACGATCGGGCGGCTTAAAGTTAAGTGCTTACCGCCGCCAACACCAGGAGGTTTGCAAGTGTGATGCCGGCCTTTAAGGTTGTGGTATGCTCTTCTCTTGAAGGCACCTAAGTCGTAGTCATGGATTTAATTATTTTAGTCAATTCAAAATTTTGAATAATAACTTGACGTATAATGTTTTCCTACACATAGATATAACTTTCTAATAAAGGCAATTTAAATAGGTGTTTAAATAAATATAAATACATAAAGAAATATTAATAAGATTAAACAGTTAACAATGGTTTAATGACACTCATTGTTTTCTCAGATGTCATTGTTATACTTAAAACTCTTTACAATTAGTAATTGTATTTTATTCTGGCAACATTACACATACATATTTCAAATTACACGATACACATTTAAAATAAGTGGCAGCTGTGACTGAAAACATGATACGGCTGTTTTATAAAACGTGGACATAAGATTAATTGAAGTATTTTTTCCCAATGCACTTTGGTTCTACAGGGATTTAATTATAGAATATTCTACCATAAATAAACTTTATTACAAAGACATGTGCTGTATGAAGAGCGTCCATCAAACCAATACTTAATTCTTAATTTGCACATGAACTCTGTAGCGTTCTACTGGACAGTCCAGTTTATGGTAGTCATATAATCCGCAACTAGCAAGGTCATTCCATTTAAAATATAATCAGTGGCGCTACAACCTCTTTAGGTATGGGCCTCAGATTTCTGAATCTGTTTCATGATCATTTTTTTATCTAACAGGCAAGTAGGTGCTTTCCATAGGTGCACTAGCCTCCTGTGCTTAACACACGCCGTCAACTTTTTTTTTGCGTCTAAGACATGTCGGTTTCCTCACGATGTTTTCCTTCACCGTTCCAGCGAATGTTAAATGCGCAAATAGAAAAAAAAACGATTGGTGCACAGCCGGGGATCGAACCTACGACCTCAGGGATGAGCACGCTGAAGCCAATAGGCCAACACTGCTCTCTGCTCATTTCATTTATCCACATTTAAAACGCATAATGAATGTGATTCATTGGTAAAATCGTGATCAAAATATTTTGCCACCGCCGTTAATTTTACCATTCGAATGTTAATATGCAATGTAAAGGTTCTTACTGTGATAACCTTATTTAACCTGTTTCAATTTAGTATGGTTTCCATTCAGCTACAGTACGTTTTCGCGTATCTGATGCTGATTCCTGATAGCTAGGAGCTGGTGATAAAAGAAAACCAGTCAAAAATTATTTTATTTATTATTTACACTTCGTTGCAAGAAATAGTGCAATTAAATAAAATGGAGGGCAACTGTCGGCCTTAACGCTTTCGAGCGATCTCTTTCAGGCAACCACTGTGATGGAAAAAAATTAATTAAATTAGGCGAGCGCAAGTAGTGCATACTACATAACATGTACAATGGAACAAAACAAAGCTATTAAAACATGTGGTGATTATATCGTTTCTGTAACTAATTATATCTAATAAAAACTGCCACCAGATTCCTACGTGTTCTCGAACGCATTGATTTTGTAGATTATAATACGAACGAAAGAGTCACCGTGTTTATAGACATAATATATTCATAAAAGGAGCCCGAGTAATATAAACAACATTAGATGTAAACTATTGTGCGTCGATAAAAATATGTTTGAAACCTTGACTGAACAAATTCCACATGTACAAACACTTTCATACAAAAATATTTGTCTAACGATAAACTGTGAGTAATGTTTACGTATTTAATATTCCTTTGAGAGGAAACACATACTACAGCAAACCCAAGTAAATTAATTTTTGTCATGATAAATTACAATTTCGTGTCCAGGTACGGGGCCGTACTCGTATTCAAACGACATATTATTTTTTACAATTATGATATGTATATCTAAAGAACGCTATAACTAAGCTACAATGCTCGAGCAATTAATTGATGGTTTTAGCTTAGAGTTGGATCTATCTATTTTGTGTGTTATCCTAAAAAGTAACCGTTAATAATTTATTTTATAAACTATACATTGAACAAGTGTTGTCTAGTAAAGTAATTTTTAAATTAAAAACTATTGTTATGCGTCAAAAGATATTAGAAAATATGAGACTATTTGTTCAAACACTTTTGTACATACTAATTACATTAAAAGAAAACGTGACGTAGATTGAAACAGTTAGGAAATGCGCAAACGTAATAAAGAAAAACTACCAAACAAAGGATCCAGTGTTCAGCAATCCATATCTTATCTATATTATTATAAAGTAAACAGGGGTACAATAAAATATGTCAACAAATAGAAGTATTATTCGAAACTAATTGATGCGAATATTTGTATTACAACCTAAATATGTCGTGGTCAATGACTGCGTAATTTATACGTGTTAAGGTTAGCGCATTTTATTTTGCAGCGCCACCTAGTTATAAATAAAGAATCATTAATCCTGACCTCTAGTACGTGTGTAAAAAAATAATAAATTTTAGACTTATTAAGACTTAGATACAACCAATCTAAAGAATCTTATCGATTTTCATACCATTCAAATGAAAAACAATACACGCGAAGCTACCACCATTAATGCAGAAAGGGATTAATTTTTATAATTACGTATAAAAGGTATAATTAATAATAATCGAAAATAAAAGTTACACAGAGCTTTTAATTGGCATTTAGGTTAAGAGTGCAAGCGATGAAGTAGGTCAATTTTATTGGGACGCAATTCGCTCTTTACGGGGCTGCGAAATTGAATTTAATAAACCTTAAATTTAATAAATCTTATATAAAACACGAACGTCTCTGTATGGTTATTAAGGCTTAGGTGATTAAAAAGCTTTGTTTACATAATTATAAGGTTACTTCCGAATGCCAGAATAGTTTAAAAATACAGTTGTTTATATTTCGAATAAATTATTAGATGGGTAATATAATATTAGTTTCCAGTCATTTTATCTAGAAAACGTAGCACACTATACTAATATAACAAAGAGGTAATTTTTGTGAAGTTGAGGTAATCTCTGAATCTACTGAACTGATTTTGATTATTTAAGCAAGCCACGTTATTTAAGCTTAGGATATATATTAGACCGAAAAATCTTCATTGTAATCAGAATTCAACGTCGGAGAATTTTTTTTAATGAACGTTATCAACAACGATATATGATTGAGTTCGAGAGAAAAGATGTAGAACATGCCTAGTGCCTACAACCTCTAACTTATATTATTTATATAGAAAAGCGTTTGCCGGGTCCGCTAGACAAAAAAATAAGTTTATTTATAGTTACAAATAAATTTTGTACTTATACAAACGGATTATGGTAAGTAAACTAAATTATTTAAATCACCGTTGGCAACAACTCTTAGCCAAAGGAATTTATGTAAGGGATAATATCACGATAGACCAAAAAAATTCTTGTAACTGTGTACGTAATCATGTTATCTGGTAGATTAAAAAAATATCAGTTTGCTACTTAATTAGTCTTTAATCTAACAATGATAATTCATTTGTAATTAGATGGCATAAAGTCGATAGTCAAATTTAAAAATTTAAAGTTATTATTAAAATTTCGTTGTGTCACGATAGACAAAACCTGAAGACTTGAAGGGCATTGATATTTCTTGTAGACTCGGCCAAGCGTTGCTGTGACTAAGATTTTTGTTATATTACATAGTAGTAAACTATTCAAGAGAAAAGGCAGGAGAACACCAATCCACCATGCTTTTTTGGTGGTTATGCCATTAAATTGTAGCTTATGTGAAACGTTGGTAATTATTTTGATAAGGATCAATACCTCGGTACGAATAAAGAGCCTTTTCTAGCGGTGGTATTTTAATAAAAGGACGCTTATTGTGACGTAACTATAAAAGATAGAGACATGCTGTCGCGACAATTTTTATAGATAGTGATGTGTCCTAAAAAATTGTAATACATCATTTTGTTCTATCATTAATAGTTTTCGCAGCGCACACGATTGAAGGAAGTTTTTTGATTATTTTTTTACACCTTGGGTTAGATTATTATTCAAGTTTTAGTAAGCATCCCTAATTTTTTTGAAATTGAAACATAGCCTATGTCACTCGGGAATAGTGTAGCTTGCCAACGGTGAAATAATTTTTGAAATCGGTCCAGCAGTTTCGGAGCCTATTCATTTCAAACAAACAAAAAATCAAACCTTTCCTCTTCATAATATTAGTATAGAAAATTCAATTATACTCTTGTCGTTCACTTATTAAAAATCTGTATCGGAAAGCACCGACCGCATAAAAATTTATAGGCGCTACAAACCTTGGAACGGTCGTCAGATTTCTGTACCCTTATCTTTGACAATTTTTATTTACAGTCAAGTAGGAGGATAGCCTACTAGCCCTTCACGTTGTTTTCCTTTACGTTTGAGCAAGTATTGATTGCGCATAGGTCCATTGGTGCAGAGCCATGAGATCTCAATGCGACTTAACCATTCTTTAAGTAATGTCTCCAGCAGAGAGAAACCTTGTATGAGGCATTAGTTTACGTAACAAAGAAATAACATGAAACCTGTTAAGCCTCTGTTTAGCAACGCAATTCGCTTCCGCATATAACTGGATAATCTCCGAGTCATTTATAACGGTCCGTAGGCCATAATGAACTTTGATTATGTCATATGCAAATTACTGTCGCGATTTATTGAATGAGAATTACTTAAAAATAGCGCATAGAATAATATAATATATTACTAGCTGACCCGGCAAACGTCATTTTGCCATGTATAGAGTACTTTTAAGAAACATTTTTTTATTTCAATAAAAATAACCA
Organism: Pieris macdunnoughi; assembly: GCA_905332375.1. Lineage (NCBI taxonomy): Eukaryota > Metazoa > Arthropoda > Insecta > Lepidoptera > Pieridae > Pieris > Pieris macdunnoughi. The sequence continues at coordinate 102,313 of CAJOBZ010000015.1, read as the reverse complement.
TCTGCTATAAAAAAATAGGGGTAGATCGTAGGGTGAATATTAAGGGTAGTATGTATTTTTGTATGCTGTATCATACAAAAATTAAAACAAAAAAACATTTTTTGGGGTGGACACCCCTCATCACTTAGAGGTTTGAAAAATAGATAGTAGCCGATTCTCAGACTTAATTAATATGCATAAAAAATTTCATAGGTATCGTTCGAGCCGTTGCGGAGTATAGGAACGAACATTGCGACACGGGAATTTTATATATTAGATTATAAATAATCAAAGTACATGAAATAAACAAAAGTGTATGGTAATTAACATGTTATTATTTTACATTTATTTGTTTGTTTAATTCAAAGAAGAAAACCATGAATATGCTGTATGCGGATTTCTTTCTTTGAACTTAATATTCTTAATAAAAATAGTCTAGTATATTTGCTATAACAATCTTTTGAACATTGATTAATAGCAATCAATTAATTTACGGAATAAAAGGTATTCCCACAATTATACTTCTAAAATGAGTCTTTTTACTAATAGTGATATTTTGCTCTTTTCTTAAGAAACGTATAAAAATTCAGAGATTGTAAGATAATCATTTCTAATAATAATTTGAAACTTGTTTCTTTGAACTTTAATTCTTGAATAATTTAACTACACCTGTAGCAAGTGTTGAGAATAAGTAAATCTAATAAATAGTATTAAATTCCAAATGGATTAACTTCGACTGAAATAGATGACGCCTTTACAGCATTAGATGCTGTTATATTCGACCATTATATTTTTAGACCAAACAACTAACGAAAACATTGAGGCGTCATGGGTTTTCCAACGAGTTTTATAAATAAATTTTTTCAAGAACTACACATTTATTTCCGTTAATTTCGTTAAAATAGTGTTTGGATCGGATTTTAATATAAATCGTAATGTATATATAATTATATATGTATATTATAATGTTATACAATATTCTATTTTCCTTGAGGTTAGATAGACGGATATAATATATGATACGCTCACGTTAACTATAAAATAAATTAACTATATAACTAGTTTTATAGCTTTTTAAGAGTGACTAAATGTGCTCAAAATAAAATATTTAACAGGAATGTTATTATAGGTCATTGAGGTAGCAATTTTACCTAAAACACAACTCGAAATTAGAAATCTTCTATTCTAGTTTAGATTTAGTAATAGATTTTAGTTTAGATTTAGTAATAGATTTTAGTTTAGATATGCATCAACAAGACTACACTTATAAAAAGAATCGAAAATAGACAAGAATTTATGTTACGTTCCTACGAATCTGTTTTTAGAAATTTTGAATCAATCGAGGGATCTATGTTAGGATAACGCATCGTACTGTGTCATTTAATATTACTGCTATTGCAAAACAAATGACGATCAACGTATTAATTAGGTTAATCAGATAACGTAAGCATATATTTTCTAATGATGAGATTTAGAGAGATATGTTTTAAATGGAAAATACCTTAACAGAAATAATTATTTCAAATACTGATATTGTTAGGTTGAAGTGACATTTGATACTCAAATATAAACGTGAAAAACATGAAACAACTGGTAATAGTAAATTTATGTAGATCCATCATAAAAAATGGCTGTTAATTTTGGGTAGTATATAATTTAATTTAAAATGTACCCTAATGATGTACATACAATTTTAAATGTTGTGTTTCAAGTCAATTTGCTAGCAAACTATCTTAAAAAGATGATAAAACTGGGCAATTTAAGCTGATCATTACGCATTATGATATCATAAAAAAAGTTTGGGATAATTAATAAATCCTAATATATTATATGGTACAACATAACAGATGTTTATATATTTGGTATTTTAGTATTATGGGCATATAAAATATATAAAAAAATACTTATGTACTTATTAGATTATTAATTATATTTTCACATAATATCTGTTTATAAATAAAATTTGTTACTGTTGTGCTAAGTGAAGTTGCCGGCCAAAATCTAATTTCTTAATAATATTATTATATTGATAGATAGGTAGATAGATAATAATAATTCAGTAATAGTAATTTCATTTTTAATTAAACCCAAAAATTAAGGTACCTCCTAAAAAAAAAAGTATTATTTTGATATTTTTTTGCTAAGAATACAGTCTGTTAAGAAACCAGTACAGAAATTGATATAATAAGGACACTAAAAGAGTAAAGAACCCTTAATGCATGTACTTGTATAAGGTTAGGGTCCTGTTTAGATGTTTGTAAAGCCAAAAAGTTTAAACTCAAATTATCCTTCAACTGTCCTTTATACCTTTTGTCGTTGTTCAATGCTCTTGTAGGAATATTTTATTCAACATAAACCAGTTAGAGTGCAAAGATTTTACTACCTTGCTACTTACTTAATTTGACTGGGATTTATGGACAGTATCTAATATGCATGTAGATGTATTAATATTATTTTTGTAGCATAAACTAAACAAAGCACTATCAGGATAATTTTATTAATTACATTTTCTGTTGTTTTTTGGCACTTATTACATTGCATACGAAAAATAAAATAAATCGAATATTGTATTAAATCCTATTAGATAATTTAGTAGTCTGCCAATGAATTAGTATAATATTATCACTATAATAATAATTGGAATATATTTTAATTGCTTTTATTTTAGTACAAAATTAGAGTTAATGTTTTAAATACATATAATCAATTTGATTCCTGTGTATAATATCGTAAATATATAATTTTCATTAATAATAAAAGTATAGCAAAGTTTATTCTAAGAACAAGCAATAAATTATCCAACTCACCTTTCAAAAAAATTAAATCCACAATATGCGATGATAAATCACCAACACAGTACAAAAACACAAGAAATCTAACGAAGTTACACACTGGATACCAGATTTTGCTTATTGTTTTGTAAAGGACGAAACAAAAAACGTCTATACCCTAACAACGTTTCTGTTTTACTGACGTGAAGACAGGCGTGAACAATGAACAGATTGCAAAAAGTAGAAACAGCGGTCTCTCGCTCTTGTGTAGCAAGCTATAGATAGACATGTAGATATTTCAGTACTCTATACTCTATAGACAGATCAAAGTATCAACGAACTCGGCAGTCAGCGCATCTTCATTCGAGTTTCGATGGAAGACATCATCGTACACTATTATAATGCATACAACACATAGCCTGTTTTGACATCGTCTAGCTAGTAAGACAATTGCAAATCGATTTTAATTATGTGACGTAATGAGCACTTACAAACTGATGCCGATTGTATGTACAAATCTGGTTATTGGTGCTTTTTATTTTTGAAAGGCCAGGCCTTTTTTATATATTAAATAATATTTAAAGATTTTGTAATACATACATATTTTTATGTCAAGTTTTATTTCTGGAATCCAATGAAAAAATAAATCCGCATTGAAGGATTGCTCAATTATTTTTTGTTTTTAATTAATTATAATTATTAAATAGTACATTTAAATGTTAAAGTTATCATAGTAAACAGGATGGCTATTCCTGTAAGAAGTATTACTAACTTTTTAAATTATTTTTATGACAGTGCTGAAAATGAATGTTATTTACATCAAGAACAAAAAAATAAAACAAAAAATATGTTATGTAGTTTTCTTACTTTTAGTTCAGAAGAAACTACTAAGACTAATTACTGGTTCAAAAACAGAACGCGAAAGTACCGATTGACAAAACACGCCGGTGCATTCTCGGTGCGTGTGTACTGGCGGAGAAAGAGATAGCTAATCTTGTGCCCTCTTCTAACATTGATTCGGTCAATCTACACTCTGTGGAGTGTGGTTCACTATTACTCTTAATTCATTCGCGCATTGCGGGCATAGGTGTTTATAATGATAGGATTCAGTAAATATTTGTCCTATTTTAATGCTACCTTTTAAACAAAACATTAACTATATTTTTATTTCCTATATCGTTCAGTAAGGTAGATAATTTAAATTTGCATATATTTTGTTCTTGTGAGTCATCAGTACTCTAATTATTATTCTTTGTTCGCCGGTGTGACTAATAAAATAAATAAGGCAAAGATAGATTAAACTATCAGCTGTTTTACCTTTAGTTATAGTAGTTGTAGGTATAAAGGAGATGGAAATATTTGTATAATTAAAAAAAATATTTTATATAGTCATGGAATATTACATATTATGTTACTAGTGTTATGGCACGTAACTAAGCAAGGTTTTGCGTGGTGCTAGACCAAGTAATGTCGCATCTAATAACACTGCCGACTGATTTGTTGGACGCTATAAAATACCATTTTAAAGTACAGAGACACTCGGCCCTAAAAAAATTATACGTTCGTTTCTGTATCGTTATACATTGAAAAAGTTAAAGTAACTTATCTTTTTCAAACAAATCTCAAGTCACAATCTTACCTTGGGCACTAAGAAAAATATCAAACTCCATAAAAAATCGGAAGTTTATTAAACTGGATTTTAATATGACTCACGTATCGGACGACGAACCTAAAACATTGTATATGTTATATATTTTAATTGACGTCAAATTGAAAATATTATGTTACAGCGACGTAGTTCCTTGTGAATAACAAATACATATATGATCTTTGAAATGCGCTATGTCACATTAATATTATTAAAACACTAAATCGTCCAATCATAAATTATTTACGATTAAAGAATACTTAGAAAAATACAATAGTCAATAGATATAAAATCAACGTTCATTTATTTAAAAAACCTATAATTCACTAACACGAAAGTGGATAGAAAAAAACGAAAGTTGAAAGTGTATTGCAGTATTGTATTTTCCAACCCCAATTTATAATTTAACATCAGAAAAGACAACATAAGATGCAGTCTCGTGAGTTTACTCCTGAGCCTGCACTAGTGGAAGATTCAGTGAGCCGATAGCAGCGTTTCCCGTAAAGGTCACTGACCGATCGAGGTACCTCGGCCTACGGATCAATATATCAGCGTAGCACTCGTAGCACAAAGAAAAAAAAATTATTATTTATTAGGGCTATCTGCACTGCGTTAATTGATATACACATTATGTTGAATACTTCAATTTAGTTTGGGAACATCCAGACATCTCAAGACGTAGTGATATTTGATTTGAGTTTCCCGATATCTAAATATGATGATAACTGCCGTATTTTAGTTGTGTTTAATCGGATAATATGTTTAGCTGTGATCACAATATACTACTAAGATAATGTTATAAGTTCAATATACAATATAGAAATGCGAATTAAAAACTGAATTATCTCGGATAAGACAATTAAACAAACCTGTGGTGCTTGTTGAAACAAAAACATTTGTTTACATTCTCATAATTATAATATATCCAGTATTGACATTGCAATTAGAACATACATATTATGATAACCTATTTTTTATCTTTGTAATTTGAAACCATATTTGCATGTATGTTTCACACTTTATCAACCGTGGTGTACCTACAGATACTACTAAACAGAAATTGAATATTCCTAATATTAAAGTGAATATATTATAGACCAGTGATATCATTGTGTCTGTAGTGTCCATCCATCAAGTCCACAGCTAACCAATCACTTGCTTAAAGAAGACATATGTATGTACCCAATAGCAGAGAGGACTGACGGATTTGACACATGAAATTAAACACACACACAACCTTAAAGCAAATGCCTTACCCTGAAAAACATTAAAATAATCAAATTACGTATTAGCATAGTGCACTCAGTAGTCCGTACTCAATAGTACTCTCGCCTCTAGTATTTGTACTAGTGCCTCTAGTACCTTTACTAGAGGCACTAAAACGGTTGGTACGTATCAGCAGTAGCCGTTGAATTGTAACCAGCGATTGTAGTCTTTATATATATATATATATATTAATAACCATCATAAAGTCACATCGAATGGTTATTAATACGTATAAAATACCACGCTATAGGACGAATCAGAAGAAACAAATAATATCATGAATTGTTTTTCACATGTTAAATTGTTTGTTTGCTTTAGAAACATCACGAACAATCCTTCCATTGGATGTTTTAAAAGATATTGTTTAATTGGTTAAAATTGATAAACTTAAAACAATTGATCTGATTTAAAAGGTTCATTTGCTTTCAGAAAGTTGTCAGCGTAACATTATATTTAATTTTAATGATAATTACGAATGTAAAAATATTTACTTTAAGGAGGCAAATTTTTTAAGGATGTCGCAAAAAAAAGTTTATTGAGAGCTTCGAAAACAAAAGAATGTATAACTTTTTTCTTCTGCTCAGACCACAAGATCTTTTTATTTAAGTAAAGAAAAGTTCATTTATTTGCTACCATCTATAATGGTTGAGGCCAGATGAAAGCGGAAACACTTTCCCAAGATTCCGAAGAAGTCTATTCCGAAGGCCAACTCAAATGTGGCCGGCCAGAAAGGCATAGCACCGAGGCCACTGGACAATGACTAGTGTAAAAGAGGTAAAAAAGGTTTATTAGGTCTGATTTATAAAATGTTTCGTTCTTAATTACGATTCACACAGTTTAATCCAAATTAAGTTTCATGATAACAAAAAACTTGTCTATAATTCTTGAAATTTTGTTATATCTGTAATCTAAGCAGTTATTTTTCTGTAATATGGATAATTAATTTCAAGTAGAAGCACTTAAAAAGGTACGTTTTATACAATTATTTATCATATGACTTTGGTAGAGACATAAGACATTAAACAGAATATTAGACAAGACAAAAAATATGTAACAATGGCAATATTGGAATAATTCGTGAAACGTTTGCACATTTTTTTTTAAAAATAATACCTTTTCTACTCCCCTGCCATTGTGTCCAGGGACTTTTTCTATCTCTAAGTGCTCGTTCAGACACGGCGGGAACCGCGCGATTGTCAGATCGTGCGGTTCGAACCGCAAAAATGTCGACTGTTCAAACATTGGCGGTTAGTTAGCGATCAGTTTCAAGATGGAAGTCGAAGAGGAACTAGCGTGTCTGTGGTTGATACATAAAATAAAGGAAAGAAATAAAAGGCAGTATTGGGTGCATCTAATATTAAGGGATCGACTGACACATGCCCAATTTGTAACACTATATCCCAATTTAAGAATGTTTGAGAGAATTTTTTTTGACTATTTGAGAATGTCAATAAAATGTTTAGATGAACTCATTGAACTAATAAGGGAAGATATTTGAAGCTCTGAAACACATATGCCCTCATGTCACCAAGACATGCTTGCCCTCATATGTGTTGCCCTCAGTGTCGAAGCGATAGCGAGTTCACACGTGCTCTTGTTATGACGTGTAAATCGCCCGGTGCCCGCAACGCTAATGAACGCTGAGTAACATATTCATAGTAATAGAACCGCGCGGTTGCCGCACGATTCTATTTTCTAGCGGTTGAGTGGCGGTAACCGCGCAGTTGGACTAACCGCGCGATTATGTGTGGACGATTATATAAACACCTATGTAAATAAGATCCGCGCGGTTCCCGTGTTATTTTCAAACCGCGTGGTTCCCGCTGTGTCTGAACGAGCACTAAACTTCACATCACACGTCTCGCAAAATACGCCCCGGCTACATCGGTAATATTTTTGTTTATAATATTCATGGGCGAGCCGGTGCAAATGCACATTACATTGACAACTAACTATTTAATAGATACTCAAATTAATCTGTTCATCTTGAGTTCATCATCTCATCATCAACTTTTGTGTCAAAATGTTATAAGATTGATTTAATTTAAATAATAAAGAAAAAAGCTAAAGGTGCTTTTCTCGCTCAACAAATAAGTATCGCAATACAGCGAGGAAATGCTGCCAGCGTTAAAGGTACACCGCCACAGGAACCAAACTTTTTAAATGTTTTTGGATTTTCTTTTTATACATTATTTTATTACACAAAATTATTAAATAAATTTTCATTAATAAATGATAGGTTTACATAGTAATTAGAGTAGATTATAAGATGTGGTCATGTTATAATCTACTCTAATTCCTTTATTCCTTACTTTCCATATGATCTAATTAATAAAACAATTTATTTAGTCAGTGCGTGTATAGTAGTGCTATTAAAAATGACATTGAATATGCTAGGAAGGTACACACATAACTATTTTTGTACTATTCAATTTGAAGATTCAGCCTTATTTGTTTTGTTATGGTAATTTTATAAACTAAAAAAAAATACAAGCAGTCAGTGCAGAGCAGAGTAGGTCTAGTAGGCGCATGAATCTCAATTCAAGTGCATTAACCGCTGTACCAATAGATTTTTCTATACACGCAGTTAATGCAAACAAATATTATTTATGTGATACGAGCAATCAATAACTTATTTAAAAGTTTTAATAAATGAACTAATGAAAGTAAATATATTCAATCTGCGAATTTAAAGGATAAAAATACGGAAACACTCAATACCCGACAAAGAGGCCCGTAGGAGGCCCCAACATGTCTTAACGGATCTAATAACAATAGCTAATAACAAATTAAAAGCCGCCCGTGCAGCAAAGCAAATCCGATTAGGGTAAAAACCGCCTTCACCGGGGAAGACGCGGATATTTACTTCGTACTTCACTCATACACTCAGCTTCCGCCCTTCCTTCATGTGATTGACCAACCCGTGACGGCCCAAGCCAGGTCCGAGTCTCGCAAGAGACGCCCTTGCGCTAGTGGCGGGATAAAGCCCATTCCGGCCGAGCTACGCTCGCCAAAACAGCCCGTGCTGAGCAGTCAAGGCCCTTAAGGCCAACAGCGAGATTTGTAGTATTTCAAAAAAGTTGTAGCTCCAGAGGTTTTTTAGGTACTGTACAGCAAATGAAAGATGAAAATGTAATATACACGCAAAAAGATATATGTATATGTAGATTAGGGTTTTTATACTAAATTGAGATCAGATTACAAACACGCCTATATTGGATTTCATTTAAATCGGTCGACTAGGTTTCGTGTGATAGTAAATCGTATTACCAGATGGAAAAAATGTTAATTAAATAGGCACGGTAAATATTCCACAGCTCAGCTGTTTCAGTGAGTAATTTATTTAATAATAAAATAGAACATAATGAGTGATACGACATTCCATAAACAAGTAAGCACGGTACGTCATCATAAACACAATACGCATCAAAAACATGGACTAATGTTGCTTGTTACTATAGTTACAGAGTATTTTTTTCAGTTTTTTTTTTCAGTACACGTTCTTAAGCAGTTTTTTTTTATTTATTTACAGATTAGTGATCAAAACCTCCTCTAGCAATGCATTGTAGTGAATCTACTCCAGGTGGAGGTCCTATCTGGGAGATACGACCTCCGATTATTTAAAAAAGAGAGCATACACCTCCGGCAACGCACCCACAAAAATGGGGATACATACGATGACTGGGGACTTATAGACTCGTTATACTGAGAGTATTTGGCGGATGCACACAGGCACAGGCACTGCACACATAGGAACACAAATAGTTTTTATGTTTTAATGTAATCATACAATTATTGTAATCTTTTTTGATATTAAATATATATGTATAAACCTAAAGATTAATATAAATTCAGGCCAATATAAAAATCATGTGTCCTTTACTTACCTATGCCACTATTCCATAATATGTGTAAAGATATCTATTGGTCTAGCGTTGCTTCTTGATAACTAAATGTTGAGTTTTCAATCAAACCCACCAGTATCCATAACATATAATATTAATACCTTACAATCCTTAATTAAGAATACAGTTTTTTGCAATAATATTTTACAGCAAGCGTCGACTAATGATTCATTGCAATCATACTTACAGCACAAAGAAAAACCTTTGAACCTAAAAATCATGTGTCCTTTACTTACCTATGCCACTATTCCATATGTGTAAAGATATCTATTGGTCTAGCGTTGCTTCTTGATAACTAAATGTTGAGTTTTCAATCAAACCCACCAGTATCCATAACATATAATATTAATACCTTACAATCCTTAATTAAGAATACAGTTTTTTGCAATAATATTTTACAGCAAGCGTCGACTAATGATTCATTGCAATCATACTTACAGCACAAAGAAAAACCTTTGAACCTAAAAATCATGTGTCCTTTACTTACCTATGCCACTATTCCATATGTGTAAAGATATCTATTGGTCTAGCGTTGCTTCTTGATAACTAAATGTTGAGTTTTCAATCAAACCCACCAGTATCCATAACATATAATATTAATACCTTACAATCCTTAATTAAGAATACAGTTTTTTGCAATAATATTTTACAGCAAGCGTCGACTAATGATTCATTGCAATCATACTTACAGCACAAAGAAAAACCTTTGAACCTAAAAATCATGTGTCCTTTACTTACCTATGCCACTATTCCATATGTGTAAAGATATCTATTGGTCTAGCGTTGCTTCTTGATAACTAAATGTTGAGTTTTCAATCAAACCCACCAGTATCCATAACATATAATATTAATACCTTACAATCCTTAATTAAGAATACAGTTTTTTGCAATAATATTTTACAGCAAGCGTCGACTAATGATTCATTGCAATCATACTTACAGCACAAAGAAAAACCTTTGAACCTAGCATGCACGAGTAAACTCCATGTATGTATTACTTATATATGAGATTGAGGAATATTAATAATACACATAAATAATATTTTGCTAAATAGATGTCAATCTTTAGATAATCGAACGATTTCACTCTACATACAATGGGTATCTACAGCAAGACGGAGTGAAAGAGAGCGGTTTGAGTGAGATTCAGAAACGAGACTTAGCGCGAACTCTCATGTCAAAATCCAATACATACTTACGGGTCAAAAATGTATTGGACTTAGATAATAACTAAGATTTGTGTGGCATTCACTTGTTTCATTATTTTTGGTCGTAACCTTGTCTAACACTTTTTAAACCAAGCAGGATAAGCATTAGAACAAAAAACTAGTAAAGTTAATTTTATTATAATAAATATTGTTTGCATTTTTATATTAAACTAGCAGACTGGCCAAGCGTTGCTGTGACTAAGGTTTTAGTTATATTTCATAGTAGCAAACTATTCAAAGGAAACGGTAGGAGAACACCAGTCATGGGGACCACCATGCTTTTTTGGTTTTTATGCCATTGTAGCTTATGTGAAACGTTGGTACTTTCAACACAGCGCCATCTGTTAGAATTGTGACTATCAAATAATAAACAAATATTTTGCAATAAAATAATATTGCGGGTATAAATTGAGATGTAAGCTATCCTATCTTTTTAGTTGGATCAAACTACACACGGTGTGCAAATTTGATTGAAATCGGTTCGGTAGTTTACGAGTCCATAGCGGACAAACAACGTGACACGTAATTTATATATACATTTATATATTAAGATTATAAAATTGCTATATTAGATACATAATATACACTATTTTAAAAATAGATTTAGAATGTAATTGCTAGTTGTTGCTAAATGTCTAGACTTATAAAATGAACAAAGAAAACCCCCTTTGAAACTACTATCTATGTATGTTCAATACAGAACACGGCTTGCAAGTTGCAACAATGTTGTACACGAGCATTATTAATCTATTGGGATTAATAAAGTAAAAACGAGACACAGAAAGACATCTGTACATTACTGTAATTGTAATTGAGTACCTAATATAGTACGTCCCATTTTTAATCGTACCTACGGGTACCCCATAACATAATACCAGTACATACACGAAGGAAGTTTAAGGAATCACATATTTTGACTTTGGCAAGTCAATACATTTATGAGAATATTTTGTATGTGCGAAAAAATATAGAAATCTTTAAAAAGAATAGTAGCTTCCATAATTATAGTACTCGTAATAAAGACAAAATTAGCGCACCAACAACAAGGCTGCATAAAACGAGTAATTCTTTCAAAGGCAATTTTATAAGTTTTTTCAACAAAATCCCTAGTGAGATACAAGTGTTGTCAATAAATAAATTTAAATCGTACATTAAAGTAAAACTGCTTGCTAAGGCTTATTATAATATAAATGAATGTTTAAACGATCCTAGTGCTTGGATATGAATTGCTCCAGTATAAAAAGAAAGAGGTAACGCGACTGAATCTCTCGGTTTCATTTCCAGACTCTAGGGCGATCGTCAACATCTACGACTGTTTTAACGGAAAGTGGGAACAAACCGTGATCCATGTGGTATCAAATTATTTAAGTAAGTATAATTAGTATTATTATTATTTTATTATTAACTTGGCTAAAGTTCACGTTTCAAGGATCGTCATGCTCTCTTAAATGTCATTGCTTGTGGCGGCGTCCATGCATCGGGTTGTCTCTCTCCCTGGCGAAGGGGCCGATGGCTGGCCATGCGTCATACTCGTGATAGGGTCATACTCGTCATACTTGTGGTGACTGGTCGTACTTGAATTCGTATGCGGTGATGTAAGTTATTTTGACTATGTATTTGCGTGTTGTTCCCACGAGAATGTAAGTGAGTGCTCCTATTTCACCATGCCCTTGATGTTAGAGGACAAATCTTTGTTTTTAATTTATTTTATTATTATTTATTACTAAAGATTTCATATGAAACATGGTGTATTGGTTGCAGCTGTGTACACGTTGTGTAAAACAAAAAACTTGGCGATTAAAAAGAGTGGCGGAGAGTGTATTGCCAGTTCGTCTCTTCCGTTCTACGCCCTTGAGAACTGGCAGTAAATGTAAAATTGGATGCATTTAATGTATATTTATTTTTTGACGTTCATAAGTGTACATTGTGTTACCTATATGAATAAATTATTTTTGACTATGACTTTAATATGTATTCCGATATACCTAAGTTTATTTATATAAGCCCACAAAAGGCTGCAATGTTACTTTTTACAATATTCAAGTAAACAATAAAGCGCTCCATCTATGGGTTCTCAATATCCGTAACTATTACTATAATTAGCTAAAAAATATAGTAATAAAAGTATGCACATTAAGAAATTTAACACGATCAACATAAATTAAAAGCCTAACAAATTCACGATTACAGCCCCAATTTATATCTGAAACTGGATAAATACGTAACCTTTAATATAATTATAAAATATATCCATGCCTATAATAACCTTAAGTGCAATATATGCATACTTTGACCATAAATCACAAATGTGGCACGTACCTTCTATAAAGAATGCATCGACCATCGTATTGAATCGCGGCCGCTGACACCAATTGGAGCAATTGCTCCTTGTTAGCATGCTTTAGTATCAGTTAGCTCCAATTGGTATGTAGCTAACAGACTAATATACCACTTTATACTGGACTGCGATATTTTTTTTATTATGGTCATCACAGTAATCCGACCTTTTTGGACCTCTATCTCGCTATTATATTGCAATTTGAATTTTGACTTGTGATGTAATCAAGTTACTGTTTTAGGGATTGGGATATTGAAAAACCTCGTTAATATAATCTGTATTTTCCGGAATCTTCATCTAACATATACTAACGGGGTTGCACTCAAGGAGGCTTCATATATATGGAGATATAAATAACACTAGACAAAAGTAACTCTTGTCATATGAAAACAAGTTACCCGTATATGCATTGAAAAAGAAAAAAATATAACAAGTGCTTGTCTCGGCCTAAAGGGGAACAATGCAGAATGGTAGTCATAACTCATACATCGAAGAACAAAGGAATCGAGCCCGCACTGAAATAACTAAAAATGTTGACTGTGACTTACTGAAGATCTGTCGTCAACTGTATTACTGGCTATTAATAAAAAATCTTTGTATCTTTGAGTTTTAGAAAGGCTTACAGTTTCTTCACTTATAAATCCAATAATGGTAGGTATATTCAGCATCAAAATCGATTGCTTTAGAAGTTGAAAACTACACAATACAGAGACTTGTTCCAGCCAACCCATTTCGATAAAGTTTAAAGTTTTAACGACGAATTTTAAAATGTCATAAATAATAATTAATTATTGAGGTTGAGAAAAGAAGTGATTATTTTTACGCGGTCAAGCGATCAACGGAATGAGAAGTGTCAGAAGTACATACCTAACGGCTGTTTAAGGAAATGTAATTAAAATCCTTTTGAAACTTTGATTCGTTTATTTTTCAATGAAGTTAGTACTAAAATGAAAGCATTTCATAACTGTACTTCTCTCTTTAATTTTTTTTTTTTTTGTTATTGAAAATAAGCAAACACCTGAATCGTAAAATATATAGCGCTATTTCTAAGTTCAAGAACATAGAAACCTAACAAACAATGGAATTATTCTGACGCTTTCATACAAATCATTATTGTCAACAATGCATGACTTATGACGCATGTAAACAATGTAGCTTCTTACGAAATAACCTGTTGTAAACTGACTTTATTTCCTGTTGGACATTAAATCTGTAATTAGCATTTAAAAAAAAAAATATCTCAAAATGAACACTTCTTATGAATTAATAATTTCTATCGCCCAAAAAAGACTTCTAGAAGTATTATAAATTTTATTATATACTATTTTTCCTATTGAAGTTTACTGGTAACATAACTTGTGTGAATAAAAAAAATTAACCAAAAAATATAGGTTTGTGAAAAAACTTGAACCCCAATTTAATATAGCTCCTTGGCTATTAGTTAAGTAGACATTATTAATGACCCCCAATAACATTTTGTATATGATTTGACATTTTAAATCGTAGGTTTCATCATAGAATATCTCTTAAATTGACACAGATACATGTTTAACTTATGCACTCAACCTATATTTAAGTTACTCAATATAATATTACTAATCGTTCACTTTGTTTCACAAAGCGGCTTAAGTGCGCGTGTACTAAATGCACTGACATCGACCCGTTACTACCAACAATGGTGGTTCAAGTTACAGGCATAACACTCAACAAATACGGCCAAAATATATTCTTTAGCGTACAGGGGTCGGGAATCATATTGAATACTGTGCAACAAGCGTGACTGGACAGCGCCACCCGAATTTGAAAATGGCGTCATCATCAAACAAATATAATTGAAGTAATATAGTTTAAGAAAAAAGCATAACGTGCGAGCGAAACGTGAACGTCATATCAAGCAACAAGCGTGAACAGCGAGCAGTTCAGCGACTAACACTGAAAAATCTACAAATAAATATATTACTTTTACGTATTAATAATACGGTGTTATGGACATACCTGGTGACATTATTGCTTTAGCATGCCTGTATTTTATATATCAATTATTAAACTATCTCTTACGCGCTTAATTTGAGCCCTTCCTTTGGATTGAATGAGTCAGTAGTAGTTATATTGCGATTTGCGTAATGTTACGAAGGGACGTTGTTAGAGGAACATCCGCTGCCTACCATTGTTTATAAATAATCAGTATCAATATTTGATACCTACGTAATAGATAATAGTAACTTGCAGCCTTCCGATAAAATAATAAATCTGTAGCCAATATTTTGCATTGATATCACAAAATTCGGACTTCGTGAAATATATAAATAAAGTCACCTATTGAGTATGATATATTAATGAATTAATCTTAAGTCCAGACTCCTATTTAGTTTCGTCTATCGAGGCCGTAAGTTTAAACAATTTTAATGAATCGATTCCGACAAAAAAAATGTCTTAACAAAAAAAATAAAGATTTGATTTGAGGTTTCATATATATCATAATTCCAAAAAACAATAATAATTGATCTACGTATATTTAAGGTATTTATCGTCACAGCCCTGCGATTCTGTAAGTTGTAACTCACTTAAAAGGTGGGAGCTTGTAGTTTATTGTTTATCAGAATGCCAAATCATAAAATGACTGCTTAACGACTGATTTGAGAGCGACCGCCGATGCGAAAACCGCTGTGTGAGTTCGAAAAGTGAGTTACAGAATCGCAGGGCTGCTCTTCTAGCGTGGTATTGTATGCGCAAAAATACGGTCTACCGCTTTATCAAAGTAAAATTGCTAAACAACTACTTTGCTATTATTTTGTCGTAGGCAATAAAAATTGTGTATTTAACTAATAAGTTCATACCTAAAGGAAGGCGAGGAATCTTGCAAAGGAAGAAAGGAAGGACGAAAGTCAAAAACATGTTTTATAAATATAAAAAAGCTTTTCTACGAGCCTAGTGTAATTTAGTAGTATATCAAGTTGAGTTCAACAGTTTTGTTTTTAAAATATTAAGTAGAGGTCGAAAATCGCATTAAAGTTATAGTGAAAATAAGAATATGATCACTTATTTTATATATAAATAGAACAGTTTTTAACGTAATAGTTTTTTTTACATAAAAATATGCATTTAAAAACCCACTCACGTTTCTAAACGAATAAAAATGTCTTAATGTTGGTAACTACTATAATTTCTGTATGTTGGCGTATCTGTAAAATGTTACTATACTAAAAATATCGCATTTAATTTGAGCAAATTATTTTCATGTATGTCAAATTAAATAAAAATAATTACTTTTATAGATACTATAAAATAATTTCTGTTATTTTTAATCTAATAGTACTGTATAAAAAAATCTAATCTTGAATTATAAATAATTAATAATACGATACATTTTATCTGGAGGTTTACTATTTGTATAATTATATAAATTTATTATTTAAATGAAAACTTTATACTTTAAAGATTAACTTATTAACCAAAACAATTTTAGCACAATTTCGTTTAAGTAATTCAATTCTTGAAATCTTGTACTCCACTGTTTTGTAACCCTATGACTACAGACGAGATTGGGAAAATTTATCATTGGTTGTAGTTTAACACACGATTAGCGAATGGCAACATTTACAAAAAATTGAAGTGAAAGAAATGAATTTACGAGAATAGGTCGCGAGTTGCATAGATTTTTGGTTGATTTCCTTTTCACTTTGCTTTGATATTCTTAAAAAGATCTAATAAACTCGAGTTAATTTGTGTTTACTCCCACAATTTGATTCAACGGATCGAACACAATTCAGCCGAAAACAGGATAAGTACGAGAGTGGACAGCATCTTATTGATTTTCTTTCCATGCATATGCTTTCAACCAACGCGAGCCTAAGTTAATACCTGGCCCGTTTAATCAATGATCTTGCTCAACTATTAATGATAAATCTATTAAACTGTTAAAACAAGTGAATTTCTCAGTTTTTGGTGAAACGAAATTTTGTTAAAATGATGGCCAACTCGATGGACACGGTAAACTCCAATCAGCCCACACAAAATGGTAGCAAGTTACAACCCTGCCACAATGAGTCTAAGACAAACTTGATAGTAAATTATTTACCACAAACAATGACTCAAGAAGAGATAAGGTCATTGTTCTCCAGTGTGGGTGAAGTAGAGAGTTGCAAGCTGATCAGAGACAAAGTGACGGTGTTTCCCGATCACATCCTCAATGGCCAGAGTTTAGGCTATGCATTTGTGAATTACCACAAAGCTGAAGATGCTGAAAAAGCAGTAAACACTTTAAATGGTCTCCGTTTGCAAAATAAGATCATAAAAGTGTCTTATGCCCGTCCCAGCTCAGATGCTATCAAAGGAGCAAATTTGTATGTATCAGGACTCCCCAAACATATGACACAGCAAGAATTAGAAAAGCTGTTCTGTCCATATGGTTCCATCATCAGCTCACGTATTCTCCATGAGAATGTCAATGTGGGCCATCTTATGCAAGCAGGCTTAGAAGATCAAGGAGGCTTACAGGGACCTTCAAGAGGAGTTGCATTCATACGATATGACCAGAGGTGTGAAGCAGAAGCAGCTATTCGTGAACTAAATGGCACTGTTCCACCTGGAGGAACTGGGCCCATGACTGTTAAATGTGCAAACAATCCAAGCAATCAAAACAAGGCACTAGCTCCATTAGCAGCATACCTGGCTCCTGCATCTGCTCGTCGCTTCATTGGCCCTGCTGGTAAGGCTTTGCTAGCTATTAATAAAGGTCTTCAAAGATACTCACCCCTAGCTGACCCTCTCATACAAGGTAATGCCCTAGGTGGTTCTGGCTGGTGCATTTTCGTTTACAACATTGGTGCTGACACTGAGGAGAGCATCCTGTGGCAGCTTTTTGGCCCCTTTGGTGCAGTACAGAGTGTTAAAATCATCAGAGATCCAGCAACCAACAAATGTAAAGGTTACGGTTTTGTTACTATGACCAACTATGATGAGGCTGTTGTTGCAATTCAATCACTGAATGGTTATTCACTTAATGGCCAAGTACTGCAGGTCAGCTTCAAAACGAACAAGAGTAAATCCTAAGTGTTTTCAAAACCTAGTCAATAAATTGTAGCTAATGCAAAAATGTTGATCATAACTGTCATGGTTTGTTGTCACATATTCAATTACTATAGTACTTATGCGATAAGTAACAAATCATGACATGACAGTTAACCAGTATTCACAATAATATGTACAAACCACCTTCTTTATCACCTCAATATGTATCTTTATAACAATGAGTTATATAAAAAAGACATGAAAATTTAATCATGAATCTTTTCAACCAATGATTGCTAACAAATTCCTGTAAAAATTTAATACTCGTAATTTAATACTGGCATAATTTATCAAAATTTAAAAAATAAACACCATTGATAGATCAAGATCAACCTATTTACATTTAAATTAAGGTTTATATTTACCAAGATTTTAATGGAAATGACACAAAATATAAGCAATATATTTTCTATTTTTACAAACCTAATTGACAGTGCAATATTAAATTTTTACTATAAGTAAACTTATACAGACGCAAAAAATATATTATGTATAATGTGCAATTATACACTTATTTATATTCAAAATATGGCAATATCTATTTAAAAGCATAAGTAATATATTAAATCTCAATTACATACCCATTACCAAAGACAACAGAATGCTAGATAAAATTTACTTATAATGGCTAGCAAAATACCTTCCATTAAACTTTTTTATAACAGTAGGGATTGTCCGTTTATAGATATCTAATTAATAAAAAGTATTTATGATAGTCTTGAAATTGACTCATGCACAAAATCATTAGATAAAGGTCTAATAAAAAATTGTTTAATTGTAAAAAGTACCTAGTAATATTTTGCCATTTCATTTCAAATGAGACTTTGACTAAATCAAGAAATTTGGAGACCATGACAATCAGTGTATTAATGATTGATCAACATTTTATTAATAATTTCTATTGACTAAATTAATGAAAAAAAATCACATTGATTATAATATAGAATACTTTTTCAGAAGAAACTGATTAGCAATACATAATATTTAACTAAATTTAAAATTTAATGCATAGTACACAAGCTGAAGCCTCGGCTTTTAATGCATATTGAAAATTATCCATATGATATTGTCTCTCTTATTAATTTGTATAATCACTATTTATTATTACATTTAAGTAATGTATAATTAATAATTTATTCTAGTTGATAGATCTATTATAATAGATTTCTTTTCATAATATTATATCTCATAAGTGTAAGTTTGAAATTAGTTCTTATAAATTTACTCAACAACTTGATGTTATAAATTTGTGACTGTATTTAATCCAGACTATACATGTGTGTAGTATCTTTCACTTTTTAGAGAAATTATAGATAAATGTGAACGCATATCATAATGTATTTAAAGATCTTATATTAATAAACCATTTTTACAATAATTCCAATTGGATTTATAGTAAAAATAAGTTACTTACTTAAAACATTGCAAACTAACTGCCACATATAGGTATTTTGGTTTATTAATATAAGTTTTAAGTAAAAAGCTGTTCTAATTATCTCATAATATATTATGTGGGGCTTGTAAAATGCATTTGGACTACATATTTTTTTTAAGTTCTACTGATAGGGATAATTTTTCATTAAGATTTATGATTATTATTTAGTTAAATACTTAACAACACGAAACTAGTCAGTTATATAATTTTTGCAATGGTTAATCTAAGTACCTATCTAAACTTAAGTATTTACTTAGTTGAATTTCTGTGTTCTGTAACTTAATCTTTGGTTAGGATTTGAATTTAAACTATGTTGGTGTGGTGTTTCTTTAATATTAGTCTAAAAAATACACAAACAGGAACGAATGGTGTGTATAAACTAGTCACAGGTTTAAATAATTGTACCTGTTTTGTTTGTGAAACTGTTTTGAATTTTTTAGGTTGATAACCTTCATTCTGTTGTTTAAGAATACTGAATCATATTATGTAAAGAAACTGTCTATAAGAAATTTCATATTACTATAATTGATTGAGATCTTGCATATTTTAGTTAGCATCATAAAATTCCTTCATTTACCTTCTCTTATCATTCATTACTATTACACAAACAGTCTAAAAAATTCATAACAGCCTTGCTTGTAATTTGTATGCATTGTGTCCTCTTTTAATACTTACCACCTGATAAAAATGTACCTAAGTAGTAGGGTTAAAAATTCCGACGGGGTAGAACTATATGCTGGCTCATTTAGTTACAAGGTTTCAAAATCTTAAGAAGGAAGCCTGCCCCAAAAAGACGTTAAAAGACTGTTATCGAGGCTATATTAATATCTATGATAATGTCGAATTTAATTATTACATTAAGATCTGTCGGCAGGTTTCCTTGATATCGTTATCGTTTACGTCGAGCGAGTCTTTGATTCAAAAGTATCCTGATGACAGAGTCCTTAGAAAAAAAAGGTTTAAAACTAAATTTAATTGCTTATCTTGAAAAAAAATTTAAATTAAATTAAATCTTGAAAAAATAAGATTGTATTCGACTTCTACAATTGCTCGCATAATAAATTATATCTTATAATATATCCCACCTAAAATTTTAAGTATTCGCTCCATTATCAAGTACTGCCTCAACATATGAGATAGAATTTCAATTCTGTGGTGTAATCATGGATTTTAAGACTCGCTTGCACGGTTGCGGGGAAAGCTCTGCAAATGGCGATCGATGACTCCTAACACCTGTCCAAATTATAATTTCGTTCTGATTTAGTATTTTGTGCTAATTATTTTTGTTTTAGTGTTTTTACCTTAGTGTTATGTATTCTAACTATTTATATTTAACCAGATTTATTTAATTCATTTCCGGGCAGGTTTGGGTACAGTAAGGTTTGGCCTAGGTTAGCTAGAATAAGTAACAGTACAAATCGTCGGTATGTAATGCGTTGGTTTTAATTGGCTTACTTAATTATTGAAATGTCAACGAATGTAATCTGATGTAGAAATTAATATTGATATAGACATTAAATATTGACATTAGCAATAATGTATTTAAATATTCTTTTATTTTGTAGCCCTTGGCCTTTTTTAATTCATATACTCGAACGATAGGTACTAATTTGCATCAAAGCGCGAAATCAAGTATGTAGTTTTACATAGATCGCTTTTTTTTTTTTAATTTAATTTCAGTCCAAAACTTAGCCAAAAGCAAATGAAATTACATATGTCTTAAATATTTAATAATTTTAAAGAGTTAATATTACATAAACTGATTTTATAATAACAATATTTCTTGACTGCTACAAAAATTCAGAAGCGAAAATAACACATGATATTCGGCGGCCCAATTTTATTAAAGAAAGATTGTCGAGGGGTGAATTCACCCCATGAGTTCATTGAACTTGATACATTGCGTATACAACGGGGAGGATCAATGTGCCAGATTTGTTGTCTCACGATCGTTTCCCTAGTGATATGCTTAAAAACATTTTTAATCATCATTATAATTCAACACTTCATTATATTATATATACTAGACCTTATTTTGTGCTTGTAATGGAGAAACTAAAAAAAACAGTATTGAAAATGCTTTTAAAATCGTAAATAGGTATAGGTACTAATATAGTGGATGGCAAATAACGCTTTATCCCCGGGACGTATATAAAATATGTTAGTTATTAGATTGTTTCCCTCTATCAAATCAATCCATCCTCAAAAAACCGTAATGGTATACTGCGGTGACTGAACAGTTTTTATTAAGATTTATAAAATTGATATTGAATGACATAGACTTATATCATAGTAAAGGACCTCAGTACTCTAATACTACTAATAACTTCTACAAGTATTATCGTAGAAGTTATTGAGAACATAAGAACCGACGCCAAAATATATTAATTGTATTCATTGGTCTGGAATTATAAAGATAATTAAATGTATTAAATGATTACTTATTTGTATACGGGGTATAAAGATCCTACTGTGCCAATAAGAGGTTCACAATTGCAGTCATTACATTTATATGTACGCACATTGATTTTTGCCATCGACATCCAAAATAAACCTAATAGGATAATCATGCTCTGGATATAAATGATTTTATCGTTTAACATGTTTAATTATCATGAAGTTGGTTCTATTTTTTTATAGAATTTATTTTAAGCTTTTGACTGGCGTATATGTCTAAGTCAAACCAAAAGAGACGTAGCAAATAACCGTGAAAAACTCAAATATTACAATTTGTCGCCATTGTTTGTATAAAGCCGCAGACATAGACTTATACTTTTTCCTTCGTCTCGCTCACGACGTATTATTATATTATTATTTTTGAAATCAGTTAAAAGTTGATAAAATTCATGACGACTTCGTATATTGTAACTTTTTGTACCATGAGTAAGCCATAAAATCTTCAAAGAAAATTAAGTAACCGTTAGTCGAGAGACTGCTGTCATATTATATATCTGTGCACTTACATTCTTTTAGTAGTCTGTGGACAAATGTCAGCTGTTATACTTATAAATTAAAGTACTCAACCTAGTAGTTATCTGTCATCTCTTCAATAGTTTAAACTTTAAAGCATAATATTAATTGATAATAGTTGTTTATACTTTTAATTACACCATTTTATACACAAGAAAATGGTTTAAGGTCAGGTATCGTACGGCTTCAACAGTTAATTGAACGAATTGCGATATTTAGTAAAAATTATGGAGTCGTTATCAAAGAATGAATTGATTTCCACAATAACTAAACAGGCTGATCAAATAAAACGATATGAAACCCGACTTAGAGGTAAGTTATTTACTAGTTACAATATTCAGTATTTTTTTTAGTTTCCATATAAAATAAAATATTTCTAGAATACACTGACTGAATAACAGCTGTTTCTTCAACCTTTCCAGATGTTGTTGCTGCATATAAAGGTCTTGTAAAAGAGAAAGAGGCTTTAGAAATAAGCCTAAAGGCTTTAAATAAATCTGATAATAATGATGGTATGTACATTTTTTAAAGGTATTTTTAGATAAAGAATCAAGACATAATTTCTTTCTACACTAATAAAAGGCATGAAATTGAAATAAAAGTTTTATATGTTTAATAGTATTCTCACAATTAATGTGTTTAAAGCAAAATGCACAAATACATTAAATACATCATCAATTGAATGTTTTGAGAAGGGTGGGTTAACAAAGGATGAACATATGGTACACAAATTGTAGTGTATTTAATTGATACTTCTATTCCAGTTTCAACAAATGAGTCTGTGGCGGCACTTACATTGTCATTATCAACACTTACTACGGAGAAATCACGTATGGAAGAGGCTTTTCAGTCTGATAAGAAAGTTACCCGGGAAAAGGTATTTTGAACAGTACTAGTAAAGGCTTGGGTGACTTTGTGCAGATTCACCATAAAAACTAGCTTTGATTCTTTTCAGTGATTCTGTTCTGCATAAATTATTGTTTAAAGTGTTATGGAGTCGGGAGTGAACTTATCTCTGCATTAGTACATATCTCCAACGTTTGTGGCTGGCATATTGTTTAATTATAGCTATTAGAGATTTGGAATAGCTGAGAGTGGTAAGAGGTTAGGGCCCATGACAGTTTCAACGTGGAGAACAATCTAAGTATGTTCAATGCTTGAGATTTCTATTTTGAAAAATCCATACTACTACTATACTAAAATATTCCACAAGCAGTTAAAGAATATGTAGCAAGGCTACTGTTACATTATGTATGCTTATTTGAAAGTAATGTGTTTTCCATTGAATAACAATTTTATGGAGAACAAATATTAAAAATATGATTAAATTTCCATAGCATTTGGTTAGTAATTAATTTTAGTGCCCCTTAACAGTTTACAGCTAGGAATAAATATCAGAAGATATTCAATTGCTTGTATATTGTAATTTTACAGTATGAAAACATAATAGCATCCATGAGAGAAGAGACAAAAACATTAGTACAGCAACACCTAACTGAAGTTAGTAATTTAAAAGCAAAAATTGCATATGAAATTCAAGAACGGGAGAAAGAGAGGACAGACCATTTGGCAATGTTGAAGTAAGTGTGTAAAAATAAAAATGTTACTGTTGTATGAAAATCAGTACTTTATCTCAATGAGCGCAGTGAGTGATGACTCAAACATTAATAAAAAAAAAATGGTGCGTATACTTATGTACGCACGTAAGAAGTTATACTTCTTATTATTATTATTATTATTATATTATACAATTATTAATTAATATTATTATTTATTATTATATTATTCATTCAATTTAATAACTAGGTATGTTTCATAACCCTTTAACTAAGTAACAATAGGTCATTGTGAAAAAGCATTGCTAAATTTATTTGAAAAAATAATTAAAACCCCTGTATTTGTTTAAAAGGTTCTACAAAGGTCATTATGGTCATTCAAAATTCTTGGCATAGCTGCTAACTTCACGCATATTCTATTTCTTTTTACTTGTAGATAGTCTTATTCCCATCTCGATCGCGCACGCTCGGCGCCCGGCTGGTTTAAAAAGGATTTGTTAGTGGGCAACTTCATATTTTGTGTCACGGTGCGTGTGCATCGTAAAATTTCACTCTCATCAATTTTTCATAACGCGTCTAAAGAAGTATAACTTCAAAAAATCTAAAAACTGTTTTACATACTCCTATGTTATCGAAATTGCAATATAATGATAATGATTGAAGATAATGCTATTTTTAACGTAACAAAAGTACATAAATAATATTATATAGCTGACTATTATTTCACCAACTTTCAGAGAACTTCATTTGAAATTCAATGAAGAAAGGAAATATAAAGAAAAACTAGAAGATAAAGTAGTTACCACAAGTGAGTCACAAGGTGGTTATATTTAATTTTATTACCATCTAAAATAGTGCTATTTTCATGACTTATTTACATTATTGAATAAATAAATTCAGTTAAATCAGGTTGTCAATCATCATTATTAACTAATTATAATAAATTTCCTGGAACTGCGACCTAAGATTCACTTAAAAAATTGTGTTATACCAATCAGGATCAAGTGGCTTCGGTCCTTTGTAACTTACATGCCAAAAATCCGTGTGATTGATTACAATCATCAACTTGCCTAGTTCGGAAGCCCTAGTTTTGTCTAACTTATTCTGATTACTATAAAATAGCCTAATATATTCATTCCACTTTTATATAAATAAACTGATTAACACTATATGTTGAATTTTTCACACAATCAATACAAATATTTTTTTTGTTATTTAATACTTTTTAGTGCATTCTGGAGTCAACTATATTTTTGTCCAAAATGAATTTATGATATATTTCAGCGTCTCAAGCAGAGCTCGAAAAGCGAGTTCGTGACTTGAGTAGTGCTTTGGAAGCGAACCAACGTCGCTTGGCGCGAGCCGAGTCTCGCTCTGGTGAGACGCCGGCGTCTCTTGTGCGACTTCAGCAGAAACTGACGTTACTGGAACAGTCACACTCTGTTGCAATACGAGAGGTATTTAAGTTTATTTTTTATTCTATCTATCCAGTAAAAAAAACTGCTTCACCAAAACCGTGTTTGTTGATCAATTTTCTTTGACAAAAAAGCTTAGGCACAAGCTTAACGACCTATCTGGTCGCCAAACTACAAGAAAGTACATTCTTTCTTTCCATTTTTCGTCATCATTTCTTGAAGTAGGGCGAATGGAAAAAATATATGGTGGAGTTGAGTAGTTATCAAGCCAAGCAATTCATTTCAGAAAAAAATAATGATAAAATTACATTAATTTAATCTTTTGCATAACTAATTGTTAATACGGGTCGGAGTGCCTTAGTGCTCCAGCTCTCCACTGCGCACCGCAGTCCACCCCGAGACACTGACACAGCGATTCGTGCTGGGATAGGGCCTTAAACACAGTTCCAAATTTAAATTTATATACGATTCTGAGCTCTCATGATACGATCAGCAGTTCAATGCCAAAGATTCCTGCGTCTTCCGTTCAATGTTTCCTTATATACAGTTGAGAAAAAAATAAGTGTTTCGTTTTTTGCAAAGTATGGTTTTACTAAAGTATTAAATATAAGCTGCTGCTTTAATGCTGACAAAGCAAAATTGCTGCTGAATGTAACTTTTGTAATAACTACAATGTTCTGCATAAACGAGGTAACAGTAGAGTAATAGAGGTTCAAGGTTGGTCGACTCAGTTTCCGCCAGCCTAGCTCCAGAAGCACGTGTCTCCTGGGCGCATCGCAGGGCCTCAAGCGACCTCACTGCTCCGAGGGTTTCTGTACGTTGTTTAGCCACAGCCTAGCATTCCAGGACTACGTGGGTGACTGATTCCTGCTGAAACAGCCTCTACACATGGGGCTGTCTTACGCGCCTAGGACAAAAAGATGTTTATTAAGGAGATAATATAATTGTTTTGAGATTAGTTCTGTTGAGGCTTTGTCACTAGCTGGCTAACTGCTGGCAGAGCCATTTTGATTTAGACCATCGTTGATGTTGGAGTACTGCAGACCTTTAGCGAATCCAGATTCGGAATTGCGAGATGGGCAAGGGAAGGAGCGGATACTGGCCAGCGGGCATCATTTCGGAGCCTCTCCTCGCAAACTCATCGACAGCATAATTGCTGATAGTTCGTTCCTATTTGTCAGGGTTTAATTGCTTCCAGTGCATTGTGTCACTCCAGTATCAATATGTTGTTTGACTTTTTATTTTCTTGCGCCATCAGCACAGAGTACAGACGCACTGTCGGATACGAACTTAATACAGAAGTTATTATTTCCTAACGACAAGTCAAGTCAAAGTCAAAATCATTTATTCATATAGGTAACATAATGTACACTTATGAACGTCAAAAATGAAATATACATGAAATGCTTGTAATTTTACATTTACCTACTGCCAGTTCTCAAATCAAGGGCGTAGAACGGAAGAGAAGAACTGGCAATAAACTCTCCGCCACTCTTAATCGCCAAGTTTTTTGTTTTACACAAGGAGCTGCAACCATTACACCATGTTTCACATTTCTGCACTTACATTCTTGCGACACATTCACATTGAAAAATCGAGCCGTGTGTGCCTAGGGATAGGTGTATGTTGATGTTGAGATCAAGAGAGAATATGCCAGCGCCAGAGCCACACCGTGTTTTTGAGCCATCGGTAGTAGAGTAATACTGTAGGATAAAAAAAAAAATTGTGCGTGTACACACGTAAGAAGTGAAACTTCTTTATGATCTTATTTTTCGAAAAATGATCTACTATATGCAACTTTACAGAAATTCGTTAAATTAGATAAAGTTTAACAAAAGGATTTTATTATCATGGACATGATTACAAATATTTCATTTTACCTTATTACTACGAAGATTATTATAGAATTTCATTAACTGTAATAGAATTATTACGATCATTGAAAAACGTGACGATTTGCTACAAAATTTCTCCCATACGTCGATAAAGAAGTTTCATTCCAACGCCGATAAAGAACTTTGACTTCAAAAAGCAACATGGCGCGTAACCGAAAAATGTGACGCGTAACGAAAAAATGTTACACTAAATTTTTTTCCAACCTCGATAAAGAAGTTTCACTTCAAAAAAATTATAATAGAAATAGTCCATCCTTGAAACAATTGCTAAACTTATAAAGAAAAGGGACGAGTACAAGGTGTTATTTTTAAATTCCAATTCCAGGAGCAAATTAAAGTTAAGCGCGCTGAGGAGTCAGCACGAAAAATCTGCGCTCGACAGGAAGAGAGGGTCGCTCTCTTAGAGGGAAAACTTGCGGAACTCTCACACACAATAGGAGAATACGATCTTCAACGACGAAGGGACCAGCAGACTATTCGACAGCTCCGGGACTCTGTAAATGGGAGATTGTTAGAGAGAATGACTAGTAGATTGGATGGTAAGTTCTTACAACAACAAAAAAACCGCTGGTGCTACAACCTTTTTAGGTCTGGGCTTCAGATTTCTGTATCTCTTTCATGAACATTTGACAATCTAATAGGCAAGTAGGTGATCAGCTTCCTGTGTTTGACACACTCCGTCGACTTTTTGGGTCAAAGGCAATGGCTTCCTCAGGATGTTTTTCTGCACCGTACGAGCGAGTGTTAAATTGAGCACATAGACATTGGTACACAGCCGGGAATCGAACCTACGACCTTAAGTATGAGAGTCGTACGCTGAAGCCACTAGGCTAACACTGCTCAGTTCTTACGATAGAATCAGATAAAATAACACTATTTGATGTGCCCAAAGTTATTAAATGTAGGATTAAAAGGTTAAAGGACTATCAAATTACGTACGTAACGTAACGTAACGTTTGGTATGCCATACATTTCGTTCAATGTACCGTAAAAGACATAAAGAAGGAATTGGGCGCATGAATTCCTTGGTTGATATGCTTGCGTTCATTAGAATGCCTAAAGTGATCCTTTGGATTCCCTAGAAAAGCTTCTGCTTAACCATTTAGCAATTCCCTGATCGATCGTATGCCTGATTAAGATTGACATAGAGCCTAACATGTGTCAAAACATTTTTTGAAGTGAAACTTCTTTATCGGGGTTGGAAAAAAATTTAGTGTAACATTTTTGCGTTACGCGTCACATTTTTCCATTACGCGCCATGTTGCTTTTTGAAGTCAAACTTCTTTATCGGCGTTAAAATATGACATATTATAGTATGTTTTTGACTTTGAAGATTGACAACGGATTACATTTTCGAAGTCAAACTTCTTTATCGGCGTTAAAATATGACATATAGTATGTTTTTGACTTTGAAGTTTGCTAATCGCAATTTGAAGCAATTAATTTGTAAATTGTATGCTAGGCAGTGTATCAAAATTTACTGTTTTTAAAGAAATAGTTTCGGACCTCTAAACTTAAAACAAACCAATTATGGCTCTGCGTACAACAAAGGTTTTATATAAGTTTCACTTCTTACGTGTGTACACCTAGTACACGCACACATTTTTTATTATCTATGTCGGTTAACGATATATTATGATTAATTATTTATATATGTATTTTAATTAAATTTAACATTAAAAATAAGGAGTTTACTTAATGTAAGTAGCTGTTATTGTTAGCTTTAATCTGAAAATAAATTTTCTTTATTTTTCAAATTTGAAAAATAAAGATATATATAAACCTGTCTAAACAGATTAGACAGATTTATAATTTTTTCTTAATATTTACAGATGACTCTTCAATAAGCGAAACAGACAACGACAAGCTAGCAGACACAGAGTACTTACAAACACTCATAGACAAAATACACATTTTGAAAAAGGAACTTATAGCTGAAAACGATAAACAAGGGAATCCCATAGATTTGACTACTGTTTTAAATATTGAGGCATTTGAGCATGTGCACTCGAAATGTAAAAAGGATTATGAATTATTACGAAAAGAGTTTGAAAACTATAGAATAAGTGTGAAGAGTAGTGTAAATGGGGATAAGGAGAGTGAAATAGCAACATTGAAAAGTGAGATAGCTGTATTAAAAGATAAGGTAGAGACATATCAGCTGATGTTAGAGCAAGAACAACAGGATAAGATGGATTCACTTAAGTTGCAAGAAGAGGTTTGTTATGAAAGTTATTTTGTTTAATACTTATAGCTCAAACGATTAGTTTGATTGTGCTAAGTTTAATGTTTTTTTTAATATTTCTTTATGTTTTTGTTTATCTAATAGCTTATTAAAGAGTTTCACTTAAAACAACGTAAAATGATCAGAACAAAACGCGTTTAATAAGTGATTATTAACAAGCTGTGAATCTTGTTGAATTGTAGGAAAAGTATAGCATAGAAAAATATTTTTCACAATAAATTTTTTCCTATCGTTAAGGAAATTTGTTTAAAACTCCTCTTTTTAAATTTGTAACTGATTTTATGATTTTTTGGATAACGAAAATAGGCCTACATACATTGATGTTACATAGATGCAATCACAAACAAAAGCAATATTCTAAACTCCAATTTCGTTATTGATAATACCTCCCGTATGGTCTAGTGGCTAGGATACCTGGCTTTCACCCAGGAGGCTCGGGTTCGATTCCCGGTACGGGAAATACTTTTTATTTTTTTATTCTTTTAATTGTAGATTTATTTTAAATTTTATTCATTTTACAATGTAATTTTAATGCAAAATTTAGAATTAAAAAAAGCATTTTTGTTGTCAAATTATTTTTACACATTTTTACTTGGTTATGTCCTCTTGGTTTGGTTGGTCCTCTGGTATTAATGATAATATTATATATTATTATTATTAATTATGTTTATTTATATTTTATCAGAAATTAAAAAGTGAAAAAGACTACCACACGGAGATAGTAACCGATCTGCGTAACCGCATACAAAATCTCGAGAAGCACGTTCAGACCCAACGTGAGCGATACTCCACTTTGCTAGAAGAGACAGACAACTTGATCAGGTCGAGAGGAGACAGATCCAGGAAGGTCAGCTCGGAGGAGGGATTTAAGGATGGCCATGTTTTAACTGTAAGAACACATTAAAAATAACTTATCTGTTGGTTGAATAGATTACACAAAGTCTCATAAAATGGATCCCGTATATTTCGCTTATTATTTATTTCTCAATTTCTTCCACTCAAATATTTAGTAACTCGACTATATTAAATAATATGGATTATTGTTTATTTCAAATATATGGAGGTGGTAGCGATAAAAATCAACTATATATTCAGTGTATAGATGAATAAAATTTAATTTTACCAGCAGGATAAAACCGCCTTACCACACATGCTGCATTACGCCCACGAATTGGCCCGTAAGGACCTTGATATTACCCAATTACGGCGTGAAAAACATCACCTCGAGGGGCAGTATAGGGAGTGTCAACGGGATGCGACAATAGACAAGGAACGATTCAAGGAGGTTATAAGGACCCTAAAGGAGGAAATTGACAGGTATAAAAGAGTAAAATTTACACGCAATTAAAAAAAAGATACTTTCGAATTGTGTCCATTGTGTTGGCAGTTTGCTATATATTTAAAAAATTTAAGACATGGTATCTTGGTCGCAAATGACAAGGCCAGTTATAATAATAGCTTTTAATTATATTTGGTTTCAATCTCTAGCACACAGCTAGCGCCATCTAGTTTTCATTTTTGTCCGCAACACGACGGCAAATGGTGCATACAAGAACGTTCTTAATTTTACCGACTAATGGTTTATAAATCCATTCAAACCAAATTAGATGCAAATGTGGGTCGTTTAACATAAATTCGCAAGATTTAATTTTAATTTTGACAAAATTATTGACAGTATAAAATTTAATATTTAAGTTTACTTTTTATGAATTGGTTGAGAATTGTTTAATAATCATTGCAATAAAGAAAACATGCTTTTTGAATTAAATTTGTGGACGTTTTGTCATTAATTGCAATATAAAAACAATAAGAAATATCAGTAATCCTTTTGTCTGCTACCAGTAATGTTTTAAACTAGCGGACCCGACAGACGTTGTCCTGTACACACGACTTAAATAAATAAAAACTTAAAATCGCCTTTTAGGGAGCGTTTAAGTATTACGTCACGCAATTTTGGAGATTATTGACCCCCACCCCCCCTATGTAACGCGTCGTAACGTTTTTCTGTACCCAATAGTAAAACGTTCCGTGACCAGCCAGTGAGTCTTTGTACCTAAAAGTTACCATTATGTGAAGTACTGGAAAGTCGAAAATAATATTAACAATAACGCGTAATTCAATCCCCGCCCCGCATCGTAACGTTTTACAAAAGTACCCCCCTCCAAAATTCGTTACGTAATACTTGAACGCTCTCTTAGAAGGAGTTGAACTACAAACACACGCAAATAATATTTAAATATAAAAATATATTTACATACTATACACACTTTTGTATTAAAATGTAATTTTTATTGTTTTGAATAAGGTATACTATAGTTATTTTATATTCTTTTTCGGTCACTGTTCTATTCACCATGTTGCACATTTTTAAGCGATTTTATTTGAGTGTTGTGTAATATTTAAATAAAAGTTCTCGTAATTTATTTTCAGATTACGTCGCATCCAATCGCGAGAGGGCGCTAATCTTGAATACCTCAAGAATGTTGTGTTAGCGTACCTCATGTCCACAGATGACGCCGGTCGAAAACATATGTTAAATGCAATTACTGCGGTATTACATTTTACAGCCACTGAGAAGAAAATGGTTCTTAAAACTATGTAGATGGTACGGGGTAATTATAAAATGTGAACTGTATTCGTTACCAGTTTTATAATAGTAGTAGTATTAGTATTAGTAGTAGTAGTAATATTAGTTCTCTTTTGAAGAACAGCGACATTCACAATAGGAATACAAGAAATAAGGGAAAACTTTTCCAGCCGTCTTACAGGTTGCAGAAAATAAATACTTCATTTATGGGCCTAAGTATACGCTGCTATAACATGATTCCTAGTGAAGTATTGGAACTGCCTTTAAACAGATTCAAAACACATATCAAAAAAACCTTAATGTGTAAAGGTTACTACACAGTCAATGACTACCTGGAAGATAAAAACGCTTGGCAATAGTTCTAATTATATTCTTATAATTTGATTGGTTATCTTTGAAGTGTTATGAATATGTGTGTAATGGTGAATGTGGTAAATCACAGAACAGATTTTTATTTTTTTTACTTATGTAACTTTAATGACGTTGTGGTTTATGACATTTTCCTTTGAATAATTGTAATGTAAAGGGAGGGCAAAACTTGCTGAGTTTCTTGCCCGTTCTTCTCAGAACAAGGCCTCCTGGTAGTTTTGCGAACGGATGGCGTAGTCTTGCTCTTTCGTGAATTTTGTAAACGTTGTTGACATTAAGCATGCTCTAATAAGCATCTAAATTGAATAAACGTAATTTGATTGATTGATTGATATGGAAACCAACGTTTTTGTGAAAGAATTGTGTCTAAATAAAGTTAAAATTGTGGGTGTGAATTTTTTTGTTTGTAGCATAGTACGTACAGAACAGGAAAGTGTTCCTAAGTATATTTCGTGTAAGTTTAAAGCGTTTTATGTTAACTCTAAAAACGAATTTGTTTCTCTATATCAATTTACTTAAGGAAGTATTTATTACTATATTGGAAGTTCCTGTTTCGGAGGCCAAGACACATTTTGGGTCGTAAGACCAGCGGAGTAAGTGTGGGTAAATAATTTTTAATAGAGTCCAAATTTAAAAGTTGAAACATTATATTGTACATTTCCTAATAGTATAAGATCCCGATATACAACGACCTTCACCGAGATGCTTATTTAATGAAACGTATTTTATATTTAATTTAATATGTCAACCCATATGGATTATATTTATTGACATATTAAATTAAATATAAAATACGTTTCATTAAATAAGCATCTCGGTGAAGGTCGTTGTATATCGGGATCTTAGACCATAACACGTTAAAATTAAGTTGTAAATATTTCGTTGCTTATAATGAATTTATGAATGGTTGAAGCAAAGGTTTGTGATTAATATGTATTAAATAGAAGCTGGTAACAACATTCCATTAAATTTAATTAAAAATATATATAATATTTTTGTTTTAGGCATTTTCATGAGTTTGTAAAATAAATCTGTATTTATATAAACGTTTTTCTTTTTCTCCTCTATACCAACATAAACCTTTCCAAAAAAAATTAATTAACTATTACTATAATTTTTTATTAATGAATTAATGAAATTACACAAGAACAGAGTGTATTTCCTTTAATAGAGACTGTAAGTAGTGTTAGACACTTTCTTAAGTTAAATATCCTTTTTAGTAAATTTGGTTAGCCACGCTTAAGATTTATTAGTCTTAAAGTTGGCGTAATGTTCCATGATGTCTTAGTAAAGACATATATAAAAAAAAATAATGGATTAATGATACAATAAATATTGTCTAGAAATAAAATTTCAAATAGATATATAAATGATTAAATTCCTCATGAGTTGCAAATAAGTTGTTTGGTGTACATAACGTTTTGGTCATTTGCCGTATTAGTATTTTTAATTAATACAATACAATGTATTCTTATATAGTCGAATAAAGAGTTTACTACCTCCTTGATTACGACTTTACCTTTTGACGAATTTGACGTACAATCAACCGATGATCATGGTTTTGAAAGCTAGAAAAAAAATCGTTTTTTTAATTAAAAAAAAATTACAAAAAACAAACAACAATGCAAACGCAGTAATGTGTTTCACATTAGTACTCATTAGTATTCACATTAGACCCATTGAGTGAGTTTTAAACCATTAATCAAGCATTAAATTTTGCAATGATGACAATTGAGAAGTAAAAAGTTTATGAATAAAGTTTGTTGGACTTGAGTAAGTAAAAGAAGTGAAATTCCGTAGTGATTCGGATACAAAATTGATCGGTTCAACTCTTTTGTTCGTTAATGGACTGCCTTGATTAATGAGGTACAGATATTGTCTCTTAATTAGTTTTGGTATTGTCACAGTTTATATAACTAAACAGAGGGGAAATGTCCTGTGATTTGCTAAAGATAGAAATCACACTCATGGAAGCATACACTATTATTAATTGAATCGTGAATTTTTGTACCAAATGTTTATGTATCTATTCGCACTATAGAGAATATTTTATTAGTAGTACTGGTATTTATGCAAATCATTTTGTAAAACTATTTTGAGAATACGTAATAAGACGTGTATGTATTATTTGCTCGACATGCTTAAGCATGTTTCATGTACACTGTACCATAGCAAAATTCAAAATGATCTGGTGGCATGCTGATTGCTGTGCTGTTTTGTATTGAATAGATGTGGCTATAAACTCTTTAAATGCGAACTTATATTTACTCTTTTGATAGTGATATTGTCTGAATTGATAATCCAAAACTTTTTATTTTCGTAATAAAGTGCTATATGCCAAATAATCAATATGAATGAAAATACTGAAATGTATGGTTTAGGTGTAAGAGACTGCCATAAAAGAATTGACTTAAAAGGACTCGTGGCTCGCTCTGTCCGTACATAATATGTGATATGAGATATTATCTGGTTTTGTATAAATTAAATTTAAAACTAATTAACTGCACGACCTACTGCAGTCTAATTGTTTGTGTGTGTCTCTTATATTATAGCTTTTGGTATTTTGTGCATAATTGTTAGTTAATAAATAAGCTTATTGGAAAAGAAGTTGATTATGGTAGTGGAACAAAACCTTAATTTCTAATAACGTCCGTGCTTTACTTTAAATTTATATTTTTAATCTGTTTCGCTTGTCCAGAGCACAGCAATGTGCACAGAGCAATAAGATGTTATGAGTTTAATTAAAACAGTTATTTATCACACGTATTGTTGTTGAGTTAAATTGGATTCTTTAAAGTAACGTTTTATACGATCTCTTTGGTCTTTGCGTGGCAGGGTTTAAAATAAATCGTGAACTAATGTTAGATAGATTACACAGCCGTTTTAAGTTACGAGAATATATACTTGTATATAAAAATAATAAAATTTTGTTTGCCAAAGTAACATATTGTATGTGCCGCTTTACTGTATGATTGTTCAGTTTGATGTGGATTATTTTACTATATTTGATATTTTCTTCATAACGGCCCAACTTATATATTTGTTTATTTGCTTATCAGTATTGCTCCGACTAATAAAATATCTAAACAATTACATTATATATAAAAGCCAAAAAACGGAATGCACATTCAAACATAAACATAAAACTTCGATAGCAATTTTAACCTATTTGTACAAAAAAATGTATTTAGGGGAAGATCGTTACCCTTCGTACGCGGGGCACATTCATACAGTCAAAATAAAACTTGAACGAAATAAAGTACAGTCTTGCTTTTGTATGTGTGCATGAGTCGAGGTACCAACTATACATCAACGAAGTTTCGTGAAATTCGCACCGATGAGAGTGAAGTTACAGGCATAGACGTGTTTTCGCGCTCGGTAAGTAATTTTTTGATCTATGTTTTTATCTCTTGTTACCGTAGATAAAATAAGTTTTCGTGTAGAGTATTCTATCAGTAACTAGCAAAATATACTTAAGATACGTCTCCAATACTTAATTTATGACGTTTTCCTATTAATATTAAAATAAGTTATATTTTGTTGTTATTCAGTTAGTGGGGTACATTCGGACAGCACTAGATGGGGCACATTTGTACGAATTGTACAACTAAATTTGTATAATAATTTGTCGACGCGAACTGTCTTTTTCATACAAATTAAGTTTTCGACTTTCTACATATTACACTACTGTTAAGGCATCTTGACTAAGGTTGATTTTGATGCTTGTGAACCAGATGCTGTGAATAATTTACCAATCCATCAAATAGTAGTTCCTTCGAAGTCAGTTTTGACACCAGAGGCATTTCGACCCTATTCGCATTCTGTAAGAAGTAATAAAACAAGCAAAATGACGATGACGGCCAGGAAAACCACGAATTTATACTGCCACACCCGAAAATAAGAAGTTGTAATCCACACCAAAGAGTAAAAAATGTAATTCTAAATTTAAGATACCTAACTAATTAAATTTTGTTTTACATAAGAAAAGTATTTTATTTTTGTTTAATAGAAATTAAATCTTTATTTTTGTGTTTAATTTCATTGCTAATAAATGAATTTTGAACTACCCCACAGCGTAAGAAGGTACCCCAAACACTGTACGAAGGTGCCCCGTTGATGGGGCAGATTCGTACGTTTTCCAGATTTAGTTTAAATCATAATTATGGTTGAAACATCGGATGAAATCATTTGTCATTTTTTTATTTGAATCTCAGATAGTTAGACTATAAATTTAAGCTATCAGGTGATTGATTCATGGAAAAATAAAAAAATTAAAAAATAAAATGTGAAAACCGTACGAAGGGTCCCCACCTTCCCCTATATACCTAGTCTTGCCATAAATACTGAAAAAAAGAAAAATATTTTTTTTTCTATTGCAAATAACATTTATTACTATTACAGTGTGTTAGTTTAATACATAAATATAAAACAATTAAAAATATAAAAAGCTTATTCGAAGTGGTCTCCATTCGCTGCAATACAGTCCTTTAAACTCCGAGGCCAGTTATCAATAGAAGCACGCACTCTTTCCATGGGAAAATTCTTCACTGCCAATCTGTGATCTCCCTGTACGTACCGCTTCAGTAGTTGTTTTGTTTTTACCACCCTATTCTTGTTTAAAATATCAGTTAAGAAATGACCAGTACGTCTATTATACAAGTCCTAAGTCATCTTTTAAAATACGCGACATGGTTCTAGGTGCTAGCTTCATGTCCCGAGATAAAATCTTTTGCTTTCGGACAGAATTTCTTCGAATTCTTTCCCTTAATTCTTTGACCACCATTTTGGTACGAACACTACGTGGACCAGCCAGATCTTTTTCTGTCACAAATAGAGGAGGTCTCATTGTACCTATTAATAGCCCGGTACACAAATATTTTACTAATACCAAGCGTATGGAGAGTTTTAAAAATTGCATTTCGCTCCATACCTCCTTTGTGTAATGCAAACACAGCGATTCGGTTCTCTTTATCACCCCACTCCATTTTAATGTATTGGCGCGAAAATCAGAAAACCCAATGAACAATCATATACAAATGACAGATTCCAAATTCAAATGTAATATTTTGTTTATTTTTAATTGTAACAGTATTTATGGCCAGACTAAGGGTCTGTTTCACAATGTACGGATAAGTTCCAAATTAGCTATTTATTACTAATTGGTAGGATAAACACTATTGTTGCATTTCACGACTGTCAGATAGCGCTATTCGTCACATAAAGTCCATCATAAGTTATGAGTCGATGAAGTGTTATAAATACAATTATTATTAATACAATTTATCTTCCAAATAACTTATGTGTTACATAGCTATTTGGTACTTTATTCATACATTGTGAAACAGACCCTAAGTATATAATAAATTGTAAGATGCATTGACCATTATAATATACATATTTAATATAAAAGAGGAATAATAAAGCCATTATTTATTCATCATTATTCTAATAAAGGATACCAGAGTTTTTATGTTATTTAATGGCACTTATAAGCCCGTACTAATATTATCGTCCAGAGTCAGAGTTGGCAAGCAAGCATTTAATTACAGCATGTACACCACCTACATCGCCACTTGGCACTCGACGCTGAAAAAGTCAGTAATTGTCGCGAGAATTTGAGAATTGTTGCTGTTTCGACTTAATTGTCGTGTACAGATTTGTTTTTGGAGCTTCTGCGTCATGTTATCTAAATTATAAATCAAATCTGTAAGAAATAATGTTAGAGCGGCTTGCTAGTTTTCCGAGCGGCTTGATTCTTTGGCGTTGCGTAGAGATGTGGGGTCACTCTGCATCTTAACCGCATTTGCCATGGAGAGTGGTTTAGAGGAGTTGTTCGGATTAATACCTGCAGCTGAATTTCATCATCGGACGTCGAGGCAGAATATGAAATTCCACCCGTATCACCTCGATGTCCGCCGTTCCACAACTGAGCGTTTTTCAAGGCAGTTTTTGCCGCTCACCACCACTTTGTGGAACCAGCTCCAGGCCGGCAACGGACTCGCGAGCCCTCTGGCATTGAGAGTGTCCATGGGTCTCACTTTCCATCAGGTGAGCCTCCTGCCCGTTTGCCCCTGTTCTATAAAAAAAAAAATAGAAATTGTCTCACTGTGTCACACAGTTCACAGTTCAGTTACACGCCATGGTATAAAGACGGCAAAGTACGGTAAAAGCTAGTGTTATAATAAGAAAAACGAGTAAATGCCATTAGAAATTTACAAACTATAAATGTAAGTACGACACACTACTTATCGTGACGTACAAAGTCCCATTATATTGTCTAACAGCCTTAAAGAAAAATATAATCATTCACATTCTCCCCACATAATAGTACTATTAGAGATATACCCCAGACAGTGCCATGGAACGTTGCTAATAGTCTAGCATTTTTCACCGCAGCACACGATGACAGTGCATTCATTTCCCCGTCCAGCCCGTCTCTGGCACGATGAACGAATATAAAGAAGATTATGCCAGAGCGGATGCCATTTTGAAATGCTTTCCGCTAAAATATGGTTAGATTCAAATGCAATTTTATATATTCTCTCCTGAAAGTTAATACCTACCTCGTAGAAATCGCGACTTGAAAGTATATTAATATTTTATTCTAGCTAAAGCCTGCGACTTTCTGCATTACCTTGCTTTGGTAACTAAAGATTTTGACGATACATTAACAATTACAAGGTAAATGGAATTGGTTTAACAAACATTTCAAATAAATTTTTACTTGAGTTTGTAATTAATTTTACATAAAACAAATTTCTAGCTTTAATTATTATTAATTCAATTAAAAAAACAAAAATATCAGAACAAGGACGTTTATATATTTCAATATTTCCGATATTGTAAGACGCATGACATAAGCGTCTTAGCAGTAGTGACAAGTTCGATTTGTGTTTCCGGTCACGGTGGCGAATGTTTCCTGTTCGTACGTTAGGGACGTGTGGCTCGGCTCCAGAATCTTATCCGCGGATACGGGGATCATGTTATCATTATTGTTGGAATTTCAATGGATTCCCGATCGCTATTGCTATACGAATCGTGTCGAGAATTGGTTAGGCTATCTCTACATAATGGTTTCACTTTCATGATACTTTTTGTCTTCTATAAATTGATTTTGACAATTCTTGAATAAATATAAATAGTTTAATTAGACATTATTTTTCAAATTTAGTAAACTATAGTTTGTAGTGTTTAATCAGCAATAAAATATTTCTACTCATAATAACAGTATTGTGTTTTATTACTACGTCAGTAATTTTATTTTTGGCGCGTACCTCAACATGTAAGTTGTAAAGCTACCATTTAATCTAGTAGCGATCCCGATACTAAGTTTCCGTACCACGTTACTTCAAGTTTCGCTATCTACAGATATTGAGAGAACTTAGATGACAGCATTTCTGTTATTGACTAAGTCAAGACAAAGAAAGGCTGAAACCGTATACATGTTTGCTACTATTGTTACTTTTGTTGTATACTTTGTAAAAAAAAAAATCTTTAGACAAATTCTGGGACGTACAAATTCAGTTACTCATGAATATTTGCAAGCTCAACTATATCTCGTCTAGCTTACATTACTGGCCACTCTAGATGCAAAGTATAGCATCACTGGTGTCTTCGAGCGTCCCGTCCTTAACATATTTAGCTGTCGTTTGCCGCAGACGCTGCGAAAACGTATCTTTGAATTTTTCTACTATCAGTGATGTTCGTTCACGATATTTTTGCACGACAAAGTCGCCAATATCTCGATCGATATTGGTGTTGACATTTTTGACGAATATTTAAATACTTCAATACCGTAAGTTTTTATCGTTCTTTAAATTATACAGGCGTGACTAAAGAAGTATACATATGGGTAAGGAAAGACCGTCTTATAAAAGTAAATAAAGTGCTCAAATGTCGAAGTCGAAGAGCGAGTTAGAATTCAATTATCGATATTCAGGAAGACGTCCACATCCCTAATTTTTATGAATACGTTTTCTGCTTAGTGTATTTTATGATACTTTTGAAATCCCACAGATGTTGAGTTTGCATATCTCATAAATAACTCGCTGAAATAAATAATAATGTTTCAAAACATTTTGTTTACCATTGTATGAGACATACTATACATAATAATAACTTTTTACTATTACAAAGCTTGTATAAGTTCTTGCTTAGTTTAAAAATATGATATAAGCCGATATCTACAATTAAAATCTATTGGTGGTACATAACCACGATGGTTTTAATTATATATGGTTTACGGAGATCCTGGGTTGGACCCTGGTAATATAAGATTATATATTATTCTGTATAGGTCCAAAGGAATTGTCATAAAAAACAGCAATATAACCGTTTTAGATATAATTTCTATAAGCATGTCATACACATGATTTAAAAACTTATATTATGTCAGATATAATTATAAATAAATAAAATAAAATAAAATATGTTTATTATGGAACATAAAATACATGTATCACTTATTCCACGTCATTAAATTTGAAGGCATCCCTACTCATCGGCAAAGAAGACAGAGGGTGTAGGCCGAGAGAAAAAGCCGGCGTAAAAAACTCTCGGTACTCTTTTAAAACAGCAAATCATCAAACAACACTTATTTAAAACAAATATCGCAAATTAATTAGAAGTAGCCTGTCTAGCACTATTCCCAGGCCCTTTTATCAACTAGATAATCGTTGACTTTATAGTAAGCCTTTTTACACAGCTTTTCTTTAATACATTTCTTAAATTTATTGAAAGGCAGTGATAAAAGAGCCTCTGGGATTTTATTAAAGAAGAGTATCCCTTTCCCCAAAAAAGATTTACTAACTTTAGATAGTCTAGTACGGGGAAATTGCAGCCTGCGTTTGTTCCGTGTATTAACATTGTGTGTATGTTCTATTCTAGTAAACTTATCACTATTTTTGTATACAAATTTTATTAGATATGACGGAGTGGGATAGGTGACAGACTGGGGAAGGCTATTGACGTAGTAGGACCTAGAATTTTACGGAGAAATAGGGTGAATGAACTAGAAAGCCTGAATATTATTTTTAACTTTCAATAATTTATCTCTCCTACTCTCTTTAGGTTTTCTTTTAGACAAGCCTTTTTGTTTACAAGGAAATTGTAAGGAACTGTAAAACTTATACATATTTTTTTTAAATTAAATAAAAAAGGGTGCTTGTACTTATGTACGCGCGTAAGAAGTTATACTTCTTTGGCATTATTAAAAATAGTT
The DNA here is from genome assembly GCA_905332375.1 of Pieris macdunnoughi. Classification (NCBI taxonomy): domain Eukaryota; kingdom Metazoa; phylum Arthropoda; class Insecta; order Lepidoptera; family Pieridae; genus Pieris; species Pieris macdunnoughi. The sequence goes on along the minus strand of CAJOBZ010000015.1, from coordinate 60,436 downwards.
TCAATAAAGTTCAGTTTACATTTGAAAAATTAAATAAATAAATATTTATTATTATTCTCTTACATTAAGTGTAACATAAATTCTATTATTATTCGAATGTTGTTTTTAAATTATGTCCAATGCCGTAGCATCTTCCGTGGGCAACTTCATTCTGTTAATTTTGTGTCACGGTGCGCGCGCATCGTAAAATTTCACTCTCATCATTTTTTCATAACGCGCCTAAAGAAGTATAACTTCAAAAAAAGTCGATTTGATTTTAATTCAAGGATAAATAGAAAAACACATATATAATTATCATCTTCCTCAAACATCTAGCTAAGTAGATTTATATACTTTAATCGAGTCAAATATAAAATAACGTCATATTTATAATAAAAATCCGTCCTAGTTTTGATGTTGCACGAAGATCATTTTTCATCATATTTTCTTCAATATCACGTTTTATGTTAATTTTGTAGAGCAGTTTAGTCTAGTGGCTTTGGTGTTTGACTCTCTTCCTTGTGGTTGTATGTTCCATCCCCGCCTTTGCACTAATAGACTTTCTGTCTATGTGCGCATTTAACATTCGCTCATACGGTGAAGGAAAACATCGCGAGAAAACTGCCATGCCTTTGTTTTTTATAATTTTTGTAAACTTGTATTGTATCAATTTTAAAATGATGAAGGTATCCTTTTGTATTTGTATCATTTTGGTTTCGCTCATAAAAAATTAAAAAGCCATCGAGAATAAAATAAATTAAAAGAAAACCGCCATACCTTAGTTCCAAAGGGTTGGCGTGTGTCAGGCACAGTAGATTGATCACATATTTGCCTGCTATAAACAACAATTGATCACGAAATAAATCCATAAATCTAAGGCCCAGACCCAAGAAGTTGTAGTAATAGTAGTGTTAGTGGTAACTTTAACTCTATATTACAAACGCATAATCAATTCTATCCTTGTACGTGGTGAGAGATTAAGCCATCATTACATCTTTATGTACACTGTAGAAGCAATTTAGAGCAGACAATATAAACTTTGATAAACGTTTCATTAATATAAGCATGTTTGGGATGTAACATATATTGTCGTTGTACCTAAAGCGTGTGCAGCGGAAGGCGGGGTGATACATACAGACGCTACGAGCGGATACCAAAATGTTAGAGTTAATCAATTACTGTCTAAAATTCGTAATATTAGCGCGTTTAACCAATTCAAAAGGGCATTAAAGATAGATATCAGAATGAGCCTAGTAGACTAGAATTGGGACGGCTGATGGCGACGTGTATCTCGTTCGTATATATATTAAGTTTCTCATGTAAATAAAATACATTATTTTTGTAATGAGAAATAAAGTTCTTTAAACATTAGATATTGGATTGCAAAATGGAATGGGGCACACGTATTTTGGCCTATATTTGGCAGTTAAATAAATATATTGGTTTGCAAGGTATCATAGTGTTGTGTAAGGGCCGGGGTACTTTTAAGTAAAACATACCTGTGTCCAATATAACATACCCTTTTTGTAATATAATGAATATGTACTTATAACGAATAAACAAATGTATTATTTAATATGTAATTGTGAATCACATGCTTAATAGCTTAGTTTATTTCTAAAAATTCTTTTACATGCAAAACGTTTTCAGTTAAATATTTTAGTTGATATATGTATTGTCAAATTTCTTCTGCAGAACCGGATCTTGTTTAACCACACTGTTATAGTAAACCAAATCCAGATTAAAGGTATTAAATTTGATGAACAAATTATTTATTTAAAGAAAAAACTGTTTGACCGGATTGAAGTTATGTATTATTATAAATTTACAACTATTTAACATAATTTTAACCTAATCACTACATACGCTTTGACCAACCGAAAATACTTGCGAAAGAAAAAAGATTCTTCCCAAGATTGGTACGCGAAGCCATTGAAATCAAAAAACACCCCAATTTTAATAGAGAAGACGGCCTAAAATTGTCAAACACCTGGGATCCAATAATATCCAAATTAAAATCTCAAGAAAAACAATCCGCGAAAATAGAGGACACCTAGTTGTGAACCATTTTTGCCAAAACCCTCCATCTTTTAGTCGATACCAACTCCGGGGTAATAAATACAGATAAGGCAACTTTCTCTACAGCTGTGATACTTTTTGACATCCAACATCTTTTGTCTTCAGTCACCGTGACCACGCACGCTGTAAAGCACGCGAAACGTCGGATAAATTTAAAATTATGTTAAATAGTTGTAAATTTATAATAATACATAACTTCAATCCGGTCAAACAGTTTTTTCTTTAAATGTGTAAAGGTTATGTAAATCAAAGACAATACTAAATTATTTATTCTTTGTGATATGAAATTTAGAATTGTTGACTACTTATTATTTTTATTTAGGGGCCACTTTAAGACTAAAGGCTAAAACTGTAATAGTTGGGTTTCTAGTGCTATTCGAAACAATTCCTCGGTGTCGATCCACTCCCGTATGTTCCGCAATCACAACTTCTTCTAAGTAAATCTAAATACCACTTAGATACTGAATCACCGTATTATTAAAGTACATAAAGAAAAATACATTTATGGTAAGGAAAACAATCATTTTTATCTAGCTAGCTTCAGAAAAAGAATTCAATATGTTTCCTAATTTAGATAGCGTTGTGTACCATGCAGAACCGCGACTATGTCATAAAACTCGTATCAACCCCACAACTTCGGACAAAGCCGCGCGATAAACTGTATTCTCCGCTTTGGCGCTTATCATATAGCCCTGTGTAAAAATATAATATCGCGCGTAGACTTACAATCTCTTTATGTTAAATTAAAGCAACTGAGTCGCGTTTTTAAGTTTATCGCAGAAACAAATTTAGTAGAACTTGTACTAATTTGTATCACAAAAAACATTTTGAAAAACCCAGTGGCGCTACAACGCGCTATTAGGTCAGGGCTTTAGATTTCTGTATCTGTTTCATGATTATTTGTGTTGTTCTAATCAGGCTGCCTGACATATACCATCGACTTTTTCAATCTAAGGCATCCTGGTTTCCTTACAATATGTTCCTTACGAGCCAGTATTAAATGCGCACAGAGAAAGTCCATTGGTGCACACTGCACAGTCGGGTTTCGAACCTACGACTGCGGGGACAGTACCTACTGCTCAATAAAACGTTTTTTCCGTTTATATGATATTAATATTTTGGAGTATAGATGTAAATACTCTTTCTCTTTGCCCATATTCTTTTATTTAAAGAGCTTCTTGTTTTCGTTCTCGTTCCTAAACAATACAAATACTATTTCCCAAATAAAGAATGCTTCAGCACATTTGTTAATTTGCAGAACATTAAACTATTCAAATTTTAGTCTACATAATATGTGTATTTATGATTAATTAGTGTGTATTAGGAGCAATGATAGCTAATATAATAGTAGCTTCAGCTGGTGTCTCTCATCCCTGAGGTCGTAGGTTTGATCCCCGGCTGTGCACCAATGGACTTTCTTTCTATGTGCGCATTTAACATTCGCTCGAACGGTGAAGGAAATGATCACCGCTGAACACCTACTTGCCTATTAGATTGGTAAATCATGTATCAGATACAGAAATCTGAGGCCCAGACCTAAAAAGGTGGTAGCACCACTGTTTTTTTACATGTGTATTAAAGGTGACTGTCTTCTGAGTATGACTGTGAGAATACCAAAGTAGGACCTCTATCTAACTAAGCAGTTTTACTTCTCTGATGCAATATTTATGTGCTTATCCTCAGTGCTGTACATTTTTGTTTATATCACTGAAAAAGATTCCAAGTTCGTACTTGGCCAGACTTGCGGTGACTGAAAAAATTGGCACGTAATTAAATTGGCTCTTGCCAAGAAACTGTCAATAAAGCCGGCTCAGTTTCCAGGCAGCAATTATGACTTGGCAGGTGACCATACGGCCGGGCTCTGCCAAGCCTCAGTTGGCAAAAAAGTTTGGCTGAGTGCTTAAAGTGTCCTATGATATCCAGTTACACCTTCATACTATTATAAGGTTAAAAGTGTCATATACATTCTAAATTTAGTATACAAAAAAGATTGCATGCTACATTCATTTGTCGACACTACATACACTAACACAAATTGTCTACCACAAAATCCGTCGATACTTAGCAATAAATGTCGGTATAACTTGCGCTCAGTCAATGCTGGCTTAGATTAATAGCTGGTTTGTAATAGCCGGTTAGATTGATTAGCTTACATCCCATGGGATCACACGGATTCGATGATCGTGGTAAACGTGTATCATTACAATAGATTACAGCATCTCAAATGTGATGGGTTATCTATAAATAGATTTACGAATCTTAAAACTGAACCGAAACCATTTGATGAACAACTGAACGAGATTTACTAGCTTATAAACACAAAGATTGATTACAATAATTAGAATAGACTAAAATGCAACTATGTTTTTATTTTCATTCATTTGGTATTGAGTTTTTTTAGAACGGTTTTTTTTTTGCTCCCAAACGGGAAAGAGGCTTACCTGATATTAAGTGATACCACTGGCCATGGACACTCACGCTGCCAGAAGGCTCGCAAGGGCGTTGCCGACCTTTTAAGAATAGATAGAAAGAAACAAAGAAAGGGCAGGATTGCTATTACAACTGATGTGACTTTTGATCTTCGTGGCTCTTTCGGATGAAAGAAGTTGATGATCATTATAATGAGAACTAGGACCAAATCAGTCGTGTTTTTGTTTATAATCTTATATATTTTTTTGTATTTGAGCATTATTTGTTATCATGTACAGTGTTCGGGGACATTATAAATATATTTTGTGTGAGTTGTGATATAAAATAATAGTTCACAGCAAATGTTTGGCTTCGAAACACCAGTCTTCGATCAATCACTTGATGACAAAAACTCCAGTTTTTATTTGCAGAGTGAGGGTGGTAAAAAACGGATAAATAAAGGTTCTGAATTTGAAAACAAAAGCATTTACAATCCTTTATATATCCAGAGAAATATTAAGTAGGTACTTATGTTAAAGTTAAATGTATAGCTCATATAACTAACAATTATTATTAGTACCTACCAAGTAAATACACTTTTGGAATCCAATTTCAAAATGAATAAAAATAATTATTCTTCATATAACATATTATAAAAAAGATGTTTTATTTTAATCTATTCAAATTTTACTGTGCAACATAGCTTTGTTGCAAGTTCCATGAACCCCCAATGAGGCATGGGGTAAGTCAGCTGTTTCCCGCAAATCGAATACAGACTACAACAATACAATCAATGTCTTTGATGTCTTAATTTAACTGTTGCTACGCATCATCATGCATAGAACAGAAAAAACTTAAAATTGTACCCAATTTAAACATAATATATATCATTAAACGTTGGACAAGTGGAAACTTAAACAAAATTGTATTAAAATTTTCAGTCATTCACTCACCCTCGCAATAACCTAAAAATTTAAGCGCGCTTTAGAAATGAAATTGGGGCTCTAATAATGCTTACCAAAACGTAAGCCACGATTCATTTTCAAAGGTTCTTACAACCGTTAAATCTCTTAGACGTAAAACGATTTCTTAGGTGTAATTTATTTACGGCACTGAAGTCTCGGCCGACTAATTACTTCGCTTGCTAACGTGTGCCTGAGCGCCTACCTGACGGCAGACTTGTAGGCAAAATTTCCAGTACATTATTTCTATGAAAAACTATTACTATGAAAACTCGAGACTGTATTATATATGTTATGTTTTTGATATATTATTACGACTTATAATTAACTTTTCTATCTTCTTAATATATATTAATTACGTGTCACGTTGCTTGTCACGTTGGACTCCTAAACTACTGAACCGATTTCAATCAAATTTGCACACCGTGTGCGGTTTGATCTAACTTAAAAGATAGGATAGCTTACATCTCAATTTATATCCGCAATATTATGCAAAATATTTGTTTATTATTTGATAGTGACAATTCGAACAGATGGCGCTGTGTTGAAAGTACTTACCAACGTTTCACATAAGCTACAATTTAATGGCATAACCACCAAAAAAGCATGGTGGTGTTCTCCTACCGTTTCCCTTGAATAGGTTACTACTATGTAATATAATTAAAACTTTAGCCACAGCAACGCTTGGCCGGTCTGCTAGTATACGTATATTTTATTTAACGAATTCCAGAACACCTTACATGTTAGACTTTAAGTCTTATTTTAAGTCTCATATTAATAGTTTTGTTAAATTCTCGATTTTAGACTGGCACATACGTACAGTCCACAAGTGTATGCATATACAAGTCGCGTTTCTATTCCTTCAGTCAGAATATAACGGTCGATCGAAACGTCTGGAAGGCCAACGCACCGAAGCTCTGGTATTTGTATACACCCGCCAGAAGTAAAATTGTATGTGTTACTAATATAAAAGCGACCAGGGCTATATTTATCATCCGCTTCAATCTCACTTAAATTATGTATTTTCAATGAGTTTGGGTATACAACCCTCGGAATAGATTTGGTTCGAGTTCCAACAGTATCAAAAAAAGTTTGTAAGACGCCGCAGCATACCGTATATACGTTATAACCTCACTCGGGACAGTTTAAGAATTCGTGCCAAAAGATGTGAATTGGGAACCTTTCAGGTACGGATTATTCTTGGCTCCTGATCAAAGTTATGAGCGGCGTTTCCTTTTAAATTTCTGCTTTTTTGAATGGACGAACTTAAATACTTTATATTAAATCATAGTAACTATCACAGCCGTCGGCGTAGTTGCCAAATAATATTTTTATATTGTGCTTGTGGCGAAATAGTTACGGCTCGCAAAATTGTTTTATCCTAGAGATTTAATTAGGTGTTTTATTGGGGGGAATGAAATATTACAGCTGAAATATCTTATGATTTAGAATAATTGATGAATTGTTTTGGCATATATTACAGACTGGTGTAAGTACTAAAAAACATTTTGATATCGGCTCAGCTGTACTAGCGGTCTTTCTGTATTTGCTTTCTTTATAATTTTTGTTCGAATTTTTAAGGTCTTAGGGGTACCGAACTCCTCCTAATGCTTTTATAAACCGAAAAAAATTAACACACCTTACGCAGTGTTAGAGATATTTCTGAGACCTAGTATGTAGTTAAACACTTTATTCATTCACTCACTGACTCACTCAGTCACTCACATATTTGCACCCACACACTCACTCATGCACTCAGGCGTGTTGATAACAGTTGAAAAATAAATAAATAAAAATAAAAGATGTTATTTAATTATAAATAATTATAATTAAGTTTGTTATGGAAGAGCTGGGAACCCTGATGCCGGCCATACACGCTACGGTCTACCGGAGAGGTCCACCTGTGCAGGTATGCCTGCGCAGGTAGACCGGAATGTGTGTGGGAATAGACCTGTGCAGGTTTTTGAACCTGCACAGGCGACCGGCGCAAGATCGAAAATCGATTCTTTCTAGTGACACCGTACGGTGTACCTGTGCGTGTGTGCGTGTACTCCGGTCGCCTGCGCAGGTTGTTAAGATATGTAGTAATCGGCAATGTATCTACATTTCTTACTTATGTTTTAAGTTTGATTTGTTATTTAACTGTGTCTTCTTTTTTTATTATAGCAGTAACCATTTCAAGTAATTTAATGTATGTTTTCTCGTCCATTCGAAGATAGTTTTTAAAATCTTCTGGTTCAAATTTCAATTCATTTAATAAATTAACATGACTATATGTTTTCCTTTTCAATAACCAATGCTTACACCACTGTCTTCGCTTGTTTTTCGTATCATTTTTCTTCAAAATTAAAACAAGACCTAGCAACGCCAGCGTGTCATCGTCCACATTCGATGCCATCACAAAGAGAACTGAAGACCTTTGTTCGGTTGACCTGCGCAGGCATACCTGCAGATTACCTCTCCGGTAGACCGTAGCGTGTATGGCCGGCATTACACAGGAATTTTTTACTTAAAAGGGTTCCCAAATATTACACATTGTAATGCCTATGTACTTAAAATGAATAAACACATTTTTATTTATATTTAAACCCATAAGTAAGTATTTATTGCCCACCCGAATAATAAATCCATTGTTGCACAAGTTTCGAACACAAGACCTGATCGAGAGTTACCCGCAATATGCAAACAGTGCACAAAAAGGGGAATGATGCTGAACATATAATCTTGCTATATACAGTACTGAAAATGTTTCATTGAGAAGCCATAAAAGCAAAAACACATTGTCAAATAGGAACGAATGTATCGCTTAATGCCTCCATGGCGAACCTTTTCACATAAAAACGTTTTACTGGCAAACTTATTAAACATGTTATTGGCAGTAAAATGTTGCCAGTTATCTGAGAATCTGTTTATTTTACAACGTCTCGACGGGAGGTTAGATTTTAAATCAAATTTAGTTTTATACCCCTAGGCATGTTTTATTAAAAAAATGTATAGATTTTATGTAAGGGTGAAGTTACAGACCCCTTTAGGGAAGGTAGCATCCTTCAGGCTACTCCTCCATGCCTCCTGCTGAGAGGACAAGTCTTTGTTTTTTTTAATTTATGTTATTATTATTAATTACTTGATATGTCATGTGGAACATGGTGTAATGGCTGCAACTCCTTACAAACGTTGTGTAAAAAAAATTTGGCGAATAAAAAAAATGGCGGAGAGTTTATTGCCAGTTCTTCTCTCCCGTTCTACGCCCTTGATTTGAGAACTGGCAGTAAATGTAAAATTAGAAGCATTAATATGTATTTCTTTACTGACGAGTCATAAGTGTAAATTATGTTACCTATATGATTAAATGATTTTTTACTTTACTTTAATTTAGAATTTATAAATATTCACTTAAAATAAATAAAAAATAAAAAGTGTATTTCAAAAAGATGTCTTTATTTTCACGTCGTAAAACAATAACATTAAAAATAAATATTATTTCAGAAGACAGAAAATGCATGCATACCTACATAAAAAATATCTGTATCCAAAACTTTTATAGGAATCTTACTGCCGTCATATTTATATGTTTGACTATTATTTCTGTAGAAAAATTCGATTTTTGCAGTCTATTAAATATTGTTTAGAATATTATGATCACGCCCGCGGGCTACAGATCACTGTTAGACCAGAGAGTGCCATAAACAACAATATAGAGACGTGTAAATTTTCATTCAGCTGCCTTTATATCATAAAATATTGAACTGTGAAAATATTGCGCGAAGAGCCTACTTGCATGTGCTATAAAATTCAAACGATTTTAGAAACTAGTGAATTAAAAAAAAAGTTGAGGTTTATCTGACTTCTCAAATATACGATATTCTATAGTACTCCAGTCGGAACTTTTTAAATAATAAGTTAAACTTGTCCCTGTGTTGTGGCTGTCCAAATACTCTTCCATGGTGGTAACAATTCAATACAAAACGGCAAATGGTGTTACCGTTATAATAACAAAATTTAGAAATATAACTTATTAATAATTATATTTTAATAATTAATATATTTTAATAATATTTTAATAAAAAATATTTTAATTCGCCAGTAACTGGAATGAATAAAAAGTAAAATTGTTTCTAAATATGTTTACACAAATATTCTACCCAATGCTTAAAGTTTTAAAAATTAAAATCTTTGTTTAATTTTCACGATTTAAAATAATAATAATGTTAGAGATCATGAACGTATACACAAAGCTAAGTGAAATGTCGGTTGGTAACTTATGTATAAATAGATATATACGTAAAGTTTATATAATTGTTTCGCAAACAAAATATTTAAAAACACCTCTTTAGCCAATTCCGCTGAAACAAGCATCGTTTTAATTCAGTTTGAAATCGCGGCAAGTTGGTTTAATGGCAGCATTTAGTTGAGATTGCTACTTGTACCGGCTTCTGTGCCAAAACTGTACACTGTTCGGTAACATTGCGTGAATTTACACGTTTGTTTTACTTAAAACATCACTAATAGAGTAGTGGAAAGGGTACGACAAAAGGAAATGAAACAGTGTATAAACCAACGTCAAAGCAAAATAATAAAAAACAAAGCACTTTTAATTCGTCAATTTTCATTTTAAAGCTTTCTGAATGAAATTGTTAAATTTTGAAAAGAAAAACTATGCTTTGAGTGAAACCATACAGTTTCTATTACGTTTAAATATATAGGAAGCTCTTGCATTTATAGTAATATAATAATAATACTATTCCGAATGTTTATCTGAGCTTTTGGAGTTGTTATAAAAATTACGCACAATATTTTATAAGAGGTCGTAGAGACTTATTTATTTACTGACGAGTCGTAAGTGTACATTATGTTTTACTTTTACTTCTTACTTTTTGACTCAGTTCTGTTTATATTATAAGATCCCGATATACAACGACCTTCACCGAGATGCTTATTTAATGAAACGTATTTTATATTCAATTTAATATGTCAATAAGTATAATCCATATGGGTTGCCTAGCAAATTTCAGTCCAGAGTACGTTTAATTAATATTAAAAAAAAAAAAATTTTTTATAATTTGCATGTAGTAAATTTTTTTTTCAATCAATATTTTTAATCAGGGTAGTATTATATATGTATCACTATAACTTTCTTTTTTACTAAAGATGTATATATATTTTAGTGTCACATAAAAAATATACACATAAATAATTAATTGATTAAAAACAACCTAACGTTTGCATATTCTATGGGCTTCATTCATCCTTTCGATTGGTATAGAATTTATCTAATAATCATACCGGTGAAATGTTTAAAAATATTTATTGACATATTAAATTAAATATAAAATACGTTTCATTAAATAAGCATCTCGGTGAAGGTCGTTGTATATCGGGATCTTAGACCATTATATCATAGGCGGGAAACATCTTGATCGTATAGTCCATAGTTCATATACTGCAGTTCGATTGTGGAGTACTCTGTCTGTAGCCGTGCAGACCTCGCAGACTTAATTTACATTAAAGAAATAAGTAACAACATTGTAGCCGTTGCTATTTTTACCTTTATGTATTTTTATATTGAGTAGTTTAGTTTTAAGTGCTGTCTTGTATTTGATGTTTCATGTTTGTATTATTTATCTTTGGGTTGTCTGGAAGAAACTTTGTCATCATTTGTTTAATTATGTTTTTCGTAAGGTATGCGTTATTTATAAACAAACACAGTTTCATAGGACACAATTTCAGCTTGCAGCATCTTTTGACACCCCACATAGAAACTCCAGCAGATATGTTTGAGATCCTTTGTCTGCTAAGCGAACTGAGGTTTTCCTCAGTTATACATATGCTTTCTGTTCCATATCGTATCTATTGGTAATAACTAAGAAGAGTGCAGGTGAGATAAATAAAAAAGTGTTTATTCATTTGACAATAATACATTATTATATATTATACTAGCAGACCGGCCAAGCGTTGCTGTGGCTAAGGTTTTTGTTATATTACATAGTAGTAAACTATTCAAGGGAAACGGTAGGAGAACACCAGTCATGGGGACCACCATGCTTTTTTGGTGGTTATGCCATTAAATTGTAGCTTATGTGAAACGTTGGTACTTTCAACACAGCGCTATCTGTTAGAATTGTATCAAATAATAAACAAATACTTTGCAATAAAATAATATTACGGGTATAAATTGAGATGTAAGCTATCCTATCTTTTAAATTAGATCAAACCGCACACGGTGTGCAAATTTGATTGAAATCGGTTTAGTAGTTTATGAGTCCATTAAAGACAAACAACGTGACATGTAATTTATATATATTAAGATGTTAAGGGTTCTCGGATTTATGCTATGTAAAATCTTGAAATCATTGTTTATGTAAGGAAGGTAAACCTTAGTTGTGGATGCTGTATGTCTTGCTACCAGAATACGAACCAAATATGATGCATGCACTTCATGCTCTACTATGTAAAGGAGTAGATGGAGTTTCAAAAAAAACAAGCATTTGATTGTGTTAGGAAAGTACACCTTGATGGTAGATGCTGTGCATCTTGCATGAACATGAACCAAATATCAAAATGCACGCACTCCATGCTCTTAAACACGAACCAATGAAATGCAAACCCTCCATGCTTTGCTATGTACAGGAATAGATGAACCTGTAGAATATAAAACAAGCATTGGACTTTGTCCGTTTCCTTTTCACGCTTAGAAATACATATAAATTCGTACGGTGAATGTAAACTGTACATATCGGTATCTCAGTTTGCAACTGTGTTGTAACAATATATCTAAACTTGGTGATTTACCGCCTATGTTTACTCGCTCACCTGAAATACTTGTTTGTACCTTTTCAAATATTTCTCAAAGTATTTTTAAAAGTTTTTCAAACAGCTATGCCATAAATCGTATGTCTATTTCTAAGTTATGTGTTGTTGCAGCTCGGTAATGATTTTAAGTGCATTTGGATGTTAATAAACTTTCTTCTGTACTTGATATATGCGGGTACAGAGCAGTGTTATCTGAGGTCGTGGGTTCGATTCGAGGCTGTGGACCAATGGAGTTTTTAATTTGGAATTTGAATTGCAGTTTTTAAAACTTTACTTACTGTGTTTCTTTAACAATTTCCTAGTAATTGCTTCCTATCATTTGAGTTTCTTATTTTGGGGGCATAAGAATTTAAGATAGGCTTAGGTGGGGCACAAAAACGGTTGGGCATCACTGGTCTAAAGCGTGGTGGTTTCCTTTCTTTTACCTTCACTGGACAATCAAGTATTAATTGCGCAATAGCTAAGCTATAAGAGCTATTCGTGCCACAGCCAGGCACGACAAAAGGGCGTCACGCTTAAACACTGCCAATTATTTTTAATTGTTTTTATATGAGTCCGTGTATAAATTGTGTATTTATGTACACATGTTGTGTGGACTTAGTTTCCGCACTTAGACGACTTATTGGTTGTGCGTTTTTATATTGTATAATATATAATATATAATATATAATATATAATATATAATATATAAAATATAATATTTAATTGTATAGTCATATTTGATTAGGGTTGCTTTCGGTTAATATTTCATAGAAGGCACCGGTTATAATACGGCTTTTAAGCGTCGGTTATTCCTTTAAAAAGCAATATTAAAGAATTATTTAACAACAGTTACAAAAGCCTGAAATGAAAAAGCGTTCACAATAAACATATTAAAGGACAATTCTGTACAAATTAACGAATAATATGAAAATAATGAAATTTAACTTGTATATTGGAGCAGTTGAGGAAATAACTTAATGACTCTCACATTACACGGGACGCTTCGTTAAAACTTAATGAGTGGATAAAGGGATATTAAAATAAAACTTATACATTTCGCGGGGAATTTTATTACGTTAACAATATTGTTCGAAAATTTATCCGAATTGTTTTGAGTAATTAAATTGTTTTAAATTCTCGTTGGTACTTTTATACGTACCAATCAAACCACAGTACACACACACACACACATATGTATCGAATATATAGAAAACAATCTCTCCGACACTCTTTTTAAACGCCAAGTTTTTTGTTTTACACAATGTTTGTAAGGAGCTGCAACCATTACACCATGTTCCACTATTAACTTTCATTAGAACAATTTAATGTACAACTTTGAGTATGGTGTTTTTCTTCTAATTATCGTTTAATCATACCAAGTTTAGAATATCTATGGAGAGGTCTTTAGCGATTTCACTAATAGCTGAGTTTAGTTCAAATAGTTTGTTACATTAGTCTGTATTAGGTGACTATTCCTTAAGTTAACGATATATATTTCATTTTATGATATTAATTGTGGTATCGCTTATTTTAGGGCCATTAATTTATCTTAATCTTATTAACAAGAGTATAGTCATTACGGACACAAATGAAATGTTTTATTATAGGATTAAATAGCGGTGTTTAAAATAGTTCTCATTTCGGTAGCTTTATACATCTAAATTCATTAAAAGAGATAAGCTTTTGAGCTGTTTTAATTTTCTATTTGTCCATTTCAATTATTATTACTTTGTAGCTTTAGAATATTGAAAATACTGTATATTTATATAAATTAATGATGTATTATACAGGACAGGATTACAAAACTAACATCTAAGCATAGTATTAAATATAAATATGAAGTCTTATCATTGTTTCGATCAGATACAAACGACACAAAAACGCCTACATCTTTTGCGGTCCATTTTCTATCACAACGGAACCAATTCGCAGCCGTCATTGTCAGTATCCGAAAGTTCGCTACATCGGAATAGACCTCCGTTCGAAATTCGCGGCAAACTAGCAAGTTTCCACGTCTAAGTTTTTGTGACAAGCCGACTGTACCGAATGTATAACTTCTGTGCAATTTCTGTAACACTTGTGACACTTGTAACACGTTTAAATGGAGTTTTGCAGCTTATGCAGGTTTATTATTAGCTCAAGTTCGCAGCTCCGCGTCTTAGCGACTTACTAACGACTTCTATTAATGTCGCTTTAGTCTAGCGACATGACGTATTGTACAAGTTTTATGTTACGTTTTGTATTTACATACAAAAGTTTATACGACGTTACACGTGTAGCGACACCTGCAATCTACGACAATCACTGCGATGACGTCATATCCTGAAACGCGCTAACAGAGTTATTCCGCTCGCTAATATGTGCTTCTCAACTTTAGCCACTGGGGACTTGGTAGATGTTATCTAACTGTGATTTTAATATATTGATGACATCATATCTGGGGGCAAGCCCGCCAAGTCGAGCAAAAAGGCGGCACGACCGTACCATCCTTTTCTCGAAGCAGTTCAGGTTACGTTCGAACCCCTAAATCCCTGATAATATGTTGCGGACAAAATTAAAAGCCTGAAAGTCAATGTATTTATTTAGGAGAATTGTAATATTGATATAAAAAATGAATCAGTGGCGCTACAACCTCTTTAGGTCTTGGCCTCAGATTTCTGAATTTGTTTCATGATCATTTTTAAATCTAATAGGCAAGTACGTGATCAGCCTCCAGTGCCTGACATACGCCGTCGACTTTTTGGGTCTAAGACATGTCGGTTTCTCACGATGTTTTCCTTCACCGTTCGAGCAAATGTTAAATGCGCACATAGAAAGAAAGTGCATTGGTGCACAGCCGGGGATCGAACCTCGACCTCAGGTATGAGAGCCGCACGCTGAAGCCACTAGGCCAACACTGCTCTGTAATATTGATATAGTCAGTAAAATATTTTGTAAGTTTAGCTAATTACGTAATAACTTAAGACAGAAGGTCCCTTATGTAGGGTCTGAATAAATTAACCGACTTGGTACCTATTACATAACATTGATCTCAGAATGTTTTTCGGTATAGGAATTCAGTTGCGCGACTTCTTGAGTTGAATTTCTTCCTACATGAATCATGAAACCTTGTACAATATTTATCAATGAAATAGTAATAACCGACGTACCTTCATAACGCACTAACAAATTCCCTTTAAAAAGGCAATTAAATATTTCCTTGTATTAGTTGTTTACTCAAAGCATTCTAATTCTTCTCAAGTTTAAACAAACATCTCGTAAAAAGTTAAAACACAAACATAACCACAAAATTGCAGTTTCAAAGAGGTTTCTATTCAACAAGGTTTCACATTGGCTAATTAAAAATCGCTATTGACAGTCAGAGGAACTAATTAGTCTGTGCTGGTAGAAAGACTTCCGAGTCTACATCCGCCAACTTTGAAGTACGCATCTTGGCGTGCATTTTCTTAGGGTTCGCTTGTGTAATTAAACCTTGTATACAATGTGAAAACAGGCTACAACGTTGATTCTAACGTAATAATCTGTTAGGACACAAAGAAATTTATTAATTCCACGTATATAATAAATTTACTATAATTCAAGACGCCGCACTGCTCTGAGCCGGTCTGCAACTTAAAATTATATTATTCATAGTTTTTAAAACTCTCGACATCTTTTAATATCGCAGCGTTTAGATCGTGTAGTACAAAAACTTAATGTTGTAGTGGAAATCGCTGATAGTGCTACCTACAATAGGGTAACTAATATGATTAGAGTAATTATTAAGTTTACATACTGAATGTGAATGTTACTGAATGTTAATCAGTTTGTTCATTATTGTTTAGTTTGAGGAAGGTGTATTTGTTTGCTTACGCTTGTAAATTCGTGTAATTTATTAAATAGCCGCACCCTAGAAGGCCACAGATTGGAAAAATAAAGATTAATTATTATTAATAAAATTATTTGAAGAAAAATTTTACACAGCGTCCATAATCATAACGCTCATAATATATGTCATTAATAAGTTTACATATATATGTCAAAATAACAAATTTACCAGTTATTATCATACTATGATATAAGATATTAATCCTAACCTAAATATTTACAGCGATGTCATATGTACAATTGATAAGTACATACCTAATATAAAAATAAAATGATAAATTTATTTACGATCTTTCATAATATTAATACATACAAACAAGCATAAAAGGTGCAGAGTCACGTGTCTTCAATAAATTACGTTAAAAATATCGGGAGAGCGAAAAAAATCAGCAGGTAAGAAATAATGAGGAAACTTCTTGAACCAATTTTGATATTCAAATTGTGTTTGCTTTATCAGCGTTTCGCGCTCTTGAATTAATGAAATGATGGTTAAGGACTATTTACTTGTAGGAAGTAAAAAAATGTTTATAATAATTACGTAGCGTGCCTCTTTAGCAAGGTTTCTGCTTCGATGATAATTTATCTTTATTTGATCTAAGACATGCCGGTCTCCATGCAGAGATCCAAAACCTTATCGTGCACTGAATATAATGAAGGGCACCAGACCTCGAGGCCTATCCCCTACTCGGTGTACCGATCAAGTAAAGGCCTTTACACGTCTCACATCACCGAGTCGCAGGAGGAGAGAAGGCTGTGCGGCGCCACTAACACGACCTTCAGAAATGAAGAGCGTGGCTGAAGAAGTATCGAGAATTATATTTTCAGATGCTAAAGAATTTCTAGTAATGGTTAACAGGAAGTTGAGCCGCAATTAATGAATCATTAATAAATAAATAATTGGCTATAATAACATCAAGAGAGCTTAAAACCTATTCGGAACTTAGTTTGATAAGAAAATTCACTACCTTATTTCGCGGGTGTAAACATATAAATTATTCGCAACACACATCAATTATAAACTCGTCAAGCCCTAACGAGGGGCTTACGGTCGAGAAACTTATTTAAAAATCACTTTGTTCCAAGTTGCAACTAACAACCTTATGCGAGAAACATTGCGCTATATTACTCCATTTTACAAGTTATATGTATAAGGGTTTTAATATTGTTGTTCGAGTTTTGTTCAGTAATTCATAAAACTATAATAATTACAAACAACAATACCAAAATACAAATATTATATAGGTTTAAAGACTTTATTTCTCAAAAAGACTTCACTTAAAAAATTTCACTTACATGAGAATAATAGAGATTAACATAACATTGTAGTCGTTTTTAAAATAATCACAATAAAAAGACAGCCGTACATGCAATAAACTTAAAAGTAAATGTACTTAACCAAAGAAATATGAATTAAAAGTAATTTCGACGGCTCATTGGGCTAGTGGTTACCCCTGACTGCGAAACCATGGGTCCCGGGTTCGATCCCCGGCTGAGACAAACATCGATGTGATGAGCATTTGGTGTTGTGCTTAGGTCTTGGGTGTTTAAATATGTATTTATATGTCTATCTATCTATAATATGTATGTATATCCGTTGCCTAGTACCCATAACACAAGCTTCACCAGCTTAGCATGGGACTAGGTCAATTAGTGTGAATTGTCCAATCATAAAAAAAAAAAATATATATATATTATATATATATTAATGAAACCACGCTCTGCTACCAAACAAATATACAAAGAGGAACTGTTCGGTGGCCGTTGATTCGTAGTATTTTAACAATAAATGGTAAACCCTGAGCCTCGTTAGATCTTTTATTAAACTTAATAAAGAAAAAGGCACACAGTTGTAGGATAAGACAAGAATTAGTATAGGAACAATGAGAGAGGTTAGACTGATAACAAATACGTTGCCTTTATACGCACAAACCCTCTCTAAATAATATATTATTAAGGGTACGTGTTCAGTAAAATATACTAAAGTATACTAGCGTTGTTTATTTATTTCACAGTTTATTGATAATCCACATCGCTTTTTTTAAAGATAATATTGAGGTATCTACTACTATACCACTATACTTTCGGAAATCTTTTAAGTTTTAAGGATTTCCGAAAGCATAGTAGCTATATAGATTCCTGCAAGTACTTTGGTATTGAATCCTTAGAATGTAGACGTAAACAATACGACCTTATGTTTATCCACGCTATTTGCAAGGGTTTAATCGACTGCCCCGACCTATTGTCGCTTTTACTATTTCACACCTCTTCTTCATAGAAAACTAGGCAAACCCAATAATTTAAAAATCCTCGGTCTTACGTAACTATTTACGTAACTCAGTCATGTATCGTATACCTTCAGATTATAACACAAATTACCAGCAAATAGATATAAATAATATGTAATGTAACTAAACAATGCTTTAAATAATATAAAAAGCTCTGGTATCCTTTATTAGATATAATGGCTTAGTTATATGTCTTTTACCTATATATAAAATATATTATAATGATCAATGCATCTTAGAATTTATTATATATATTTTAATTTTTGTATAAGTAGGTAATAATTATCTTTAACTGTGTTTAATGATTATGTTTGAATGTGGACTGAGTAGCTGCAGTAAATACCCATAAGCAAATAAATAAATATTTATAATTTTAAATTAAAATATAGTCAAATATGGGTAACACTTTCGTGACGTTCCGTAAAAATTTTACCCTTATGCACCTAAAGAAGTTTCACTTCAAAAACTAACATAAACGTTGTATAACGTAACTTATGTCAACGAACCTACTTGTCCCAAAAAAGATTAAATAAAACAATATTATACTCGAAGTAATTAAAGTAAGATAAAATGTTAATATAATCTAAATATGTTATACACAGGGAACAAAAGCTTATCATTTTATATATCTATAAAAATATTAACAGAATACCTATAATAATTATCTTGATAAAGCTAAGAGAATTAACAAGCCTTAATATCTAAATAAAATATTAAAATAGCAGTATTGCTTTTATCCATAAATTGCGATGATATCCTGAAAAATATAAAAGCCCTATCGTATAAATTGATCGCGTAATCGACATTTTTATCGTTCAATATTGTGTGCTTGTCACATAAAGTTGTATCAGAATATAATAACTTGGGAATGTAACGAGTTCGTCTGTACATTAGCATACCTATTAAAATACTGGCCCGCGTTGCGTTCAATTTAGGTGTGAATGTTAGCGAGTTTAGATAAATATTTTAAGAAGAAACTGAACATTACTGATTGCTTGCCATCTACTTGTATTGTTACTAGTGTTCTATTTAAGAATTATATTACATTACAAACGTTAAGTTATAACCTACGTTGGTAACAAAATTTTCTTTTTCAAAAGCCATTGTTTAATAATTTATAAAAATACTAGTAGACTCGGCCAAGCGTTGCTGTGGCTAAGATTTTTGTTATATTACATAGTAGTAAACTATTCAAGAGAAACGGCAGGAGAACACCAATCCACCATGATTTTTTGGTGGTTATGCCATTAAATTGTAGCTTATGTGAAACGTTGGTAGTTTCAACACAGTGACATCTGTTAGAATTGTATCAAATAATAAACAAATATTTGCAATAAAATAATATTGCGGGTATAAATTGAGATGTAAGCTATCCTATCTTTTAAGTTAGATCAAACTGCACGGTGTGTAAATTTGATTGATATTGGTTCGGTAGTTTAGGAGTCCATAGTGGACAAACAACGTGACACGTAATTTATATATACTAAGATATTTTAGTATGGAAAGCAGTAAGCCTTAACTATTAGTCGACTTTGAAAATTATGTGTATAAAATCGATGCTAGGAGTATCTCAACGGGGAGTTTAGAGTTTGTGGCTATAATTGGCGCTCTGAGGATGTCTGTTGTACCCTTAGAGAAATGAAGTAGTTTCGTAAAAGCATTTTCTTCTTAGAATTAAAAAGGCTAATCATATAGGGTTATAGGTAGATGTAGGGTTGTACAACAAATAACGGATGATTATATTTGTACATAGGTACCGTATAAAAATATTATTCATTTTATAACGGGGGACTTAAAAGTTGTTTGCGACCATGGAACTCCTTCAGTATAGATCATAGATAAAGCTAGCAAATAAAAACAAAATAATTGTCTCATTTATCTCGGACAGTAGGACCGTACCACTTCCACAGCATGACATAATAACCTGCGTGAGGGCTCTAGCGAAATGGTGACATTTTCATGTCTAACAAGTTATTATTCTGTCTTTCAGGAATGAATTACTTTAGGTGCTGGGCATATTTATAGCACTTTAGATTGAACGGACTTTTTCACATAATTCATTTCAAATTCTTTTTCTTCTGGCGCTTTAGGTGGAAACAACTATTTGTAAACATTTCAAACATTAATTATTTATCTTATTGGTTAAGAGCGTATCAATTACTAAGAGGCCGGGAAACCACTCGCGAGTCATCTGGTATTGAGAGTGTAGATGGTTATCATTTATCATCAGGTGAGCCTCCAAGCCATGGAGCCATGTCAAGCTTTGTCTTCCCATGTCTGACATATGCTTGCAAGACTTAGAAATATACAGATTAGTCAAAAGAAAAATCAGAACTTGTCAAAGAAAAAAAAAACTAAGAGCGTTACTAGAGCTACTGATAGATGCCCTTCTTCATTTAAGCTTTAGAACTTTTTTAACATCTAAAGCTTAAATGAAGGGTATGCAGCAAGACTGTCAGACGATCGATGGATAATAAGGGCGACCCGGTGGGGAGGTAATATTGGGAAACGATACATAGGAAGACCGCTCACGATGGGCGGATGGTGATGTGCTGGATGCAACTCACCCATGACAGAGGTACCTGGAGATCCTTGGAGGAGGCCTTCACCTGCGGAAGGGTTCTTGCAAAGTAATTAGGAAATATATACTAAATAACTTAGTATTGATAAAAAATTTATAAAATAAAAATAGTGTAATTTATTTTCCAAAAAAGTATTAGAATAGGATTAAGTCTACTTTGTTTTTTTGCAAGAAATAAAAAGGCTTTTTTTATTTATTATATACCTTCTATTTATAGCAATATTTGAGAAGTTGATTATTGTTACAATGTCAATAAGGTAAAAATATGAGTACTATACAAGTAAGATATTGCTATTAAAATAGGAATAAATCTAAAAGTAGTATACTTTATGTTTTCCAGAATTATAGTCTGTGGTCACCGAAATAGAAAACGTGCGTGATTTTGCCAAATAGCGAAATATTACCGTCGAATAAATAGCTGTATAGCGGCATCCAATCTAATACAGAATAAAATATAAAATAGTATTATCAAGGCTTTCTCTCTAATAATATATAATCTGTTGTGTCATTAAACTTGTTGGTATTTATTTTGTTTTTTTTTAATTCGATACACAAATGGCATCTTGTCGAGCATTGGACATATTATGTCTAAAGGACACCAAGGATTACCCAGGATTCAAATTCAGGCCCCTCGAACTGGTTGTTGCAGCATGGATGTGCAAACTACCAATTCTTTCGGTTTGTTCATGTAAATCTGTGTGTTTGTAATTAACCTCCTACTGAACGGGCTGGACCGATTTTGATGAATTTTATTGGTACTCAAGTGGATTCGAGAATGGTTTAGATTTGCGATCAGATTTTTATTGGTTTGAGCGTTTTGTACTTCAGACGTGTGTACAGGATGGGTCCGCTAGGTAAAATAAAATTTACGTTTATTTATACATAATAGAGAAACGGTTATAGTATAAGATAATACAGAAAATTCCCATCATCAGCAGATTAGCAAGATGAACGAGGGCTGGATGTTGGCGTGAGTAATATAACACGCTCGATGGATTCCAGATTACACTCGATAAATTATTATGAAGCAATCAGTGTATGGTAAAGTTTCCGATACACTTAAATCATACGATATTCATTCGCATTAATCATCTCGTTTTTAATTAATGCTTAAAAGAGATTACCGAGCGCCAGCTTATACTTTATTATTTAATTTTGGAAAAAGGATTTTTTGTTTATATCATTGAGTAATAAAAATACTTATATTCCAGTCGGAAATCGGAAAATAAATATTATTACATTAAAAGTATATTTTTGTAATTCATTCCCCTGATGTTCAGCGATACCGCCTCCCATAGGTACTCATATTCTCTGATCAAGGCACATCATATGTGTTCACTATTACGCAATATTAATAATGGTAAATCATTGAGATTCCTTCTGTTACTTTTAAGAATAGTAATTTATTTTGATCCGATTTGTTTTGTTATAATTTAATTGTTTTTTAGTTTGGAATCGTAACTTAACGAATAATAGTATAGTGTGAATATTGTTACGGCCAATCAGAGCAGAGCAAATGTTTCGAGTGGGGTCGAGGTGCCATCTTAACTTTTGACAGTGCGTTCAGAGGACGCAGAACAGCACTGCGATTCTGTAACTCACTTTTCGAACTCACACAGCAGTTTTTGCATCGGCGGTCGCTCTCAAATCAGTCGTGAAGCAGTCATTTTATGATTTGGCATTCTGATAAACAATAAACTACAAGCTCCCACCTTTTTAGAGTTCGAAATGTGAGTTACAGAATCGCAGGGCTGTACTGATTGAGTACGGTGGTGGAGCATTGTGGTGATGAGAGGTTGGACCGAGTTGGGTCTAGTAGATGCCGTGAACCCACTGCTCCTTATAATGTAAGCTAAAGTTTTATTTATAGTGTTCATGAGAATCATTTACCCACATGACGATCTCTAAACCCGCTAATGACGACGTCAATATCGGTGGAGTGACGATATTTCTCCGACATATATTAATCTTTTCAAAACACATATTAAAATTGATATTCAAAATATCGTACCGCATAAAGGCGCTCGGCTCAGTATGAGTTCCGTAGATTTATTGGTAATATAATTTTGATTGATCGACGATCGCACGTGGAAGGTACGGATTTTAAATGTACTAGCTTTCAAGTTTCGACTAAATCTTGAAAGCTTTTCCTATAATGGAGTTTTGGCTTAAGTTTTAGAGAGAAATTTAAATGCTACTCGACATAACTTCAGAATTTTTAACTCAAATCGTGGTTCGAATTTTGTTTTTTAATGTGGGGATAACAAAGAGCGTCGTTGCGAAATAATGTATTTAAAGAAAAATGTTTTACGTATATCGGGGAAAATTATTCAATAATACTGGTATTTTTTAATTTGGCTATAAATATGGATACTTTCAGAATCAACCTAATAGGAAGCTTTAAGATTCATTTGATAGTACAGTGCTGGCTGTATTTCAACGTATCCAAGTTAAACTTACCTTCACAACAGCTTCACTATTGAAAATTATTTAATACTAATAAATTCGGACCGAGCTACGCTCCAAAAACCGCATACTCTACTATTGATAATTTGAGGAAATTTCTGACGCGCACCACCACTATGTGGAACCAGCTGTTTTGTGTCAATTATAGAAATATTTTTTTACAGATAGTACATAAAACTGAACACGGGGTCATCTATTAGCTAGCCTAGGAAGTGTCTGGCTAAATTTAATAAAAAACATCATAACTGTTTGAGCCACAGCAATGGCTGATTATCCAACGTAACGCGTACTTTACTTTACAGTAGTAGTGGTCCGGCCATCAAAGTGCAACTTAGTAAAACAACTAAGTGCCAAACTTAGTACAAGTTTCAAGACGTATCCAGAGCTTGCCAACTCACTAACTGAGCGTGTGATGCTAATTGCACATTGTTTTTGTCTTAGCATCGTTTGATTTGTAACTCTGCCAGATATTGAACGAGATAATGAACGCTTTTGTTAAATTGTCCTTTTGGAATACTGTGCAAACCGACAGCTAGTTAGTAGTGTTTCGTGTAAAAATTAAAATTCGCTGTACATATTTTTTATATAGCACTGGATAAATCAATCGCAATCTTGTTAAGTGAGATGACGCCATGTTTGTTTGTTTAACAGGTTGCAATAATTAGTACAAATTATATTTAAATTACACAGTTCTACGTATTTTGAGTCCTCCAACATATAGTTAATTTTTATACCAAGCATGTTTACCACGGGATTCAAACCAAAGAACAACAACCATTGAAAAACCCAGTTATATAGATGGTTAACGTCACAAGTGAATTATCTATTCATCTCTCGTCCGTACCTTCCCACAAACAGACTGAATATTCATTGCCTCCCCCTCTCCCCGCAAAGCTAATTACACGACTTGGACGCTTTCCATTTTTCTCAAACCTTTGATTGGATATCGGAATATGGATAGCTGATTTAATTAAAGCTACTTCGAACAGCCTTTGCAAATCGTTCGGTTGAATAATGAACTCATTTAAATGGGTAATTGTTGAGCCGATTGCTTTGTTGATCTAGAAGAGGTTTTAGTCGTTTTGTTTTATGTTTTATGTATTTTTGAAGCAATAAGAGAATGTACTAGTTCGTACTAGTTTAATACGTTCTGTATTCGGATATGTTGCACGACCCATCTTAGTTATACTCAACGAAAGTGTATCTTGACTCGCTTTAGGACTTTCATTCTAATGTTACACAAATAGCAATTTTTATATAGTAGTGTGGACGAGTAATGCAACTGCGGGAGAATTGCTGCATCCGGGACAAGACAAGACACGCTTCACGAGACTGATGGACAATCTCTAGTTATGGAGAGGTACTAAAAGAAGAAAAAGTAATACAATACACATTCGTACAAAATAATTACAAAATTAGTAATAATAGGATTTTTACATCGTTTTCATGAAATTCAAACCTAGTGCTTTTAACATTAATTCACTGAATAAAATAGGTGCATAACTATGAGAACTATATACTAAGAAGTACTCATATTTATATGAGGTATAATACACGGTCGAGTATTTTATGTAAAAGCCAGGACAGTCCCAGAACAGCCACAACTCACTGATAACATTGATGCGACGTTATCTCTGACGAGGGTTGGTTGTCCGCCATAAACTACGTTCGGCACGTCCCAATGTTTTTACTTTTATATTAATTTTGATAGGTTTACACTATTACTATTTACGAATAGCAATACGTTAAGAATAAATAAGCAATGATTTTAAAATATGACTTCATACTTATCTAAGATGCCACGCCGAAGCGTTCTATATTTGAATATGACAGGTCATTGAAATTGTTGTGTTGCTGGCTTCTATATCAATATTTTGTTGACAGTAATTGACACAGCATGCAAAGTCATTCGTTGGATATATAATACCTATGAAATCAAAAATATGTGTATCATGTATCGTGTCGTGGGAAATTTACTATTCGTCAAAATATTTTTTTAATTGTGGTTTTAATTTTTAGGGCTTACTTTCAGGCTAAATCGAGGGAAGTCTTCCGGCCGAGCTATGCTCGCCAAAACAGCCCGAGCTGAGTTGTTAAGGCCCTTAAGGCCAACAGCGAGATTTTATTTAAAAAAAAGGGACATCTTCAAATATTAAAAATCATTTATTGCTACGGTAGAAGGCAAAATAGTAATAAGGACTATGTATGGCTTTTTGTAGGTTATAAAAAATAAAAAAAATAAATCAATGGCGCTACAACCTCTATAGGTTTTGGCCTCAGAATCTGTTTCATGATCATTTTTAAATCTAATAGGCAAGTAGGTGATCAGCCTCCAGTGCCTGACACACGCCGTCGACTTTTTGGGTCTAAGACATGTCGGTTTCCTCACGATGTTTTCCTTCACCGTTCGAGCAAATTTTAAATGCGCACGTAGAAAGAAAGTCCATTGGTGCACAGCCGGGTATCGAACCTACGACCTTAGGTATGAGGGTCGCACGCTGAAGCCACTAGGCCAACACTGCTCAACGCAGCTTTTGTAGGTAGTATTGTAAAAACCGTTTGATGCCTGTTGGTAACAGAACATCATTGGATAAGTCAGACGGTTAATTGAACTAAGAAGCGGTGATGGGGTAAAAAAAGGCGAGGTAAATACTGCTTAAACGGAAAGCAATTTCTTTTACCGGCCCCTTATAATACGAAAGCGTGTCTTCAGAGGCTGCCATTGATTATGTTCATGTTATTTAAACAACCTCTTTGAGTCCGCAGGGATTTAAGCCGTGGAAAATTATTTCTTGCTTATTAAAAACGTGAATTCTCTGTTTGGTAAGATTGTGATATTTCTTTTTATGAAATTCTCGAACGTTCGAAAACATTGTAATGGAAAATTATGAGGGAAATTGAAATGCGGATGGCTTTACTTTTATAAGCTTCAATTTAGATCATTTTGAAACTCGGAAGGTATTGTATAGATCTGACTAGTATATTTGTTCAACGGATTTTAAAGGACTTTCTACCGTGCAGGACTACGTTTTGGTAATAAATTGTATAAATATTTTCGTAATTGTCCAGAAACCAACTCGACACACTTTTGTACAATCTCCTTTTTGTAAGCAGCCTTGCGATTCTGTAACTCACTTTTCGAACTCACACGGCGGCGGTCGCGCTCAAATCAGTCGTAAGTAAGTCGCTGCGAAAACCGCTGTGTGAGTTCGAAAAGTGAGTTACAGAATCGCAAGGCTGCTTATTATCCAACGGAAGCATAGTGTTAGTTCTACTTTATATACATCCATTATTCAATAAGTTTAGAGAAAAAATTAAAACAATAATAGATCCTCATCTTCCTTAAAAGGAGATGTAAAACACTTTTTGTATTCATTAAATGACTTCAAAAATAGTCATTCACTCACTCACTCCACTGGCTCTGCGACCCAAAAAGTGACTTGGTCTATGAAAAGAGAATCTTCCAGCGCTCTCTGTCATGTGCTGGCTTTCAGCTGCTAGAGGAACTTCCTCCTCAAATCTTTCGATCAAACGGTACCTAGGCCGACCTACTGGTCTCCGACTACTAGGTGGACAATATGACAGTCGTGGTAACGTAAACCTGCTACGGACACATTTCTTGCACGTGAATTCACTAGGTATGACACACTCGTTGAAGTAAAAAATATAGTGTATTTAAGTATTAAATTGTTTTTTATGCTCTATTTAATAACATTAAACGTAAAAGCACTTAGGTAAATCGGGCATCGAATCCCGTCCCGGGTATAAGGAACATTCGTTAGATTAAGCCTGCCCGCTAGCCTGTGATAGGAGTCCTTTGGGACTACAAGGAACGCTTACATCGAATCGGGCTGGTACAAGACATAAGTAGAAACGATGGACATAATTAACTCAGAAAAATATAGCGTTAAAATAAAAAAATAAAAAAGCCTTTTTTTTAGAACAAAGTAAACTTACATATATATTTTTAAGAACGTAAATTACACGATTTTTTTTGGTCCTAATTTTTATGTCTTTTTCCGAATTATTTTGCAAGAACCCTTCCGCAGGTGTAGGCCTCCTTCAGGGATCTCCAGGTATCTCGATTTAGGGTGAGCTGCATCCAGCTCGAGCCAGCCGTTTGAGCAATGTCGTCCACCCATCTCGTGATCGGTCTTCCTCTGTTTCGTTTCCCAATAGGGCCACCCCACCTGGTCACCCTTATGGTCGATCGATCGTCAGAGAGTCTTGCTTCCTGACCTGTCCATCTCCATTTAAGCTTTAGAGCATAGGTTAGGGCATCAGTAGGTTTAGTAACGCTTCCTATTTTTGAGTGTCTTTACATTAAAATATATATAACTATTATTATTATATGATTTAATTTAATACTTATTTGGATATTTTTGCGGCGTGTTATTGGTTCATACGATATTAAGGATCATAATTCAGTTTCTAATAAAGCGAGACACCTTTACTGGGATATTCTTATCGTTCCAGAACTGATTGTTATTTAAGGCAGCTTTTGCAACGTAACACCACTAGCTGGCACCGGCTACGCAATATCTCTTTTACCCATCCTTCAAAAAAAGAGCGAACCAATTCCTAAAAGACCGACGAAACACTCGCGATCCCTCTGGCATTAAGGGTGTCCATGGGCGGCAGTATCTTTTAACATCAGGTGAGCCTCCTACCCGTTTGCCCCCCGTTTGCTCCGTTGCCCGTTTGTTCATTCAAACCAGGACAAGCGTTGACTCTTAAGACAAGCAGACGCTAGTGCCATTTTTGGGTAAATAAATGTAATGATAACAAATATCAAAGTAAGTTTGCTGTTTCCGTTTAAGAACACATCGTTCTTAATGTCTTGAATACTAAGAAAATTAAATAAAAAAATATCGACTAAAACTGGCCTTGCATTTATAATTTATTGATAGAAAGATATTTTAATTTTGTGTTGTTACGTTTGTATTTGATAAAGCTGAAGGAGCCTTATGGATCAGTTGTAGTAGCTTGCTCTCCTATCTTAGTCCATACATCAGACGAAATTGGAGTCGAAATGATTGAATGCAGTTGTAAAAGCTCGCTCCAAGCTCACAATACCTTTGTCTCCGAGGTATTTGTGTAACGTTATATTTAAACTAACCAAATACCTTTTGTTTAATTGGATTGCCACGTTATTTAATTATGTAAGACGTAAATTACAATTTCAAAAATTAAAGACAACAGTTATAAAGTAAAGTAAAACTATAGGTGTCTTAAAATATGTTTATAATGAAAAGAACTAATACTGACTGGTTTGGAAGAAACGAAACTAATTTAAATCATAACATTAAAATTAAATAAATAAAAGTAGGTGGTTGCGCAAGATTCTCATTTTTTATTAATGGTTGCTCAATACCACCTATAATATGTCCAATCCTATGGAGGTACTAGTTCCGGAACGTGCTGTAGGTGGCGCGCACGACGATGCGTCTACTCGTACATTGGAAAATAGTATTAAGGGGACATTAGTTGCACATTTGATGACCCGCTATATTGTTTTTGTCCACCGCACGCTTGCACCGATTTCTTTCACCGAAACTTTTAACTTTTTTTGCATTTGCTGTTTATTGTTGAATATATTATTGTTTGAATAGACTTTTGTGAAGTGTTTGGTTAATTGACGTAAAGAAGAAGGAATCCAGCCACGAGAAGAAGCCACGAGGTTGAAGGTACTGTGCCGACATCCTTTACTTTCTTTTTACCAATGTGTCCAAATATTGAGCAATCATAATATAAATAAAATACAGTCCACTTTTATTAAACGCAAATTATAAATTACTTAATTTAAAAGGTATAAAGTTATTAACAACCCGCGCCGCCAGTAGGCGTCAGTAGGATTTTAAGATAATACTACTCAACCTTTTTGTTTTTGTCAATAAATACGTAAGTTATCTGCAAACGTATGATGAACCTTGTTTTCAGAAGCTAAACACAAATGCTTCAAAAATAAAACCTAAATTTATAATTTGACAAAATTGACTCCTTAAAATGTTACCCAAATTCCTAAACCACAAGATTTAAGTTACTTTATCCTATTTTTCATCAACTACCCTCAACTGATTAAAATGTTTGTTGGAATATACAAAACTGGCCGAGTGCAAAAGATTGGACCTAGACGCCGATTACTGACTCGCTGGACCAATCAACAAGCATTATTTAAACACATAAGGTGTCGGTTAGGCTTTAACGAAAGCTTTCTAGATAAGAGTGTCACGAATTTTAGAAATAAAAAGCGAGAATTAGCTAGAAGTAACTAAAATTTGTTTACCTATTTTAGCAGACATGCCAAACAATAATATAGACTACCTTACATACGACATCAAACTACTAACAATATTTTCTACTTAAAAAATAAAAACACTTCATCTCTCAGTCTTCCCAAACCTGTCACTAATATTTATCGTGTTCTGGCCCAACATTGAGGGAACGGATAACCAGCCAGATCATGAGCAGGTGACTGCTGGCGGAGGACAGTTCGTGAGCTCCACTCAGTCAGCAGAGCATGCCTCCGGGATCTGAAATACTTTCAGGCACATAGAGTCTTGAGTCCATGACTCAAAACATTCAGTGCAAAGTAGATTGCCGATTGCTCTATCCGTAGTTCAGGTGATTCATACCCAACGTATCCAGCTAAAAAGCAGATAGGTGCAAGAAAGGGTAACTAGTTATTACGCCGGTACAGTTAAATAAAAAACCGTTTATGTATAAAACTATAAACTAAAATATAACAATTGTATTTTATTTTTCTATGAGAGCACTAGAGCCTTTTTTTATAAAGATATGATAGAGATGTATATATCAGTCTGCCTGTCAAGGACTTAAAAAAAATAACTTTTTTCTGTAAGGCTTTGGGAGGAAAAAATAAAAATTTAATTTAAATTAAAAAAATGCAATAATGAATTAGCTGACACAGTGTTTTTTCTATTGAGTAGATAATTACCCTTCCAATCCGAAACAGAAAGTGCTTCGCTAGGTTTTTATTATTTTAAAGCAAGTTGGCACAAAAGGGAAAGAAAATGCTTGCGACTATGTTCAATTTACATTTATTTACGTTATTATATTTTTAAACATGTTGTGTGCATATTTAAGCGTTTAGGTTTAGTTTTCGATAAATTTTCATAATAATTAAACAATGTCTTTATCTTAGTAAAGAATTATATTATTTTATTAATTTATATTTAGTTAATTTACGAAAATTTTGCATTACAGTAATAAAGTCTATTTTAATACAAATTATGTTAGCCTCATTCCCTTCAATTGTTTATCATCCACCCGCTGACAAGCTTCACTCACGACAATAGGCGATAGACTCCACCGTAACCATTCATCTGTATTCAGGTAACGAGGGAGAGGTGTCAACCTCCATACCTTCAATTTGAGTGCTCTTCTAAATTGCAAAGGTCCTCACATAAATTGTTCCAATATACCGCGACGCCATTGGCATGTTAAGGTTAAGTGGGGCGAGTTACACCGTGTTGTAAATGTGCGCAAAGAAATAAAATCGTGCCACTTAAAAGTATTGAATTTACTACCAATTGCTACCAATATTATTATGATTTATTCAAGTGTTGTACTGTGTTGAAACTGAATACGCTATAAACGTGTGGTTTATATTCATATATAAAATAATAAGTTTTCATGGAAAAAACAATTCAAACGTGCAAAGCTATTTTCTTAAAACTGTCCTACTTTCGACATCTTTAAATTTTTTTTGTATAGAACGGGGCAAACGGGCAGGAGGCTCACCTGATGTTAAGTGATACCGCCGCCCATGGACACTCTCAATGCCAGAGGGCTCGCGAGTGCGGTGCCGGCCTTTTAAGAATTGGTACGCTCTTTTCTTGAAGGAATCGAATTGGTTCGGAAATACTTCAGTGGGCCGCTGGTTCCACATAGTGGTGGTGCGCGGCAAAAACTGCCATGAATATAAGTATTTATAAAGTTTACGAAGTAAAGGAAATAATATCAAATAAAAATATCAAAATTTATAATTATTCCGACCTACGTTTACTTGACACATGAGTCACAATTTTTTCAATGCACTCTTGGAGTCTTGGTGTCCAATGGGTAATATCCTAGAAATAGCACATTTTCATTTTAATAAACATTTGTTATTTGATGCTTACATACTTACGATAAACAAAAAAAGATAAAAGTTTTATTAAACGTTTTCACTAAATATACATTCTAAATAAACGTGTCTTTATTCGTTTCGGTGTAACAAAGTACAATAAAGTCAGGTGGCGCAGTAGATGCGTCAGTTTGGATCGATGTGGAATTCCGAGGCGTGCGTATTTTTCATTAAAGGCGAATTCCTATCCGCAATAAGAAAATCGAGTATACTGTGAGAAAGGCATTTGTGGCTTCAAAATTTTATTATACATAAAGTTTATATAGTAAACCTTGTTATCTATATAAAATAAATGACAATTTATATGGTACTAGATGACCCGGGGAACTTGGTATCACCTACATATATTTGTGTCATAACTTAATACAACATTTTTAAACGAGATAAAAGTGATCGGACCTTATACTACAGCTATGAAACACAAATTGCTGAAGGCACCTATCAATATATGTCAACCAAGTGGCAATTTTTTATTTTTAAAAAGACAAAAGACATCAAATATTTCCCAGCTACGAACAGTTTTTATTGAAAAATTCGTTTACTATATCGTATATTATTTATGTTTCCCAACCTTCCCTGAACTTTCAGATATATATTCCACGATCATAATTAGCGAATCAGTCCAGCCTATAGTGTAGTGAATTTTAGCGAGACAAACGAAAATCTTTAGTACTTTATAACATTTTTGATATTGTATCTCTCAATATCCGTAGCGGTGTTGCAAGCTTGACTTCGCGCAGAAGAAAAACTTATTATTGAGATCGAAATCACTACAGGAAGTTATAGAGTACGGGTACTTATATATGAAACAAAATAGTAGATCCAGTAATCAAAGAAGGTTGTGTCTGCAATCCAAAAATCACCCAATTGCGACTTAGTTCGTTCACATTGGTAAATTTGAGAAACGTATAACAACTATGACGTAAAGCGATCACTTACTTTATACCTGGCTTAGTCTTTATTAATCTCCGAATTTTTTTCAGCTTTCTTAGCGTTTTTACTGCTTTTGTCGTTAAGTAAGAGACCACATCTGTTTCAAAGTATACTAAAAACCTACTACAATATTCTGTCTTCAGGTTATCGAGTAAGTTCTTTTATCGGTACCTCTGAAACTTTACTCTTTCGAACAAAACTGAACTTTCTCTTGGCTTATGCCTCATTTGATTCCAGTTCGAGACTATTTAAATTTACTGAATGTGTACACAAACTTTCTTATTTATTGGTTTTGGAAGTTCTTGACGTGTGTTTTATAATGTGACGTATATAATATATAACTTAAATGGAAGGTTTAAAAGGTTTAATACGAACGTTAATTATTATTACAATATTTATTTTTCAAGAATGAAACGTTATGTTTCACAAATATAAGATATATAAAAAATACGGTAGTTAAATATATAAATAAAAGTTATAGTTACAGAAGTGTCCTTAGAGAACTTTACATATAAGAATATTTTTTTTATAAAAAGTGAGAGTAAACACAACTACAATATACACTACTATATATACGTATATTACACAACTAAGCAGTGCCAAGCTTAATCTATCTAAGGTATAGTAGTTCGGGAGCACGAATATATTATACCAATTAATATAATATTCAAGTAATAATCATGAAGATCAGAAGGCCTACCATAAGCAATGATTTTGAAAACCTACA
Organism: Pieris macdunnoughi; assembly: GCA_905332375.1. Lineage (NCBI taxonomy): Eukaryota > Metazoa > Arthropoda > Insecta > Lepidoptera > Pieridae > Pieris > Pieris macdunnoughi. The sequence goes on along the minus strand of CAJOBZ010000015.1, from coordinate 27,207 downwards.
ACTGAGATGCATCGCTTATTTACACCATGACATCGAATAAATGAGACGAGAGTTTATGTTCCCACGTGAATTCGTACCATGACCTCTCGACTGAATCAAAATTTGACGGTTGCGCCTTCAAACTATGACAGAGTAAGCGATTCTAAAAAAGTTGATAGGTACTTATTTTTTTTTATTTCTTAGGATTTAGCATACAAAGGGTTTGCAGAAGAAGTCGTGGCCTAGTGGCTTAAGCTTGCGACTATCAACTGAGGTCCTGTGTTCGAATCCCGCACATTGATAAAAACTTATGAAAATGTTTACTTAATACTTGCTCCTACGGTGAAACTACCGTGAGGAATGAAGCATAGAACGAAAAGGCTGATCAACTATTTGTCTATAAAAATAAAAATGATCAAAGGAACGTATGAAATCTGAACCCTACATCCATAAATGTTGTAGCGCCACTGGATTAGTAATATTAGCCCCTAGAAGGTTGGACTTATTGTTTCGATAGAAGCATGCAAGTATGTCAATCAACTGCAAATTATACACAACGCACAAGCGGGTGTCGAGAAGGTTGTATGTGGTGGGTATGGCAAAGGTTGTACCGACATTCGGTAAATAGTGGTTTTCCCTGGCTGTAATTAATGCATCTCTCCATTCTCTCTTGACACAGTCGGATATCTCTGTCGTATACAAAATTCAAAATCTAATTATTCGTCGTAATTAACGATGAGACATGCACATGGCTATGTCTAAATGTCATCTGCGAGGCTTGTAATTAATCCCGTGACGTCACTATGATTTGTGGCCCCCTCCCGTCTGTCTCGCTTAATTACCAATATTGTTGTCATGCATTTTCATTATATATTTTCATTGCCTTTGACGGGTGAATTTTAATATAAGCTTTGACTACAATAGCACTGTGTTTGTGGCTTCTGCGTGCGATCATCCCTGAGCATAACCTTACCAATGGACTTTATGTTTTATCCGCATAGAATATATGTCGTACGGTGAAGGAAAATATTGTAAGGAAACTGCCATGCCTTGGACCAAAAAAAAAATCATGTGTGTGAAGCACAGACTGCCGCGGTAAAGCTATTGCATAGCATTTTTTATAAACTTATGCAATATAATTATAATTTATTTATTTTTTGCAGTATTTTTTTTTCTCTGATATTTATTCAAGTTTTTTCTTTGATATTAATTCAATCTACCACTCTCTCAGACTAACACGCCTAGCCAATGTGAGACGCTGTATGCGTTCTGTCCCGCTCTAACGCGTATTGACCGCACCTATATTACGTCATCGCGTGTTAGGTTTATTTAGTTACGGAATTTCTTGATTCGGTCGCCGCGCTCAAAGCCCGCGATAAAATCTATGCAATAGCTTATAAAAAATGATTACGAAACAGATACATAAATCTAGGGCCAAGAGTAAGGGTTGTAGTGCAACTCGATGATGATGATATTAATTTATCCCTCATGGTAAAACCAAAGGACTTTAGTCCATACAGCCAGGTCTTGTTCTTGGTAATAATTGGAGAAAATTTGTAGTTTTAAAGGCCGAAGCCACGTCTTACGTAGTTAGGAGTCCATCTTGGAATCGTAGTGCAACTCGTTTCTGTATGACAATTGACAACATGATAAAATCTGTGTATAGACGTAGGCTTTGTAATTACGAATACTTATGTATGAACACAGATAGAAAATTGTCCATCGTCGTTTTAAACAAAAGCTATGAAGGTAATTGGTGTTCACAAACTAAAGAGACGAGAGAGAAGAGACTTAATATTAAATACTTAAGATTGAAATTGATCCTATTAATGATATATTATAAGTATTTCTGTATCTATATTCAAAATTTATGACATTATTGATACTAAGGAATCAATTCATAAGCATATTATGTATATCATAATTTGACCACGTGGGATTGTGATAAGTAAAACCTTCTTAGCCAATAAATATTAAAGAATATGTATTATCTTCTTATAACATAAATATTTATTTATTTATTTTATTTACTTATGATTGGACAATTCACACCAATTGACCTAGTCCCATGCTAAGCTGGTGAAGCTTGTGTTACGGGTACTAGGCAACGGATATACATACATATTATAGATAGATAGACAAATAAATACATATTAAAACACCCAAGAACTAAGCACAACACAAAATGCTCATCACATCGATGTTTGTCTCAGCCGGAGATTGAATACGGAACCCATGGATTCGCCGTCAGGGGTAGCCACTAGACCAATGAGCCAATTTCAAAATATTGAAACGAATAAGCCTTACAATTAAAGACACAAGACGGATCATGTACTTGTCTATATAAATCTTTAAAGTAATAAATGCAGTGATGCCAAGCAAAGTCATATAGGACTGCTGCACATGATTCATGTTATAATTTACGACAAACGAAATTTGTTTTTGAATCCTGCATCGAGTATAATCTTATTCAGTGCAATGCGATAAAGCGTACACAATACAGGCCAATTAACTAATTTGCAGCTATAAATAAAGTAGCAATGAAATGAAAAAGCCTGTCAAGGATTTACGGGCATCCGGAACAAGTGTGCCAGCATTCTGTTACGGCGTAAACCCTATCAATTACTGTACAGCTCGATAAATCGTGGCTTTGTGTGGAAACAAACCACTGCCTCCATCGTTAGTTGGTCAGCCGTGATCTATAGCGAGGGTGGACACACGCCACGATTTTGATAGACAAAGTTGGTATTGATATTACATTAATATTGTCAAAAGTATTATTAGCAAACATCGAGGCATTCAATCTGCTGTGGCTACTATAATTGTTTTGTGTGGCTAAGGTATCAAGATAACAGATGTACCAATTTTTATGAAACTACAACTGTTAAGGCCGCTTTAAACTTGCATGAAGTCCACCAACAAGGCATGGAATGTTCTTCGTTTGTTTTATTAGTAATTTTTCATTGAATACTCATGTACATCAAGTGAATAGCACAGACTACACGTATATGTTAATTAATAAATAGACACATACATAATTAAATTAAAATATTCTGGCCAAAACGAGGTGTTTAGACATTTAATGAATAATAAGTATATCATGTAAAAACTCGTTTATAAGTAAAACGTGTTTTCAAGAAAAATGTATGTGGTAGAATATAATATTTATTTATTGCGCTATCGTACACAAACATGACAATTTATATGACATTAAATACGCCGAGCCCGCTGTCTACTCTCCATCCGTCTTACGAAATAATTCAATTAGGAAAAATCACTATTTTTTAAGTTGCCATTTTTTATTCGCGTCAGTCTGACCAAATCGTTATTAATAAAGCTTTAGATGTTTCGCGAAATTAAACCTTGAAGAATTTTGACTTAAGGTCCAATTCTACTTGCCTTAATGTATCTGAGGAAAGAGACAAATGAATTAAAACCCTAACTATATAGCACAACATTTGTCAGCAAGATGCAATAAAGCATGGTCAATATACAATAGATAAGTCACTGTATTGTCCGTCTGTCGAACGTTATCAGGATTGAACATAGTATTCAGTGTAATACGTCCAATTTTATTGTAACAACATTTTTTATAGAACGAAAGCCTCGTTTCCGGTATTTTAGACAGCCTTGTTAGTGCTGAGATTGTTAATACATATATGTAGTGAAAGATACAATTATTTGGAATTACTATGTGTTGTATCATGTTCTGTACATTATGAATCTATAGTAATCATAATGTCAATCGAAACTGGATCAGTGAATTAATTTTATTATTATTTTGTTTAGGCCTAAGATTACTTAATAAGTGCGTCTGTTAACAGGATCGTATTAAGACATCATTAATCAAACCCCAATTACTTTAATCACACATAGGCTCAACTAGGGTCCAATGGGAAACAATTAGCAGGTGACGTCACCTGCTGTCGCCACGTCGGCGCCCCACGCATCACTCGTAATAAAGAAATGCGGCGCCGGTGCTTACGTCTACGTGTCTCAATCACCCACTCATTCGAATGCTCTGCGTAGCTATGAGCTCCTGGTACTTTGTTTTTCTTCTATTTCTAGTTTTTATACTTTTTCTAGACAAGTTTATGCAAACTATATTAAAATTAAATTAGTACACTATCTAAATATGTCTCACATTGTATCCATAGATAATTAAAATAATAATTTTGAGTAATCACGAGTGTGTTAAAATAAATAATTATAGTGATAGCGTAAAAACTTTTCTACAGACAGTTGTGCTATTGAATTTTTTATAGAGTCGCACATATTTTATCATAAATAATTCTTGGGATTAAAAGTAGTTTGTATTATGAATTTTAAGTTACGAGCGTACGAAGATTGGATTCGAAATTGGTTGTAAAATTTTTGAACCGTATCAAGCGTCGCGTCGCTTCGGGAATATTTCCATATCGGGAGCTTAAAATTTAATCTTGAAGTTTTTTCACGCTTCAATATTATGGGAAATCAGTTTTGTGACGTTTTACAAATGTGGATAAATAATTATATTTATAGTATATATTATTAATTTATCGGAACATATTATTTTATGATAAACTGTTGACGACACATTTTTATCCTTATACATATATATCAAGATCAGGTCTCTGCAGTTCGGCTATGGAATACACTTCCAGTCCCTATTCGCTTAGCTCCTTCTCTATCTTCCTTTAAATTTCTTCTGTACAAACATTACCTGTCCACATCGTATTCCTAACTTTAATAATACGTACTAACTGACGTGAGACTGATCTTAAATTAAATTCTTAAATTAAATTATTATGATTCATGTGCACTTTTTATTATTATTTTTTTCATGTATCCTTTATTAGTTTAGTTTCTTTTTCTTAACAACTATATGTAATACATGTATTTTTGCACTTCTTGTCTACCTTATGCAATTTAATAAAATTTTTTTCGTTTCTCACAGTGGTTGCCTGGAAGAGATCGCTCGAACGCGATAAGGCCGCCAGTTGCCTTTCCTTTACATGCAACAAAGTGTAAATAAATAAAAATAAAATAAATCAGTGTTGACCTACTAGTTAAGCGTAGTCCAGGCTTTGTACTAACTAAATTCTCTTCTATGTTTGCATTTAACAGTTGCTTCTACGATGAAGGTAAACACCGTGAGGATCCGGCAGGTTTTGAGCACATGAATTGGACCATCTTGATTACCTGCCCTAAATGGCATCGGCCCATCTTCGTACCACTGGATTGTTATTATAATTATAGAAAACAAATCATAATTTCAAGAACAATTTTGCATAGTTCACAATGCCTCTTGGCTGTACTAGAACTATGGTAAATAGTAGCGTATTCTTCATATAAAAGTAAGGGTAATCATGGTAACAACGCAGTAGCCCACGTTATAATAAGGTTGAATCTGGGGTTAGGTGTCTTTTAGATGTACATTTTACTAACAATAACAATAACTAGGAAATCACTTATCTTCTATTTATTGTCTTTTATACTTTTCTAGTTAAGGGTTAAAATTACTGTCCACGAATTTATTCAAATGTCAACGTCAACCCTACTCGACCCGACTCCAATCTGTGTCTGACAACTTTGACTGTTGATTTGTACAATTTTATTGATTCCATTTTTGGTGGTGGTCACACACAACGACAATAAAAAAACATCAAATACTAATTATTATGGCCGATATTAAATGCTATATATAAACTTAGTACTTATTGTGAAATAGTTATTGTGGCAAAGTTAAATATCGTATTATTGATTAAGGTAATTATAAGAGGTTTTAAAATTATATTCGTATTTACTAAATTACCATTAATACGGTAGCGATGTTAAGATTCTGTTATCGCAGACGTCGAAATCAATTAAACTTTTTATAATTAATTCAAATTCACATCAATTGGTAAAATCTATCATTTGTGGATGACTTTTAATGATAAGCCTAAACTAATGAATTCTCAGTTAATAGAACGTTAAATATACGCTTTATTATTTTCTTGAAGATAGAGAGAGAAATGGTAAAAAAAGAATATTATCAGTGTCGTATTTACAATCTTGTTTCAATACTTCTTCTATACATTTCAAGCGGTTTAATACATACGAAATAGCGTTTTAATGTTCTACTTAACAATTTAGTTTAGTTGTAATAAATTACATTATTATAATATTTATACGTAAATGCAAACTGGTACCAGCGCTCTTAGCACGTATTTGATGCTAATTATGTTAAATTTGATATCTAATTTAATTCAAATGCTTGATTTTCCATTCGTATGATTTAATTACTATTTGAATTATATGTTCGATTGGATTTGGAGCTTGCGTTTAGTTCTACGCCCACGCACAGCTGAGCATAGCTGCTATGTTTTTCATAGAGAAATCATCGTCTTTAATATTCGTTTTTACATAATGCTACGGTAATAGTTTCTCTATATATAGGAAAAGAATTTCACTTGGGCCAGTACATTGCATCTCGTGGAGATTGGCTGGGACGTATTCAATTCACAGTGCCCTATCTACTTGCTATTAGCTAACTTTAATGCCAGACGCTACATTCTGAGACTGATCTAAATGAACTTCTGCGTCTTATTCAGTCTTGGCTTTTAGCTTAATTGAAAAAGTATTTTTTATTATCCTTACCTTAAGTGTAATTGTTTCGCCTTTGCTGTATACGTATTGAAATATAGCGGCGCAAAACTAATATGTAAAATGGACACTAAGATTACGTAGTTACGTAGTGTTGTGGGGTATCTCTGCATATATCGCATTTACCATGGAAAGTGTTCGGAGGAAATATTCGGAAATACCTGCAGCTGAGTTTCATCGTCGTTCCACAACTGAGCGTTATTTAAGGGAGTTTTGTGGCACTACTATGTGGAACCAGCTACCCGCTGACGTATTTCCAAACCAATTCGATTTAGGGTCCTTCAAGAAAAGAGCGAACCGATTATTTAAAGGCCGGCCACGAACTCGCGAGGCATTGGCATTGAGAGTGTCCATGAGTGGCGGTATCACTCAACATCAGATGAGACTCCTGCGCGTTTGACCCTAGTTCTAAAAAATAACTAAAAAGACTGCATGCATGTAATTTAATGTAAAGTTTTGTACTGAAATTCTATATTTTATTGATATTTCCTGGAGGAACATAGATTGTCCAAACTTATACATAGAGCCTAACTTCCGAGAAATAAATAATTCCGAGAATTAATGCTGGTACAGTTAAAGTCAAATCATTTATTTCAATTAGACCACCTAAAATGGCACCTTTGAACGTCAAATAAAATATAAAGAAGATTCTAGTTGCCCCTTCCAAAAGGTAGTTTCGTGTGGAGAAAAATGGGCAAGAAACTCCACACTTACTCTTTTTAAATAGGTTTACAATATTTTGTTTACATTAGTTAAATAATTATATGTGAAGACAATGTACTCTTAGAATAAAACTACTATACAAAAAAAGTTAGTATACATGTTCCTCACATATTTACAATAAGTCTAATCATTAAGGAATAGAAGTCTATTTCTGCCAATACCACTGAGTTGTACACAAACACGTAGCAACCATTTCTCACAGACGATATCAGCTGAGCGACACACCTGGGATGTTACAAGTTGGAATTCTAAGCCGACATTTATTGACCCATGAAAATATTTCTTATATTGCATTCTGTCCTTTAAGACTTTCAAACGTGGTTTGCGTGTCCATGTTTCATTGCGGACTGCATATATTCTTTATCTGAGATAAGGTTCTGCTGTTGTTCTCATTTTAGGAAAATTATAGTGGTAGAATGAGAAATGATTCTATCTATTTAAGATAATGAAATGGACTAAGACCTACATCGATTACTCTCGCTGCGGTTACTCTCGCTGCTTAATGGGTTTCTCGACTCTTCACCGGAGAGCGACCTATTTGGGAAGCGTATATGCTGTGATTTGAGAGTATACTTGGAGGGGATAAGAGGATAGCATTTACTGTCAATTTTGTAAATAACTTAATTGTATTTTATTGTAGTTTTATGTTATTTTTAGTCTGAGTTTGGCCATGCATGGGCTGTAAGTAAATAAATAAATAAATCGAAGTGAGTGATAGTCAAACAATCTTCAATAGATAGACTGATTTAAAAATATGTTATATTCGTTTTTGATTTATTTTTTATATTCTTCGCAAATATTCATAAAATGAATGAATTATAAATTTAATAGACATTTATAATACTGTCAGCCTTATAGATGTAATATGTTTATAGTTTACCCCCCTTAACAATTATATTAGGTAGAGTAGATTAGTAGACAATTATACGTATATATTACTTGCTTTCAAGAAATTATAAATAAAATCAAGTATCTATAAACTTGACTTCTCTGACTTTTACAAAGATAACTTACATAATTCAACTTAGCGCATCACATTGAAGATGACCGTTATTTTCGCATTTAGTATATTATAGACTGCGCATTAAAGCCGAAAGCTTACCGCATTTTCACTTTTCCAATATTACCGATGTGGCGCACGTCCAGAATCTTCAAATAAGTGCAGATTTACCAGTGATCAGTAACTTGTAGCGCATTGTTTCGGCTTCGTACGAACGGGGAGCTTGCCAACTGCCTAGCTATCTTCGGTACCACTCGAGGCCCGTGATTTATAGCTAAACTTGCCAAACCGCCCCTAACCAGACTTTTGATTCGAACACGTCTTTTGCTACTTTAAATTGTATTTAAATTGGTCTTTATGTTCTTGCCAAGTGGAGTTTAGTATGATATGTAAAGCGATTCAGCGAGTCATATCACTACGTGAGTTTGAAACTATTTCTAACTTGTTTCTAATTCTTCCTTTTGAAAGGCCGTCAACTGTATATTTGAGTGCTGTCGCTGTCCACATTTGTGGCCTAGTGGCTTCAGCGTGCGACTCTCATCCCTGAGGTAGTAGGTTCGATCCCATGCTATGCACAAATGGACTTTCTTTCTATGTGCGCATTTAAAATTCGCTCGAACGGTGAAGGAAAACATCGTGAGGAAACCGACATGTCATAGACACAAAAAGTCGACTGCGTGTGTCAGGCACTGGAGGCTGATCACCTACTTGCCTATTAGATTGAAAAATGATGATGAAACAGACTCAGAAATCTGAGGCTCAGAACTAAAGAGGTTGTAGTGCCACTGCCACAACAGTGCCACTTTTTTATTTTATTCACTATATTTGTTAATTTAAATATATTTTTTATATAAAAAGCCTACATTTAGTGGTATATTTTTACAAAAGACTTGTTTTCAATAGGCTTTATTTAATCAATAAATTTGTAAATATGGATTGTGGTCCTGATCTAATAGTGACCTGACCTCATAGCGGGTACAGTGAAATTGATATGACAAGTCTACATCAGTAGAAAGAAGCTTGAATGACGGCTCATATGTGCAAGACGCGTTTCATCTTTGTCTAATATCATCATTTAAATCTTTGCCCAACCTAACAGCCGTATTTTTTCTTTGTGTCTAGTGTGGAGTGTATATTGATTCTCCCGCGAACAATTGGTGTTTTCATATTCTATTTTCAAATCGGAAGCAATTTAAAAGAAGAAACCTGTAAAACTTCGTGACGGCTTGGCCGCTAGATACTTTGTGTACCTTGTGTACCTATCTTTATTCACAGTTTTTACATTACATGCGGATACGTTATCAATGTACCTAAATTATCCTTAAATCAAAAGTCTAATGTATAAGACTAACGCAGTAGGAATTGCAAATTGTGCATTTGAGCTTTATTTGGCCCTTAGGCGTGATCTAGTAGGAATTATTCATGCTCGATGAAGACTCTAATGGAACGGAGAAGCACATTCAGCCTAGAAACTGTTTGTTGATCTTAAACCGGCCTTAGCACTTAGTGTGAATAGGGAAAATCTTTCGTCACATGCAGGTTGTTGTACTGTGAAAATAATAATATAAACTTTTCATATAAAGTTCAGTTAGTGGTTTATTAAAACACGTCGTTCAGATGTTATAATTTTAAGTTAAGTTTTAATTTAACAAATAATAAATATTTATTAAATTTATTTCATAATACTATTACAAAAAGTATGTTGATTAGATGTACAACAAGTAAATACAAACAAACCTAACTAAGCTAATCGCATGCATATTATTTTAAAATCAAAGTTAATCTTAATAATAATAATAATCTTGAACGGTGGCTTACTTGACTTAATGTTTTTAATCCCTAGATGGGGCAGTCCACTATGAGTCTCCATCGCGTTCACTCTTAAGCCTCGTATTTTACCTCCCTCCAAGTCTTTCCAGCTCTCTTTGCTACATCTGTAACAATACGACGCCAGGTTTGCCATGGAACACCTTGGGAAGGCCATACTTACTCATTCCTTGCGGGATCCAGTTAAGCGCCTGCTTGGGGATAAAATTGGAATCTCTTCATTTCCACTTGCATCTCTGATCTGCTGGCTAATCAGAGTTTCTCACCAGCGCTCGCAAAGTTGCGAGCTATGCCGGTTCCTTCGGGAATGCTGGTGGAATGTATAATATTGCTTCTTAGAAATCTTCTCGGGTAAGTAGATACCCAGAATACAGCGAAGACAGAAGTTGGTAAAAACTTCTAATCTTTTACTGTAGTGTAAGAGCAATTGTTACGTTTATTTACAAATTAAAACTAGATTTATTTTGACAGTCAATAGTTAGTAAGTAGTATTATGTAAAGAATGTTTAAGGTTGAATTTTTCCAATCTGAGTGTACAATTCATGATGCACAATCCAAATGAACTCAAGACAATATTTCTGGGAATCAATATAGGAACCATTCGGGCGGATAATCCGGTTTGAATAATTCGGACGGGCTCGGTTCGAGAATAGGGTTGTCAGATATACGAATAAAAATACATTAATTTCTTTCATTCTGCATTTGTTAGTACTTCGAAATGTCACAAGTTTATTTTAGAATACATCTCATAAAATTTTAACAAGCCAGTTGACGTAGTAATACAAAAGTTTTATATCCGTAAAAGATTTATTTATTTTTTGGAACAATATTTCTTCAGCTCTGATTTGAATAATAATTGTTTTGTAGCAGTAGTCAGCCCAAATATAGTTAGTCCATTGTTGATAAGTATGAACTTAGTTTACGTTTAAGTATCTATTTGATTAAAATAAAACAAAATTGTATTATTATATATCTCGTTTCATTTGAATTTCCCATCTTTATTTTACAATTTAAATATTGATTACCTTATTTTATCCGTAAAAATTTGCTCCATTTCCTTAGATTTGAGTTATCATTTGAGGTATCATAAAAATAAACGTTTTATTTGTACATTCAATCTCCGTTTTCTAAAAAAATGTGAATATCCAACCTCTTTGTTGCAACTGGCAACCCTAAGCCTAGCGAGGTGCTGTGGTCTCGAGATAGCGCTTAGGCCGATCTTGGCACGCTCACGCCAATAACACCAACTTCTGTGACGATCAAGATTGCATCGGGATATTTGATTCTGAAAACGTGCTATACCACAATACATCCTATAAAACATGATAAATGCTTTTTACCACACGATATTCTATTTTGCACACAAGAAATGACATATGTCCGAGACAGAAAAGATACGATATCCTTTTAGTCATCGTTTTAGTGCATAAATAAAACAAATTTGACAATTTATAAGTCACAATTAAAGCTGTAGAAGTGTTGCGGTGTTTATTTCAAAAAGTAAATTCCTTGAAACGCGAATCCGCGTGATATGGACCTATGCGAAAACATAATATTAAGAATTCAGTGAAAACAATATTTATTCGTATCAAATATGGCGTGATTGGCAATATTAAATATATCATAACACGGACGAAGTCAAACTAAAATTGCCTTCGGAAGAGTGAACAAAAAATTTATATATTAAATTCGAGGCGAGGCATGAAGTTGGTAAAAGTTTGCCAGCAACAGCCAACAAAAACGTTGCCAGCAAACCGCTTTAACCAGGCCACAGAGGCGTGTAGGAATCGTTATAGATCCAAATTTTTGGAAAAAAGCTATTTTAAGAGTAAGGTTGTCTACCTTTTTTTATATTTTCAACATTTATTTTTTTCTATTTCTTACTACAAGCGATCAGCCTTTGTAGCCATAGACGTCGTGAGGTCATGAAGGCAGTAATAAATTCTTAGAGGACATTTGCTGGCTGATGTCATTTTGATGGAACGGGACATTGGCGGGCTGACTTCTTTTCATCCCCTCATCAGATTTCTTTTTCATTCGGGTACTTGGACAAAACGGACATGTGATAGATCATCTTCGATTGATTGGTTTTTATAATTCTTTATAACCGTCACATTATCGATTATAAAATTTAATATTAGTTAGGAAACAACCCAAAAATTAATAAATGTGGTCACGTGTTGATAAGTCTAGTTCTGGTTTAGGTAAATATTTTACTACAATTTTATTTGTTTTTATTAAACATTTACCAATAACTATTAACCAGTTTTAAAAATTTAACCTCATTAGAACACGATACAAAATATTCAGTTGTTTATTTAGTACTAATTTACTTTTGGTTTCATAATATAATATTGATAACATTAAAAGTCACAGGGTAACGTGCCGCTTACTCAAACTCTTGTTGCCCGTGAGGCTTAAACAAATTCCCCGAAATTAAGCACGCACGAGTATTCAAGAACTATTATCGGGAAGTTTCAAGACATGTGGCTGCTAATAATTAATTAAAACATTAACTCGTGTTTAGAAGATCCAGGGATTGTTCAACTCCGCTTATTCGGCTTCAACATGGAATGTTCGAGGTAACAACACAAGTAACTTTGGTAATGTTATAGAGGACGGTGCTTAAAATAATGGAGTATTATAAATGTAAAATACTTATGTACTCATAAATACTTATTACTATGGGGATACTTCTAAATGAATTTGACTGAATAAATTAAGTTATAAATAATCTCCATATTTCAGCGTACTACAGCAAACAGTTTGGGACCCATTAAACCCTACCAATTGGGGTCACTCATCCTATCAAGAGTCCCCATCAGTAGTTGTTACAGCAACTCATGCTATCAACGTCTTAGGATTAATTGTTAATAGAGTAATCTAACTCTGACATACTCGGATCGGCAAAATTTAAAAACACCTTTTCATATATATTTTAAGTTAAGCGAAAGAAATGGAGTTAGTAAACCTACTCGTACATTTTTGGAATCAAAAATTCAGAATATAATTGAAAAAAGGCAGGTCAAAAGCAGCCATAATCGAGGGTGTATGTTGAATATTATGAGGCTGAAAGAACCGAGAGAGATGGTGGGGCAAGTGGGGGTATGGTTTCAGCTACTTTTGGAAAACAGGCGTGACTTATATATTTAAAATAAATACATGCAATTCTCTTTACAAGTTTTAAGCCATCATCAAGATATATAAAAACTTCGTAATCGTCGCCCGTAGCGCACTCAGTGAGCCATCAGTAATGCCGTAACTAATGCTGATCACCCTCAGTCTATTAACCTCAATAAATTCATACTAAATTACACTTCGATCGAAGTTATTTTCGGCAATGCACTTTTCTTTACTTACTACTTTTCGCTAGATTAACTTTTGCTTACTTAAAGATTTTAAATATCAGTCGTTTAGTTGGTGATACTTTATAATAAGGCCCGAATCGATTCGGATATTAGTAATTTTTGTAAGTAAAAGTAAAGTACATATGTGAAGAATGTGTCTACCCTAAGTGATACTATGATACGTTTTACTAAGATACGTTCAAATAATTACTTCTAAAGTTTCTGAATTATAGCAGTGTAACTAATATATAAAGATACAATAAATTATCAATTATTTATACTTTTAAAAGTTATCAATTAGAAGTATTAACAGAACATAACATTTATTTCCAAAAACCGATTGCCGAGTCAGCTACTAGATACAGTAAACTCAAATGAAGCGTCTGAAAAGCAAAATGTTGTGAAAATTAAGCACAGTTTTAAATGAACACGTACTTAAAATTGATAAAAACCGCAAAAACTTTATCAAGCTGAGTCCCGCAGGGCTTGTCACAAGTTGGAGACGGAGTGCATACATTATCTATTAAGGGTTTTATCCAAGTTAAAATTACGTTTGAATAAATAAACGACTTACGAAACTTAGAGTGTTTTTAACTGCTTAAGCAGTGATGAGTTTCTTGGGAGTATTTACGAACGGGTACACAACGGGTTACTTAACGCGTAAAGTAGTTTCAGCCTAAAATGAATTAAATACTTTTTAAATATAATATTAGGTTTTTGGCTTTTTGTAAATAAAATAGATGACCTAATTCACCAATCATTATTTTAAAAGTTGTGAGTTATTTTTACTTACATTTTATTTTTCTATGCAAGATATGTCCTAAACAATATCTTTCAACACAGGTAGATTTCAAAAATCGTCGTTTACTTTGTATTAAAAGTATAAAAAGTAAGGATTTGGCAAGCGATGGTATTACTTTCGGCACACAATGACAGATTTTGAGTCACATTTGCGCCCTCTTGGCACCGGTCCACCTTTTCCACGAATCTGTTCCTAGCGAGTTTATTGCTATCTACATAAAACTACTCTTACCCGGAATAAATGCAATTCTAATCTTTACACGTGTTATGAATAACCTAATAAAGATAATTATGTGTTATTAGCAACTGTTTCGCAAAAATGTTTATATGTTTCATCCTTAATCTAATGTCAATCTTATTCACTTATGAAAACATATATTGCACACACGTTATATTATATCACATATCGTCAAACGTTGGTATGACATTTATCATAATAAGGACACTTTCGTGCACTGAACTGAAGTGTGAATGTTTACTAATCATTACATATACACAAATCTATGTACTTTGGTCTTTGGGTTCTTCATTCTAATTTATTTGTAAACCAATATCAACTTATTGATTATATAGATTAACAATATACAATATTTATTGTATTTTTATTCTCCAGGATTTCCTCATTTGAAATGTAGTTGAATGTCAATAAATTTCTTAACAGTCATTCAAGAATTCACACGCAAATACTTGCAATTTCTCAGTTAATTCCCTTCTCAAACTTTAATTAAATTTTAATCAACTAATCGAACAACGCTATTACGCTGCAATTTAACTTGCGTTTTTTGCGTTTAAGTAAAACGTTGAATTAAGGTGCATTTATTATACTAGAAGGATGTATATCTAGCAATTTTTCTTCATCAGATCAACATTCAACATTTTATTTCTTTTTCTGTAATCTTTAGACACGTGTATGGTTTTCGTTTATTTTATTATTCATGTCTTAAAAACTATTCTCGAATGCTGTTTTTAGTAAAATTCATATAAAAACGAATAGATTTTTAATTTAAAGGTATATATTATTGATTTGGTCGGCATATGGATATGATGTGAAGAGGACAGAGACAAACCATATATAATTATGCAGTACAAAACAAGAGGCACTTAATACCCTATGTTGTCATTACTATAATCGTAGAGGTCCGTAGCTGTCCGTAGCTGTCCGTAGCACAGAGCATTCTCGATGAGCCTGTATGTCACGATAAACAGCAATTATAATGATACCATGAAATATGTTTAAATCTTTCGTATGACAAAGTGATAGTATAATAGTGAGAGTACAGTAGTGGTCA
Source organism: Pieris macdunnoughi (assembly GCA_905332375.1). Classification (NCBI taxonomy): domain Eukaryota; kingdom Metazoa; phylum Arthropoda; class Insecta; order Lepidoptera; family Pieridae; genus Pieris; species Pieris macdunnoughi. The sequence continues at coordinate 11,614 of CAJOBZ010000015.1, read as the reverse complement.
CCTATTACTTTTTTCGTTATAAATGGGTTGTTCACGTTTTCAAACAATTTATCTATGTACTGTTTTATTTGTCATATATTTTGAAAATGTAAAGATCAGTTTAAATTGTAATTTGTACATAAGCTTTAATTACTTTTTTCTTAATTAATGTTATTATTTTAAAAAAAAATACCTACTGTAATAGGATCTTTAAAACAAACCACATTATTAATAATAATCTGTATTTTGTCATATCGTCATCAATTGTATTTATTTATTTACGTAGACCAGAGTTTATGTTGTTATAATATACTAGCAGACCCAGCCAAGCGTTGCTGTGACTAAGGTTTTTGTTACTTAACATAGTACTAAACTATTCAAGGGAAACAGTAGGAGAACACCAGTCATGGGCTCCATCATGCTTTTTTGGTGGTTATGCCAATAAATTGTAGCTTATGTGAAACATTGGTACTTTCAACACAGCGCCATCTGTTAGAATTGTGACTGTCAAATAAAAAAACAAATAGTTTCCAATAAAATATTTTGCGGGTATAAATTAAGATCCAATCTTTTAAGTTAGATCAAACTGCACACGGTGTGCAAATTTGATTGAAATCGGTTAAGTAGTTTAGGAGTCCATAGCGGACAAACAACGTGACGCGTAATTTATATATATTAAGATTTTAAGCATTTACAGCATATTAGTCTTCCTTTACCTATTTAATTACCCAATGAAACTTTGAAATGATTTTAACCGTCAAATATTTATACAGTCATTATGAATACTACAAATAAGCGTTCATGTATAACAAACCTAAAGACAAACAGTTAAAGTGGCGTGTTTAACCGTGCATTAACGTACGTTCACATTCGTGTTTTCATTAACTATAACTTGTAATTGCTGCGCTTTAACTGTTAAGAATAAAAAGGTATTAATACACGAAGAATAATTATGTTATCAAATTTTGGAGCTTTTAGTTAGAATTAAAAGTATATGTTATAATAAGCCTAATTTGAATAGCAAAGTTGTTATAAGAAGAAAGACGAAAATAACTAATTTTTTCAACAGCTAGCTAGTAGGCCTTTATTTGAAAGGTAATAAAAAATGTTATGTAAGAAATTACAGAAAAATGTGTTGCTATACTTATAGATTTCTAAGTCTTATTACATAACTATTATGTGATTTATATTTATCCCTAAGAAACATTAGACTAAAGTTTTCGATACAGACTAATTATTGAAGTTATACTTCTTTAGGCGCGTTATAAAAAATTGATGAGAGTGAAATTTTACGATGCGTGCGCACCGTGACCCAAAATTAACAGAATGAAGTTGCCCACGGAAGATGCTACAGCATTGGACATAATTTAAAAACAACATTCGAATAATACTATAATTTATGTTACACTTAATGTAAAATAATAATAATAATAAATATTGATTTATTTAATTTTTCAAATGTAAACTGAACTTTATTGACTATAATGACTCCTTTTCCAGTCTTTGATTATTTAATTGTAATTAATTATTTGAATGCAATCAAAACCTATTTTTAATAATGCCAAAGAAGTATAATTTCTTACGCGCGTACATAAGTACACGCACCCTTTTTTTTAATGTGGTTATAACACTCCAGATTTCAAAAGTTTGATTGTTAATGATAACAGCAATCATACAAAATCCCAAGGTTATTCAAGTAAACCTAGGTATGTCAAAAATGCAAATCTAATCTAATTCTGTGGGTGATGCAGGCGAGCAACTTATTAACTCGATCACAAAATTAATAAATTTTATGTATTCCGGGGATGTCAATACAGAAATTGTTCCCATTCTTTTCGGCGCGAACCTCATTGCCCTCACTAAAAAGGACGGAGGGGTGAGACCAATTGCTGTTGGTTCAACACTAAGACGTCTGGCTTCCAAAATTGCTGTTCGACATATTTTACCAAAATTAAATTCAGAATTTGAACCTGTACAGTTAGGCTTCGGTGTGAAAGGAGGGTGTGAGGCAGCCGTCCATGCCCTACGCTCTTTCCTAAGTCACGGACAGCCAGACGTGTTGCTCAAAATTGATGTGAAAAATGCATTTAATTCGGTAAATAGGGATACCCTGCTGACTGAAATAAAACAACATATACCGGAAATATACAATTATCTTCTTCTCAGTTACGCTGATCCAACTAAATTGTTATATCGTTCTAATGAACTTTCCTCGGAAGTAGGTTGTCAACAGGGTGATCCCCTTGGGCCTGCAATTTTTAGTTTGGCTATAAATCCCATAATCAAAAATTTAAATTCTAATTTCAATGTTTGGTATTTGGACGACGGAACCCTAGGAGGTGATGTGGATACTGTGTTTTCGGACCTTCTTTTAATCAAAAATAAATTTGAAGCCATTGGTTTGGAGCTTAATTTTAACAAATGCGAACTTTTCATAAATAACTGCGACTTAAATTTAAATGATGTAAAAAAAAAATTTCAAATTTTGGCTCCAAATATTAAAATAGTTAACAGGAATTCCCTTTACCTTTTAGGTTCTCCAATTTTTAATGAATCTATTTCTGATTATATTCATACTTCAATTACTAAATTTCAAAATTCTGCTGACCGTCTCCTTGAAATTAGTCCACATTATGCACTTTGCATCTTAAAATTCTGTCTTTTCCTCCCAAAATTTACGTATGTGCTCCGTTGCTGCTCCTTTTGGAATCACCCAGATATTTTAACACCATTAGACGACTTAATCAAAATTAGCTTAGAATCACTTCTTAATATGCAGCTGAACGAGAAATCTTGGACCCAAGCTTCCCTACCCATCCGTTATGGTGGTTTAGGGATTCGCAAAATTTCCAGTGTCGCTTTACCAGCCTTTCTATCTTCTGTCCATAGTTCAGCAAATCTCATAAGTAAAATTTTAAGGGCATCCCCTTCAAACTTTGAGATTGCTGGCTTGGAAGAAGCTAGAAACGCTTTCTTGATTGCATGCCCAGGTCAAAATTTTCCATTATCTCTAAATTCACAGAGGAGCTGGGATGACATACACTGCAAGTTGACTTTTGACGATCTTTTGAGTCGTAGTACGGGTTCGGCGCGTGCTAGGCTTTTGGCCGTGGGCACGCATGAGGCCGGCTACTGGCTTCACGCTTACCCATCGTCAAATACAGGAACTTTTCTTGAGCCTGACACGCTTCGAATCGCAACCTGTCTACGGCTTGGGGTTCCGGTCTGCGCTCCTCATATATGTCCCTGTGGCAGTGATGTCGACAAGTTAGGACATCACGGCCTGTCATGCCAAAAAAGTGCAGGCCGCTTCTCGAGACATGCCGCACTTAACGATATCATACGCCGTTCCCTTGCCACCGTCAACGTGCCAAGTCTTCTTGAGCCAAGTGGTATTGCAAGAGACGATGGCAAGAGACCGGACGGTATGAGTTTGATTCCATGGAAGATGGGTCGGGTACTGGTATGGGATGCAACCTGTTCAGACACGCTGGCCCCTTCCCATCTACATGGAACCAACTACAGAGCTGGTGCGGCTTGTGAAGCGGCTGAAAAAAATAAAGCAGGCAAATACAGGGGTCTGGGCTCTGAATATGATTTTGTCCCATTCGGTGTCGAGACCCTTGGTCCGTGGGGTCCTAGCGCTTTAAGGCTTTTTTAAAGAAATTTCAAAAAGGTTAGTCGACATCACAGGAGACCGAAGATCTGGCAGCTACCTCGGACAAAGAATTAGTCTAGCAATTCAAAGGGGGAACGCTGCCAGTATCTTCGGAACCTTGCCTAAAGGGACTCCTTTTAATGATATATTTTAGTTTATGTTAAGTTTCGTTATTTATTTCAATGTATATTATTTTATTATTATTAGTTTATGTTTATAAGTTTAATTTTATTAATATTGTTACCATTACACTATATTCCATATTGTATGACATTAATATTTAAAAGATATTCATTATTATATGTGAACTTTAAAGAATACAAGATCTAAAGATTGCATAGTTACCAGGTAGTTTACCTCATTGTTAAATTTAGTTAACCTATCGAAACATTACAACTTTAGGTTTATCTGTATTATAAGTTTAAAAAAAATCACGTTTCACCATTGATTTGTTCTCTCTATATGAGCATTTAACACTGGCTCAGTAAGTGAAGGCGTCCATCGCGAGGAAACCAACATCTCTTAGACCCAAAAATTGACGACATGTCTCAGGTATATGTTGCTGATATTCGACTGTAAAAAATGAAAATGATCACAGAAATGAATGAAACCTGAACCCAAGACCCATATAGAGGTTGTAGCGCAACTAGATTATTAATATTATTATTAAATTATGTATCTCTTTCACGAAAACAATCGTTCATTTAATTTTAAAGATAAAGTATAAGAAAGTTTAGTCTGTAATAAAAAACGAATGAAAATAGAACATAAAAGTAAGCAAATTTCACGTAACTGTATTAGAGTTTTACTTTCATAGCCAAAACAAATGATAAATCACTGCCAACAATTTGTGACGACGAATCCCTGCTCATATTACTCACAAAACTATCTACTTACAATAACTGCTTATATTCTTTTCAAACTTAAGTAATCTAGTAAATATTTTTTTTTAATTTGTTCTATGTGCGACTTACATTTATACCGTCTCTATTTACGTCTCACATACATATTTACAAGCATACATCATCATGCATACATGCCTACCTACTGGAAGCCTACCACCTGCCAGTGCAGATATATATAGCCGTCTTGTTATCTCTACTACCTTCTAATAACCTGCATATTTTATAATCTAGGTGGTATAGTGTCGTAACACATACTGAAATCTCTGAGAATCACCTTATAATCAAGTGGGCAATACCCACAACAAGTCTGCATTGATTTGTGTTTACCACACCAGAGTCTGGACTCAGTAACTTCCAATACCGACATTATTTACTTTAAATAGTAAGGGCAGTTCGCAAAACCGCATATCCATCTCTGTATATATGCCGCCTGTGTAGCTTGCTGATTAACGCTTATAGAATATAATCACCTAAGTTCAATTCCCGGAGAAAAATCTACTTGTTTTATAAAAATTATCCATTAAATAAACAATTCTGTATCTGCTCTTTGGCCCATTTAGTAATAGAAATCAGTTATACAATGTATTTTGATTTTGCATTACAAATTTTATCCTACAAGTATTGTATAACATAAACGCAAAGTTGAGTCAGAACAGTGTTGGCCTCGTGGCTTAAGCGTGCGACTCTCATCCCTAAGGACGTAGGTTTGATCCCCGGCTGTGCACCAATAGACTTTCTTTCTATAAGGGCATTTAACATTCGCTTGAACGGTGAAGGAAACCATCGTGAGGAAACCAGCTTGTCTTAGACCCAATAAGTCGACGGCGTTTTAGGCACAGGAGGCTCATGACCTACTTGCCTATTAGATTGGTGATCATGTAACAGGTACAGAAATCTGAGGCCCAAACCTAAAAAAAATTGGTTGTAGCGTGACTGATTTTTTTTAAAACGCAACGTTCACGAATTATTATTAAATTACTTTAAGATCCTGTCTTCATCACTAAAGCCATTTAAAATCTCTTCAGGTAAATTAAGCATAAAGATGTAATAAAATCGTCGTTGCATAATGTATCGTTAATGGAAGCGTCGTGGATATAAGTGTGCAATAATGTAAGTGCTACGGCTGTTAAAATTACTCGTTGTTAAGTAATTAAGTTAATGTACCGGTCCAGTGAGTCGCAATTAATTGCTTACTGAGATTCACTTCTGCTATCGTTTTTTACATATGCCCGTTATCTATGTATAGTATATTGATTCTCGGTTTATGGTTTTTTTGCGTATGAGAATAGGTCGCAAAGTATAGTATAACCCTGTTCTGTTTGCTTAATTTTTTCTGGTTATTGAGAAAGGGGATAACATCGAAATAGGTATATTTTACGCCTTACTGTTGTGTCGATTACAATGTATTCTATTAAAAAGCTGTATGTTATTAAAATACTTAGCATAAATATTAAATGGTTTACTATTCTAAGACCCAGAAACGAATACACGTATTGAAAAAAAATGAAATAAAGGAACATTTACCTCAAAAGTTCCTTTGCGAGACGGGACATTCTGGAGGCACGAAAGAGTGAAGAATGTTGGCAAAACTAGATTTTAAAAAAAAAGTGCTTGCGTACAAAGTACACAATATGTCAGAAGTGAAACTTCTTTGGCAAACTAATATTTAAGTCTTGTTCATATTTATACAAATTTAAAATTTTAGATTTCCGAGACTTAGGGGAGGGAAAAGGAAGATAATATGTTTGGAATTTAATGAATTTAATTTGAATTAAATTTAATTGTCATAAAAATATAGTGTCGAAAATTATAATTTTTTAAAAACTTATTTCTTCAATTAATAAAATCATGTGGCATTTTAATTTACAATAAATAATAAATAATAAATAATAAATAATAAATAATAAATAATAAATAATAAATAATAAATAATAAATAATAAATAATAAATAATAAATAATAAATAATAAATAATAAATAATAAATAATAAATAATAAATAATAAATAATAAATAATAAATAATAAATAATAAATAATAAATAATAAATAATAAATAATAAATAATAAATAATAAATAATAAATAATAAATAATAAATAATAAATAATAAATAATAAATAATAAATAATAAATAATAAATAATAAATAATAAATAATAAATAATAAATAATAAATAATAAATAATAAATAATAAATAATAAATAATAAATAATAAATAATAAATAATAAATAATAAATAATAAATAATAAATAATAAATAATAAATAATAAATAATAAATAATAAATAATAAATAATAAATAATAAATAATAAATAATAAATAATAAATAATAAATAATAAATAATAAATAATAAATAATAAATAATAAATAATAAATAATAAATAATAAATAATAAATAATAAATAATAAATAATAAATAATAAATAATAAATAATAAATAATAAATAATAAATAATAAATAATAAATAATAAATAATAAATAATAAATAATAAATAATAAATAATAAATAATAAATAATAAATAATAAATAATAAATAATAAATAATAAATAATAAATAATAAATAATAAATAATAAATAATAAATAATAAATAATAAATAATAAATAATAAATAATAAATAATAAATAATAAATAAATTGTGCGTGTACTAGGTGTACACACGTAAGAAGTGAAACTTCTTTATGATCTTATTTTTCGAAAAATGATCTACGAAATGCAACTTTACAGAAATTCGTTAAATTAGATAAAGTTTAACAAAAGGCTTTTATTATCATAGACATGAATACAAATATTTCATTTTACCTTATTACTACGAAGATTATTATAGAATTTCATTAATTGTAATAGAATTATTACTATCATTGAAAAACGTGACGATTTGCTACAAAATTTCTCCCATACGTCGATAAAGAAGTTTCATTCCAACGCCGATAAAGAAGTTTGACTTCAAAAAGCAACATGGCGCGTAACCGAAAAATGTGACGCGTAACGAAAAAATGTTACACTAAATTTTTTTCCAACCTCGATAAAGAAGTTTCACTTCAATAATCTTTTAACCATTCGTTATTAAGTTTTTACAGGATTTCATTAATTGTATGTAATAGAATTATTACTATCATTGTTATCGTTATTATATATTTTTGCTATGAATGGCTTAGAAGCTCTTTGAATCAACCGTGGTAGGGACAAGAAAAAGATGGCGCTTAACGGAAAAATGTGACGAGTTACCGAAAAATGTGAATTTTTATCCAACGACGATAAAGAAGTTTCACTTCAAAAACTGAAAATCCTTGTATATATATTTAGGAAAGAGATCTTAGTAATCGATTTATGAAAATAGCATATGTCTCATTTTTTATAAATGATCTTTACGACAGTCCATTAGAGAGAACGGTAATATCTGCGCATGTGTTGCAAAATGCGGTCTTCAACAACTGAACCGTAGTCTGCGCACGAGACTTGTTTACAGCACAGTTTATTATTCGAAACCTTTTAATGTTTCCATGGAAATAGAAGAAAACGAACTGAGGGTAGCCTTTTTTTATTTTTCTTTTAAAATAATTTAAGATAAATTTAAGAAATTCAGAGTTTCGCTGACGTTTCCGTGTACTACATACATCGTATATCTAACCGATCTCATCCAAACTCAAGTATCACATAAGTAGTCATTCCGTTAAATTGTGCTTACGTTATAAATAGAGACAGTCTAGAGCTTAGGATAAAATCGTGTAATAGTGGTAATGAGCAGAGAAGACACTAGTTAGTACATATAGTTATAAGTGTATGTGTATAAATTAATTTGCAATCTGTGGTAATACAAGGGTTGAAGCAGGCGCCATTAAATCGAAAACCAATTATGAAAAATGTAACATAAATACAGATACAACATGATCTCATATATAGGGGACATGACAGAGATATATTTTACTAGATGTTAAGTTTTATTCACACTTTCTCACTCCGCTGCACACGCACCGTGACATTCAATCCAAGTTGGACATCCTGGATCGAGAGACGGGATCTGAGTCACTCATAATCAACACCCGGAAAACGAAAGAAATGCGTGTTGGAGTTGAGAACCGTACCCCATTGCGGATGGGTGTAGAGGACGTAGAAAGCGTTCATAAATTGGTTTACCTCGGAAGCGTCGTGTCTGAAACTGGAGGTACAGAAGAAGACATTTCTTCGCACATTGGCAAGATCCGAGCAACCTTCGTACAACTTCGGCCTGTATGGCAGTCACGGATCGCGTGTGAAACTTGGAAGGTTACTTAGTCAGTCCGCTGGCTCTGCGGCCCAAAAAGTGTCTTGGACTCCGAAACCAGAAACTTCCGGCGTTCCTTGTCCTGTAACAACTCCCGTTAATTGCTGGATTTTAGCTGCAGCAGTCCCTTCAGTTTTATTAATAATTTTCATTCTGGAGTATAAACATCCGCCTTGTTTTGATGAAATGTAGGTAAAACAAAGGTAAAAGGTTTTATAAAGGACCAGTGGGCTACACACTATTAAGTCTGATTGGTTTTAGTCAAGCAGGTAATCAGCATTCTGTGCATGACAGATGCTGTGGACTTTCTATGGCATGCCGGGTGTCTCACGATGTTTTCATTCAAGGAATTAGTGTATGGAGACAGGAAGTCTTATGATGCACAGTCGGGGTTCGAATCTACGACCTCAGGGATGAGAATCGCACGGTGAAGCCATACTTATTACACTTTTATGAAAAGTTACTTACGTATTTTTATTGTAAATAATATTGCTTCCAAGTTTCGTTAAGTAAGGCTTTAATTGAAATTATATAAAAAGCAAATAAATTAAATAAGGATGATGCACAATTATTGACATAATACACCCTGATATACATAGTATCTTGTCAAAACAACGAGAGAAACAGAACTCTTTATAACCTTTAATCTTCCTCATAAAAGTATATTAAGGCAGCAAATAAAAAGGCACCACGTGGTGACGCATTAGGGCGCATTACCGTTTAAAATCAGGTTTTTGCATAGTAATCATGTCAATCATAGGATTGATATTTTATATTTCTAGACATCTAGAAGCAACTATATCACTGTGAAAGCGTTTAATTAACACGAGTGACAGTGAGATGCGAGTCGACACAGACGCCCATACATTTCCATATACGCACATTTAACTTACAAGGTATCTTAATTAAAATGATTATTATAATAGCTGTATATTTACTAGTGGCTTCTTTATTTATAATGAAGTATTTTTCTTTAATAGAGAGATTCGTCAAACGTGAATACTGCGTTGCAATTCGATACGTTATCATCAAATTTGAAGGATATACAATATTTCAATACCTGATCTGGAATAAAATAAGCCTAAAGATTTTACGTGTGATTTATTTGTTAACTATTTAAATTACATTTTTAAGCTATTGCATAGATTTTATCGCGGGCTTTGAGCGCGGCGACCGAAACAAGAAATTCCGTAACGAAAAAAACCTAACACACAATGAAGTAATATAGGTGCGGCAAATACGCGTTAGAGTGGGACAGAACGCATACAGCGCATTCCCATCTCTCTGACAAGTTCGGTGACGTAGCGCTGCCGGTGCAGCCGGTACGCATTAGAGTTAGACAGACTATATAGGCGTTTTAGTCTGAGTCTGGTAGAGTGGTAGATTGAAATAATATCAAAGAAAGAACTTGAATTAATATCAAAGAAAAACAAATACTGTATAAATAAAAAATAAATAAATAATTACAACTGCATAAGATAAAAAATGCTATGCAATAGCATAGCTTTACCGCGGCAGTCCCCGAGTGCCACGCGTTTTTTACTTTTTTTTATTTTTTTTCTCCTATACGGATTGGTTGAAAGAAATCTAATAAGAAATGAAACCCTATCTATGGCTATGATTGAAGATTGTCAGATGAATCAAAATATTGGTCTACCACTTTTTTCTATTAACCATTTAAAAATAGCTGTACGTAATGAAAAGGTTAGATTAAAAGCTGTAAAAACTGCTGTAAAACTATTCCTTTCAGCTCTAAGAGATTTAAAGCTAAAAGTTTAATCTCGTGTTGTTTTTCAGAACGCAATCTTCTCGGTTGATTTAACTATGAAGTAAATGTTACCGCTTAAAGTTTCTACAATCCGCCAGCTACAGATAAAAATCCAATTTAGTCACGACTTGGAATTGCCGCGCTGATAAACTTTATGATTCAAATCACGCATATTATAGTTATAGAATGAAAACCATATGCTGGTTAATAATATTATCATTATTAACGCGAGTTAGTAGGTGATACATGAAATTTCTTTCTACCATACCTCATTAAGGGATACCTCCTAGGGACCAGTTAGTAAAATATTTAAAAATTTAAGGTGGTCGTATATGAATGTCAAAAAGTTATAATTGTAACTTTTTAAAGGTTTAAAACATATGTTTATGTAAAACATGTTTTGTCAAAGCGTTGTTCTTTTTAATTAGTGTTATTAATAAAACAAAAGTTTATCTATAAACGAAATGAAAACAAAATGTGCTAAAATTTGTAAGTGAGTAGCAAGAGAGGGACGCCATTAAAAGTTTTAATGACTTGAGCATTCTTTCGGGTCTCGAAGTGGTATTAATTAAAAGAGAGCTGGGATCAAGCGCGTTTGTACAGGCCGCGATGATACACGGCTGGGAAGAATGGCAAATATACGTTGCGATACTTATTTAATGACCACATTATCGCCAGTAAGTATTTACACTCAGCTGTCAATGGTAGCGCAAGTAACCTATTTGCATTACTAAATAGTTTTAATATATTATTCTTTATTAGCACTAACTAGAACGGTGAAGGAGAAAACTTGAGAAAACCGGCATGCCTTAGACTTAGACTTAAAAATTTAAGAAGGCATGAAATAATCAAATCGAAATTAAAAATTTGCTGTAGGTTTGACACGCGACAAAAAATTACTAATAAAATAGCTGATTCAAATTTGCAGTTCTCGAATGAAGGGCATAGGAAGGCTGAGCTAAGGAGCTTCTAACATTACACATTCATGACATCTATTATAAATAAATAATGACGAAATTGCCTCAAACGAAATCTA